>JAZKJV010008883.1:0-1200000 GCA_037367405.1 Ottelia alismoides
TTATAACAAGTTTTGCAATTTTAAATTATGAAAATAATAATAAATATCTCAATAAAAATATGTGCCACACTGTCATATAAGGTATTTAAATTAAATTTCCTAAGATTTTTGGAGTTGATTAGCTAATTAATACAACTAAAAACAAATCACACAAATAATTACAAAGCACAGGGACTATTCTACAATTTCTGAAACCTTGATCATGTATTTGCAACAAATAGTAAAAATCCAGGGGCTAATCATAATTTTCCCAATTAATTTCACAATATAAAAGTGCTTGTAGGGGCGTATATACAAATAAACAAACATCCAGGAGCATCTAAGCAAATATTCCAATAAAATATGATTTCAAATTAAACAGGTGATGGATCCCATTTCATCACTTTTATTATATCATTTGACCTTAAAAAACCCTAGCAATTGCATGTAAATAACCTCAATTTGCACATAATAGCATCTGTTATTTATTGTGTTATTTGTATATAAAATAAGGATTTTAATGCCAAATATATAGATTAAAGAAAAGGAAAGAAAAAGAATAAAATATTGAAAATATTTTATGACACTAACCCTGAGACCAATTGAAGAATTGAGTTGGTCGACAAGGAATAAAGTAGGGGGATATAAGGGCCAAAGAGACAATAAATACCTCATTTATTTATTCATTAATTGTGCATTTTGACACCTATTTTATATTTCATTATTCATTCATCAAATAAATAAACTTTGTACATAAAAGTTGTAGATAATAATGTAAATAAAAATAAAAAATTGAGTTTGTACAAAAATAATATACAGTGTTCCTTTTATACCCAGAATAAAAAGCCAAAAATCAAACTTCACAGACCCATATCTTTCAAATAAAAATTCAAAACATAACAAAATCACTCTAATTGTATATAACTTTTCAAGAACTATTTAATGGTGGTGGTTTTATATTTTTTTTGAGTTACTGGGTAAAAGTTAGGTTTTTGGGCCCCTATTGTACATAATACCGATTAAAATATTCAATTTATTCATCATTTATTATTTTTGCAAATTCTTACTTTTATAATTTTGTAAATATTATCTATAATATATGTGTATATTAAAATTAGTACAAAATCAAAAAGGAAAAGGGAAACAAAATAAGCTTATGTAAAATACATAGACAAAAGACCTATGCTTCTATATGTAAATAAATAAAAGAGAAATACATTCTTTAATTATTTATTACCTTATATTTTTTATATTAGTGTAAATAATGTAAATATTCTCATAGAAGTATAAAATTAAAATAAAACTCCTTAAAATACATTAAAATAGAATCATGTATATAAAATATAGGTAAACTACCTATAAATAGACCTATTAAAATATACATTTCTATTTATTTAAGTGTACAAATAACATCATAAAAATAAAACAAAAATATATTCATCTCACAAAAATAAGTTATAAATTATAAAATAATAGAATAAAGTAATAAAATAAAATACTCAAAATAAAAATAAAATTGCACAAAACACAAGTAAATATACCTATAAATAAGCCACTAAAAATAAACTCGTTATAAAATAAAAAATAAAATCATAATAAAATACTACATAAACTATAAACATTTTTATTTTATATTCGAAAAATAATAAAATCATTTACTATTTTTTTATTAATTATTCTTTAATAAAACTCCATGTTTTGTCCTGTAGTGGCCCAGGTGGACCAATCGACGTACGTCAACTGTTGATCACGGTCAACTCCTCTGTCCCAGCCGCCTGGCGTGACAAACGTCCATCAGGTTGTCTTCTCCCATTTTCCCTTCCGAACCCTTGATTATCTCCCTTCGATTCCTTCACGAAATACCTTCGCCCATCATCCCTCAACCTCGCCACCTACTCGAATCACTCAGAAACCCCAACCGATTCTTCGATTCACCCCGATCAATAACAGTGCACCACCATGTCTATAATAAAAGCCGCTGCCTTCCTCCGCAAATTTGGTCAACCTTAGCCCTTCTTCTACTCTAGCCTTCGGTCCAGATAGATTCCTTGTGACAGGGGGAAGCTCCTGAGGCTTACATCGGTCGGAGAAGGCGGGGTTGCACCCATGGCGGCGCTCCGGCGTGGCCCTGCTCCCTGGTGTTCCACCATGTATAAGAGCTGACCTTTTCTCGCTCATTTTATGTATTTTCATCGTAGGATTACTTTCATGCTTTTACAATAGGATTTAGTTAACAAATCATCCCTTAATCGCCCCGCCCATACTTCGTCGGAGTCGAGCTCCGGGTAAGCTCCTCCATGCTCTGTCGTCGTCGCTCCAACTTTCTGACACCGCCCATCTCACTACCTAACGCTTTATTCTCATCCCACGCGCCTCCAATCCCCCTGATCCATCGTGGATCAGAAGATCAGGTCTCCATCCGCTGCCTTCCATCGGAGACCTCCGTCGCACCCATTTTTCGTTCATCCTGACCCAATAAGGCTCGGGGACCTTCCACCTTGTTGTGCACTATCCTTCTGCAGGTCCAAACGCACCAGAGGACTCACCATTGATTCGATTCTCATGAAGAACAGTTACCTGGACCCCTCTCCTTCCTCGACTTTGCCTGAGCACTCAAGGGGTCCAGATGCCTCGCTGAAGGTAGCCACAGATGCGGGAGGCTTCCAGGAACGTGAAGGCACCAAAAACGACACCGGAGGAGGCCAGAGGAGCTCGCTACACCCGATCGAAGCTCGCCAACGGCGAGCCCCTTCCCTGTTCTTCCAACCTGCCTCTCAGCCGTCCGATCAAGGAGGAGCCCCCCAGTTTGATCAGCACCGTCTGATGGAGCATCGCCTCGACCGTTGGATCCCCCTCGTGGATCTAATCCCTGTCTGCTCATCGGCGAACCGTCATTGGAGTGCGAGGGGACGCCACGTGTCAAGTGGATCACATCCAGCCGTCCGCCAACGCGCATGTTTAGGGGTAATTTACACTTATACCCCTACCATTTTGTATTTATTATTTAGTCCTATAAATTAAATATAGCATTTAAAATAAAGTGGAATTTTTTTAAAAGGACCCCTACCTTATTGTAATTGCAAACATGTCCATCCCACGTCACCTCACGTGTTGTCCCACGTGAGGTGGGAAAATTGCATGGACACCTACGGTTTTGTGTATTTACAAAAGGTCCAATAAAATGCAAATACGTGTTATATATTTGGGAAATTTTCTAGCAGGCCCTGAACTTTGAATATTTGCATTATGGTCCCTGCCTGTAGTAGTCACGTGTCTTCCCACGTGGTGGGTTATTTACATATGCACCTTGATGGTTTTTGAAATTGTGAGTTCACTGTGAAATGTTAAATACACGTTTTAAACTTTTGGGTAAATTTCATATACCTCCTGGACTTTATTTTATTTGCAAAAAAGCCACTGCTAGGACATGTATTTTTGTAGTCTTGATGTATTTATTAAAAATACCTACCTAGATCCTAAAAATATGAAAAATAGGGATAAATGCTTCATGCTATGTATTTTCACGTGCGCATTTTTAATCAGCATTTTTTCATTTTATCTAATTTTAAAAATTAAAAAGGAGCCTACTTAGTTCCTGCCTAATTTGTAAAATACCAAAAAATATAAAAACTTAATGAATAACTCCAAAAATTATATATATATATATTATATTTTGATATTTATTAAGTCCATAATAAAAGCCCCTCAAAATAAAGAAAAAGAAAATTTAAAAAATCAGAAAGCTCCAAAATCCAACAAAAAAATGAAAAAATTCCATAAAAATATCATAAATATGTTTTTATATTTATAATTACCTATACATTATTATGTATGTACTGAAATTAATTTGGGTAATTTTGAGACTTATTTATTATTTTTAAAACCCAAGTTAAGTACAGATTATGTATTGACCTCCTTATGGGATATTTTTTGACTTTAAAAATACATAAAAATTAGCAAAAAAATAGAAAAATCACAAAAATAGTAGAAAATTATAAAAAGCACAAAAATATTTTATTTCTTGAATTTTGTTTATTTTTACCTATTTTTATAAGTACATTATCTCTCTTACCCTTAGATATATATATCTTATTTTACATAAAAAGAAAATATATAAAAATATATAAAACAAAAAAAGAAAATATAAAATCAAAAAAATTAAAAAATCAAATAAAAATATAAAAATTAAAAAATAAAATTTAAAAACCCACAAAAAGCATTATTCACACTATTGACTTGGTTGTACATAGATAACCATGTGCTACCCATTTTGCTCTCTGTGGTACGACCTCTACATGCTTATACACTATGCATTTTATGGTAGAGAAAAATAAATATCAATTCCACATTTTTAGGGTTTAATTATTTTATTCAATATTGTGGGTTAATTGCTGGTTAACAGAGGACCTTCGGGTGGTCGCTTCAGCGATTTGGATATTATCTAGACCCTCGAAAATCACCTGCTATCAGATGGCACCGTTGCCGGGGAGCAATGAGGGTAGCCTATTTTGGCCAATCATATTTGTAAAATAATTGTATGATTTATTGATTCTTTCATTTGTCAATTTTAATTCTTTGATATTATTTGTAAATATTCATTGATTTATGTAAAATTTATTTCCTTGATTATTTATGCTAATGCCAATTTTTCTTGCAACTTTGATGCGAGGGCCCGCCACACGAGGACGGTTTCCTAGGAGGCTGATGCCGCCGAGCTTGGAGGAGGCTGGTCATCTCTCTCTCTCTCTCTCTTTGACCAGCTGGAAAGAGCACCAAGGAATCAGGAGGAGGGATTAGCTTAGAAAAAAAATTCAAATTTGTAATTTTATGGTGAAGAGAGAAATTTGGCAAGTAATATAATTTGGACTCTACTCTTCACAACGAGGTCCAGTGTCCGGATGTCTATTCACCTGGGGGCTTCGTCACAGTTTTCCATGTTTTATCGCCTTCCTTTATTTTGTTTTCCGCTATTTTGAGTTTTGCGCCTTATTTTATTTTGTTTTGTGTGCATAGAGCCCCTAGATATAGGCTGCTTGACTCGAGAATTAGGTCCACACATTAATAAGAATGCATGTTCCTATAGTCTACTATGTATGTATCTAATCAAAATTAATAATGCTAGAAATTCAGATCTGAGACTGTGTGCTGCTAGAGATCGTATACAGCGCGTGTAGGACCCATTGCGGCGGGCACCGATCGGCATCAGAGACCAGACCTTGGTCTTATTTCTAAATAACTAGCAATTGGTTCTTCACAATTAATAGCAGTTATTGTTTAGGGTGATTTTGTCGATTGCATACCGCCATGTAGATAGGTTTAAAAATTATGTTTTGCATACTGCATGGAGAGAGCTGGGATGCAGTGTAAGTCTTCTAACTCAGCATGCATCATTAGGTTCAATGGTGAGATTTCCATCATTGAACCGACTTGCACGGCTTTTCGCTATCTCCCTATAATTTTGAGCACCTAGGACTTAAATGAAAATCTACAAAAATGTTAGGCGTTGGTATGAAAATAGACTCAAAAAAAAGTGAAAACCCAAAAAAACTAAAACAAAGGGGGCTGCTAAATAAACTTTGACCTTAAGTAAAATCTATAATGGATCATCATTGTACCGGGTTCATAAAGCCCTCATTGTTTTCAGGTACCTTCAGAGGGGACCAAAACCCTCCCATGAGAGAGGCATGTCCCATAAGGAATATAGCCCAAATCCCAGTCTGTAACTGCCTCGTGTATCGCCTGGATTTCCGAAGTAATGGTGCTTCTATCATACGTGACCGAATATGGTCTTGTCAACGATGGTGTTCCCGCCTTGTGTGGAACATCGGCATGGTCTGAGTACTGAGCATAGGACACAACTTCATGGGGGTATCTGTCTCATCGGTTTGCGTCCGAGTAGGTTCTTGCACGCTCACGGGTGATTCTGTTCGAGCAAGAACCGAAGTATTTGGTTTCACCTATCGACTTCCTCCCTCTATTTCTTTGGCTGAGTAGGGATCCAGGAAGGGTTACAAGGACCTAAAAAAGTGTAGACTACAGGTTACAAAGGAGGAGGACAAGTATGAGATACTTTTCTGGCAGTATTCTCTCTCCTATAGGGTTAGCGTGCTAAGGACTTGTTATAAGATATGCCTGAAACAACAACTCTAAAACTGAAAAGATAATAAGTAGTCGAACCTTCACGACTTCACATGGCGTGAGTTGGTGGAACCCAATTTTGCATTGCGTTTGTATGGATCTAGATTAAGGTTCAAAGATCAAGTCCCATGCACTTGCGCAATATTTGTTGTGCATTTCTCCCTTTCACCCCGCTCAGTTTGAGCCTTTCTATTGTTTTGCACTCCATTTTCTTCCTTGTTGACCACCGTATCTTTCTTCTGACATCTAATTATCTCTTGCTTCGCGAGGGTGATCCATGGATGGTTTAATCGGTATCCCACCGATAACCACATCGATTCCATGGACTTGACCTCGCCAACACTTCGAGGCGATTTCCGAGAACCCGATCTGGACCTTGCAGGTCGATCTCAAGACTCCTCATCTTCTACCTTTCTTAATCTGGGATCACTTTTGTCCCACTTTCACCGTTGTGAATGGAAGTCGATTAAAATCCATATCCCTTTTTTCATTCACAACACTCTAGCATTGACCTTGATTCCAGATTCATCATGGCAGCTGGAATTCAATTGCATGTGATCTGATGGGGATTCTCTCGTTCTACAGATAGAAGACAAATCAAGCCCTGGATTCCAATCTAGAATTCATCTCCTCAGATTCATCACATGAGATGGCTCCTCAAAGAAAAGGGCAAGGGTCAGCAATCACCTCAGCCAGAGCAAGGACAGATGCCTGATCAGAATCAGGTCAATGCACAGTTATTGACATCTATCCAAGCTATCCAGCAGCAGTTGGCAGAGCAGGCCCTAGTACAAACAGCATTCTAGGAGATTCTTAATGATGTGATGAACAGACCCGAGGGAGGAGGAGGCAAACATGGAGGTGTTGATCCTCCCGATGATGAGGAAGAGCCAGAACACGGGAGGCCCAAACCTACACTGAAGGACACCTATAATCCTAGAGACAGCCAGATGACCGAGTGGATCCTCATTCCCACTGGTGCATGCTCACTTTGAGCTGAAGCCCTAGTTTCTCGCTCTTCTTCCTTCTTTTCATGGAAACATCAGTGAAGAGCTTTATATCCACCTGCAGCAGTTTTCACGCATCTATCGTACTACTCACTACCCGAACGTTCCCTTTGGACGTTGTCAAGATGATGGCATTCCCTTCATCCTACAAGACAAGGCCCTCTACTAGGTCAACCATCTGGGGAAGGTTGTGACAACTTGAGAGGAACTGAAGTACGCTTTACTGCACAAGTTTTATCCTCTCGGTCGGCTCAACCAGATGCGAGCACGAATTAGCAACTTCTCTCAGGGAGCACACGAATCCATCCATGAAGCCTAGGAGAGATTCATCGATCTGCAGGAAAAGTGCCCTCACTATGAGATCCCGAAGACGAGCCTGGTCCAACACTTTTTTGGGGGCCTGAACATAGAAAGTCAAAGGCTCGTTGATGCAGCATGTGGGGGCTCGCATTTCAACAAATATGAAGATGTAGTCTATCAGATATTTGAGGAAATGGCCGAAGGAGAAGCTGCCCTCTCTTCATCTAAGGCATACCAGAAGGAGCCCCAGATCCTCCAGAAACAAGTACACATGGCTGTGTACCGCGAGGCGGATAGAGATGAGAGCTCCAACCTTAGCATTATCAGGGGCCATCTCTCAAAGGTTGATATCATCGAGAAGCGATCACAAGACCTCGAGAAACTCACTGTGATCAAAAAGAGGATACAGAAACCTTGACAAACTGGATCAGATCACCAAGCAGTTGGAACTACTGGTGGGCACCATCAACTCTGTCCAGTCGGCATCACCATCTACAGATGCTCTAGCTGATAAGAAGGACGATCTATCACCGCCACATCAGCCTCAACCGAGCCAACAACCACCGGCAGTCCAGCACGTATACTATGTGCAGACACCCGATCAGGGCCAGCTACATCAGCAGATGGTTGTGTACCAACCAGATTTCTTGTCAGCATCCGATCCACCATTCCCACCACTACCCCTGATTCAAGAAGTCAATGGGGGTTTGGAGCAATGATGCACAGCCGGCCCGTCCTACTAGACAACCTCAGGGTCAGGTATCAGCCAATCGGTAGTACCACCAACCTCAGGGCAGTCGATATGGGCAATCCTCTCAGCCGCCGCCATAGTACCATCAGCCTCCCCAGTATGCCAATCAATGGAGGCAGAATCAACATTACCAGTAGCTGCAGTACCATCAGTCACCACCATTCCACCAATATGCGGCTGACCCACCTCAGCAATACCAGCAGTATCCTCCTCCTTACCATCAATTTCTATTTCCTGTCCCTCCGCAGCACCAGCAGCAGTCATTGCCTCAGCTCCACACCCACAGCAACAGCGTGTATACACGCTGAATCTTTTGAGGGCCACTCATGTAAACCTGACCCTGGACTACTTGGCCCAACTCGTCAAAGGGCTAGCAGATATGACCAGGAAGCTAGACGACCTGACTGCCACCAAGACCACCATCCTAGCTCAGGTCGAAACTAACCCCAATAGCTTCAAAAAGGGAGCAGGTAGAACGTGATATCCCGTCTATGCCTATAGAGTCAGAGAATTATAATGTTGCTTTTTCTAATGTTGTCACTCTCAGGAGCGGTAGGGCCTTGCCTCTTCCTGCCATCAAGAAAGGGGAGAATAAAGCTTCAGGCGAATCATCATCTTTTGCATCAACCGTGCCAGCTACAGGGATAGGTGAGGAAGAAGAAAAAGGAGGAGCCATTCCAGTAGTCGACAACCACCATCCACCTCAACAAAAAGCACAAAAAATCAGCAAAAACAAAAAGAACAAAATGAAACTCGTCGTCAAAGTGAAGCCGTGCCAGCCTTAGAGGAGCCGCCAGCAGCAGATGATCCCTCGCCAGCCGACAGAGCATACGCCTCACTTTTTGCTCGTCCATCAGCACTAGTACCTCAGCTTCCCGCTTGTACTCCTTTTTGTAGTCTGGATGTACAACAGTTTGTGGACGATAGTTTTTATGTAAATAAGAACTCTGATTTGGATTCCAGCAAATATTCCTTTTCCTGATGTAGAAAAATACAAAAAAATTACAAAAAGAAAAAGTGCATTATCTGATCCTGGAGTTGTGGACATACTTAGTAACTTAACTATTGATATTCCTTTAATAAAGGCCATGGAGTACATGCCAACTGTAAAGAAAGGTCTGAAAGAAGCATGTACCAGCAAGCGTCGGCCAACACAAAAGAAAGAAAACCAAAACCAGAAAACAAAGTAAAAAAGGCGATGAAAATGCGGCAAAACTGCGGTGAGCCCCCAAGTGAACAGACACTTGGAAATTGGTCCCGAATGTCCAAAGTTCAGGGTACCTGTATTATTACAAATTAATAAAACGTCTCTCTCTCACAAAAATAATAAAAACCTAACTATCCCTCTCTCTCTCTCTCTCAAGTCCCTGCTCTCTCCTGCCGGCTAGTATAGAATAGCCGACTCCGCCTCCCAAGGCTGCTCAGGATCCCCTAGGCGATCCTCCTCGGTCAGTGGTCCCTCACAAGAAAATAAGAAAGGGATGTCAGATAGTTCAAAACAAATTATAGAATAGAAACAGATAATCAAAAATGGCTAAGCAGATAAAAAGACACAAGTCTACTCTACAAGCCGATGCTCCCCGACAACGACACCATTTGAAAAACAGAAAAAAGCGAGAGCCGCTAAATAATGGTCTGACAGATCAGACTCACTATCGCTGAGGCGACTACTCAAGCCTTCACGTTGATCACAACTAACCCACACAAGCAATCAAGCAGTCAAGAGCAAGGATTAAAATTTATTATACCCTACTGAGAATGTATAATGGCAAGCAAGTAGGGGTCGAACACAAGAAGCATGGAGTAAAGTAAGCAGACAAAAAGTCAAGTCCTGTGTCTAGCGAACTACTTAGCCAATTTGGAGTTTTTTGTGGTTTTTTAATTTTTATTTTTTTTGTTTATTTTTAATGTTATATTTTTGTATTTTGATTTTTAATTTTCTGATTTTATATTTTTCTTTTATATTTTATATTTTTATATTTTCTTTTTCAATAATCAACGAGCCGAAAGTCATGACTAATGAGAGTCGTGTTGCACCAGAAGCGGACTGTGACTTCATCGCAGAAATCAGAGACACGCCACTTTCTTTGAACGACTTATGGATCCAAGAAATCCTCTCTGTGGAGGAGGACTTTGAAAGCGCAGTTGACACATGCTCCGATGACACTTGGGAGACATACTCTCAGTTGTTGATGCACCTCTTTGACTCCAAGAATTCACTCCAGCGCGAACATAACGAGCCTAGTGCAAAACCGTTCGGCACCTCACCAGGATCTCAACAGAGTACTGAGGATAGTAGCTCTACCAAAATGCATGCAGTACATCCCACCACCAATGCAGTTTCTGAAGTGACCGACAAGTTGGCCATATCACGACCAGAACTCAAGCCACTTCCTGCGGGCCTGAAGTATGCTTTCCTTACGGGTGAAGAAAACGTGTATCCGGTCATCATCAACAGCCTTAAAAATTAGATCATAAATTATTGAACAAATACAATACCTATCCTCCATACACCATGCTGGCGGGAACCTTTTCATCTCCTCAAAATTCATCTCCTCGCATCCCATCTTCGCATGCGAGTCTCTCCTTGTCTTGAAAAATGTATCGCTCATTCTCTTCTCCACCAAACGAATAAAGGCTCGATGATAAGCCTCCTTCCCCAGACTCGGAACTAGGCGATACCTACTCTGAAAATTACTGCAAAATATAATAAGAAAACGTGACAAAAAAATTCTATATCATTTCTTAGAAATTATTCTTACCAGAAACATCTCAAACAGTCTCTCTTGTTCGATAGCAGGGATGCGACACCATCTAAATTACATGCTAGTCAAGTGTGTCTTGATTATGGTGTTTATCTCCTTTGCCATCATGTTGCTTTTCAAAAAAATCCCTGCATTTGGTAGAATTTGTAAAACATTATACAATTTATTTGTTTGGTAAAATTAAAATGACAAAATTTATTAAAATCGTACCTCTCATCTGTTGTAACCTCCAACAAAGGGTAGGACACCGAAGTCTGTCCAGCTCCAGTAGGTAAGGCACGGAGGTGCTCGGACGTCTAGAATAAGGAGAATCAGCACCCATCGATGTCCATGCAGGTATCGGGACCGGGATCGGAATGCAGCAGGAGCGACTGAGGTAGATGGCTCTCCATAGGAGCCTACATAAAAGGGTGGGAGGGGGATAACCAAGGGACTCGTAGTAGGCTATGACCCGTCGGACCTCATCATACTGTGAATCTAAACAACATCCGGGGTTGGCTGCCTATTGGACGAAGGTGTGTCTGAGGAGGATGGATGATTGGATCGATGAGATTCATGAGAACCACCACGTCTAAAACCTGCCATGACTGTAATGATGATGTAATAGTTACTTACATAGTTATTATTGAACATTTTATCTAATTCGATTATAATAATACAATAAAACTTACAACTAATCTTCATCATTTATTTCGGTGGGATTAAAGGATATTTCTTCGATTTTTGAGTTTTCCGAATCATCATTTGTGGAGTCAGAATCATCTTGTATGTCAACACATAATACCTCATTATCAGCCAATCGAAACGATTTGATGATTGGACTTCTTCTGTTACATTTATTCGTTCATGTGTCGGTGTGAATACTTCATCTATGTCATCTTCATGATGAGTGCATTCATTAGAAATATAGCCTCGAGAATTTATCTTCACGACAGTTAAAGTGTCAACGCTCTTTCTCTTCTTTGACACTTACGGGAGATAACAAACTTGGTCTGCTGAGAAGCTAAAATGAAGGGTTCAAATCTTCATATAAATTTTCTTGGTATCATGTCGACAATATTATTTCTCCTATCGAGTACTACACCTCCATTGGGTTCGTACCAATCGCACAAAAAGAGAACTACTTTATTAAAGATTGGAATACTATATTCTACTTCTAGTATCTCCTTTAAAATTGCATAATAATTCATATGATCTTCCTCATAACAAGAACCATGAACCATCACTCCGTGATTCTGAGCTGTTAAATATTTTACCCGAATTGAAGGTATGAAAACGATAACCATTACTGCAGCAAGAGTTGTAAGACTGGACCTTATAAACAGATCCTTCTCCCAAAATATTTAAAATGTGAGTAGAATAATCACCACCATCCAATTGTTTTGATCGGTCTTTAAATCAAGATAGAATTGATTCCTA
Organism: Ottelia alismoides; assembly: GCA_037367405.1. Lineage (NCBI taxonomy): Eukaryota > Viridiplantae > Streptophyta > Magnoliopsida > Alismatales > Hydrocharitaceae > Ottelia > Ottelia alismoides. The sequence continues at coordinate 12,360 of JAZKJV010008883.1, forward strand.
TAGATGCTCAGAACTTTGTCATCTGAATACATAGGATTTTCTTCGACAATTTGATTCCTAAATTCCCTAAAATAAGTAAAAGAACATTAGTATTACATGGAAGGGAATTTTCATATATACATAAAGTAATACAAATATGTACTGAACATATGGTGTTATTTCCTCAACAATTGTCTAATACATATAACTCTCTAGCATCCTTCTCCAGTTTCGATAAGAAACGTTCAGTTGCCTTTCTTAAGCTGAGTAGATTGACGAAAGATATTGATACAAGGTTCTTCCTCCGAGTAAATTGTCTCTTTCCTCTTAAATCTATTATAGATTGTCTCCACATCTTTTGGAAGATACCTAGCGCAAAATGTTGCGGCTTTCTCATAAATATACTGCGAACTTATTGATCCTTCAACTTTACTTTTATTTCGTACCTTTCTTTTGAGAAAGAACATGAAACTATATAAAACATGTAAACATTTTATTCAAATATTAAAGAATGCAAGAAGATTTTAATATTTATAAATATCTTTCATATGGATACATTCAACGATATTTTACCGGACCTCCAACTTTTGCTTCATATGGAATATGAATCATCAGATGCTCCATTGAATCAAATAATGACGGTGGAAATATCTTCTATAAATTACACATAATCATAGGAATATTTTTCTCAGATATTCCATCTCCGTGCGATGTACGCGTGACGAGCATAGAACCTGAAAAAATCTGCTGACATCTGATTAGAACATCGACAATATTTTTTGATAGCAATCCTCTGAACACTAACGGTAGCAATCTTTCCATGAAAACATGACAATCATGACTTTTCATTCCCTTAAATGGTAACTTCTTTAAATCGACCAAATTAGAAAAATTTTGATGCATATCCGTCTGGAGACTTCAATTTATTTGTTCCATTCGCAGAGAAGCTTCACTTGATATCTGTTTAATGTAAACTTCGCTTTAGGAAGTTCAACCCTTTCATTATCATGTTCCTTTATATGCAACTCTGGCCGCTTGCATATGATTTGTAAATCACGGTGAGACTTTACTGTATCTTTTGAGCGACTGGTTACATTCATAACAGTATAGAAATGTTATTGAGGATATTTTTCTTTATATACATAACATCTAAATTGTATCGTATAAGTAACTTACTTCAATATGGTAATTCACATAATATACTCTTCTTAATCCAATTATGACTGTCACCAAAACCAAGAAGATGTTTTGTTTTATCCCCATTCTCTAAGGCTGATTTCTTCGATTCTTCCAAGCTCGATAATATCGTATCGCCTGTCTTAAATGGCGGTGGATCAGTAAGATCAATGTATTCTTTTTAAATGACTGCTTCTATCTTCGATATGTGTGATTGTTTGAAAGAAAACGTCTGTGACAATAAAAAAATATGGTTTCTGACCGTGTTGAAGCTGGAATGATTTAGTACATTCCATAAAATATGGACAACTTTTACGTCCATACGTACTCCATCCAGATAACATTCCATATGCTGTCATATGCTGCGAAGTCATTTATCGTCCAAAGTAGAGCTACTTTCATGTTAAATGTTTGACTTTTATTTGCATCATATGTATCTACTCTATCGATCCATAACATTTTCAATTCATCTATGAGAGGATGTAAATCAATGTCTGATGTATTTTCCCAGATGTGTATGTCCTGACACCAACAACGATAGAAACATAAACTGTCTCTTATTACATAACGATGGGGGTAGATTGTATGGTGTTGTCATTACTGGACACAAGAGTAACATTTAATTCTTCCATGAGGATTAAACCCGTCTGTACATAAACCTATAACACAATTCCTCTTTTCTTCATAAAATGTAGGAAAAAGTTGACATCAATACTTTCCAACAATGAGACTCGGATGGTTGTTCAATGTACTCATCGACTTTATGTTCCGCATGCCATGTCATATGCTTCGTCGTTTCTTTGCAATAATATAGTCGTTTAAATCTCAGCGTCAACGGAAAATAACATAAAATCTTTCTTGAGATTTTTGTCCCACTCTTACTTGCTTCCTGATATCTTTGCTCGTCACATTCAGGACACCATTGTAAATGCTAGTGTTTACTTTAATATAAAATATGGTGATTTATACAAGAGTCTATTTTAACTTCCACTAAACCCATCTTCCGCATCATCTTTTTCATTTTGTAATAATTATCAGGTAATTTTGCATCTTCTGCTAACATTTTCTTGATAGTTTTAAGCATTGCATCAAAATTACAACCAGTCATATTATACTCCATCTTCATCGATAGAAGATCCGAAATTGCAGAGAGTTTTGAATATGTCTTAAAACCCAACCACAATGGCTCTTCTGCTTTTTCAACAACTCGTAGAATTCTGCATACTCTCCATATGGTTCCTTATCATCTAAAAAAGCAGTGCTAAAATCTGGACCCGTAACGTCCATAACCATATCTACAAATAGATTAATATTGTCCACTTCTTTTACTCATTCATATTGTCCTCGTAATCCTCACCATGCCTCCACCAAATCTGATATCCTTCCATGAAACCCATTTTATAAAAGATGTAACTGAGTTTCATCCTTGGATTTCTTCCTCATTAAACGATATTTTTGACACGGACACAAGATAGTTCCATCTGAATCCACGACACGGGAACCTTGTACATAAACAAATTCTATAAATTCCTGAACACCTCTTTGAAAGGTGTCTGCAACACATCCATCTACTACACGCTTATACATCCACTCTCTACTAGTCATATTGATCAACCTGAATGAAACATTCCATATTGTCAAATGAGATGGGAAGATTAAACTTTGAGTTAATCTAGGAGAACATGTGAAGAATACCTAAACCTAACCCATTGCTGACTTCAAAGATGAGAAGAGAAGTGTCTTACTTTTTCTATCACTTAAGCCGGTCCATAAGGATTCAAACTTACTAAAAGATGCTCGTTGTCACAAGTTGTTTGTTTCTGAGGAAATTTCGCCAGCATAACCCTGCACCTTTCATGTATACCTCAAAAATCAATCGCAATCAACTTTCAAAATAATCATATTGGTGATTATTTCAATAGTAAATTATGATTGATTTGGTATACCAAAGAGGAAGGGGTTATGGAACCAAATTTTCATCAGAAACTAACAACTTGTGACAACGAACACCTTTTAGTAAGTTTGAATCCTTACGGACCCCCTTCGTTCGGGATCTCCGAACCAAGGAAAGCTAACATAAATGTAATACTTTAAGATCACTTTATGTCATACATTTGTAAGTGCTACAAATGAGACTATAAAATAATCTTAAAATATTTAATCATTTATGTTAGTCAAGTATTTACGTAAATTTGGTTGGTTAACAATGGGGATATGATAAGTGTGATCCTAAATTAGTGCCTAATAAAGTGTTTGGATCAATAATATTGGAAGTGTACCTGGAAAAAAAGATTTTTCCACCTGTAAACATCAAAATCCATGACCATTGGACTGGGATAAGCCATCCCAAAGTGAGTCCAATAGTACTGTGAAAAAAAATATAACACAGTTGGAGGTGATCAAATCCTCCAATGTGTTGCACACGTCTCTCGGTGTGCAGGGCCACACATCACCCGGTGTGGAGGGAAGCACTGTGTGTGAATGATTTTGTGCGATTTAATAATAATTAGTGGTTAGTGTTTTAGCCTTATCATCAACCTAACTATAAGTTAATGTCATATACTTAGTCCACATTAGCTACAATTTAATGTGATATAAATTATCACAGAAAAATATTGGTGTTTATCATATCTCATATCCACACTATATGAAATTGTCTAACTCATATTAAGGATGTTTATATATCTCATATCCACACTAGGAAGGATGTTTGTAGGCTTGGAGATAATTATACTTAATATTATTCACAAGTCATACCTAATGTGAATTATTTAAGCACAAATATACAATATCATCACATGATATTCCTATATCATAATTTTAGTCATCATAAAAAAATCAACTATACTAACAAATTTAAATCTTCTAATGGACTTTCTATCCTTTATATTCTACAAAGTCTAGACCTACTGTCGGTTGTATCATTTTATCGAACACATGCCATGCATAAAATTCTACATATAAATCAGACAACCACAATCAAATATAGCAAGAATATAGTGATCAACTCTTGTCCTAAATATGTAAAAACATTCAAATATGTTTGGTGTATACAAAATATCAAACAAGAAAACAAAAAATTTAAAACCTAAATCTATCAAAACAAGATAAATATTTAATGAAATTTTAAAATAGAGAGAGATGAGGAAGTAATATACTAAAGGGTAGATGTGTATCTACTCAAAACACACAGAGGATGGGCGCCGGTGGCAGAGACGATGGTCTGCGGGTCGCCGGATGGGAATTTTGGGGGAGAATCACGCATGAGAATGAGCAAGAAAGGGCTCCCGTCGTTCTGTTTAAGGACTTGGGCGAGCACACTTAAGTGCTCGCCCATCCGTCCATAGGTGCTCACCCCAAAATTTGCAGGCGCTCGCATTATCCGCGTATAAAAATTCAAGTAGGCGAGCACATACGGGCGAGCACATGTGCAATAGATGTGCTTGCCCAAATTGGTAAACGTGCGCCAACCGACTGCTCCTCAGGATTCAAACCGGCGAGCCACGTGGGCAACCACATGTGGTCCTCCTGTGCTCGCCCAGGGCATGCAAGTATGTGCACGCCAAAAGCATTTTTTTTGTAGTGGAAATACCTGACTCCCCGAGGATGGGTTACTGGGAGATGGGTTTGCATGGTAGTTTGGCATTTTTGATGGGAAGAGCTAAAAACCTTCGCACACATGAGACAATTGTTCAATGTTCATGGGATATTCTTTGGGAGAAGGATTGATTTAAGATGACTTCTGAGACGAAAACTGTTACAATGATATGTAGAACTTGAGGGCTGTTGATTTTAAAATCCTTTCTCACAGAAGTTCCTCCACACTATTAATCCAAAGGTCGGGTCTATATCCATTTTCACATTTTGTTCACGACTTTGGTATGGAACCAAAATCAATTCACTTTTACATTTCATTTTAGTTGCCCGGGGACGAGCAATGTTTAAGCATAGGAGGTTGATGAATCCCTGATTCATCATAGTAAAAGATGAAAATGGAGCTTCATTCTCGAGAAATTAGTTGCATTTCATCATTTATGCTACATTTTTATCATTCATGCATTTAAAATTAATATTTCCATTTTAACACTCATAATTGCATTCATAATCATCTTCATATTTGCACACAACTTCATGCATTTTTAACTAATTCATGCTAACTCCAATTGATCCCAAACAACCTTCATTGTGTACATATTACTAACAAGATTAAAGGAAAAATACAAAAAATACTAACTTAAATAATTGGCTAGTGAGATAAAATCCCAATTTCAGACTAGACAGACTAAAATGCTCATATCTTCCTCATACAGTGTTTGATTTAGATTTACTCACTTTTAAAGTAATACATATCCAAAGACCTTTAAAACAAGATCAATTTCATAAAAATCAAAGCTCGTATGTGAAAGTTGGGTTTTGGGTCTCTTTTGCATGTTTTGAGTTTTCCCTGATTTTGACTTGATATTTCTTGTACATAATTAACTCTTTTTCGCTTATCTCTTTTTCCTCTATATTCTTTGATGAAAGTTTTAATAAAATCCATAAAAATTCAAATTCAAATTAAGACTGACATCAAAGAAACTGACCAAGTCCCAGTGTCCTTTGTGAGTCTGTACAAATATCTCACTTTTTCCATTTTATTTTGTTCTCGTATTTTCTTATTTATTCTGAATCCAAAAAAATCATATTATAGTGTAAATATTTGTCTTTGATTTTATCATTATTTTTTACGATTTTTCTCTTAATTAAATATCACTAAAAAATATAAAAATAAAAAACCAAGGTATTTTATGTACATAGAGTACCTTAAAAATATCGTTTCGCGCAGATGACATCTTTTGCTCTGTCTCTTCATGAAAGTTGTAGGTCCCATCGAGACGAGCAATTTTCATGTTGAGCACTTTTTGATCTGAGGTCATTTGTTATTTCTTTCCTATTTATCTTTGGATTTAAATTTTTAAAATTTTTTGGAGCTAACATGTGGCAGCTCCTGGAGCCTCCACGTGTCACTTATTTATAACCCCTTTTCTATTTCATTTTTACAAAAAAATTGTCTCACTTTGCGTGCCACATGCGTGAGGTCTCTCTCTCTCTTCCCCCTCCATCTTCTCTTCCTCTAATCGGCAACAACAACCCCTTGCTATCTCCTCCGCCTCCAACGGCCTGCACAATGCCCGATTCCTTAGCCACGCCAGCCCTTCACCTTATCATCTCCATCCTTATCGCCTGCAACCACACCCGAGACTCGCCAACTACCTTGTCGCGCAGCTACCTCATCCTCCTTATCTCTTCTCCCTTCTCCCTATAAATCCCATCGAGACCTTCTCCTTCACGCCATCCGCCATATGTTTTGACTCTATTCTATAGATCCATTTCATCGTCGTGACAAATTCTCTGATCGATCAAACGATAATGAGTATCAGGCTTCATCATCGTGATCCAAGGATCTTCAGATCCTTGTTGCAGCAGCCCTGCAGCGACTGCAAAGCTCGAGCTTCTTCTCGCGGAAGCTCTCGAGTGAAGACCAAGAGGAGGTGCATCCAGCAACTCCACCTCCTCGGCAAGGAGACCAACAGGTAATCCTTCTTCTCCTTGCTTTTCTTTCTCTCCATCTTTCTTCTTCTCCTTTGTTTCCCCTACTTCTGTATTCTTCCCCCTCTCCAAAATCCTATGCTTCTATGCAATTCCTCTATTTCAAAATCGCCCCCCGCATCGTTGTCTACCCAGCCTCCATAGCTTCCATCGTCGACCCTCCTCCGCCGGTTCCCTGCTTCCTCGCCACCTCCTGGTCGGTGCCAGGAGTCTTCGACCATGCACCAAGCAGCCAGGAACTGCCACGGTCCTCCACCGACTCGCCTGCCAACCCGCTTCACCGCACGGAGCAGTAGCAAGTGCCACGCGTGGTCACCTTTTTCCTAGCATCGTGCGGCGCTCTGTGCACCTTCTGTCATCCACAACAACCACATGCGGCACCATACCAGCATCGGTCGACGTCCCACATTCTTCCCTCGACTAGAGCCATCAAGAGCCCACGCCAGCCCCGCCAGGCAGTGGCCTGCAACCTCCGGCTCCTCACCGTGGGTCGGTCGCCCCCTCGCCACTATGGCCACACGCGACCACCGCAACCGCCCGCGTCTCCTCACGCTTCACAGAAACTCTGTCGGACGCTTCCTTTGAGGCGGGTGCACGTGGACAACACCCTCCCCTGCCCGGAAGATTATTGCGGAAGAAGACAAGTACCCTACCCCAGCATGTGACGCAGACGTGGGGAGGGATCAATTTGCAAGAGGGCCCTTGCAGATCCCCGTATTCACACCAAGGTCCAGATACCCAGGGGTCACGTGCTATGCACGTGACCACTTGTGAAATTTGCAAGAAGATCCCCTGAGATCCAAGGAACTACAAAGGACCCCCGTCAGCAACCAGCACATGACAAGCACAAGCACATGAAAATTACATACATAGGCTCATGGGTTAGGTAATTACATACGTGCCCCTGTGCATGAATTTTCTATTTATTTTATTTTTTGTTAATTGTATTTAGAACCATGTGTTCTCTATTTCATTTGAACCTTTACATCACATCTTTTTGTTATTTAGAAATTGGCACTTTATTCTACAATTAATTATGTACATTGTGGCAAGCTCATGATATTTTTAAGCTTCGTGTTAATTAATAATTATTATTCTTGCAGAAAATTAAATGATTTTCCCATCTTACGCTTAAAAATTCATAGCTAATTAACCATTGCTCAAAAAATTGCCAAAAATTCATGGATTGGAGAATTAATTGTATGTAACATTGTGACCAAAAAGAATTGCATTTGCGTGCATAGTTTTCTCTAGAAAATCATTATGTGTCATTAATTAATTAATTTTTAGTAGATAGTAAATCCAATATTTTTAGGGTTTAAGATGTTTCTGAGATAGATCACTTAGTGACCTATCTTAGCTAATTTTATTCCTAAAATTAAATAGATTTAATATTTATTATAATTAATTATTGACAATCTTGTTGTCTGCATTATTTTATTCACAGAAAATTCATTTTGCATCTAAAAGTTCCAAAAAAATTGCAATGCATATTTTTCATTGCATTTCACATTCTGACCAAGTTTCATAATTTTTGGACTTGAATTGATCAAAATTTGCAATTTAACCCTTGAATTTTGCCAAAATTGCATTTGCCCCATTTATTGCATCTAAAAATACCAAAAAAATGCCTCCTTGAAACGTAAATTCTATATCAACCTAAAACCAACCTAAGGAGACAGTTGCCTCCCTGAGTTTGACCTTGGAGTTTACCAAGTTAAAAAAATTGACCGCTCCCTTTAATTTGATATTAATTAAATTAGCGAGTTTTTATTAACTCTGAATTTACCTGACTACAACGCATTTAAAATGTCACAATTAAAAGGGTAGAATTCACGGTTCTTCACCCTTCACCATTTACCTCCACTCGCCATCAATAACAGTCAGGGACCCCCCTAGAGCATCGTCCTTCCTTCTACTTTTCTTGTAAGCTCTAAAGAGCCCATATGACGGTTGTTTGATTCTAGAAGAGGCACAGGTCCTACGTCAGAGACTTCGACCTCCAGGGCTTGTTCCTTGAGCTCAGGGCCTTCTTGAAGGATCATGGAGATGCGCGGAGGTAGTAGGAGCGTAAGGAGCAACTCAAAGTAGTTCTAGGATGTCGGAGGAGCGAACCGCGTTCGATCGAAACTCGCCAAGGGCGAGTTCTTCCCTTATTCCTCCAGCATCTTCGAGTGATTGAACAACAAGCGTCGGATCATAGCAATCATTCACCATCCGATCTTTGTTGGATATCTAATCTTGGATGTTGCTGATGAACCATCATCACGCAACCTCCTAACGCCATGTGAAAAGTCGAAGATCATCAGTCGTCTCCTCGCGCACTCAATGGGGGTAATTTGCATACCTCACCCCTGTTTTTGTTTTATTTTCTTTTAGTCCTATAAATTATTTAGAACATTTAATGTTTTTGTAAAAATTGCAAAGGAACTACTGAGCTTCTTTCATATAGCATTTGGTTCCTTGCCAGCTCACCTCACGTGCGGTCCCATGTGAGGTGGGCTTTTTGCGAGCATACCATTAGGGTTTTTTATGTACGTTTGGTCTTTAAATTTCAAGTTTTAGTTGTAAAACTTTGGACTATGTGCACTGTAGACCCTGCCTTTAATTTTAATTACAATTATACCCTTGTCAGTTCAACAAAATCTATGCTTATTATTTAATTTTTATAAATATTACCCACGCTCTAAAAATATGCAAAAATAAGATTAAGTGTCTGATTGCATACTCTTTCATGCTATAATTATATATATTTTTTCATTTCATGTATTTTCCTATTTATTAAAAATCAAAATATCACAATTTTATCCCTATTTGAATTTAAAAATACCAAAAATATAAAGCATTTATGAAAAATTCCAAAAAAATGTATTTTATATATTATAATATTTACAACTCAAGACCAAAATCCCTAAAAATAGAAAAACAAAATGATAAGAATTTAAAATATAAAAAATCAACACAAATTCAAAAATATTAATTTATGTTTTTTTTATTTTATAACATTCTTACTTATATATTAAAATTGATTTTGAGAAATTTTGAGGCTTTCTGCTATTTTTAAATCTCAAGTCAATTCGACTTATTTATTTAATCCATGTTTTGGGATATTTTTGGCTTTAAAAATATATAAAATTAGAAAAAAATCCCAAAAATCAAAAAAATAGTAGAAAAATATATAAAACACAAAAAAAAATTATTTTGTAATTTTTGTTTATTTTTATTTGTATATAAATACTACCATATACTATATATATAGTTATATATATTCTTATATTATCTATTAAAAAGAAAAAAATAAAAATATGAAAATATAGAAAGTAAATAATAAAATATAAAATTAAAAACAATTATAAAAATTATATAAAAATTAAAATCCATATATATATAATTAAAAACCACATAAAAAGAAAATAAATAGACAAGAGGAGGATAATTTTTGCATTATTGCACAGTCTATCACGTTCGCTCCCTATGTTCAACACTCTACATACTTGCATTATACACACATTTTTGTAGAGTTAAATAAAATAAATTTTAACTCCTCATTTTTTATTTCGCATTGATATATCTATTGCGGGTTAATTGTTGCCTTAGTTCAAGTTCCGTGAGCGGACACCTCAGCAACACTCTATCTTCGTTATTCTTTCAGTGAGGATATTTTAGACCCTTGCAAAATTTGATTAAACAGATATCGGGTTTGAGATTCCAAGGAAACAGAGGAAAAACATACTTTCCCACTAATAATTGGGATTGGGACTCAAATTATTAGTGTTGGCTCTTATGCCTTGACCCATGCCCTACGCCATCGTGGACCTTCACCGATGGGTAGTGGACTTGGGTGGTTCCGCGATGGTGTTAACGTAAGTAATGGTTTGCTCTATTTGTCATACTTATTCATATGAGAGGGTGATGTATATTTCGGGCAATGCAAGGTTAACGGAAATGGCCCATCTGTCAGAATTGTCACGATGAGATGAGTGTAACAAATAAATGATCATATAAATGTCTGCTGGTATGTGTTATTCTTAGATGAGTTAGCATAACTAAGAGCGTGGCATATCTCTCATGGTCCTGGTGAGTACTAGATGGAGAGTCAGTTCTAGCCATGGATCTGTCGGTGTGCCACGACCCTGTCAGAGAGTGTAATGCTATGGGTACTATCGTTGAGTCTGCGTCCCTCGTACGACACTTGTCGAAGATTTGTACTTCATTATAAGAGTGTACCCGGTGCGATCCCGTTTGGTTGTGATATACTCATTCTCGAGTATTCCCCTTGTGGCAGGTAAGCTGGGGTAAATGATTTGAGATGTGAACTCTGGGTTACAAGAGTTGATTTCTTCTTTCACAATATGTGACTGTGGAGGTTGTGTTATCTATTGAAAGTCCGAGAATTTGTCTGGTTGTTGTCCTGTATGGTGCTCTTATGTATATGTGCATGTATAGTAAAACAAATCTCCTTGTAGTACTCAAATAACTATAAAGGAAAGGAGCTAACGATATGAGTGATTATAAGAGAAACACTTGGAGAACACAAGTATGGAAGTGTTATAGAACACTGAACTATTAATCTTTGTAAACAGCCGGCTCTAATGAGTTTAGTTAAGAAAAGATGTATTAGTAAATAGTAATCAGATAATAAAACAGATAAATGAGTGTAACCATTTCCTCTACTCTTCATTTAATGTGACTTAATGAAAGATGATTGTGGACTAAATTGGATAGCCAGATCTTCCTAAGATCATGTACCAATGTGAACCTTACCAAGGGTCGTGGATGTTGTCTTTGTTTTGGGAGTATCTCTCTACACTCGAGAATAATGTACAGAGTTTCTGTCTATGAGTGTTGTTGTTTGGCGTGAGATGGGTTGCACCTGGTGAGAGCGATTGGAGAGCGATTGGTCGTCATGGGAATTTTACCCTTTTCACTTCTTTACGCACTTTAAAGTATGTACCTTACTTTTTTTAGTTGTTTTGTAATGTACTTACCAATTTGGCTCAAAACGTACCCTTTTATGTTGGACCTGACATGTGTTGTTGGTGCTGCCACATCAAGGAGCAGCTTTGGGATTAGACTCGGCTTGAGGTTGTAGCACTGCTCAGAGTACGTGCTTATAGGTAGAGTTGGACATCTTTTACTTGTAGATTTCTTTTTGTAGCTTCCATTTCCCTAAATTTTCAGTCATGTAAATTCTATAAAGTTGAGGACTCCGTATATAATTATTTATGTGTAAACTGTTGGGTATCATGAATGCAAAGGTTGTTGGAGCATTTTATTTCAACTATTTCTTTCCACTTTACATTCTGAATGTTAATCATGATGTATGGAAGTGGCTATTGCTAAGTATTCAAGTCTTGGGGGCATCACAATAAATTCGCTCCAGATTTAGCATGGTAGAAAGCCATGCTTCTTTAACTACCATAGACAGTTCCTCCCTATGGATCACACTTACCAAAGAAAAGAAATGGCATTCAAAAGGAATGTAGTTGAAGAGTCATATTCGCCAAATAGACTGTTGGAAGTAGAATTTCACGCTCGATTATTATAGTTGATAACTCGTGCTGATGATACGCTTCACAATTTTGAGGTAGATTATAACTTGACAAAGATGACTATCTTTTGGGAGTTACTGTATTGGGAAAAACTACTTGTTAAGCATAATATGGATTTGATGCACATAGAAAAGAATGTGTTTGATAATGTATTTCATTCAATATTGGGTACTCCTGGGAAGATAAAAGACACAGAAAATGCACGAAGAGATTCAATGAACATTTATGCACGTCCATATTTGTCTTTGGTAGAACATGCAAATGGTTCCTTTTACACGCGAAGTGTAAAATACATGCTAAGCAAAGACCAAGTAAAGAAGTGTGTGCATGGACCTTAAACTGAGATTTCCATATGGCTATATTTCAAATATTTCAAAATTAACTGATTGTAATGTGTTCATGGAGCAGTTGTTATGATTTTATAAAATAGTTTGCTCCCAAAGACAATTGTCGATGTTTTGATAGAGTTTAGCAACTTCTTCAAGTGCATTTATTCATCGAATATCACTGCCTTTGACATGATGACCTTGGAAAAGAATATGTCGGTCCTTCAAGGCGATCTAGAGAAGATTTTTCTGTCGTCGTTCTTTGATTCAATCGAGTACCTCATGGTACACTTGTCGTACGAGGCTAAAGTCAGAGGACCAGTTAAGTATTGCTAGATGCACCCTATTAAGAGGTATCGCTAAATACCTATCACTATTAATTACTAAATATTCTTTTTTATAACGGTTAGGTTTGTATAGGTATACGTTCTTTCTGAAATGCAAGGCTCCGAACATGAACAAGATCGAAGGGTCCATAAGTACACCATACATCATGGAGGAAGTTGCAAACTTCTGTGCGAGATACCTATCTAAGGATGTGGATACTGTTCATTACTGCCCTCGATATAATGAAGTTTCAACCGCAGAAGCGGTGTCTTCCTTTCTTTGTTTCATCCGAGTCGAGATCCATTTAGAATGGGAATGACTCGTATGATGATTCGACGTGAAAAAGAAGCAACCGAGACATATGTTCTGGGCAATACAAAGGAAGTTTTGCCATATGTTTAGTATGTATTTCTAAAAAATAGACATATATTATAAAATATTAACGTATTTTTTAATAATGAAGAGAGTATAAGAACCAGATATTGACAGTAACCTGAGTTCATCGAAAACGAGGTGATCGAAGAGTTTTGAAAGACATTTGCAGAGTGGTTCAACGAGAACAATGGATTATTGGACCCGACTGATGGAAAGTTGAAAATGTTACATGTCTTTTTTTGGGTCCAAATTACGTGGTGAAATCGTTTAACAATTTCTATGCTAACAGATCAAGATTTTACTAGTCGAAAATCTTAACGATTTCCATGCTAACGGTTTCTATCCAAACTAAGCGGTGAAATCGTTTAATGATTTTATTTATCATTAAAACAAACTCAAATAAAAATATTTTATTCATGAAACTTGTACATAAAAATATGTTTTAAATAACAAAAATGTTTGCAAAAATAAATCATTTATATAATAAAAGATACAATACTTAAAAAACTGTAAAGACAGAGTTGAAAACTTAATATCTTCTCCATATGAACTCAAAATGAATCAAATTCATTTTAAATGTGTTTAAAATAAAATAATCTTCAAAATAATATCAGTTCCATAAATTTTGGAGTTATGGTGTGAAAGTCGATTTTTTGGAGTGTCATTGTACTTGTATACATGTGTGGTATTTGTATTTATTTTTATTTTTTGTATATTTGTATATATTGTATTTTTAAGATTTTGTGAATAATTTAGTTTATTTATTTAAAATTAAAAAAAAAGTAGAAAAGTTAATAATAACTATAAATAAATAATTGTATTGATTTTATAGGTATAATATACATATATTGTGCATATCATTATTTATTTGTACCAATAAATAAACTCATAAAAAAAGAAAATTTTATTTATAAACCTTTAATTATTATTTAAATAAATGAAATATAAAATAATGTGTATATTGGTATAAATAAATAAAAATAAAAATACATTTTATATAGGTAATTCATACTTGTAAATGCATGTATTTAAATTATTTAACTATATAAATTAATCTATTTAATTTATTACAAATCATCAAAAATGTTTATTAATTTATAAATATTTTTATTTTAATGACTTTTACATTTAAGATCATTTTATATTTATTTTAATCTTGTTTTCCCTTTCTATTTGTCTTTATTCATGTTGGCTTCTCATTGGCCGGACTCGGATTCGTTGACCCAATTGGGTCAACTACCCCCTCTCCCTCTTTCACCTGATTCAAACCACTGACCTACCCTTTTCTCATATTTTTCTCATCCGATCCACACATCCTCTCAACTCGTTTTCTTTGCTCGATTAGCAATCATGGATCCTAGATCTACGCCCAAGAATTTTTCACAAATTGCATTGGTTTGTGTGCCTTCCCTCATTTGAATTTCACCACTCCTCTATATTTATTGAAGCATCTCCAGATGCCCAAGCCTCAGTTGATCCATCTTCGCCAATTCTCCCCGAGCTTGAGCATTTGGAGTAGTTAATTTGTGACAGGAATCAGCTCCCATTGAGTGGGAGAGTGTGATATCGGAGGAGAAGTGCAATCCGACTTCTTGTGACAAGCTTCATCGGAGCTACAACGTGTGAAGCTTCCAGGCATCTTGTTGAGGCGATAACCATCCCGGATCATTCCCATTTCATTCCCCTTTCATTGTCGGGTAATTTAGTTTTGCTTATATTTCAATCGCATTGCAATTTCCTTCGATTTCTTAGATCTGTAGTAGTAAACCTAATCCACCCTCCAATCTACATGAGCGGAGGTACTTCATCTTCAAATCGACCCGATCTGAGAGCACACTCACCTCCGATCATCATCCTCTTCGCCATTCCTCGATCCGCAACCCAATCACCTTATATCTTGTACCCTGGAACTTTAACATTTGTTAATAAACTCTAACGTTCTAACTTAATTTCATAAATGCCCTTATCACTACTGAGCACGTGAATTCATCACGTGTTTTGGTTATTTTACAACATTTAGCCATGATCTTATTTTTCCTTAATATTTGCTTATATATTTTCTATTAATTACAAATAGGTCCCTTAAGATGATTTTATTGTATGTTGTTCTTTATATTTCCTAGAATAATTAGTTTCTATTATCCAAAAACTCCATCAAAATTAGGTCAAGCTCTTTATATTTCCTAGAATAATTAATTTCTGTTGTCCAAAAATGCCATAAAAATTAGGTCAAGCTCCTAATAATCATTTTTAACATTAGTAGTTTTGATTTTAAAAAATTTTTATTATTAAAAATACAAAAAACACATCATATGTCATTGTTTTAACATTAAAATTTATAAAAATGAAAACTTTTTGACAAATCCTAAAAAAATTCGCTAACTTAGTTTTACTGTATTTTATGACATATATAAAAATCAAACAAAAATACAAACAAAAAACCATAAAAATTAGAATATTTAAAAAAATATAAAAATCATATAAATTCACACAAAAATAAATATGTTCATGGACTTATTTTAAAGCTTAATAAAATCTTTTATACAAATTTAAGTTACATTTTGTTTGAGTTCATTTTCTATTTTAAAAACCACAAAAACATATGTTTAGTTTCATTTATAAATTGTTTTTTACTTTAAATCAATATAAAATCCATAAAAATTATAAAAATACCACACAGATCACCGAAAGCAATAAAAAATACTTAAAACATAAAAATATTTCATTTTCTTATTTTTGATTTTATTTCACATATTTTATAAATTTAAAAGGTTTTATTTCATTTTTGTACATACCTTATTCATAAATTGATTTTAAAAATTAAAATAAATAACTTTTTCCAAAAATTAAAATCAATTAAAAATAAAAAATCAAAAGATATAAAAAACACAAAATTTTAATTAAAACATATATATAACATTTATTAAAAATCCATACAAATTCATAAAAATAATTAAAAATAACATAAAAATAAGAAAGAAAAAGAAATGAAAAACTATATTAATTAGAAATAATTAATCACCCTCATTTATTTGTAGCCTTATTGAGTTCAACCTTGGATTATACCAGGTTAAATAAAAAGTATATCACTTTAACAATTATTTGATACATGGTTTTTGGGTTACAACGACACAACATTTACATTATCTTCTCAATTAAATACCCATTGAAAAAGCATGCCCAACCGATACAATGTCGTGCTTTATTGTGAATGTGGTTTCTATGGAATTAATGCCTTCTTTTATATGCACAACTTTTATATGCTTCTACCAATATAGGTAATAACGAGGGAAAATGGAAAGGATCGACAAAACTGGACCTACATGTAAAATTTTTTTTCTAGAATCATATTATGCTACTACATGTAATCCATGTGGTTGCATTTATACATTTTTAATATTTTTACAGCAACAATTATGAGCAAGGGAGACCACAGTGCTTGCATGGCATGACAATAAGACCACAATGTGGTTGTAACCACATTTGTGACCATGCACATTGACGAGCCACGGACCTACCCTTTTAGTGTGGTCGGATTGACTATTTCGTTGCAGTCGGATAGATCCGCGTTGATAAAAAATAACCGCACAAATTGAATAATCAACGAATGAATTTAATGCTTGGTTTTATGTTTATTTAGCCTGGGCAAGCCCCAGGGTCGACTCAAGGAGGCAAAGGAACAACTCGGGATCAAGTTAGAGTGATTAGATTACGGTTTTCCAAGTGAATTTTTTTTGATATTTTTTATGCAATATAAATGCCAAATGCAATGAAGCGACTGAACTAGGTTATTAAGAAAATCAACAACTTAGCAAAATTTAATTTTAATGTAAAATTAATCCAAATTGACCAAATTATATTTTTCCTAAGAACCTAATCCAATACTGAATGCAAAATGGATTTTTTGGAATTTTTGGATTTAAAATGCATAAATGAAAAATGCAAACTTTTTTAGGGTTTTTATGCAATTTTTCATGCAAATGATATGCAAAAATTATGAAAAATATACTGGAAGTTAAATATGATGAAATTAAGCTACATTAATAATTTTGGAATTTTCTGACACTTTTTGATTTTTATGAATTTTTACTGAAAACAGAGCAACTGTGGGTATTTAATTCCTAATAAATCCACGAAAACAAATTATCCAGAGATTGGTTTATCTCAAATAGACATTTCAATAAGGAATCCAGGAGAGTTGAAATTTGTCAAAAATCGTATTCGTGTAATTAATTAAAAATCAATTATAGAAATCGCTCTAGAATTTATTTTATACAAAAGACAACTCTGAATTGGACAAAACATGGATAATAATTAAAGCACAAAGTAAGGCATCATCTACAATTTTTTTGCAATTTTTAGATCAATAAATAGGCCTGTGCGAATTTCAGAGCATAATTGAGCAAAAAAACTTTGATTTTCAATCTCAGAACTTTAATAAATAATCTAATGCTCGCAAAAATGTAAATAAATAGCCACAAGGTAAAGAATTAGTTGCTCATCAAAATGCTATTTTTCATTAAAATAAATGATGCTATTTTGAGGTCCAAACCATGCAAATTAAGGGGTATAAATGCAATACTGAAAATGAAATAAACAAATTAAAATGCAAACAGGGATGCTTTTGCAATAACAAAAACTTAGAATGAAGACTATCCAATTTTTATTGTATAATAAAAAAATAAAAATTGGACCTTAGGTCACCTACGACACCCAGCGCAAGAGGGAGGGGGATCCTTGGAGGCAGCGGCGGAAGGCAGACGGGTGGAGGGCGACGCGCTCGGCGCGGCTCGCGACGGCCACGCGTTGTGGAGACGAGGTGATGCGGCGGCGTGGGGCGGCGCTCAGCCACGTGCGATGGAGGGAGCAGCTGGAGGGCGGTTGTGGTGCGTGGCCACGGCTCGAGGTGGAGCGGAGAAGTGGCGCGGCGTCCAAGGGTTGCGGGCGGCGGCTCGCGGCCGCGCAGAGGATGGCGGAGTTGGCAGCGGCACGGTGGTGGCACCGACGATGAGGAGGGCAGCGCGCTGGGCGCGGCTCGCGACTGTTGGCGTCGGGGAAAGGGGCGGCGGACGCTGCGGCGGCCGCTGGGAAGTGGTGGAGGCTGCTGTGCAGCAACGAGCGGTAGGCCATGAGCACGACACATGGGTGCTTGGCTAGGAGCGTGGTTGGGCCGAGGTGGGGCGGCCACGCACCTGGGTTGGTGCTACGGAGGAGCGCGCAGGGGGGGGGGACCGGCGTCGTCGGGGAGACACGCGTCCAGGCGGCGCCGGCCACGGGGAGAGATGGACGCTGGCGGAGGTTGCGGAGGCCAGAGGAGGGCCGGCCAAAGGGGAAGGCGGTGGGAACGACCGTCCAAGGCTAGCTGCTCATGTTTTTGTTTTTATTATTTTTGTGTATTTTCTTTTGTAATGTTTTTTTACTTTTCTTGGATATGAAAATGCAATAAATATTCAGAGTGTGTGTATGATGTTGTGAGGTAAAAGAAAGATGTGGTGGTGAAAATGCAATGATGATCAAGATGGTGGAGATCTTGATGATTGTGATATGTTTTTTTGTGTGGTGATTTGTGGATGAAATCACAAGGAAAAAATTTGTTAGATAAAATAAATTAAGTAGATGAGGATAGAAAATTTACGTGTGGTCGCCGAAGGTGGAGCCATGGTGTGCGGCTTCCGTCGTGGCCTCGATTAGATTCGACGAAAAATCGAAGAAGCTCAACTGTGATCTGAAGGGATGTACAACGACACGAGGAGGAGTCCTCGTGGATCTCGCCTTTGAAACCGTCGTCGCTCGACCGAGAGATGTTGAAGCTGTCACCAACAACACTCGGGGGCTAGTGATCTCTCCCTCTCAATTGAAGAAATGGCGGATGAAGAAAATGATGGAGGTGGTGGTGAATAAAAAGAAGGAAAGGGAGTTAGAAAAGAGATGGAGAAAGTAGAGAGAATGGTGGAGGAAGTGGGGTTAGTGTGACTTGGGGTAGAAGGCAAGTAAGGAGGAGGAAGTAAAAGGGAGTAAAATAAATAAAATAATAAAATAAAATTGTAGGCTACTAAAAATAATGAAAATAGTAATAAAATAATAATAATAATAATAAATTCGAAAATAATAAAATAAATCCGAAAACAATGAAATAATAATAATAAATGGGGTGACACGTGGCGGCTCCAGAAGCTGCCACATGTTGCTCCTAGAAAATTCAAATATTAAATGTAAAGAAAAATCAAAAAGAAATAACAAAGGGGATTAAATCAAAAAGTGATCAACACGAAAGTTGCTCTTCTCGATGAGATCTACAACTTTTGTGAGGGGTCGAAAATCAAAGGAAGAGATTTATACAAAAATGTATTTTTGGGTGGTACCTTATAGATATAAAATACCGCATTTTATCTTTTGTAATTTTTTGTCATTTTTCAATAAGAGAAAAATCAAAATAAAAATAAAGAAAATATGAGAAGAATATTTACAACTTAATATAATTTTTTTGGATTTTTTAATAATTAAAAAATAAAAGAATAAAATGGAAGGGCAAAACGGTCAATATGTACAATATACAAAAGGGGCCCAAAATCCAAGTTTTGCATACGAGCTCCGATTTTAATGAAATCGGTCTTGTTTCGAAGGTCTTTGAATGTATATTACTTTAAAAGTGAGTACACCTAATTCGGAGGTCGTATGAGAGAGATATGCGCATTTTAAGGCTTCTAGTTTCAAACTTGGATGGGGTTTTATTGGTCAATTTTACGAGTCAATTTTTTTTTGATATTTTTCTTTAATTAGTGTTAGTAATATATACACTATAGAGTTGGTTTTATTGGATTTAGAATTAGTATAAAATATATACAAATAGGTGAAATATGGAGAATATACAAGTGATTTTTACAGATGAATTTGGCTTCTTATTTAATGCAAATATTAATGCTAAAATGCAGATATTATGCTTGCATGCATGAATGCTAATTATGCAATATAAGGGGAAATATGCTGCTATTTACTCGGGAACAAAGCTCTATTTTCAACTTTTAGAGTGATGAATCACAGATTCATCAACCCCCTATACTTAAACCTTGCTCGTCCCCGAGCAACTAAAATGAAATGCAAGAGTGAAATGATTTTGGGTTCCATACCAAGGTCATGAACAAAAGTTGAAAATGGAGCTTGACTCGACCTTTGGATTAATTGTGTGGCGGAACCTCATTGGGACCTGAACTTAAGACCTAACAGACTTCAAGTTCTACAAGTCTTCTATCCAAGACGCCTCAACAGTCAGGTCAGAACAAATCCTCAAACGTAAATCTCTGATGACTATGATTCTTACGTGTACTGTGTAAGTGAAATGTAACTCTCCACATCAGAAATGGCTAAGAAGCAGCCTCCTCTAACAAGGTAACTCTAGTTACCCGGTCCAGTAACTCTTTCCTCGAGGAGTGGGGTATTCCCTTCTAAGTTCAAGTGTGACCCGCTCAAGAGGAGGGGGTAGAGAAAAGAATGGACGGTAGCCAGTGTAGCTACATATCCCGGGATGCTTGACCAGTGTAGCCAAGTCATCCAGCTGCAAACTTCTTGCTAATATACATACTCCGACATGCATTTTATTTTCACTTGGACCTGTCTTATTTTTTTGGAGTTTTTGCAATATTTTTTTTCTTCTTCTTTTTTTTTGAATTATATACAAGGTGCAACATGTATATCAGGAGTTTTTCCTCTTGAGTTAGTAGACTATCCCTCTTTTGAAGCATTATTGCAACCCACAACATCCCGTCCTTAGATGTCAACATCACCAGACTAGGTTGAGATGCACTACCCTCCCTAGAGGAGGACGGATGTTTCCACCCGTGTGCTACTCCAAGCTAAAGGATTCTACCTCCTCACCACCTCATCAATGAAGAGCTATGTGTATTGTGCTTGTTCAAGTTAGGTCACTGTCTAAAAGAATCATGCGTGTGCACGAGATATTCTACTTAGACCAATCAAGATGACATGTGAGCATAGACTTGTGGACTCAAAGAATTAAGTCACTTGACCTGAGAAATCTTAACTCCAGCTCCTATAAGGTTCCTCTGAAATTAGGTGGATTAAGGTCAAATCAAGTCTATCCTCAACAGCTACTTAAAACTTGGTTTAGATTTCGCTAGCTTTTCACTTTGCATATGCAAGATATGCAGATGAGATACAGATGACATGCTATTTAGATGAATGTAAATGCAAGACTCTTTTTCTTTTCTTTTTTTTTTCTTTTTTTTGAATGCAAGGATGATATGCAAGAGTAAATAAGAAGCCTATTTTCTTTTATTTTCTTTTATTTTTTTTGTTTTTTTTCAAAATTTTGGTATACCTCCTATGTTACAACAATTACAACAATTACAAGAGTTTTATAAGTATTATATAGATTATACACGTGTTATACAATATACAGGTATACATTTTTTTCAATTTTTACAAAAGATTTACAAGTATTATACAACATTTTTTTCAATTTTTACCCACCCGTAATTATTGCAAAATAAATACAAAAAGTACGCGAAAATACGTGAAAGTACGAGTTATGGGTAAAGTGTATATATAATATATACACGCCCCCTATACTTAGCGTGTGATATGTCCTCAAAGCACGAAAATCGAGGAAAAAGACATAGCTCGTGCTAAGCGTAGGAGAGCTAAAATAACAAAAAGTATAGAAGTCGTCCCGCCCCCCTATACTTAGGCTATGGCAGCCTAAGTGTAGAAGAAGATCAAAAATGGGGCGGGCGAGGTTAAGAGGGGAAATGGAGGAGTACATACACGGAGGGCATCGGTCCGCCCTATACTTAGGCTCTGGTCAGCCTAAGTATAGGACAAGAGTGAGTGTGAGAACCGATGAGATCTAGAGAATATACAACGAATGGTGGAGAGACTTAGGTCACTCACCCCCTATACTTAGGATCTGATCATCCTAAGTATAGCCATAAAATGAAATGATATGGAGTCGGGGCGAGTGATTAAAATCACTGGGAGGGAGGGAAAATATATACAAGGAGAATTGAGAATATACATGGATCAAGAAGGTTTGTGACAAACCTTCTTGTGGGATCGAGGAGGTGATTAATATACAAGTGTGTCGTTGTCGGAATCATCCTCAGATGAATAGTAGTACGGTGAAAGGATCGTCCAACGCGGGTCGACACACGGTTGCTTGCTTAGATAAGGCTTGAGAACAGCCGAACTGAGCTCACTCATATAAATCACCTTATCTGGACCGGATGAGTATTCCTCTGATAATTCCTTCTCTGGAATGTTAAAGGAAATTTTCTTGGTCGGTTTTCTAGAACCAGAATCATTGAGAGGGAGATGAGAGCGACGCACCTTGAGAGGTTTGGGGGAATACCTCGAGGAATTAATTCTCGACTTCCTCTCACTAGATAGCCGACTAGAAGAGGGAGCAACCGTGTTTTTATGTGGAGTCAATTTAGTATTGGTTGTTTCCTTTGAAGGTCTAAGATGTGATGCGGTGTTGACCATGGGTTCCTCATCAGACGAGTCACCATATAGATTAGCATATTCCTGAAGGGTCAGCACGCATCTCGAGAAGGTGCTAGTGATCTCAGTTGGCTTGACATTATTGGGCTCTTGTGTTGGATCATCAAAATGGTCAAGACAATCAACAAAAATCATGTCTGACTCAATGTCAGCTTCTGATTGTGAGTCCTCCTTAGAAGCTGTCACAGTGGTGGTGCAAGCAGTTGATGAAGTAGAGGTGTGGGGAGTCTCTGATCTAACGGTCGTCCGGACAGTCGGTCTCTCAGGTGTAGCAGAGAAGTGGGACTCATCTACCTCTCGATAGTCATGACTGTCAGCGGATGTGCGGGTCACCTTGGTGTAAAGTGTATCAAAGAGTGGGTGAGGTCTAAGCGCTCCTAATGTTGTAAAATCGATTTCCCGAGTCTCGCAATCTATAGTCGCCTTAGCCAAGGCTAAGAACGGCTTCTCGAGAATAATCGAAGACTGGGAAAACTCTCCTCGGTGCTCAATGTCAATGATCGTGAAGTCTACCTTGAGTAGAGCACCTTGGAAAGTAACGATGACTGAGATGTTTCCTCTCGACCGTTTGATAGATCGATCAGCCCCCTGAATGATCTCTCTCGACTTCCTAAGTGGCCTGAGTTTAAGCTTGTCAAATACAGAGGTCGGGAGAATATTTATCGGTGAGTCATCATCGATTCTTGCATGGGTAAAGATGGTGTCTTTGATTTCACATTCAACTCGGGGTAACCACTTCACTCTGCGGCTTTTGGTCTTTCTCCTCATCACCAAGGAGGTGGCCATAGACACTATATGTCTTTCAGTCCTTGTCCTCTTATTGCCCGACCTCTTGGGTATCAATTTACTTCTCACAAATCGTTTGTGGTCGGGAAAGTGATCTATGGCCTTTATTAAGGGAAGTTTGAAAATCAATTATTCATCGAGTGCTTCCCTTAGGGTAGGATCCAACTTTTTTAAATCATTTTTATTTTCAATTTTTATGTGAGTTTTTGGGTTTCCAATTTTTTTGGTGTTTTGGATAGATGAATGATCAGACTCAAGATTGGAAGGCAAGGGGTTAGTAGAAGAGGGAGATAGAATGGGCTCCAGCTGTACAGGAGATGTGGGTTCCCTAATGCTTGCTTGGTTTTCAATATCAGATCTACTTACGTCCTTTTCCACTTTCATTCCCAAGCTGGCAGAAATTGAGTGCAATATTTCCATGACGTCTCTCAACTTGTTACCTAATGTTTCATTCTTCACGATAAG
Organism: Ottelia alismoides; assembly: GCA_037367405.1. Classification (NCBI taxonomy): domain Eukaryota; kingdom Viridiplantae; phylum Streptophyta; class Magnoliopsida; order Alismatales; family Hydrocharitaceae; genus Ottelia; species Ottelia alismoides. The sequence goes on from JAZKJV010008883.1 coordinate 36,451, forward strand.
TCGAGAAATGTCATCCTCCAAAAAATTCTCATGACAAATCACTGGAGAGTTCTGCTCAATTGGAGGATACTGCTGAGATATTGGGGTCTCATACTCAACATACCTAGACTCTGGCATGTAATGCTGGGTCGAGTATGGACTATCCAAATGGCAAATATTGGTCGAAGCCTCATATGATGGAGTCAATGAAATAGGGATTGATAAATCTAGGTCATGAGTCCAATCTTGTGAATGTATAAGCTCTTCGAATGAAGGCTGGTTAATGGAGGCTTGATTACTAAAGTCAATCAAGTCTGGGAAATCAGGATGTGTAGGCCTCTCCATTCGGGTTGTTCGATCGACCATGTTATTCCCTAAGGTCAAGTCGGGATGCGTGTATGTAAATTGTTGTATGGTATCTACTTGAGGTGAAATATGTGGGGGAATATAATTTTGCCAATCATCTGTCTCAGCAGTGGCTTGCTCTTCATTCGATTTGTTGATTCCTGCAAGCTCTCGAGAATAAGGACAGTCAGCCCAAGATGGAAGTGGATCCGGAGTGTTAGAATATGGAGTAGGTGAGAAATGCAAAGAAGTGGAGAAGTCAGTCGAAGTTCTAACTTCATAATCGGGTTGAGGTGGAGCCGATCACGGGTAAGGATCTCCCGTGGATGGAGGAGGATACATGGAAGAAGGAGAAGGCGAAAATGAACAGTATATGATCGAGGAGGATTGACCAGAGGTTACAGGGTATGGGGACCAATATCCTGACATTTTAACGAGGGAAGATGAATGTAAGAAGATTGAGGTAGAAAACGTGCAATTACACAGGATAACACACACAGACAGACTCAAAGACAAACGCAAGAGAAACCCCGAGTTCACACTCAACACGGTGAAGGACCCGAACCGAGTCCGATTAATCTGGTTGATTTTAAATGTGAGTTTATCAGACAAGATAGCAAAGGTTACGCGGCCTATAGGGAAGTCGTCTTAAAGCCGGATGCGTCTTCCCTGTTTAACCTGTCGCCTAAGATACCACTGGTCCTTCCTTTATTCGCTCCTATCCCAAGTTGATGGATTCAAAGACCTGCCCCTAACCTGCAAGCAGGCGGAGGTTGATAAGGCCGGAACTTTACCCTGGGGGTTACTGGCAACTTGTCGTGAAGTACCGCAGTTTCGCCCCTATCTACCTGAGACAGGCGGAGGCTACTTAGTACTAGTCAGTGAACCTTAATAAATTCAACTTGTGATATTTGCTAGGATTAGTCGGAACGTGATATGGAAGGCGGGGATTTGGGCTCTGCCTTAAGGTGTTCACACACACTCAAGTACCCTCACTCAGCCTGAAAACAAGGTCGGGGATTAGTCTCCCGCAAACAGTTTTTTTCCAATTTTATTGAATTTTTTGGTCAATAATGTTAGCAGTCCTGGTTTTAAGTTAAGTTCTCACTTGTTAGTCCAACCATACAGTACGCCTATCGTCCAGTCCCAATTTCCGATTAATTTAAGTTTGAAAAACAGAGGTAGAAATCGAGAAAAGCCGATGCACGAAAAACTATGATGTGTATACTAAGTTAAGAAGATTTATAATGATCCCTTCGCTTGTATGCAAGATGCAAAACAGAATTGAAATCTTTTACACTATATGCAAATGCAAGCGACAAAAATCGGCTCCCTAGACAAGCAGTTCTATTAGCGAGTGAAGCACTGGTTATTTTGACTAGATCTGCAGTCTAGGTGTGTCTTTTAAGTGAAGTGTGTGGTCTTAAAGAATTACGAGCACAAGCAAATCCTATAGTGGCTCGAGGAGCCGCTAGTGCAAGCCTATTCTAAATATTCAATCCACACAGCACACGGGGACACGGTTCCACTATGTTTACACACACGAGAACCCAAACGGAAAACGCTGTAAATGCAGACGCTTTTTACAAGTTAACAAAAAACGAAAATCTTTATGGCGTCTCAACAGCCGACTTGATCCACAAATCGTCGGCCTCTGATGCACTTCGAGATGCGTCGACTTCAAGAAAGCCGCTCCAAGTCCACCAGACCCTCGCACAAAAAGATACAAAAATGTCAGAGAGAGGAAAATAAATAGAAAATAATTGGAAAAAAAATGAATAATTACAAGGTGGTTCGGTGATCAGACTACCCGAGTGTGTGGAAAACCTAAAACTAATTTTCTAAAGTGATCTTAAGCTGTTTGCCTCCCCGGCAATGGCGTCATTTGACGAGCCGCGTACCTACCCTTTTAGTGTGGTCGTATTGACTATTTCGTTGCAGTCGGATAGATCCGCGTCGATCAAAAATAACCGCACAAATCGAATAATCAATGAATGAATTTAATGCGTGGTTTTATATTTATTTAGCCTGGGCAAGCCCCATGGTCGACTCAAGGAAGCAAAGGAACAACTCGGGATCAAGTTAGAGTGATTAGATTATGGTTTTCCAAGTGATTTTTTTATATTTTTTTATGTAATATAAATGTCAAATGCAATGAAGCGACTGAACTAGGTTATTAACAAAATCAACAACTTAGTCAAATTTAATTTTAATGTGAAATTAATCCAAATTGACCAAATTATATTTTTCCTATGAACCTAATCAAATACTGAATGCAAAATGGATTTTTTTTGGAATTTTTGGATTTAAAATGCACAAATGAAAAATGCAAACTTTTTTAGGGTTTTATGCAATTTTTCGTGCAAATGATACGCAAAAATTATGGAAAATTTTACTGGAAGTTAAATGAAATTAAGCTACATTAATATATTTGGAATTTTCTGACATTTTTTGTTTTTTTATGAATTTTTACTAAAAACAGAGTGACTGCGGGTATTTAATTCCTAATAAATCCACGAAATTAAATTATCCATAGATTGATTTATCTCAAATAGACATTTCAATAAGGAATCCAGGAGAGTTGAAATTTGTCAAAAATTGTATTCATGGAATTAAATAAAAATTAATTATAGAAATCGCTCTAGAATTTATTTTATGCAAAAAACAACTCTGAATTGGACGAAACTTGGATAATAATTAAAGCACAAAGAGAGGCATCATCTACAATTTTTTCGCAATTTTTAGATCAATAAATATTCCTATGTAAATTTCAGAGCATAATTGGGCAAAAAAACTTTGATTTTCAATCTCTAAACTTTAATAGATAATTTAATGCTCACAAAATGTAAATAAATAGCCACAAGGTAAAGAATTAGTTGCTCATCAACATATTATTTTTCATTAAAATAGATGATGCTATTTTGAGGTCCAAATTACCATGCGAATTCAGGGGTATAAATGCAATACTGAAAATAAAATAAACAAATTAAAATGCAAATAGGGATGCTTTTGCAATAACAAAAACTTAGAATGAAGACTATGCAATTTTTATAGTATAATAAAAAAATAAAAATTGGACCTTAGGGCACCCACGACACCCAGCGTAAGAGGGAGGGGGATCCTTGGAGGCGGCGGCGGAAGGCGGACGGGCGAAGGGCGACGCATTGGGCGCGGCTCGCGGCGGCCATGCGTTGCGGAGACGAGGCGATGCAGCGGCGCGGGGCAGCGCTCAGCCGCGCGTGGTGGAGGGGAGCAGCTGGAGGGCGGCTGTGGCGCGCGACCACGGCTCGAGGCGGAGCGGAGAAGCGACGCGGCGTCCAGGGGTTGCGGGCGGTGGCTCGCGGCCGCGCGGAGGACGACGGAGTTGGCAGCGGCACAGTGGTGGCACCGGCGATGAGGAGGGCGGCGCGCTAGGAGCGGCTCGCGGCTGCTGGCGTCGAGAAAGGGGCGGTGCACGCTGCGGCAGCCGCTGGGAAGCGGTGGAGGCTGTTGTGCAGCAACGAGCGGTAGGTCGTGAACACAGCACAGGGGTGCTTGTTTGGGAGCACGGCTGGGCCGAGGTGGGCGGCCACACGCCTGGGTCGGTGCTACGGAGGAGCGCGGGGGGGGGGGGGGGGGGGGCGTCGTCGGGGAGACACGCGTCCAGGCGGCGCCGGCCACGGGGAGAGATGGACGCCGGCGGAGGTTGCGGAGGCCGGAGGAGGGCCGACCAAAGGGGAAGGCGGTGGGAACGACCGTCCAAGGCTAGCTGCTCTTGTTTTTGTTTTTATTTTTTGTATGTATTTTTTTGTAATGTTTTTGTACTTTTCTTGGATATGAAAATGCAATAAATATTCAGTGTGTGTGTGTGATGTTGTGAGGTAAAAGAAAGATGTGGTGGTGAAAATGCAATGATGATCAAGATGGTGGAGATGTTGATGACTGTGATATGATTTTTTTGTGTGATGATTTGTGGATGAAATCACAAGGAAAATTTTGTTAGATAAAATAAATTAAGTAGATGAGGATAGAAAATTTACCTGTGGTCGCCGAAGGTGGAGCCACGGTGTGCGGCTTCCGTCGTGGCCTCGATTCGCTTCGACGAAAAATCGAAGAAGCTTAGCTGTGATCTGAAGCGATGCACAACGACACGAGGAGGAGTCCTCGTGGATCTCGCCTTTGAAACCGTCGTCGCTCGACCGAGAGATGCTGAAGCTGTCACCGACAACATCGGGGTCTGGTGGTCTCTCCCTCTCAATTGAAGAAATGACGGATGAAGAAAATGATGGAGGTGGTGGTGAATAAAAAGGAAGGGAATGGAGTTAGAAAAGAGATGGAGAAAGTGGAGAGAATGGTGGAGGAAGTGGGGTTAGTGTGACTTGGGGTAGAAGGAGAGTAAAGAGGAGGAAGTAAAAGGGTGTAAAATAAATAAAATAATAAAATAAAATTGTAGGCTACTAAAAATAATTAAAATAGTAATAATAAAATAATAATAATAAATCCGAAAATAATAAAATAAATCCGAAAACAATAAAATAATAATAAAAAATGGGGTGACACGTGATGGCTCCGGAAGCTGCCACATGTCACTCCTAGAAAATTCAAATATTAAATGTAAAGAAAAATCAAAAAGAAATAACAAAAGGGATTAAATCAAAAAGTGGTCAACACGAAAGTTGTAGTTGCTCGTCTCGATGAGATCTACAACTTTTGTGAAGGGTCGAAAATCAAAGGAAGTGATCTGTACAAAATTGTATTTTTGGGTGGTACCTTATAGATATAAAATACCACATTTTATCTTTTGTAATTTTTTTGTCATTTTTTAATCAGAGAAAAATCAAAGTAAAAATAGAGAAAATATAAGAAGAATATTTACAACTTAATCTATTTTTTTGGATTTTTTAATAATTAAAAAAAATAAAAGAATAAAATGGAAGGGCAAAATGGTCAATATGTACAATATACAAAAGGGGCCCAAAACCCAAGTTTTGCATACGAGCTCTGATTTTAATGAAATTGGTCTTGTTTCGAAGGTCTTTGAATGTATATTACTTAAAAGTGAGTAGACCTAATTCAGAGGTCGTATGAGAGAGATATGCGTATTTTAAGGCTTCTAGTTTCAAACTTAGATTGGGGTTTTATTGGTCAATTTTATGAGTCAGTATTTTTTTTGATATTTTTCTTTAATTAGTGTTACTAATATATACACTATGGAGTTGGTTTTATTGGATTTAGAATTAGTATAAAATATATACAAATATGTGAATATGGAGAATATACAAGTGATTTTTACAGATGAATTTGGCTTCTTATTTAATGCAAATATTAATGCTAAAATGCAGATATTATGCTTGCATGCATGAATGCTAATTATGCAATATAAGGGGAAATATGCTGCTATTTACTCGGTAACAAAGCTCTATTTTCAACTTTTAGAGTGATGAATCTGTGATTCATCACACATGCGACCACAACACTTGTGATGACATGTAGTCGCATACAACAAAAAAACTTCATTACGACCATAATGTGAGCACAATGGAACTACATTCATGCTAGCATTATCTGTAATTTCTTATAGTTTATTGTTTGTCCATTTTACAACAAACAAATGAAGTCTCAAAGCCATTTGAATTTTACTAAGCTTGATAAAGGTAGCACGATTGTGACATGGAAATTTGACCTCACATTTACTTCAGCTAGAGATGGGTTGGCTCGACCCAAGCCTGACCCAAAAGAATTAGGCTAGGCATGGGCTTGCGTCGAACCATGAAAAACTTTACGGGCCGAGGCCCGACCCAAGGCCTGAATGTTTTAGATGAGCTTGGACATGGGCCCTTCAGGACCTGGCACATTCCCATCCCTATCTATTATATATATATAATACGTTATAATTAAATTAATTAAATTTTATGCCTTGTATCACATTAAATACTGATAACGCTTATGCATATTTATAGTAAAGGGTTTATAAATTATAAAGATATGTAATAGCAAAGTGTAAGATTTTTAATTGTGAAATATATGTATATATATTATAATTTACAAATACTATTTACAATTAAGTAATCCAACTTCATGATTATAATATTATTAAAGTACTAATATTATAAAGAATATAACCGCCAATAATTTATCACATGCTAAATTTATATGATTAATATGAAATCAATGGTTATTTTTTATGCTTAACGATATTTCTTTACATTTCCAAAATCATTGTTATATATTTTTTTTGTGAAAGAAAATGCTATATATATACAACCAATATGATTCTTTCTTGATTAAATATATCTAGAATGCTACTAGCATTGAAATGATGATAATTAAGTAGTTTGTAGTTTCTAGAAAGAATTATGAGAGATCAAGTTCCATTAGTTGTGTTCACATCAATTTTATTTTTTTCTTCCATTATTGTCATATTCTAATTATAATTACGCTTAATTTTAAGTTAACGTTTATTCTCAACTTGTTTGATCAAGTTTTTCATCATCATACTAGTGCCCTCCTATTCCAAAATCCTAGGTCCGCCACTGGGTGGAAGGGGATAGGGGGGTATTTGTCGTCTACCAACTGCGAAAGCACAACTGCTTTGAAGATCGTGTATCTCGATGACCGCTCATTTGTGAAAATAACTCTTTATTATTAAGCATTAAAATTGACAAATAATTCATCTGTTGGTCAATCGTTTGTTGATACGACGAATCGTTCGTCAACATTTGCCCAGATAAGAATATTTTTGGTTAGATGCCATGATCAGGACCATGGAAGAAAAATAGAGAGAAAGAGCAATATATCCTATTTTGATCACTTTTAAAATATATGTTTATTATATTTGATTATATATATGCATTTATATTATATTTAGATTATATTTACCTGTATATGTTTGTAACAATGAGCTAATTAACTCAAATATGATTAAGTTAGTGGAATAAACTCAAGCGAGAACATACATGTAAAACATAGCATGGTTTCTTATATTCTAATGAATATTAGGAAGATATAAGTGTTACCTCTTGAAGTGTGAGTCTCTAAAGCAAGAGACCTCCCGAATGAAGTCCGATCCAAGAACTCTCCGCTCGTAGGTACGATGGTGAGTTGCGTTGCTTCTCACAAACTTTGATATCTTCTTCTTATTGAAGTTCTTCTTGCAAGCATGAGATCAAGATGATCTCAAGCTCCTGATTTCATCTCATGAAATTGAATTCTTTGGAAAAAATAAAGAAAGAGTATAAATGAGGACGTAAACATGAAGTACTAAGAACTAAAGTAAAATTACATTGCTTTCCAGCAACATACTCGTAAAGCCCCGTTTGATATGCGGGAATAGGGGGGATGGAATCATCATTCCTCTGCCAATTTCATTCTTGTGTTTATTAGATCATATTAAGGCATGAATAACGATTACAATGGAAACCAGATTCCCTCATACATGGGAATAGCCATTCTTAGGTATCCCCTAGGAATTGGGATACCATTCCTTACAAATGCTAATGATTGCATTCTTCTTCAATATTTTTTAATTAATATATCATTGTTACAAATATATTGTACCTACATGGATATGTATTTTTCTTTTTTGGATATTTTTTGGATACTGACATGGATACTATTCATTTTGGATATATATATATATATAGGATTTTTATCCAATGCGCACAGGGCTCATTAGCGTTTCGGTGAGCACCATTTGTAGGCCACACACGTGTATTGCAAATTGAGTGGTTGCCTATTTCGAAGGATGTTGTTTTTGGAAGGAGATTAATATGCAAAGTGATTTAACAATAAGTGGTATTCCAATTATATCACGTCCTAAAAAATAAGAAGATCGTTTTGGAAAGAAAACATTCGAATCGATGATTTCTTTCAGAAAATCGAGATCCAAATGCTCAGGTCAGTAATATATACACATAATCAAGTAAATGGTTGTTGCGAGATCACTAATATCCAAAACAACGACCAGTAACTTACATTCATTTTATTATATGGCGTAGAATTCAGTAATATATACATAATGGTCAAGTAAGTGCTTGTTGTGGAGTCAATAAAATCACAACAAATGGTCAATAATTTTTATATGTATTATTACTTTGAATAGAATTCAGTAATTTAGAGACAATACTCATGTAAATGGTTGTTGCAAGATCAGTAATATCCAAACAACGGTCAGCAATTTACATTCATTTTATTACATGGTGCAAAATTCAGTAATATATACACAATGGACAAGTAAGTGCTTGTTGTGAAGTCAGTAATATCCAAACAACGGTCAGTAATTTACATTCATTTTATTACATGGTGCAGATTTCAGTAATTTATACACAATGGACAAGTAAGTGCTTGTTGTGAAGTCAGTAAAACCATAACAAATAGTCAGTAATATGTGTTATATCACATGTTCAGTAATGTGTGTACGATTCTCAAGTAATATCTACTATGAGATCAGTAATAATAAAGTAATGGTCAGTAAGTCATGGGCATTGCTCAAGTAAGAAAGTAACTATTTGTTAATGCAATGCACATTACATAGACAATGGTATTACTAACCATTTGTTATGTTATTACTGATCTCACAACACACATTTACTTGACCATTTTATACATATTACTAAATTCTGTACATTGTAACTATTTGGATGTAAATTACTGATCATTGTCTTGATATTACTGATCTCACAATAAGCATTTACTTGACCGAATTATATTTATTACTATCATAGTGTTTGGATCCTTAATCATCCGCGCGAAATCATTTATTTGAATCGTTTCTTTCCAAAACCGTCTTCCAATTTTTAAGGACGGTGTATAATAGGAAATATAGGATTTGTTTAAATACGTGGTAGCCTATAATTAGAAATGTAATTATTGCTAATACACATGTATGGCCCAGAATGGGTGCGCATTGAAACGTTAATGGGCACATGGCTCATTGGATAAGCCCTATATATATATGTTGACATCAACATGAATACAAATATATGGGTGCAAAAGTTACAAATATATGCATATATGGATACTGACATGGATATGTGATATTTTTTACGGATACAGGTATAAGTACTGTTCAATATTTTTAGGATGTAGATACAATATGGTTACAAGTTATTCTAGCGGATGCAAATCCATATTTATTAAATATATCTATAGCATATATCAAATATGATTTTTTAACATGGATATGTGTTTTTATTTTTTTGGATACGGTATGGATATGGATATGGGATTTTTTCTAATAGGGGTATTGAATACGGATGCAAATTCCATTTTTTTGTAAAATATGAATATTGATTATATTCTAGCAGATACATATATGGATATGCATGTGGATTTTAATTGTTTTGCGTATACAGATATGGACATGAATGAGGATTTTTTTGTAGACATGAAAATGATTTTTTATTTTTTTTACAAATATAATATGGATACGTATACCATCTTTATTTTTTTAAGATATGGATACAAGGTACATTTTTATACGTACATGGACATGGATATGTATTTTTATTTTCTGCAGATACGGATACCTATAATATTTTCAACTTTTTTATAATATGAGTGATGTGTATTTTCTAATAAAATATTCAAGCGGATATGTATATGGATATATCAAATATATCAATTGTATGAAAAAAATCAAAGTAGTCTCCATTTAACTTTGACTGTTGATTCCTTATATGAAATATATCAATTATATTAAAAAATAACTTGGATGATACCGATAATTTTTTTCTACTCAATGAAATATATCAAAAGGAAGTTATTTTCTTTCTATTCTTTTCCCTTTCCAAACATAAGAAATAATAAATCTTTCAATTCCCACTATAAATCAAACAATGGAATGGAAAAACATATTCCTTTCTATTTCATTATTAGTTTCATTCTTATCTTGATTCCATTCCACTATAATTCCTTTCTTACCAAACAAATGAAGACTAAGTTCCTTTTTTATCCTTACCGTCACGAGGGTAGAAAAGGCAGACATGAAATTGCATATACCTCTCCCTCGAGATTCTTTGAACCTACTGTCCTTTTTGTGGCACAGTTTCCTATTTTAATCAGAACCAAGTAATCCCCACACGCAGGTTTGGTCGTACCCACGTGGCGAAACCGCCATCTTAAATTGCAACCCGAGGCACTCGGACGCGTCCACGTAAGTCCTAAATTCTCTGTTCTGAAGAAGAAAAATATCTGATCCTTAGTGGTTGCTGTCCGGCTCAGATGGGATCATGGTGCATATCGAGGTGACCAATCGAAGCCCAGGGACTGGCTCCCAATCCCTGCAGCCCCACATCCCCCAATCACCACAAACAACCAGGTAGCACACCCGCCTTCGTCCCTCCCCTTCCACCACACTTTTGAACAAGAAACATATTTATCACAATAAATCTGTGGACAGAAACCAGTGGACAGCGTCCCGGCTTGACTATTTTCTTCTTTTTTACTCGTTTTTTGATGGTGTAAAAAATCAGACGATGCCATTAGCATGGGAGACTTCAGCCTCTTCACCTAGGACATGTTTGGATATTCCATGAGATCCATTTATCTGGAGGATTAATGTAATTACATATCCTTGAATGAGATGATCACAATATCTATTATAACACAGTCTTTGTAGTATTTATTATTTATCCTTCATGGTTTAATCCATTGAGGTTTTTACATGAATATAAATATATTGAACCTTAGAATATTACATAATTAAACTTGAAAACTTCATATTTTCAAGATATCCCTCTAATAGCATCGAATCTAATGCTTTACCAAATTCTTACTATTAGTAACTATTTTCATATAAAGAAAACCTTAGATTCACATGAAATAGTCATTAGTAAGAATAAAAATGACACTAGTAATGCGAATAATAATACAATCATTTTGTTTTCTTTATATGAAAATAACTACTAGTAGTAAGAATATGATATAACAATTGTAAATAAATAAGCATTGAACTCAAAATGATAGAAAATATTGGCAAAAAATGAGTGTGTTCATTACAACTCTAATGGGCGCAAGGCCCATCGGATAATTGTCACACATATATATCGGACTGATCCTGTGAGAGATAAAATTTGTTAGAGCATGAGAGCAATGATTCTGGACCACTAAATTCTGTCATCTCTCTCCTCATTGATTGTAGGAGAAGAAAGAAGAGCACAATATAGTGGTCTAGATTCACTGCTCTCGTACTCTCACAGATTTCGGCTCTCACAGGATCAACCCGATATATATATGGATGATCCTGTGAGAGCATGAGAGCAGCGATTTTGGACAACTAGATCAGTGTTCACTAAATCAGCCGCACAGGCCGCATATGCGGCCGCATATGCCTGTGCGGCATGTAGACTGCACTGATTACTTGAATCAGTGCATTATGCGCTCTCCCCGCATATGCCCCGCATATCCCGCATATGCCCCGCATAATTCTCCAGCAGCTCCAACTTTTCAATCTTCTCATTTAGGTCCTTAATTCCATAACTCTGCCTCTTCATTTAATTGTTAGTATATGACATACATTTATATACAATTGCAATGCATTATACCATTATGCATATGCAATGTTTTATGTTTTTCTCATGTATTATTTTCACGAGTATATACAATGTATCGTCGAATATTTTTTATATATGTCGATTGAGGTTTTGCTCATGTAGTGTATGTATGTGTATTGAAGTTTTGTTATTATGAATCATATAATGTAAAGTTTTTATGGTAAATATTTTTTTGTGATTAAATATGAGGCGATTAAAAGTATATATACACACCCATTTAACATGAACCATTTTTCTTAGATCTTCTTTAACTCCACTTAGATACATAACTTCAGTGGTAATGCTATTCATAGATATTTTTTTATTTTTAAATTAAAAATTAGAAAACCACTTAGAACCACATATACCCCGCATATGCTCCTGCATACCGCTTAATCAATATTCAGTGACCAGTCCGAACGCATACGCATACCGCTTTCCTGAACCTTGCACTAGATTATGTCATCTCTCTCCTCGTTGATTACAGGAGGAGAGAGAATAGCATGATCTAGAAGTCCAGATTCACTGCTCATGCTCTCACATATTTTGGCTCTCATAAGATCATATATATATATCAGTGATCCTGCGAGAGCCAAAAACTGTGAGAGCATGAGAGCAGTGATTCCGGACCACTAGATTCTACTCATCTCTCTCCTCCCATGAGAAAACAGAATCTAGTGGTTTGGAATCATTGTTCTCATGCTCTCACAATTTTCTACTCTCACAAGATCACTCACACAGAGAGGGCTGATCCTATGAGAGCTAAAATCTATGAGAGCAGTGACTCTAGACCACTAGATTATTCTCTTCTATCTCCTCCTGCAATCAATGAGGAGAGAGATGACATAATATAGTGGTCCAGAATCACTGCTCTCCTGCTCTCACATAATTTGACTCTCACATAATCAACCCTATATATAAGAGTGATTCTGTGAGAGCAAAAAGCTGTGAGAGTATGAGAGCATTGATTTTGGACCACTAGATTCAACTCGGAGAGAGAAGATCAGGAAAGAGAAGATAAAATTAGTGGTCCAAACACTGCTCTCATGCTCTCACAGTTTTATACTATCACATGATCACTCCTCTCTCTCTATATATATATATAGGAGTTATCCTGTGAATGCATTGAAGTAGTGATTCTAGACCACTGATTCAATCAGGAGAGACAAGATCAGGAGAGAGAAGACCGAATCTAGTAGTCCAGAATCACTGCTCTTATGCTCTCACAGTTTTTGCTCTCACATGATCACTCATATATATATATATATATATGGGTTAAATGAGGCTACACCTTGGGTGTAGACGTTGGCTACTCCCACCTCTATTTTCCCCCTATTTTTTTAGAAAAATATGTGTATTCATCACTATATCCCCATAACATGTCATTCCAATTTCATCAGAAACACAGACTCCTATGCCTTCCATCTGAAGGGGGTCAAATTTAGCAATCCTGAGACATTTAAAATTTGACAGTCTTATGGAGGGGATAGAAGTCTCGAATTAAGTCAAATTTTGAATAACACTATGATGACACATTGTGATCTAAATTCCAATAGATTTCATTTCAGAAAAATAAAAAATATTCAGAGAAAAAGATGTGTGAGTATGCAAATTGGCTACACTAGATGGCATACTCCTTTTTTCCTTTTTATATAGGGTTTTTATCAGTTGTGCCCCTATGAGATATCGTAATTTCAGTTATGCCCCTATCTTTTTGGTAATATCAGTTGTGCCCCTCACTTCTTTCTCCGTTACCACTTGTGCCCTTCCGTCAGATTGTCCGTCAAAAAATTGAAATAACCATGGTTTATCTAAACCATGGTGTGGTTAAGAATGGTATTATGTTTAGAATAAAATCGACGTCCATCTGAAGAGGATGGAGCAGAGCATGGTGCTGGAGAGGTTGGGCCGAGGAAGAGGGGCGGAGGTGGAGCTTGGGGCAGAGTTCGAGCGGAGGACCTGGGGGGGTGCGGGACAAGGGCCGAGGGAGGGGGTGCGGAAGCTCCGGGCAGGGGCGGGGGGGGGGGGGGGTGCCGGAAGCTCGGGGCCCCAGCGGCGATGACATCCGAAGGAGCATCCTCCTTCATTGCCGTAGCTTCATCCGATGCAGCCTAGCTTCGAGCAACTTCTCCGTTGCGACTCTTGAGATCTGCTGCTTCTCCGTTGCAACTTCGAGCAGCTTCAAACAACGTCTGCTGCTACCTGTTGCCAAAAATTAGGGTCGAGCATAGCTCCTCCACCATTCCCTAGAACCTACATGTAAAGATTCTTCTCCTCCTCTTTTTTTGATTCTTCTTCCACAGGCGGTCGTCTACTAATGCATCCCCAGGGGGTGGCGCGAGGAGCACGGGGCGGCGTAGAGGGAGGGCCCAAGGGGCGGCACGGGACAGGGGGAGGGGGAGCAGGGGGCGGCGCGAGGGAGGGGGCGACACGGGGAGCACGGGGTGGCGTGGGGGAGGGGGGCGGTGTGGGGGAGCACGGGGTGGCGCGGGGGAGGGGAGGGGGGCGGCGCGGGGGAGCACGGGGCGGGGCGTGGGAGGGGAGGGGGGCGACGCGGAGGAGCACGGGGCGGCGCGGGGGAGGGGAGGGGGCGGCACGGGGGAGCACGGGGCGGGGCGGGGGAGGGGAGGGGGGCGGCGCGGGGGAGCACGGGGCGGCGCGGGGGAGGGGAGGGGGCGGCCCAGGGGAGCACGAGGTAGCGCGGGGGAGGGGAGGGGGCAGCCCAGGGGAGCACGGGGCGGCGCGTGAGTGGGGGAGGGGGAGGCCCGGGAGGAGGAAGAGGATGGGGGAAGAGGAGGAAGAAGAAGAGGATGAGGGAGAGGGTGTCAAAATGACCACTGAACCTTTTTTTTTAAATTAATTCTGCTTATGTCCTTAAAGTTAACGTTTGTTTGCACTTTGAATGGACGACAACTAACCTAAGGGGCACAACTGATAAAACGGCAAGAAGTGAGGGGCATAACTGATATTACTAAAAAGATAGGGGCATACTTGATATTGCGATATCTCGGAGGGGCACAAGTGATAAAAACCCTTATATATATGTATGTCTTAATATATTATTAGCCTATCAGACCTGTATTAAATTCAGTGTTCATCAAAGCATATCACTTCGGGTATCCAACTGCCATTCCATCCGTCTCTCGTTCTCCTCCTCCCCCTTCTGCTCCTGCAACTCTGCTCTATTGGCCATGGCACAACTCTACAGCACATTCCTCCCATCTCCAGCCTTTTTATCCAAAACCCACACCCCAATCTTACCCATAACCCATTCCCATGAAGATTCCACACTCGTTATCCACAGGACCAGATTACCCTCTTGTGGGTCAAAGCAAAGGAGGACACCCAGAAGCACAAGGTCCTCTGTCACCGCCGTCTCTGATGCGGAGGATCGATCTTCGGGGTCCTCACCAGGCACCCAGAAGAAACCGAGGATACTTGTGGCTGGGGGTGGGATAGGCGGTCTGGTTTTTGCACTTGCGGCGAAGAGGAAGGGGTACGATGTGAAGGTGTTCGAGAAGGACCTGAGTGCTATCAGAGGAGAAGGGCAGTACAGAGGACCCATTCAGATTCAGAGCAACGCTTTGGCAGCGTTGGAGGCCGTTGACATGGAGGTTGCTGACGAGATTATGAGGGCAGGATGTGTTACCGGAGACAGGATAAATGGCCTTGTGGATGGAGTCTCCGGTACATGGTATTGTGCTCCTTTTACTTTACTGTGTGTCTTCTATTTCTTGTTCTTGTCGGCGATTTGGGAAACTTTGGTTGATTCACGTCGTTTCTTGGGATATGGTTTGTGCTGGAATCCGTGAATTGTTGGTTGCAGCGGTCATATCGGTTTTAGCTTCTTTAATATATTTTACAGAAAGAAACCCGTTTTGTATATAGAAGATGAAACGTCCTTGGAGAAGTCGTGCGGCCGTTCCCCCTCCGAGTGGTCTTGTGTTGCACTCTCATGCCTTCTAGCGTGTGTTCACCATATTCGTGGACAGAGGTAAACCCGTTTTGTATCTAAAAGATGAAACGTCCTTGGAGAAGTCGTGTGGCCGTTCCCCTCCGAGTGATCTTGTGTTGCACTCTCATGCCTTCCAGCGTGTGTTCACTATATTCATGGACACTGCGTATCTATGCACCTTTCCACTCCTCCATACCTGCTCTCTTTTTCGCACTTTATATGCCATTGATGATCTTATATTTCCAATCGGTGCTTTCAGCAGAATCAATAATTGAGGAAAATTCGTGTAGGGATCAAGTTGAAAACCATATAAACTGTATACGGTCGGGAATTTTTTTTATTATATACAGTAGGTAAGCCGCCTCTTGAAGAGGCCGCTTTGGTTAAGAGAGAGCCACCTCTTCAAGCGGCGGCTTTTAACCAAAGCCGCCTCTTCAAGAGGCGGCTGTTCGCCAGAATCGAAAAAAGAGAAGCAGCAGCTCTGCGAGCTGCTCTGTTGCTCGCAGAGCTGCTGCTTCCTTTTTTTTTTAAATTCATACATTGGCAAAGTGCATGCAAGTATATGGTATTAAAATCTAGTTTAAAAGCCAAGATTCATAGATTAGAAAGTAAATTGTTCATATACGAGGTGCATAACGCAAACGTCAACACAATATTTACATACACTATAAATTACATGCTTGCTTTACATTACAAAAGATTGGCAATATATCGTTCTAGGGTCTACGCTCCCTCCTCCGTTTGTACTGTAATTTGACCGGTCTATCATCGGCCATGGTGGTCTCCAGGGCTCTAAGCTCAAATCCATGCAGTTGGCTGTTGCGATCTATATCATCGATGCTGGTCATCTCAGTTCCTTCAACTCCGAAGAAGGACAACGGGAGGGGTGAATGATGTTAAGGTCCTGTATTGTGCTCTGCTCGATCTCTCTGTGGTGCAGGCGACGTTGTAGGCTCTCTGGATGGCCCACACTCAGGGATTGGGGTCTCAATTCTATGCCAAACTGAGGGGGCTGTTGCGTATCAACTGGGACATCTCCCTCGCTAGAAGACCTCTCTCCCCTTTGTCGGTGACCGCGTCCCCGTCCACGTCCTCGAACACGTGAAGAGGATGAGATGTAGCTTCTTCCTCGCCATCTTCCTGTGAAAGCTCCTCAGTAGGACCATCTCGGAACTGTCGCTGTATATACTCACATATCCTAGAACTTGCTTCAGTAACAAGTTCTCTATTACATGGAGCACCGTCATCGCAGAGTCAAACAATCTCGTCGAATTGAGACACCTGCAATATGAGCAACTGTTGTCAGAACATGTTAAATGATACCACAATATCTACTTTAAGTACATTTTAGCTTACCGCGTAATCGAGTGTGCATCCATGTCGACCAATGAAACGTCTTGTAATTCGACGATACCATAAAAAGTACTCGACGGTCGTATCTGGTCCTCCAATGAAATGGGAGTCATTGGCACAACGTAGTCCCTACGGATGTTCCATAGTCTAACATAAACTGCATGGAACTCCGTCCCATCGACGTTGCTCTTCCCTCGGAGATCGATTGAATACTAATGAGATGACGTATCGCAAGCCATTGGAATCCCCTGAATGCTACCAAACTGTCGAAGGACTCTGTCCGATGTGTGTAGCTCCACAATACAAAAATGAATCAAGGGGACGCGAGCCATATGTAACTCCTCATTGCCACGGCAATACAACGGTAATAGGGACAACACCTCCTCGTATATGGAGTCCATACCACCTGCGTTAAATTAGATATATTAAAAAACCGATATAAGTGGAAAAAACCTTAATAACGTGTTAAGTGAATACCTGCTCCTCAAGTTGTAGGTCAAGTGCATCCCTATATGGTCGAATCACATGTGTAGATTCCGCTGTAATATCAAACTCTGCATGCCATCTTACCCCCAAGGGCTTCCCTTGCCAAAGAGGTCGGTGGTGAACGACTGGAGCGATATGGGGGGAATCGCTCCCAAGCCCACAATTGTAACAGTATCAATGGACCACCAATCTCAACTGCCTCAGCCTTCGCTGCAACACATAACTGCCTGCACAAGTAAGTCAAACAAGCTGAGCCCCAACTGTACGTCCCACAAGTCTCCAAGTCCTCCAGAAATGCTAGGTAGATCAGTGAGACCTCGTTTACTGACTTGTCAGGAAAGATCACACCACCAAAAAGCTGTAGAATGTACGCCCGTGTGTATTGCAGAATGATATCTTCATCGGCGTCCTATGGCAGAACTGAGAAGTGCTCAAGTAGCCAAGTCATGCGAACTCGAGCGCCATCAATGTTGGGCCGTTCTGGCCGGACCCCAAGCAACCGCACACATAAGTCTGCCCAACTGGGAGAAGTAGTAGGACCAATCACCGCTTGACCATCTATTTTCAACCCAAATATGTAAGCGATATCCTGTAATGTAACAGTCATCTCCCCATGGCGCATGTGAACTGTATGTGTCTCGGGACGCCATCTCTCAACCAGAGCTGTAACCAAGTGCCAGTCCAAGGAAATGAAATCCATCTGCAGTACGCCAAGAAAATCCGCTACGCAAATGTGGGGAACTATGCGCTCGTCCAAGGGAACATGCCTCAGTGTGCTCTCTCGTCGTCGGCAACATAGGCATCTCGTTATCTGAAAATGAAAACATATAGATTAAGAAAACAATTTTTGGAATATGATATGAATATTTCTAAAAGTTGTACTTACATCCCCTGTCCAAACAACGATCGAACGGTGCTCCCTCTACTGACGTAAAAGAGAACGGTCAATTGGTCTCGGCTCCATCTGTTCATAAACAACATTAGAAACTAACTAAACAATGACTTTAAAATTAAATATTTTAAAAAGATTGTCAACTAAATCATTCACATACTATCTCTGTTGGGACACTTCCTCCTGTTATGACCCAATCCACCACAAATACCGCATGTATTTTGCGTCCTTCCATGCGTAGTGTTCCTTCTATTATGACCTTCAACGCCACAAGTGCCGCATTGAGATTAAACGGTATTCTCCCTCATGTCCATCTCATTGTAAATCCTCTTACTCTTTGGTCGCCCCTTTTTCCTTATCCTGCTATCATCTGGAATAACTAATGGATAGTCGAAACTGGGCCACTTGTCTCTGTCACCAATGGGGTAGAACAACCCTTCGTAAATGTGGGACTGAGCTTGCCATGTATACTAGGGGCCAACATATTCGTCCACATCTGTGTTCAAGTGAGATAGAACAACACATGCATGAGAACAAGGGATTCTGTGAGTTTGCCATTTTTGACATGTACACGATGCATCGCTAACCAAGACAGTTTATTTCTTTCCACCTTTTAGTCCAAATTGTGTCATGCGTTGTCCTATGACGACCTCATACATGTGCAAAGGTGCTCCTTTTATGCGAAAACAACGGTGCCCATTACTTCTGTCGATCCAATGCTTCAACATGTCATGCGCGTATTTGGTATATTTCTCACCCCGTACAATACAATTACACGCCTCCTCCTGACGGTCACAGAAGTAGCTAATGCAGTTGTAGTACGTCTTTAACACCAATGCCGCAACTGGCAGACTTCTTGATTCCTTAAGAACCGCGTTATAGCTCTCAGAAAAGTTTGTGGTTGTTTATCCCCATTCAAATGCAATTATCCAACGTTCCTTTGGACAATTATGTGTGTCAAACCACTTTACAACATTCTCGTCGCATTCCTTTAGCTTGTCCATGTAGGATTGCCATTTTGCCTGCAATAGACTTTTCCCGCCCTCATGACCATTTGCTTTAGAGTTTGATTTTTGTGGGCATCATTGAAATTGCTACCCACATGTTGTAGACAAAAGCGCCAATGTACGTACGGTGGAAGAAATTGAACCTCTGGGTATCTGAGTGCAGCACGTATCCCAGGAGCACGGTCAGATAACAAACAAATTGGTCCAGCATGGTCACGGAAAACATACAAACGTAGCCTCTCTAGAAACCACACCCAACTAGGGCCATCCTCCTCGTTGACAAACGTAAAAGCCAACGGTAAAATGTGGTTAGCTGCATCGCTTGAGCAGGCAATAAGGATCTTCTGCTTATACCTTCCATACATGTATGTAACATCCACACTAACAATGGGCCTGCAGTGTCTGGATGCCTCAATACAAGGTCCAAATGCCCAGAAGGCCCTCTCAAATAGCTCCCATTCGTTCACTGTTGTTGTGTAAATGTCTATAACCGAACCAGGAATAGCCTCTTCAAAGGCCCTAAAAAGATAGGGAAGTTCGTTGTAAGATTTCTTCCAATCGTCGTATACCATCTCGATGCCTTTCCTTCTTGCATCCCAAACCCTTCTTCTACTCACATGGAAGCCAAAGTCATCTTGAATTGATGTCTGAAGAAATGAGACCTTGACTGAGGGAGATATTTTTATTTGATTTAGGAATCTGAGTGCCATGAAGTTGCAATCCAACTGAGGATGGTCTTGATTAACATCACGATTCAAGCAAATATGTGGCTTGTCAACCATTGAGACAACAAATTGTCCATCTATTGGTCGACGATGACTACGCAATCTCCACAAACAACCTTTAGCCCGTTCGCTGCAGTGTATATCCCACATCTTCTTGTCTGATTCCAGTACCATGAAGTTGTAATGACGTTTAATGTGGAAAACCTTCACGGCGTACACCAAATCGGCTTTGCATTTGAAAAGCATGCCATTTTTCAACTTGTTGCTCAGACTAATCCCATCATCACAATTCATGCAATCTTCGCCATTCAGAATATAACCATCACCCCTCTCATGTTCAAAAATGGTATGTCAGATACGATACAGGTTTCAAGATGATCCTGCTCCTCATTGTCATCATTTTCCATCTTGTCATTCGTATTCTGTGGCGAGGGTTCCATTAACCTGTCCAGTTTCGGATCATTAACATGATCCATGTTTACCACGAGAGCAACGTAGCTATTTCCACCTTGCGGTACAGAAACTTGAGGTACGGATCCGGGTATAGAGACAGCGACAGTAAATATCACGGGCCGATATGAAGCACCCATCTTCTCAGCATATTCGACAATCTCTCGGACATCATCATCAAATTCGACGCAACCAATATAAAAATTTGCTCCATCTTGAGACATTCTATGTAACACCTGTAACTCAAGTACTTGCGATAACTCCAACATGAAAACGGACTTAATGTGCTCAATCAACCTCGAGAATGACATTTCGTGACCAATTTTGATAGTTTTCATACGACCTCCTATATAAGTCACGCCTTTACTAGACTTCGATATTGTACCCCCACAATGACAGAAACAACGAACTTCTCGAAACATCCTACATACCATTACATCGACATCAATGTATTAAAGTGACGAAAATAATTTAAACAATCATTTAAGCTCCAAAATGTAGCCAAAACCCTAAACCTATGACATATCATACCTTCCTTGAGGTGGGGAAGGAGAGGAATACAATGTCAGCGGAAACGAAGCCAACGGACGTTGGCGAGATGACTGGAGAGTCGAGGGTGGCGAGAGGCGGAGGCGGAGAGGGCTTGGCGGAGGGAGGGGTCGCTTGGCGGACGCAGGAGTCATTTGGTGGAGGAAGGAGAGGGCTGGGGTTCTGAATGCGTGGGGCGGGCGTTCTGGCCGCGCTGGGGTTTATGCCCGAACAAATCCCCCTCTTGAAGAGGCGGCTTGACTAAAGCTGCCTCTTGAAGAGGCGACTCTCTCTTAACCAAAGCCGCCTCTTCAAGAGGTGGCTTACCTACGGTATATAATAAAAAAATTTTCCGATCATATACAGTTAATATTCGATGTTTTTTGTTCTAATTGATGATTGTACTTGCATCTATATGATTTAAATGTTTATGGAGTATCCCGAAATCTTTTACCCATGAATATTTTCTAAAAATGAAATATTTCTTGTCTTTGTTGGTCCCAAGACTTCAGAAAGGGAGAGGGTTACATTAGATAGTCGTTAATCAATGTTGTAAATTTCTTTATATATGGTTACAATTAGAACTCATTGCAAACAAGTCACTTAGCGATGCCTTGCGTCGTCTCGATACAGTGAAAAGCTAGCAAGAGCTGGTACACTGTCGTCCATGCACAGTTTTCTATGGCCAATACATGGGATACATGTGAATAGAGAAGCTTGTACTACATTGGTGGTTTGGTGTAGCCCAATTAAGAAAATATATTCACATAGACGGTGGAAGAATGTGTAGAGAAATGAAGCTAATATAGGATACGTGTTACATTTTGGGATGCCAACTATAGTATTCTCAATTGGAATCTCGTGATGGTGGTAAACTCAATTATAAGGATGTATATTAGCATTTTATTCTTGTCAGTAACAAACTGAAAAATAACCTAACTAGTTCAGAAGGAAAGTTGTAGTTGTGGTACATAAGAAAGGTGAAAGGTAGAATTGGAGTTGGCATTATTTGTTGGATATGTGAGCTTATGGCGAGCCATTATATAATAAAATTTGTCACTTCATTTTCTGAAATAAAACGTGAATAAGTCATCATTGATATGGCCCCTCTATACAAATAGGGTAATGTACCGTGGTCATCTTTATATCATAAAATTGTTAATGTAAAGAGTTAGATCATAGAGGATGATGCATGTTTGTAGACTTAAAGATTTAGATCGAGAACACAACATATATTGTTTGATAATGAATGAAATACTTTATTCAAGGGGTATGTGGTTTCTTATATAGTGTGAAACCCTAGAGGTCAAAAAGAGATAATTACATAAGTGGCCCCGGAAGAGTTACTGGACTCAATAGAGAGATAATAAAAATCAAATAGCTCTAACACCCCCCCTCAAGTTGGAGCATATATATCAATTGTGCCCAACTTGGAAATCAACCTGGGGAGATGCGTTCTATGACAGAGCCTTTGTGAATATATCTGCAAGCTGAAAATCAATGGAGATATGAGGAGCAGTGATTTTCCCTACTTGAACTTTGTCTTGAATGAAATGACAATCAACTTCATTGCGCTTAGTCCACTCATGAAATATGGGATTGGCGGTAATGTACGTAGAAGATTTATTGTTGCATTCCAAGGGTACATGAGTTGCGCTTAGTCCACTCATGAAATATAGGATTGGCGGTAATGTACGTAGAAGATTTATTGTTGCATTCCAAGGGTACATGAGTAGTAACATGAAGTCCAAGCTCTTGTAGAAAGGATACTAGCCAGGTAATCGCATACATGGCTTGAGCCATCACCCTACATTCAACCTCTATACTCGATCTAGGAAACCACTGTTTGCTTCTTGCTCTACAATGTAACAAGGTTGCCACCGACAAAAATAGCTTAAACTGTGGTAGATCATATGTCCTCAGGAAAACTAGCATAATCCACATCTACATAGGAGGCGACATCAGTATGGCCATTGACCATATAAAAAAGGTCTCTCCCTGAAGATTCCTTCTGTTACGAATTACAAAAGCACGTACAGACAAGATCAATCATGCAAGCATGAAGATACATGGATTTACAAGGTTCACCAGTAACTGTGCTACGTTTTTGGGCAGCGGTGATCGATTTTCACTATGGGGAGAAAGAAGAATATATAAGATACATAAGCCATAACTTTAAGGGAATTTATATACTACTCCTGCACAGACAGATCTCTGAAACAAATGGATCCAAATACCCTCATCTTATTGGGGTATCGTGCATCATGAGGGGATGCATATGACGGTTCTTCAACCTGGGTCAGATGGTTAGGATTCAAGGCATATCAATACCTTCAGATACAAAGGATCAAAAGAACATCATGCCAATGCCTGTAGAGATCTCTCTCCATATGTTGGCTCAACTGGCTCTGCTCACAATATACGATGTATCTGGCCTAGTGACAGTAAGGTTGAGAAGTTTGTCTACTAAGCTTTAATATCATGTAGTACCCTCAAACTCAGGATTATTGGATGTAACATGTTTCTACAACTTCATTGGGATACTAGATGGTTTGCATCCAAGTAAGCCAACCTCTGTAAGAATATCCATGCAATACTTCTATTGTAAAGGTGTAAATGTAATACTTATACAATGCGTATCATCTCAATGCCAAGGAAGTATCTGAGTTGACTAAGGTCCTTGGTGACAAATACCTTCTGGAGGAAGGCCTTGGTCTTTAGAATTCCCGCTTCATCATCATCGGTAAATATGATATTATCAACATAAACTGCCTGTATCACAACACTAGTAGACTGTCGTCTAACGAACATAGAGTAATTAGATGTCGTCACGTGGAAGCCAAGAGAGACGATCTCCGTGGTAATCCTGCCAAACCATGGTCCTTGCTCGTAGACTCTGCTTTAGGCTGTAAATAATCTTACAGAGTCAGCACGCATGTTCCCCCTCGACGGAGTAACTCGGTAGCTGCATTATGTAGACCTCTTTTGCAAGGTCGTCGTATAGAAAGGCATTCTTCACATTAAGCTAAAAGATGTTGCCAATTCTTATTGGTAGCAATCGAGAGAATAGTACCCATTGATCCCATCCTAGCCACCGGAGATAAAAAATCCAAAGTACTGTCACTTAACGAGTTGTTTTTGTTATTATCTAGAGGTTTAAATTCTGAGAACTTAGTTTATCATATATGCTTAAAGGCTAAGCATACTCATGCTTTTTAACCCTTTTTTTGAAAAAAAAGACAAGTGATCTTTCGAGTTACTCAGCTGTGATGATCATAGTCTATCTATGTTGTATCTTTTAATGGCTAAAGTACTTTATTACATTTATTGATATATATTTTAAAAAGTACTTTGTTTATTTGCTTTCAAATTGTGGGGATGTTGTTAATACAACAACAACAACAAAGCCTTTTCCCACAATTAAGTAGGGTCGGCTACATGGATTCTTCGCCTCCATTCAGATATATCTTGGGTCAATCCCGGGCTTATATCAACAAAACAAAGATTCCTTCGTATGGTCTCTTTCCAACACTTCTTGGGCCGTCCCCGCCCTCTCTTAGCCGGCTCAACATCCCAAAACTCGCATCTCCTAGCTGGTGCATCAGCTGGTCTTCTTTGCAAATGACCAAACCATCTTAAGTGGTTTTCTCGCATCTTATCCTCGATCAAAGCAACACCAACTTTCTTTCTGATTGCATCATTCCGAATCCGATCTTTACGTGTGTGTCCACACATCCACCTTAGCATTTTCATTTCTGCTACATCCATTCTCTGCACATGTCTATGGTTTACAGGCCAACATTCAGATCCATAGAGCATAGCAGGTCTCACGGCTGCTTTGTAAAACTTTCCTTTAATTTTTAAAGGAATTTTCTTATCACAGAGAACAACAGAGGCTCCTCTCCACTTTAGCCAACCTGCATTTATTCTATTAGTAACATCTCCATCAATTTCCCCATCATGTTGCAAAATAGATCCCAGATATCTAAAAGAATCTCTCTTCCGAATGTTATCATCACCAATCTTCACTTCAATTCCTTCACCATTGCTTCCATCAAAGGTGCACTCCATATATTCTGTCTTAGCCCTACTTATACGAAATCCTTTACTCTCCAACTCATGTCTCCAGACCTCAAGCTTCTCATTTACTCCATCTCTAGTCTCGTCAATCAACACAATATCATCAGCAAATAACATACACCAAGGTAACTCATCCTG
The DNA here is from genome assembly GCA_037367405.1 of Ottelia alismoides. Taxonomy (NCBI): domain Eukaryota; kingdom Viridiplantae; phylum Streptophyta; class Magnoliopsida; order Alismatales; family Hydrocharitaceae; genus Ottelia; species Ottelia alismoides. The sequence continues at coordinate 61,899 of JAZKJV010008883.1, forward strand.
AATGTGACTTGTCAACTCGTCCATAATCAAAGTAAAAAGAAATGGACTCAAAGTTGAACCTTGATGTAAACCAATGTTGATGCCAAAATAGCCAGTCTTCCCAGACGGGGTCCTTACACAAGATAAAGCCCTATCATACATGTCCTTTATGAGGTTAGTGTATAGGACAGGCACTTGTCTCTTCTCCAAAACTCTTTACAATATCTCTCGTGGGACAGAATCATAAGCCTTCTCCAAATCAATAAGGATCATATGGAGGTTCTTCCTTTTAGCTCTATAAATCTCCATTGTTCTCCTCAGCAAATGGATGGCTTCAATAGTTGAGCGACCTGGCATGAATCCGAATTGGTTTTCTTTGACGTTAGAAACTTGCCTTAACCTTCTCTCGATCACACGCTCCCAAATTTTCATAGTGTGACTCATCAGCTTGATACCTCTATAATTTGAACAATTTTGAATGTCTCCTTTATTCTTATAAAGAGGCATCACGATACTCCTCCTCCAATCTTCATGCATTTCCTTGCTTCGCCAAATAATATTGAATAAATTCGTAAGCCAAGTCAAACCACGTTCACCTAAAACTTTCCATACTTCTACAGTGATGTCATCTGGTCCTACACCTTTCCCAAGCCATGGCCGGTCCCAAGCCCGGGTAAATGAGGAGGGTTGCGTTAGGTAGCCGACAGTCAGCGTAAAACAGTCGGAGACAACTTCCTAAATAATATTTTTTTCTAAATAATATTTTTTTAAAAATATTATTTAAGATGTTGCCTCATGACAGTCGGATCTTTTCAACATGTTAATACTGTGAAAGTTTTTTCCCTTCTTGTTGGGACTTAATATGAGAAAGTGGTTAAGCATTTCAGTTCTGATTATGCCTTGACATATATCTTTAAGCAATTGTACTGGATAAATTCCAAAGATCTCCTGGTCTAACTATACCAAAAAGCTAGATGTAGTTCTTTTTGAAATAGCAGAATGATAACTCTATTCATAGAATGGACTTATGATATAAATCAGTTATCCTCGTGTTACTCATTTCCTCCTGTGAATATAAAGGAGCAAAGATGGTTATGCATGAAACAAACGTTGTGCCTAGACCGTTTATGTATTTTGGTACCAGTTATGCATTCCTTTCAAAGGAAACCTGTGCAGAAAATTAGATCGCTTAACATATAAATTTCCACTATACAAACTCTTTTCACGGTATTTCATTTTTAATTACCAATTGGAAAAAAAATGTAGTGTTAAAATCTGAGGCTTCCATTGTTAAAATTTGTATACTAATCTTATTTGATTTTAGGGTAAATTAAAAAAAAGACCTCAACTATGTTGCGATTCCCAATTAGGAGTGTCATTTTTCAATTGTAACAAATATAGGCCTAAACTTTCTATTTAAGGGTTTAGCATCAACATATAAAGGTCGTTGAAGCTTACGAAGGCATGTATTTGAGATGGAAATATAAGATCAGTCCCCTATTTGTTACAATTGAAAATGGGGCCCTTAATTGGTAATAGGTGCATAATTGGGACCCTTTTTTTGCAATTTACCCTTGATTTTATGCAGTAAATGCATGAAGTGAGTTTTTGTGTCCAACTTCGAATTTCCTTCCCTGAACAATGTTTTTAAGGAGATTTTATTTCCCAATCTTTGTTTGTGGCCTTAGGACCACTTTTACACCAAGGTTTTCTTAATGCAGCATGTGTTGAACCTGAAAGGTATAGGGTCTGGTGATGAATGAATCAGATCCATTTCCCTTTCGTTAGTTCTAATCTGAAGGGCATTCTTTATTCAGAATAATTTACTTGGTGGTAAAATCGATATTGTAATTGCACCAAACTTCTGTCATAATTTTTACATGTAACCAACAGTTACCCTGATTGTAAAAAAAAGTAGACTTTTCACATCTTGTCTATTGAGTATATTTTGGTCGCAATAACCTTTGAGTATATTCTTATGTATATTTGACACAAAGCTTGATTTTTCTTACATAGAATGCATATTTTATTTGCAAAATATATGCATTGCCTTTGTGAATAGAGATGGTATATTGTTACGTGTATTTGTACTTTTTAGATTTTATTTAAGTTGCCTAAGTAACCAATATTGCGCGCCTTTTTGAATAACATATTGTTCCTCAGATTTGCTTTTGCATTTTATGGATTCTAGGTACTGCAAATTCGATACTTTTACCCCTGCAGTAGAACGAGGCCTTCCTGTGACAAGAGTTGTTAGTCGCATGGCTTTACAAGAAATATTGGCTAAAGCAGTTGGCGATAAAATAATCATGAATAATCACAATGTTATTGATTTTATTGACGATGGAAACAAGGTAGAATATTGATTCCTTTTGTAATTGTCATTTTACTCATTGATGGTTGTTTAGCTATATGGATTGACATAATGGTTAATCATTTACTGAAATAATACACACAAACACAACTTTATGGTATTATTGTTTTTTTGGATTTCAATGTAATGCTTTTACTTTCATGTATGGTATTCTTTTTAGTATGCTGCTTTTGAAGTTTGTAGAAGGGAAAAAATGAATCATTCATTGACAGGCCTTTGGGTTCTCTTATATAGGAGAGGACCTATTGGGCAAATTACATGATGGAGACAAAATAAATAGATAAAAAGAAAATAATACAAAAAATAGGAAATATCTCAACACTCCCTTAAGATGGAGCATAGATATCGATAAGGCTCAGCTTGGAACAACATCTCTGATAAGGCCCTCTAGCTAGGACCTTAGTAAAAACATATGCTGTTTGATCTTCAGAGCTGACATGAGTAGTGTAGAAAGGATTGAAATGAAAGAGATGCATTCACCGTAGCCCTATAGCTCTCTTATATAGGAGAAAAGCTCTAAGAGAAAATTGCATAAAGAGACAAAAGGAATAGAAAATTACAAGATAACAATAAAAGAGATTAAACATCTCAATACTCCTCAAGCTAGAGCATATATATCTATCATGCTTAGCGTGGAACACCAACGGTGAAAGGGCTCCTTTGCAAGAGCTTTGGTAAACATGTCGGCAATCTGATTGCTTGAAGCAACATGAGAAGTGGATATAAACTCCTTTTGAATTAAATCACGGGTGTAGTGGCAGTTAACCTCGATGTGTTTTGTTCTTTCATGGAAAGCTTGATTATTATCTATGAATAGAGCTGCTTGATTATCACATGTAAGGTGCATAGGAAGAGGCACCTCAATAATTAGGTCAATTAGAACAGACTTGACCCATATCATTCCCGTGCTTCCTTGGGCCATGGCCCTATACTCTGATTCAGCGCTAGATCTGGCCACAACTGTTTGTTTCTTGCTTTTATATGAAACCAATGAGCTGCCCACAAACACAGTAAAGCATGAAGTAGACTTCTATCCTTGGGACACCCAACATAATCTGCATCCGCACATCCTGAAATTGCAAGAGACGTATCTCTCCTGAATAGAAGCCCTGTACCTGGAGAAGACTTGAGATACTTCATGATCATGTTGACTGCATCCATGTGAGCCTGCCTAGGCTGCTCCATAAACTGGTTGACCCTGTTGACAGCAAACGATATATCTATTCTGGTAATAGTGATATACAATAGCTTCCTACCAGCTCTCTGTACTGTTTCTTATCCACCTCCGTAGAGTCATATAGCCTAGCATTGGGATCCATTGGAGTAGTAGCAGGTCTACATCCTGTCATGCCCGTCTCAGATAAAAGATCAATGACGTATTTTCTTTGTGCCATTACCATTCCCTGCTGATTTCTTGCAAATTCTAAGCCAAGAAAATACCGCAAATTGCCAAGATCCTTGGTCATAAACTGTTGTCCAAGGAAATCCTTAGCTGCTTGAATACCCTGATCATAACTGCCTGTAACAATAATATCATCCACATAGACCAATAGTACCTCGCCGGGTTCTCTTAGCAAAAAGAGAATGATCTGCAGTACAGTAGATATGAGAAAACCTTGTTATTCAATTAACTCCGAGAGCTTCTGGAACCAAGCCCTCAGGCTCTGCTTAAGGCCATATATGGCCTTGTGGAGCTTACACACCATACTGGACTCCCCTACATCATCAAACCTTGGTCGTTGTTGCATATACACTTCATCCTGAAAATCCCCGTACAAGAAAGCATTCTTGACGTCTAATTGGAAAAGTGACTAGTATTGTACCACATCAACAACGATAAGAATGCGTAGTATAGAGTGACGTGCTATGGGAGAAAATGTGTCATGATAATCCACCCCATAGGTTTGGGTGAACCCTCGAGCAACCAACCTGGCCTTGTATCTATCCACGGAGCCATCTGCATGATGTTTTATTGTAAACACCCATTTACTGCCAACAATAAAAGCACCTTGGGGAGTGGAGACGACACTTTACGTACCACAAGATTGTAAAGCAACCATCTCCTCTTCCACAGCCAGATGCCAAATAGCACTCTGCAAAGCCTCCTGATAGGAACGCGGTATCTGCACAACTGATAAGGCAACAACAAACCTATGAAAATCCCCAGAGAGCCATACAAGGGAAACATGAGAAGAAAGAGGATGCATAGAGCATGCACGCTTCTTCCTACGTAGAGAAATAAGCACATCCAAGTCCACAGTATCCTCAGAAGGAGCATCATCTATGACATCATGCACCTCAATCTGCACACCCAAATCACCTTTGCCATTAGTGGAACTCAAATGCTCAAAACATACCTTGGGCGTGCTGGATGATCGAGGAGGTACATGAGCACGAGGTCGGCGTTGGTAAACCTGTGGAAAGAAGGTAGGTATTGCAGGAGGTTGAGGAGGTGGTGGAGGTGGCGGTGGAGGAGAGGACGGTGGTGGTGTTGGTGTCGTAGTATCACCCGGAGTAGGTGAAACCGGAGGTAGAGGTATATAACTGTTGGGAAAAGTGAATGAGATGATCTATTCCATAAGCCCTAGGCTCTCTTATATAGGAGAGAAGCCTATGGGTAAATTACATAAAGAGAACAACAGAAAAATAAAATAACGAAGAGGTACAGTTATTCTATATGCGTCAACACTCCCCCTCAAGATGGAGCATAGATATCAATCATGCTCAGCTTGGACGCACATTTCTGGAATGGGCCTCGAAGTAATGCCTTGGTGAAAATATCAGCAGTCTGATTCTCTGATGTGACGTGAGATGTAGCAATGAACCCCTTCTGAACCATGTCACGTATGTAGTGACAGTCAACCTCAATGTGCTTGGTCCTCTCATGAAAGGCTGGGTTATTTGCAATAAACAAGGCGGCCTGATTGTCACATTCCAACATTATAGGAAGAGGTATATCAAGACATAGATCTGCAAGTAAAGATTTCACCCACATCATTTCTGTGCTAGCCTGGGCCATAGCCCTGTATTCGGATTCAGCACTGGATCTAGCTACCACCGTCTGTTTCTTGCTCCTCCACGAAACTAGAGCATCTCCAACATAGACTGCAAATCCTGATGTGGACTTCCTGTCCTTAGGGCATCCTGCATAGTCTGCATCCGCACATGCCGTGATAGAGATCTCCTTTCCTTTCTTAAATAGCAAGCCTGCACCAGGAGATGATTTAAAATATCTCAGAATCATCTGTATTGCATCCATATGGGCCTGATGTGGTTGCTCCATGAACTGGCTCACACGACTCACTGCAAATGATATATCAGGTCTAGTGATCGTGACATACAGTAGTTTGCCTACCAGTTCTCTGTACCTTCTCTTGTCCACCTCTTCTGTGTCATCATCATAAAGCTTCATGCTAGGATCCATTGGTGTCGTAGCAGGTCGACATCCTAGTATACCTGTCTCACTCAATAGATCTGTAACATACTTCCTCTGTGACATTACTAATCCATATGGATTTCTAGCAAACTCCAGCCCCAGAAAATATCTAAGGACTCCCAAGTCCTTGGTGACAAACTCGGTCCCCAGCCTTTCCTTTGCCTGCTTAATGCCCTGCTCATCATCACCTGTAATCAAGATATCATCAACATAAACCATGATTACAATGATACCTCTAGCCGTCTTCTGTACAAACAAGGAATGATCAGCATTGGAGCGTTTATATCCTTGTTTCTCAAAAAAAAATCTGAAAGCTTCTGAAACCATGCTCTGGGGCTCTGCTTAAGGCCATAGATGGCCTTATGTAATCTGCATACCTTGGAACACTCCCCCTCAACAACAAAACCAGGTGGCTGTTGCATATAGACTTCCTCCTGCAAGTCGCCATACAGAAATGCATTCTTCACGTCCAGTTGATAAAGCGGCCAATCTCTAGCAACTGCAACTGATAACAGGATCCGTACTGTGGAATGACGCGCCACAGGGGAGAATGTGTCAAGGTAATCTACCTCGTATGTCTGTGTGAAGCCACGTGCAACAAGGCGTGCCTTGTACCTGTCAATGGAACCATCTGCATTGTGCTTCACTGTAAACACCCATTTGCAACTCACCGGGCTGACATCTGGAGGTATTGGAACCAAGCTCCAGGTTCCTCTGGATTGAAGTGCCGCCATTTCTTCTTCCATTGCTAGCCGCCATCTAGCATCCTGCAAAGCATCATGATGATTCCGTGGAATGTCTATAGCTGAAAGTGCCAATGCAAACGTCCCGAAGTCTCCAGATAGCCTCTCAAAAGATACTGCTGCTGATAATGGATATTTGGCACAGCTTCTCTTCGGCTTGCGTAGAGCAATTGGAACATCCAAATCATCTGTATTCTCCTGCAATACATCCTGCTGTGAAATGTCGTCAGATCCATCAACATTAATATTTTCATTACATACCATATGCAAGCTAGTTGATGGGTCAGGACCATGAGCTGGAGGAGGCCTGCGGGTGTAATGGAATGGTAGTGGAGATACTAGCGGTGGCGCTGGTGGTGGCGGTGGCGGTGGTGGTGGTGTTGTTTGAGGCGATGGTGGTGGTGCCATTAATATGGCATCAGGAGGTATAGGTGGTAGCTGCATGCCTCCAGATGCTGAAAAATACATAACAGATTCAAAAAATGTAACATCTGCACTGATCATATACCGCCGACGCACTGGATCAAAACACTTGTACCCCTTTTGAGTTCTGGAGTACCCCACAAAGACACACTTGACAGCCCTAGGAGAGAGCTTGTCAGTACCAGGCGACAACTGATGGACGAATGCGACTGACCCAAATACACGAGGAGTAAGAGCGAACAAGTCCTTGTCTGGATAAATGAGTGAAAAAGGAATCTGTTCATTCAAGACAGACGAGGGCATACGGTTGATTAGGTAACATGCAGTAAGAACTGCATCACCCCAGTAGGAGTAGGGAGCATGACTCTGTATAAGAAGAGACCTTGTGACATCAAGAAGGTGACGGTGTTTTCTTTCAGCAATCCCATTCTGTTGAGATGTATGAGCACAAGAGGTTTGGTGAATAATCCCTTTTGAGGAGTAGTAATTGGCCAAAGTGTGGGTGCATAACTCTAAAGCATTGTCACTTCTCACAATTTTGACAGATGTGGAGAAAACATTCTGAATTTCATTTAGAAAATGGATAATAATATTTCCTGCTTCAGATTTATTTTTCATAAGAAACACCCATGACACTCTTGAGAAATCTTCCACAAATACAATATAAAACCTGTGTCCCTGATGATCGGGAACACGACTCGGACCCCAGACATCTATATGAAACAACTCAAATTTGGAGTTACTACTCTGACCTGGACGACTGGGAAAGGACGACCTGTGATGCTTTCCCAACTGACATGCCTCACACTAGATAGGTGTGTGAGAGAGACTATATGGTAGAACTCGACACAACTTCTGAAGCGGTAAATGACCAAAACGCAGATGCCACAGGAGAGGAGATACTTGTCCAGCAGGAGAGGATGTGGTTCCAGCAAATGGGGTCTGGTTGAGACGGTAAAGGCCTCCTTGCTCATAGCCATGGCCAATCACGTTGCCCGTACGGATGTCCTGAAAAATCAAAGAAGATGGATAAAAAATAGCTCGACAATGGAGATCCTTCGTAATCTGACTAATTGACAACAGATTCATAGAAAAATGCGGTGCATGTAGGACATTCTTAAGCTGCATAGAAGATGTCAATCTAATCTCCCCCTGACCAGTGATAGGGGAATGCGTGCCATTAGCAATCACTACTGTCTGTCCTGGAGGGATCTGAGTGTATCCTGTAAGTAGACTCTGGTCGCCACATAGATGATGTGTAGCGCCCGAGTCCATGATCCATGGCAGTGTATCAGATCTACTACTGTGGAGTGCAAGTGTACTACCTGAAGTACTAGTAGATGCAGAGGCAGAAGCAGCAGCATCAGTATGACTCTCTGTAGTCGGTACTGGACCAGATGGTGGGATAATGCCCCTGAGGTGGGCAACTAGATCATCAAATCGTTGATCCAAGGTAGCAGCAGATGGGGGCTCTATCTGCTCAGCGGCTCGTGCAGATGCAGGGAATCCATGCTTCGAATAGCATGTGTCTTCATTATGTCCGACTCGGTGACAATATGTGCATGTTGGCCTAGTGCGGCCACCCCTTCCACGAGGTCCACGTCCACGGCCCTGTTGATGAAAATCGCGGCCTCTGTTTGCCGCCATAGCTGAGGAATTCTGACTCGCAGCTGCTGAAGGCACTGTAATTCTACTCAATCTGTGAAAAGCTTCCTCCATGGAAGGAATAGTCGAGTCTGCCAAAATCTGAGACCGTGCTGCCTCATACTCTGGATCAAGTGTAGCGAGAAACACACCCACCATCGTCGCATTCCTGTATGTCTTTTGCTGTTCTGGCGTGGCGGTGAGAGGCATGAAGCTGTAGAGCTTCTCGAATATCCCTCTCAGTGATGTGTAGAGAGAATGTAAAGGACGATGATTCTGCTTTATTGTGAATATATCATGTTGTAGTTGCAGGATCTTCGTTTCATTCTTCGCTTGAGAATATGTCACTGCCAGGATATCCCACATGTCTTTGGCTGTGGGTTGATGTAGAATGTCATTGGCAATTTCAATAGCCAATGTGCCAGATAGCCACACCTTGGCATATGCATCATCGGCCTCCCATGAGGCATGGACTCCAGTCTTCTCCGCAGGCTCAGGTTCGGTAAGAATGTGCTTCTTACCTGTAGACTTCATCATACTCATGAACTGCATTGCCCACAGTTCATAGTTCGTACCATCCATCTTGAAAATGGGCGCTGGACCACGAAATGCGCCAATAGACGGGATATCTGCCTTGCTTTCTGACATACTGGAGACGGAAGACTGGAGCGAATGACAGACGATAACTTTTGTCTACAATGACATAGACGGGATTAGTTGCATGTGTAGACCTCAAGCAACTATCCCCATGAATGCACGCGTGCTACGGTCTGCACACGCGCAGGAATAACGAAGATGCACGCGGTATGCGCACAGCGGTCTGATGCCCTTCACGCACGCTGGTAGCCTTCACGCGCTGGTGCTATGCGCTGGAGCCCTTCACGCGCAGGTGCGCAATCGCGTACTGGAGATGGCGCGCAGGCGCACTGGAGGATCGCGCAGGCGCACTGGAGATGGTGCGCAGGCGCACTGGAGATGGTGCCCTTCACGCGCAGGCACACTGGAGATGGTGCGCAGGCGCGCTGGAGGATTGCGCGCTGGAGATGATGCGCGCGTGGCGTAGGCGCAGGTGCGCGCACTCGTGCGCAGGAGGATGCGCAGGAGGATCGCGTGCGAGCACCGGCGCACGAAGAAGGAGAAGCGGCGGCGTTGGAGGCGCGCCGATCGAGAGAGAGAGAAGGAGAGAGATAGGGCCGGCGGGTGGGGTGGGTTAGGGCTAGGGTTTCGAGAACTCCGGTCTAGGACCGTCGCTCTGATACCATGTTGGGAAAAGTGAATGAGATGATCTATTCCATAAGCCCTAGGCTCTCTTATATAGGAGAGAAGCCTATGGGTAAATTACATAAAGAGAACAACAGAAAAATAAAATAACGAAGAGGTACAGTTATTCTATATGCGTCAACAATAACTCTTCTCCACTTTCTGAAGGAATGAGCTTGTCACCTGTAGGAGAGAAATACATAATGGATTTAAAGAAGGTGACATCTGCACTAACATAGTACCTTCATCGAGTAGGGTCAAAGCAACAATATCCATTTTGGGTCTTGGAATACCCAACAAACACACACTTGATGTCTCTAGGAGAGAGCTTGTCAAGACCTGGAGACATCTAATGTACAAAAGCAACAGATCCAAAAACACAAGGCGTGAGAGAGAAAAGATCCTTCTCGGGAAACACAATCGAGAATGGAATCTTCTCCCCCACAACCGATGAAGGCATACGATTCCCCAAATGACACGTTGTGAGAACTGCGTCCCCCAGTAAGAATGTGGAGCACGACTTTGAATCAGAAGAGTCATGGTAACATCCAAAAGATGGCGATGTTTCCTCTCAGCCACCCCATTCTGTTGAAAAGTGTACGCACAAGATGTCTGATGCACAATACCATAGAATCTAAGGAACTGAGAAAGTTGTGTACTGCAACATTCAAGTGCATTATCAGAATGTATAAACTTGACATTTGCAGAAAACACATTCCTTATTTCATTAATAAAGGGCTGAATAACATGACCAGCGTCAGACTTGTTCTTAAGAAGAAAAACCCAAGACAATCTAGAGAACTCATCAACAACAACAAGATAAAACCTATGCCCCTGAAGATCTGGGACATGATTGGGACCCCAAATATCAAAGTGAATCAACTCAAAAAGATTATGACTACTTTGCCCTTGACGACTCTGGAATGTGGACCTACGATGCTTCCCAAGTTGGCAGGCTTCGCACTGAAAAGTAGAGCGAGGAGAGATTTGAGGAAGAACATGACACAACTTTTACAGAGGAAGATGACCAAACCGAAGATGCACATATAGGGAGATACATATCCAGTACGAAGAGAAGATGCACCAGCATAAGGAGATTGCACCAGTTTATAGAGACCTCCTAGCTCACGGTCAGAACCAATCACCCTGCCCATAAGAATGTCCTGAAACACAAGAGCAGAAGAGTTAAATATGGCACACCAATGTAAATCCTTGGTGATTTGACTAATAGATAGCAATTCATAGAAAATTCAAGAGTGTAAAGAACATTCTGCAGCTGCATTGCATGGGATAACTGCACCTCCCCCTGACCAGTAATGGGAGAGTGTGTCCCATCTGCTATCACAACTGATCTACCTGACTGAGTTGGGTTGTAGGTACTAAACTGCCTCTGTTACCACAGAGATGATGGGAAGCTCCTGACTCCATAATCCACTCCGACAAGTCTACACTATAACAACTAGTAAAAGCATATGTTGTACCTGATGTAGATGCAGAGGCTGCTACCTCTGATGATCCTGACGGAGAGCTAGTTGACCTAGGAGAAGACATAATCTCCCTGAACCACGCTACTAACCCATCAAATCTCTGATCAAATGCAGTTGAAGAACTACTGCCCTCCTGGATCTGTTCTGTAACACGTGCTGAAGTGGGAAACCCATGCTTAGAGTAGCATGTTTCCTCAGAACGACCTGGCTTGTGGCAGTAGGTGCAAGGATGATGAGGGGGTCGACTGCTCCCTCCTCTTCCACGACCACCTCAACCACGGAACTGTGTAGGGCTCCCCCTACGGTGAGATGCTGCCATGGCTGAAGAAGTCCGAGACGACTGAGTACCACCAGAAGATATGGAGAGTCTGCTCAGCATGCGATATGCCTCCTCCATTGGAGGTATGGTGGTATCAGTAAGAATCTGTGCTCTAGCAACGTCATGCTCAGAGTCAAGTGCTGCTAGAAAGACTCCAGTCATCATCGAATCCCTATATGCCTTGAGCTGCTCTGGTGTGGCAGTTAAGGGAATGTATCCATGTAACTTCTCAAACATACCCCTTAAAGAAGTGTAAAGGGTATGGAGAGGGCGACCATTCTGCTTGGACGCGAAGATGTCATGTTGAAGTTACAGAATCTTCGATTCGTTCTTTGTTGGAGAAGAAGGTTTTTTTAGGTACCTAGGATGGTTTTAGAAGATCAAAAATCATGCTCTAGGAACCAAATCAGACTTATTTGGGGCCATACAAACCAAGAGAGAACAACCCTTCCAGACTCGGGCGCTCGGCGAAAAAGCGCGGCGCCCCTTGCACGTGAGGGCGGCGGCAGTGGCCTGCAGGCGGCTGCTCCTGCCTACGGGCAGCGAATGTTGCCTGTAAGGGCGGCAGCGGCCGGTCTTGGACCGTCGCTTTGATACCATGTGGAAAGGATTGAAATGAAAGAGATGTATTCACCGTATCCCTAGAGCTCTCTTATATAGGGGAAAAGCTCTAAGGGAAAATTACATAAAGAGACAAAAGAAATAGAAAATTAGAAGATAACAATAAAGAGATATATACATCTCAACAAGTAGTGGCAATAAGACCCTTCTGTATCATGTCACGAGAGTAGTGACAGTCCACCTCTATGTGTTTGGTCCTCCAATGAAAAACTGGGTTGTTGGCAATGAAAAGAGCAACCTGATTGTCATATTGGAGGTGCATGGGAAGAGGCACCTCTATAGTCAGGTCAGTATGAACAGATTTGACCCACATCATTTCCGTGCTAGCCTGCGCCATGGCCCTGTATTCTAACTCAGCACTCGATCGGGCAACCACGATCTGCTTTTTGCTCTTCCAAGAAACCGGGGAATTCCCTATGAACACAACAAAACCTGAAATAGACTTCCTATCCTTTAGACACACAACATAATCTGCATCTGCGTAACTGAAAGAGATGTATCTCTACTGAATAGAAATCCCGTACCTGGTGAAATCTTCAGATACCTCAAAATCATATGGACTGCATCCATATGTTCCTGTCTGGGTTGCTCCATAACCCGACTCACTTTGCTTACGGCAAGTGATATGTTGGGCCTGGAAATATAGTAGTTTGCCAACAAGCTCCCTGTACCTCCTCTTGTCGACCTCCTCAGTATTATCATCATATAGCTTCATGCTTGGGTCAATAGGAGTAGTGGCAGGTCTGCAATCTGCCATGCTTGTCTCTGAGAAAAGATCTTTAACATACTTCCTCTAGGTCATCACAAGACCTCGCTGGCTCTTGGCAAACTCCAGTCCAAGGAAGTACCATAAACTACCAAGGTCCTTGGTAACAAACTGTTGACCAAGGAAGTCCTTGGCACTCTGAATTGCCTACTCATCATTTCCTGTAACAATAATATCACCAACGTAAACAAGAATGACATGGTACCTCTCTGGATCCTGTGCACAAGCAAGGAGTGATCTGCAGTCGATCGCACAAACCCCTGCTGCTCTATCAAGTATGAGAGCTTCTGAGACCATGCTCTTAGGCTCTTCTTAAGGCCATAGATAGTCTTGTAAAGCCTGTAAACCTTCTTACACTCCTCCTCAGTAGCAAACCTAGGTGGTTGCTGTATGTAGACCTCCTCCTGTAGATCACCATAGAGGAAGGCATTCTTCACATCAAGCTTGTAAAGGGGCCAATCTCGTGTCACGACAACAGAAAGTAGAATGCACAGAGTGGAATGTATGGCAACTAGAGAGAAAGTATCCTGATAGTCCACTCCATATGTCTGGGTAATCCTCGTGCCATAGGTCTCCCCTTATAGCGATCCACACTGCAATCTGCACGGTGTTTTACAGTAAACACCCATTTGCAACCCCGATGCATCAACTGGAGCAGATATAAGACTCCACGTACCACGTGATTGTAATGCAGCCATCTCCTCCTCCACGACTAATCTCCACTGATTGTCCTGAAGAGCCTCCTAATATGTCCGTGGTATCTCCATGGTTGATAGTACTAAGGTAAACCTCCTGAAATCCTCCGATAGTCTGCTCAAGGAAACCTAGGCTGCAAGAGGGTAAGTCGCACACGGCACACCTACGTTTCTTCTTGCGCAGAGCAATCGACATATCCTAATCATCTGCCAAGGGCACCTGCTCATCCTGTATGGAATCCTGTTGCACAAACAACTCAATAGTGCCATCAGTAGAAACAATGTGCTCATTACATACCTGAGGCGTGTTGGATGATGGGCAAGGCCTGTGAGCAGGTGTAACCGAGCGATACCTGCGATTAAAAACACATGGCAAAAACCGAATCACAGTGTGAGGTGGAGCTACAAGAGTAGATGTAAAGGCAGGACTAGGTATAGCAAGTGACGATGGCGGCGATGGTAGAGGTGGTGGTGGTAAAGCAGGAGTAGAGGGAGGTGGTGGTATGGCAGTATGGAGTGGAGGCATGTAGATCTCATCGTCAGAGTCGGATGGGGCTAGTCTGTCGCCTGTAGGAGAAAAATACATAACAGACTCAAAGAAGGTAACGCCATCACTCATAAATATTTCCACTTTAGCGGATCAAAGCAACGATACCCTTTCTGGGTACGAGAGTAGCCGATAAAAACACACTTGACAGCTCTGGGAGAGAGAGCTTGTCATGACCTGGAGAGACATTATGAACAAAAGCAACTGAACCGAACACACGAGGTGTAAGAGAAAAAAGATCCTTCTTGGGAAACGCAATCGAGAAAGGAATATTCTCTCTCAACACTGACGAAAGCATACGGTTCACCATATAGCAAGCTGTGAGGATAGCATCTCCCCAGTAGGAATGATGAGCACGACTCTGTATCAACAATGTTCGGGTCACATCAAGTAAGTGACGGTGTTTGCGCTCGGCAACACCATTCTGCTGGGATGTATAGATACATGAGGTCTGGTGAACAATGCCAAAATATCTAAGAAAGTCATAAAGCTATAAGGTGCAGAATTCTAAAGCATTATCAGAACGAATATATTTGACATTAGCAGAAATAATATTCTTTATCTCATTAATAAAAGATTTGATCACATACCCAACCTCATACTTATTCTTCAATAAAAGACCCATGAAAGTCTAGAAAATCATCGACAACAACAAGATAAAAACGGTGTCCCTGGAGATCAGGAACACGATCAAACCCCATATATCTAAATGAAGGAGCTCAAATAACTGAGAATTGCTCCGACTCTGATGAGATGAAAAGGAGGAATGGTGATGCTTCCCTAGCTGGCATGCCTCACACTGGAAGGAGGATCTCGTGGAAATCTGAGGGAGAACATGACATAGCTTCTACGGAGGAAGGTGGCCAAAACGAAGGTGCCACAGATATGGTGAGATTGGTCCAGTAGGTATAGTAGAAACATCGACATGAGGAGATTGGACCAGTCTGTAGAGTCTCCGCTGCTCACGGTCACATCCAATCACCTTGCCCATGAGTATGTCCTGAAACACAAGAGATGAAGGGTCAAAGATGGCATGACAATATAGATCCTTAGTAATCTTACTAATGGAAAGTAAATTCATTTGAAAGTCAGGAGCATATAACACATTTTGAAGATGCATGGATGGCGTCAAATGCACCTCCCCCTGCCTTGTAATGGGTAAGTGGTCGCCATTGGCAATAACAATCCATCTACCAGGTGGTATGGTTCTGTAGGACCTCAACTGTGCTCTGTCTCCACAAAGATGACGGGAAACAAGTGTATCTTACAGCTCAATCTGTTCTGCGACGCGATCAGTAACAGGATGACCATACTTCTGGTAGCATGTATCCCCCGCATGTCCTGGTCGACAACAAAAGGTGCAAGGGCCACGCATATGTCCACCACCTCTGTCACGAGGGGTGCATCCTCTAGACTGGGTCGTCACACCTTGGTCACGAGACACGGCCATAGCTGACGAGGGTTGAGGAGTGGCCACAGGAGGCATGATGATACGACTGACATGGCTATAGACCTCCTCCATGGGATGTATGGTAGCTCCAGTGAGAAGTTGAGTACGTGATGCATCATACTCTGTATCAAGGCCGGCCATGAAAACTCCAACCATCGTGGAGTTCCTATATGCTTTCTGCTGCTTCAGATATCAGATATGTCGTAATAGGCATATAGCTATGAAGCTTCTCAAACATGCCACGGAGAGAACTGTAGTACACGCGCAAAGGACGACTATTCTGCTTGGCCTTGTAGATGTCAAACTGTAGCTGAAGAATCTTGGCCTCCTTCTTTGCATGAGCATAGGTGGAAGCCAAAGTGTCCCACATCACCTTGGTGGTGGGTTGGTTCAGAATATCATTGGCTATCTCTGTGATGAGGGCCTCACATAGCCAAACACACGCATACACGTCATCTTGCTTCCAAGAAGCATTTGCCCCAGTCTTATCCGTTGGCTCTGGATATATCAGGATGCGCTCCTTGTTGTTGCACTGCATGAGGGTGAGAAACTGCATGGACCACAACTCATAGTTCATCCCATCCATCTTAGCGATGGGAGCAGGGCCCTTGAAGGCTCCGGACGAAAAACTATCACCCTTGTTCTCTGATATGATAGGAAAACAGTCAAACTACGGAACTCAACTGGGGAGTAGATCGATATGAACGAGTCTACACGATCATATAGACATATGGAAGATTAGTTGTATGTGTAGACTCATACAACCATCCTCATCAATCTCCGATGTACACTAGGGCCGACTGCGGCTTGGGGGTTGGTGGTCGGGGAAGGGTCGGTGGTGGCCTAGGAGTTGGGGGCCGGGGAAGGGCTTGGTTAGCTTAGGGAAAATCGATCAGCAGCCTGGCCATGGCCGGGACGGCGGGAGGAGGGGCCGAGGGAGGCCTGGGTGGCCGCTTGGGGGCATTGTGGCTGGCTACAACGCCTGGGGGCCTTGGGGTCGGGCAATGCCGGAGAGGTCGGGCAGCGCCAGAGAGGCCGACCGACAGTGGCGACGGGTGGCGGGAGAGGAGGGGGGCTAGGGTTTTGGTGGGATAAGAGAACTCCGATTTAGGACCGTCACTCTAATACCATGTAGAAGGGAAAAAATGAATCATCTCATTGAGAGGTGCGTTCTCTTATATTGGAGAGGAACCTATTGGATAATTACATGATGAAGACAAAATAAATAGATAAAAAGAAAATAATACAGAAAATAGGAAATATCTCAACAAAATCCTCTTTTATAAAGGAAAATCGAGTTACAATAGTTTAATACAATGCCATTACTTCCTTGCTTATTATAAAGGAAAATCGAGTTAAAATATGAACTTAAGTTTTACCCACTTCCTAAGAATGAGCCACCCCAATAGAATCCTCTTTCCACTGCAATAGCCCTTAGGCTAAGAGCTAAATGATATCATGCCATTACTTATTGATGACACATACATTAGGAGCTAAGCATGCTAAATCAACCAAAACATGAACGAAGGAACCAAGACTCAAACTCAACATACACATAATAAGAAGATACAACTTAGCTCACATGCTGAAGTTCATTATTCCAATATAGAGATAAATTGATAATTTTGGAAGGACTCATTGTGGCCCAGTATACTTGTATAAAATGGGCATATACAAGACTAACTCAGAAAGTGTGTATTGGTATAACAAACAAGTTAAAAACTTAAGCTTACAGTCAACTTCCGTGACTGTATTTGGATTCATCTCCTCTTTTCACTGGATTAGATCTATTCTAGTATATTGAGGCAAATATTAGCAAACAAATGTATTATCAAAACCTTATACTTTTATCCCATACTTGTATTCACAAACATATACTTATATACTGGGACATGGAGCGAATGTGAAGAGAGGACTCTATGTACTTATATTTCATCACAAATATCAGTATATGCGCTTTAGGTCAGAACAACCATTAGTTGATATAGGCGTACAATATAAAAAATGGCTATGTGTTCGTCAGCCGGATTTACTTATGATTAGTCAAGAAACATACATAATGTTAGACACCAATTACAATTCATGAGACAACCGAAAAGCATTTGGTCATTGTGGAGATAAAATGACTTCATTATGAAAGGGGGCCATAGGGCTCTCTTATATATAGAGGAGAAACCTTAAAGGGCGAATTATGTAATAGAGACAAAGGAATACTAAGATAACCCTCACAATTCCTCCTTAAGATGGAGCATAAATGTCAATGGGCCATAGGGCTCTCTTATATAGAGAGGAGAAATCTTAAAGGGCGAATTATGTAATAGAGACAAAAGAATACTAAGATAACTCTCACAATTCCTCCTTAAGATGGAGCATAGATGTCAATCATGCTCAACTTGTAACAACATCTATGGAATGATCCTTGGTGAAAACATCTGTTGTCTATTTCCTTGAACTGACGCGACGGTAGAGATAAAGCCCTTCTAAATCATATCTTCTATAACAATGCCTCACTAATGCCCTTTAAGTCATTTCATGTAACAATGATGTCATCAACATAAATTAGAATGACATCTATACCTTTCTGTGTCCTATGTACAAAATGTGAATGCTATGTAGTCGATCTCATGAAGCCATGCCGCTCTATTAAGTCCAAGTGCTTCTGGAACCATGCCGAGGGATTTTACTTAAGGTCATAGATATCCTTATGAAGTCTACATATCTTCTGATGCTCCTTTTTAGCATCGAACCCTGGTGATTGCTTCATATATACTTCCGCTTGCTGGTCACCATAAAGAAAAAGTATTCTTTACATCCATTGGGAAAGAAACCATTCCCGTACCACAACCGAGAGGAGGATCTGAAGTGTCAAATGATGACCACCGGAGAGAATGTGTCCTGATAGTCCACCCCATATGTTTGGGTGAATCCACGGACCACAAACCTAGCCTTGTAGAGATCAACACTGCCATCTGCTCGGTGCTCTACTGTAAAGACCCATTTGTAGCCAACCATGGATGCCCCCGTTGGGGTAGTAACCAAGGTCCATGTGCCACGAGATTGGAGCGCTGTCATCTCCTCCTCTATAGCAAGATGCCATTGTGGAAAGGACTGAAATGAAAGAAATAGAATTATCGTAACCCTAGAGCTCTCTTATATAGGAGAAAAGCTCTAAGGGAAAATTACATACAGAGACAACGAAAAGGAACAATTACAAGATAATACTAAAGAGATTAAAATATCTCAACACTCCCCCTCAAGCTGGAGCATATATATCTATCATGCTCAGCTTGGAATAACAACGGTAAAACGACCCCTTTGCAAGAGCTTTGGTAAACATGTCAGCAATCTGATCACATGAAGCAACATGAAAAGTGAATATGAGCCCTTTTTGAATCAAGTCACGAGTGTAGTGGTAGCCAACCTCAACGTGCTTTATCCTTTCATGAAAGGCTGGATTATTAGCTATGAACAAAGCAGCTTGGTTATCACATTTAAGGTGCATAGGAAGAGGCACCTCAATGGCTAGGTCAGTCAGGATGGACTTAACCCACATTATTTCTGTACTTCCTTGGGCCATAGCCCTATACTCGGATTCAGCTCTGGATCTTGCCACAACCATCTGTGTCTTGCTCTTCCATGACACCAAAGAGCTATCCACAAACACAGTGAGGCCTGAAATAGACTTCTTGTCCTTGGGACACCCCGCATAGTCTGCATTCGCACATCCTGAAACTGCAAGAGACGTGTCTTTCCTGAATAGAAGCACTGCACCTGGAGAAGACTTGAGGTACCTCAAGATCATGTTGACTGCCTCCATGTGAACCTGCCTAGGCTGCTCCATAAACTGGCTAACCTTGCTGACAACAAACGATATATCATGTTTGATAATAGTGACATACAATAGCTTTCCTACCAGCTCTCTGTACTGTCTCTTATCCACCTCTGCAGAGTCATCATCATATAACCCAGCATTGGGATCCATTGGAGTAGTAACAGGTCTACACATTGTCATACCTGTCTCAGACAGAAGATCAATGATGTATTTTCTTTGCGTCATTACCATTCCCTGCTGATTTCTTGCAAATTTTAGGCCAAGAAAATACCGCAGCATGCCAAGGTCCTTGGTCACAAACTACTGTCCAAGAAAATCCTTAGCTGCCTGAATACCCTGGTTATCACTTCCTGTAGCAATAATATCATCCACATAGACCAAAATAGCAACCATCCCCTTCTGGGTTCTCTTAACAAAAAGAGAGTAGTCTGCAGTAGATCTGACAAAGCCATGTTGTCCAATCAACTCCGAGAGCTTCTGAAACCAAGCCCTTGGACTCTGCTTGAGGCCATATATAGCCTTGTGGAGTTTGCACACCATCCTGAACTCTACCTCAGCAGCAAACCCTGATGGCTGCTGCATATATACCTCTTCCTGCAAATCTCCATACAAGAAAGCATTTTCACATCTAATTGGAAAAACGACCAGTCCTGGACCACATCAACAATAATAAGAACACACAGAGTAGAATGATGTGCAACAGGAGAAAAAGTGTCCTGATAATCCACTCCATAGGTTTGTGTGAACCCCCGGGCAACCAACCTGGCCTTGTATCTATCCACTGAACCATCTGCATAGTGTTTAATTGTAAACACCCATTTACTGTCAACAACAAAAGCACCTGGGGGAGAGGGGATGACACTCCACGTACCACGAGATTGTAGAGCAGCCATCTCTTCTTCCATAACAAGATGCCACAGACCACAATGCATAGCTTCATGATAGGTCTGTGGAATCTGCACAACTGATAAGGCAACAACAAACCTCTGATAGTCTTCAGATAGCCGCGCCAAGGAAACATGAGAAGAAAGGGGATGCATAGTACATGCACGCCTCTTCCTACGAAGAGCAATGTGTACGTCCAAGTCCACAGTATCCTCTGAAGGAGGATCAACTACGACATCCTGCACGTCATCCTGCGTACTCAAATCACCAGTGCCATTAGTAGAACTCAAATGCTCAGAACATACCTTGGGCGTGCCAGATGATGGAAGAGGCACATAAGCACGAGGTCGGCACTGGTAAACCTGAGGAAAGAAAATAGGTGTGGTAGGAGGTGGTGGTGGAGGCGGTGGTGGAGTAGGTGATGTAGTGACACCTGGAATGGGTGATATAGGAAGTAGAGGCATTAAACCTCTTCTTCATTTTCTGAAGGAATGAGCTTGTCACCTGTAGGAGAGAAATACATAATGGATTCAAAGAAGGTGACATCTGCACTAACAAAATACCTTCGTCGAGCAGGGTCAAAGCAACGATATCCCTTTTGAGTCTTGGAGTACCCAATAAACACACACTTGACCGCTCTAGGAGAGAGTTTATCTAGACCTGGAGACATCTGATGGACGAAAGCAATATATAAAGACACGAGTCGTGAGAGAGAAAAGATCTGTCTCTGGAAACTCAATTGATAACGGGATCTTCTCCCCCAGAACCGATGAAGGCATACGATTCACTAAATAACACGCAGTGAGAACCGCGTCCCCCCAGTAAGAATGGAGAGCATGGCTTTTAATCAGAAGATTCCTGGTAACATCCAAGAGATGGTGGTGTTTTCTCTCAGCTACCCCATTCTGTTGAGAAGTATACGCACAAGATGTTTTATGCACAATACCATAGGATTTAAGGAACCGAGAAAGTTGTGTACTACAAAATTCAAGTGCATTAGCAAAACGTATAAACTTGACATTCACAAAAAACACATTCCTTATTTCATTAATAAAGGACTGAATGACATGACCAACATCAGACTTGTTCTTAAGAAGAAATACCCATGATAGTCTAGAGAACTCATCAACAACAACATGATAAAACCTATGCCCCTGAAGATCTGGGACCCGACTTGGACCCCAAATATCAAAATGAATCAACTCGAATAGACTATGACTACTTCGACCCTGACAACTCTGGAATGTGGACCTATGATGCTTCCCAAGATGGCATGCCTCGCACTGAAAAGTAGAACGAGGAGAGATCTGAGGAAGAACGTGACACAACTTTTTGCAGAGGAAGATGACCAAACTGAAGATGCCACATATAGGGAGGGACATATCCAATATGAAGAGAAGAGGTACCAATATAAGGAGACTGCTCCAATCTGTAGAGACCTCCTTGCTCACGGCCATAACCAATCACCATGCCCGTTAGAATGTCCTGAAACACAAGAGCAGAAGGGTAAAAAATGGCACGGCAATGTAAATCCTTGGTGATTTGACTAATAGATAGTAAGTTCATAGAGAATTCATGAGCGTAAAGAACGTTCTGGAGCCGCATTGCAGGGGTTAACTGCACCTCCCTCTGCCCAGTAATGGGAGAATGTGTCCCATATGCTATCACGACTGATTTTCCAGACTGAGTTGGGTTATAGGAACTAAACTGCCCTCTGTCACCATAAAGATGGTGGGAAGCTCCTCAATCCATAATCCATTCTGACAAGTCTGCTCTGTAACAGTTAGTAAAGGCATATGCTGTACCTGATGCAGATGTTGAAGCTGAGGCTGCTACCTCAGATGATCCTGACGGAGAGCCGGCTGACCCAGGAGAAGGCATAATCTCCCTGAGCCTTGCTACTAACTCATCAAATCTCTGATCAGATGCAGTTGAATGCTGCCCTGCTGGATCTGTTCTGCAACACGAACCGAAGCTAGAAACCCATGCTTAGAATAGCATGTTCCTCAGAATGATCTGGCTTGTGATAGTAGGTGCACGGTTGATGAGGGGGTCGACTGCCCCCCTTCCTCTTCCATGACCACCACGACCACGGAACTGCGTAGGGGTCCCCTACCACGAGATGCTGCCATGGCAGAGGAAGTCTGAGACACTTGAGTACCGCACGAAGATATGGAAAGCCTGCTCAGCCTCCGATATGGCTCCTCCATTGGGGGTATAGTGGCATCAGTCAGAATATGTGCTCTAGCAGCATGATACTCAGAGTCAAGTGCCGCTAGAAAAACTCCGGTCATCACCGAATCTCTATATGCCTTGAGCTGCTCTGGCGTACCAGTCAAGGGAATGTACTCATGTAACTTCTCAAACATACCCCTCAGAGAAGTGTAAAGGGTATGGAGAGGACGACCATTCTGCTTAGATGTGAAAATATCTTGCTGAAGTTGCAGAATCTTTGATTCGTTCTTTGCTGGAGAGTAAGTAGCAACAAGAATGTCCCACATAGCCTTGGCCATGGGCTGACTCTATATATCATTGGCTATCTCCATGGACACCATCCCTGAAAGCCATACACGTGCATATGCATTGTCTGCCTCCCATGAGGTGTTAATCCCAGTCTTGTCAGTAGGCTCCGCCTGTGTGAGAATATGCTTCTTGCCATTGCATTACATTAGACTCATGCACTACATGGCCCACAGTTCATAGTTTGTTCCATCCATCTTGACGATTGGTGCAGGACCTTTGAAGGCACCTAGGGATGGAACATCAGCTTTGTTGTTAGACATGGTGACAACTATTTTGCAAGACTGGGTGATCAACAAGAAAGACTTGCGTCTACACTGACATACAGGGAGATGGTTGTGGGTGTAGACTCATACCACAACCTCTTCCATTCTTTGGAGGTTCCTTTGGGTAACTAGGGTGATTTAGATAATCACGTCACACGCTAATCACCCAAGAACACGTAGAAGCACCCATAACCCTCAAGGGTAGCGACGGAACACGGGGCGGCACGACGCACAACGCGGTGAGGGTCGACAGCGGCAGGGCGTGCATGACGCGGTGAGGAGCAGCGACGAGGGTCGGCGGGGCGCGCTGCGGGCTATGTGGGTGCGCGTTCACGCACTAGGGTTTTGGTGGGGGTGGGTCTCTAGGGCACAAGCTCCGATTTAGGACCGTTGCTCTGATACCATGTGGAAAGGATTGAAATGAAAGAATTATCGTATCCCTAAAGCTCACATACATAGACAACGAAAAGGAAAAATTACAAGATAATACTAATGAGATATAAAATATCTCAACAACCATTGACTATATCACATAGCTTTCTGATATGTGTGTGGTATCTCTACTGCTGAGAATCCACCACAAATCTCCTGAAATCCTCTTAACATGCTCCAAAGAAACACAGGCAACAAGAGCATATGCAACACATGTACACCTCCACTTTCGAAGAGCAATGAGTTGATCAGGTCCTATGGATGATCTTTCTCCTGTAAATAGCAACCTGAGGTGCTACCTGCTCAACCTGTAAAGTGGCTTGCCGTACAGACAAATCACCAGTACTATAAGTAGAAACTAAGTGTTCAGAATTTACTTGGGACATGATAGATGATGGAGAATGCACATGAGCAGGGGGTATAGTTGGCGACCAACAAATTTAAAAATAAGGCAAAGTCTGAGTCACAGGAGGAGCCGGGAACCACAAGAGATGATGGTGTTGGAGGAACCATGGTTGGTGGTGAAGGAACCATGTGAGGAGGAGGTGGTGCTGTGGTAGTGCTGGTGGTGGCATAGGTGGAGGTGGCATTTAAACCTCCTTGCCAAACTCAGACAGGGTCATCCTGTCACCTACATGAGAAAAGTACATGACATGATCAAGAAACGTGACTTTAGTACTAACATAATACTTCCGGCTGACCAGATCAAAGCATTGATACTCTTTCTGGGTTCGGATGTAGCCCACAAAAATACACTTGACAACTCTAGGACAGTGCTTATCACAACCATGGGTCATACGATGAACAAATATCACTAACCTAAAGACGCGGGATGTTAGAGAGAAAATATCCCTTTTGGGTATCACAATCGAAATAGGAGCCTTTTTCTCCTAACACAGAGGTAACATATGGTTATCCAGGTAGCAGGAAACACAGACCACATCACCTAGAGAGAGTGTGGAGCACGACTTTGGATAAGAAGGGTCTTGGTCACATGAAGAAAATATCAGTATTTGCATTTCAACCATACCATTCTACTAAGAAGTGTACACATAAGAGGTCTGATGTATAATACTAAGGGATCTGAAGAAATGAGAAAGCTGAATGATACACAACTCCATGGAATTGTTAGAGCAAAAATACTTAATAGTAGCAGAAAATTATTCTTTATTTTATGAATAAAATTTTGAATGACAGACCCATCCTTAGACTTATTTTTCAAAAGAAAATCCAAGAAAGTCTTGAATAATCACCAACAACTAAAAGATAAAACATGTGCCTCTCATGGTCAGGAACACGATTATGACCTTAAGTATGAAAATGAACTAACTCAAATAAGGTACTGTTGCTACAACTCTGACGACCAAGAAAACTAGAGCCGTGATGCTATCTAAGCTGGCAAGCCTCGCACTGAAATGTAAACTAAGATGGCCAAATCGATGGGACGACTTTACAAAACTTTTGCAAAGGAAGGTGGCCAAATCGAAGGTGCCACATGTATGGAGAAATGACCAAGCGGGAATGGAAGAAATGCCAACATAAGGATACTAAACCAACCTATAGAGACCCCTTTGCTCAAGGCCACATTCAATCGCCTTGCCGTGAGTTTATCTTGAAAAACAAGAGAAGATGGGTCAAATATGACACGACAATGCAAAATCCTTAGTTATCTAGCTAAGATATAATAAATTCTTAGAAAAATCAGGTACATGGAGCACATTCTACAAACACATAGATGGTGTCAAACAAATCTCCACATGTCCTGTAACTGGGGAATGTGTCCCATCAGCAACGACAACCGATCTACCAGGATGTACGGATCTGTAGGAAGTAAATTGAGTTTTGTCTCCACATAGATGATGAGATGTGCCCGGAGTGACAAGAGGCTCATCTTACTCGGTAATACGAGCAGAAGCACGATAACCATGATTCAAGTAGCATGTATCCTATGAGTATCCAGAACATTGATAGTTGGTTTGTTCTGATAACATGATTTCTAACGATGGGTCTGGAGATATATCTGTGCAGGAATCATTGCAGGAGACTAGCCCACAGATGGAGGAGGTTCCCAATGACCCGGATATACCCATTGCAGTTTGGAAGCAGAAGCGTTCTTGTGCTTCATATCCTCTTGCCTCTCAGGTCTCCTTTCATCGTATGACAGGGGAATTTCAGAGATTTGCAGTGACTCTATCCGCTGTGGACATTCCACGAAATTATCAAGAGGCCTTAAAGGATAGTCGTTGGCGCTTGGCTATGGAGGAAGAGATGGCAGCCTTGCAATTACATGGTACATGGAGTTTGGTGTCTGCTCCTCCTGGATCGTTTGTTGTCAGTTACAAATGAGTGTTTACTGTTAAACATCATGCAGATGGGAGCCTTGACGTTACAAGGCAAGATTAGTGGTACAAGGATTTACTCAGACTTACGGCGTGGATTACATGGACACGTTCTCTCCTCTTGCTCGCCATTCAACTCTGTCCTACTTTCAGTTGCAGTAGTATGTGATTGGCCTTTGTTTCAGCTAGATGTTAAAAATGTATTTTTATATGGAGATCTACATGAGAAAGTTTACATGTAGCAACCTCTGGGGTTTGCTGCTGAGAGGGAGTGTCAGCAGGTTTGTAGACTCCATAAGGCAATATATGGCCTTAAGCAAAGTCCAAGGGTGTGGTTTTAGAAGCTCTCGGATCTAATTGAAAGGCAGGGGTTTAAGAGGTCAAATGCAGACCATTCACTCTTTGTGCAGAGAACACCTAGAGGTACTGTTGTCATCATGGTCTATGTTGATGATATACTTGTTACATGAGATGATGTGCAGGGGATCAAGATGGTAAAAGAAATTTTGGGTCTTCAGTTTGTTACCAAGGATCTTGGCACCCTAAGGTATTTATCAGGGTTAGAATTTGCTAGGAATGCGCATGGTCTTGTGATGACCCAAAGGAAGTATGTTACAGACATGCTTGTTGAGACATGCATGATTGGGTGTCGCCATCTACTACTCCTATGGATCCTAGCATGAAGTTATATGATGATAATACAGATGAGGTCGACAGAAGGAGATATAGATAGATGGTGGGAAAACATCTCTATATTATGATTACTAGATACGATATCTCGTTTGTAATGAGTCAGGTGAGTCAGTTCATGGAGCAGTCCC
Source organism: Ottelia alismoides (assembly GCA_037367405.1). Lineage (NCBI taxonomy): Eukaryota > Viridiplantae > Streptophyta > Magnoliopsida > Alismatales > Hydrocharitaceae > Ottelia > Ottelia alismoides. Next base: position 88,738 of record JAZKJV010008883.1, read on the forward strand.
GACAAGTATATATGGATGCTATATACATGATTTTGAGACATCTAAAATCTTCTCCAGGTGCAGGATTACTATTCAGAAAAGGAGCAACTCTTTCTGTTTTTGCATGTGCTGATGCATACTGTGCAGGGTGTCCTAAGGATAGGAAGTCTACTTCATGCTTCGCTGTGTTTGTTGGCAATTCTCTTGTTTCTTGGAAAAGCCAGAAACATACGGTTGTGGCTAGATCAAGTATCGAATCTGAGTGTAGGACTATGGCACAAGCAAGCATAGAAATGATGTGGGTTTGAGGAATGTTAGCAGATTTGCATATCAATGTACCTCTATCCATGCAGCTACAATGTGATAATCAGGTTACCTTATTCATTGTGAATAATCCTGCATTCCATGAAAGAACGAAGCATATTGAGGTAGACTGCCATTATACTAGAGATATGATTCAGAAGGGTTTGATTTCTACCTCCCATGTCAATTCAGGAGAGCAAACGACGAATATCTTTACCAAGACATTACTCAGGGGGCCATTTCCGAAGTGTTCTTCCAAGCTGAGCATGATTGATATCTATGCTCCATCTTGAGGGGAAGTGTAGAGATATTTCTATAATCCTATATACCTTTTCTGTTATTTTATTTCTTTATGTTCATCTTATGTAATCTACCCATAGGTCTCTTTATATAAGCGAGCTTAGGATTCCCAGGAATAAACATCTCTTTGATTTTTCCCAACAGATTCTAATTATGTCCTTATACCATCTAACTAGGGCTTTGTCAAGTTGATTTGATAAGCTTGGCTAGTTTGGGTAGTTACGTTTTTGGGTCTAACAACATCCTTAATGTTATGTAAAAATATTAAAGGAAGTTTGTCGTCGAACTTAAACTGCGGTCGGTAAATTATCTTAAAGGTCAGACCAATTATTCGAAGGTTAACAATTATAAAGGTGTGGAAACTGGTCTTAGATGGTTATCTTTGAACAGTTTTATGTATTTGACCTGGATCATGCCTTTTGGCTCCTATATAGCCTCCCCATACTAGTTGACTGAACCAGAGAATCTGCATCTCGTTCTTGAGTCGTTTTACACATCAGTCCTTCATTGATGATAATATGTCACATGTTATATATCTATTTCCTTTGGTTCGATATTTGAAAAACATCAAGTATCATGGATAGATTCAATGAAAGGGTGATGTTGTCCATGAGGTCCTGTCGTCTGGAGTATCTTGAAGGTTTCAATGATGTTTGATGATAGCTTACATCTTACGTTGAATCTCAATACTGAAATTGATTAATCAACACAAGAAGGGGGGTTGAATTGGGCAGTAAAAAGATAAAGATTCTACTTTACAAAAGATAGGGATTTTTACATGAAAAGCTGTGAAAAAAATAACGTGTGAAATTGTTTATTCCGAGCCCATAGTGGTCCTTCATATAGGGAGGTAACCTTAAGGCTATAAAGAAAGGTCATAGGTCGTACATAGAAAGGGAGATAAATATAGAAAGAAAACAAATAAAGAGAGAAGAACAATAATATTCCTAAAACACCCCCCTCAAGCTGGAGCATAGATGTATATCATGCTTAGCTTGGATGCACACTTCTATACGGGACCTATGGAGAGAGCTTTTGTGAAAATATCAATTGTCTGATTAGTATAACTAACTTGATATGTGGATATGAAACCCTTCTGGGAAGGTTGAATTGGGCAATAAAAAAGTTACGATAAAAATCTACTTTACAAAAGATAGGAATTGTTACAAGAAAAACTGTGAAAAAATAACGTGAAATTGTTTATTTCGAGTCTGTAGTGATCCTTTACATAGGGAGGAAACCCTAGGGTTACAAAGAGAGGCCATAGGTCATACGTAGAAAGGGAAATAAATATAGAAAGAAAACAACTAAAGAGAGAACAATAATATTCCTTTAACACTCCCCTCAAGATGGAGTATAAATATCTATCATGCTTAGCTTCGATGCACACTTCTGCAAGGGACCTCTGGAGAGAGCTTTTGTGAAATATCATTGGGTAATTAGTATAGCTAACATGGTATGTGGATATGAAACCCTTCAATTCATGTCTCTCGTGTAATGACAATCTAGCTCTATATGTTTCATTCGTTCATGAAAGGCTGGATTATTTGCAAAATTGCAATGAAAATTGCTGCCCGGTTATCACACTGTAGCTTCATGGGAAGGGTGGAGATGAGCTTTGAGAAGCCATACCATCCTCAATATAAATGGTGTACAAGGTAACTCATTATAAAAATACCTTGTTTGATAAACACAAGCAAAACATGACGTCTACATTTGGAAGACCTTCTCTTTTCTATAATGACATTGATGCGCATGCATGATTAAATTGGCATGGATATAATTCTTACAATTATATCATTTTAAATATGGTGTTCGCTTTTTTATTAATAGTTTATGATGGCTGATTGGCACAACCATAAGCAGTCAGCTTTTACATAGTGGAAATTCATGGTAGTCGAACGATGGACGTTATTTATGTTTAATATCCACGGCTCTTATTTCCCTTAATTCGATTCTGATTTTTCAGTTCCTTCTCAGGTCACTGTAGTACTTGAGGATGGGCAGAGGTATGAAGGTGATCTTCTTGTTGGGGCAGATGGCATTCGGTCGAAGGTAGTATGATAAATTTGAATTTTTATATTATTTTATTACTGATGGTGTTTTGATAAAAGTTCATTTATATTAGGCTGCCTTGAACTTTAAGATCTATACCTGAATGGTGTAAGCAGGTTCGAAGAATTCTTTTTGGCTACACTGAACCTTCTTACTCTGGATACACCTGCTATACTGGTATTGCTGATTTTGTGCCACCGGATATTGAAACTGTCGGGTATGCGATTACAACTTCTGCAGCGTAACTTCCTCTTTTATGTATATTCTATTTATTTTTCATCGTCTTTGTCCTTCATAGATACATATGAACTTTGCAATTGTGCTTGTTCACTAATGCTTATAAGTTCTTTAATGAAGATACCGTGTATTCCTGGGCCATAGACAGTACTTTGTTTCATCTGATGTGGGTGGAGGAAAAATGCAATGGTATGCCTTCCACAATGAACCACCTGGTGGTACTGATGTTGCAAATGGTAGATATCATTTCTTGTGTTGTTTTGCATCTCTCTTTTTCTAAGTTGATTGTTGACACTGTTTTTTTCATTTGTTGCTATGAGTACTTCTAGTGGAATAAATTATTTTATTGTCACTGAAAGATAAAGTAAGTTGATTTTGTTGAAATCCTTATCCCCATGGTTCCATTAGTCATTTGCTTGTGGAAATAAGTGCACCTATGATATATAAAAGATGATCCTCCCTATTTGCGCTTAAAGCTGGAGCATGGATGAGTAGCCTGCGCATTTAGTAACTGAAATAGTTAAAAGTAGATAATTGGGAGACTTGGTGACCACACAAGCAATTTTCTCTTTGAAAAATCTTGGTGACATATTATAAATTAATATAATAGTTTTTGTAGAGAAAAATAAAAGGAAACACTTTTCATTGATACTTTACCTTTCGATTCATAAGTATAGAGAGATCAAAATAGGAATACACAAACATGGAATGTGATCGAAAGAGTAATCAAGATATGCGTTGGAGTGTCTTCGATGTAACCCTTCGAGAGTATTGGTTTATATTGATATTTTTATGCACTCTCCCTATCCCTAACCTCTCCTTATATTTAGCGGGTTAGGGTTCCTTGCTCAATTTGATATATTCTCTTTGATTTTTTCATGTGATATCATAGAAGGAAGCAAAGAAAGTTGTAAGCGAAGCTAAGTCAAAAGATACAAAATCGTGAAGAAGGAAGCGAAGAAGGCTGTAAGCGAAGCTAAGTCAAAGCTTACGAAGTTTTGTACAAAAATCTTGACTCTAAGGAGGGCCAGAAGGATATATCCAGGTTGGCTAAAACAAGAGAAAGAAAGACCAAAAACCTTTCTCATATGAGATGCATTAAGGATGAGGAAGGTTGCGTGCTTGTTACTTAGAAGGATATGGAGACTAGATGGAAGCAGTACTTCCATAAGCTTTTCATTGGGGAAGGAAATGGAGAGATCACTGTCGACCCCTCAGGATCCGGGTACCCGTTTACGCGCAATTCGCAATATTTCATTCACAATTATATCGCACGAGTTGTAAAAATGTAGGGAAAAATTTTTTCGCGACTATGACATTCATTCTCAACGCATGACCACAAGAAAAAGAGACAGACATCACCAAAATTTCCTTTCATTAATATTCATATTCATTTACAACATGTACAAGCATATTCCATGTTACAACATATATCCCAAAATGTGACAAAAGAGATAGCATTTACATCATCATCTGAACAAAAACTAAGACAAAGTAAATCATACCGTCGGGTGTACACTATATCTCCTGGAAGCATGTATATACTGAGCGGCTACTAAACTGCAGGCTGTTTGCCTGCCACACACAATAGGAAGAAAAGGCGTCAGCGGTTGCTGGTACCCCCCCCAAAAACTTATATAAAATAACGGCATTTATTATTTACAAAAGAAAGCAAGCAGAAAGGCAAGAGCAACTCAAATTAAGATTTAATTCTACTTGCAAATGAAAACGGTTTTTCAGGTTACTTGTAAGCATCTCAATTGTTCGTAATGCATTTCTAATGACTTTCCCTTGAACCCGGCATTTCCCATATGTAACATTATTTCGATAGCAGTTGCGTAATCATGAGTGTGTGAGGGGGAATGCATATATCATTTTCCTTAGAGATCATGTTGGTTAGTGAAAGAATGGAAAAGTTGAGATTGTAGAGATCTATTAATTTATTTAAATTCTTGGGTAGAGAGAATGGTCTTTTGATCTTAACTTCTCAAATCCATCAATCTTCAATGTTTCAGATATAACTCCAGATGTTGTAGATGTAGATACGGATGATCTAGATATCGAATCGCCAAGTCTGTTTGGCGAAGTAACTCAAGCGGTGAAGAAGCCTGCAAATGGCTCTTCCGTCTCGCCCTCTAATTGGAAGCGCGGTCCAATAGAGGGATAGGTCTACTCCCCAACTGCGCCACTGAGACGGGTGAGAGAGACTCCCTAGAAAAGTCGCTCTAGAAAAACACAGCCCGACTAGTATGGGCAACCGAGCTCGTACGTAAAGCTGAAAAACCAGGATCCCCCGCCTGGGCATCCTAAAACAGGGTCAGCGGAACTGGTCTAAAGTCTGGATCCCAACGAGGCGTAAAAACACTGCGAGCTCGCGTAAAAACCGTGTAAAAGACTGGGATCCTAGACCCACGCATTAAGCGGCCGCTGCCCTAACTGGGCTTCCTATTCTCCCGCCCAGGTGAGAGTCACCGCGCTCTCGCACGATCATGTGTAAAAAAGTTCATCATGACCGGCATAATATATTTATTTTTATTGATTCAACAACCCTTGGTTGGTTACCGATCCTTTCTCGATTTGCATTGTGATGAACTTTATCAATTCAGGTCTCTGATCTATGATTTTATCGAAAGTGACAAAAAGTTAGTAGATCCTTCTTAGAAGATTTAGTCAAATTGATCACATCTCTACTGCGACGATGCATGTTTAGAAGAAAATGGCTGCTTAATTGGGGTGTAAACAGTTATTCACATGTAAATGGGATGAAATTAAAGAACCCTAAAACCTAATCAAATTACAAAGATCATCCAACTATAAAAAAATGAGGACCTTGACATTGATTTCCTCCTAAAGCAGATCTAATATAAGAAGTATACAATATTATTCTTCTATTATCAATTAGTTACAAACAATAGATATATGTATATGGGCATGGCCAGATATTTAATTGACAAAAAACTTTACCAAAACTTCCCATAATTACTTAATTGTTAAATATATTAAACGATGGCAACCCATTCTCCTATTTCATTAAATTACTTTGACTCATTCATTCCTCAGTATGGTTCTGAACCTGTGAAGAATGCATGCACAGATTTCAACTATTTCTCCTGTAATTTATATATTTAATTATGTTAATTTGACATTATCAATAGAGACATAGAATTCCATATTTCGATTTCAACTATTTTTTTTTTAATTTATTTAATTATCTTAATTTGACACTATCAATATAGACCTAGAATTCCTGTTTCGGTTGGGATATGAGGAAAACTCTTTTTAACTTCTGACATCCTACTACTAAGGACATAAAAGTAGTAAATGGAACCTAGCAATATAGTTACAAAATCACTTCCCAAAGAACCTACCTATGTAGAAATAGATCATTTATTTTAACTTATTGTAATCAATCAAAAGAGAAGAATGTAAAATTTATTCCACATTAACTAACTGTGCTCCAATTATTTACTGGATTAAACATGTTTACTAATATATGATATGAATAGCTAATCAACCCTTTTTTTTTCTTTTTTTTTTCCTTTTTTTTTTTTTTACAGTTACAATAGCAGTTTATTTTCATTTAATAATTCTAAGAAACAAAACACGGTTCAATTTATATCTCCCCCCCCCCAATTCCAATTCCAGTAGATACCAAAAATTTCATTAACAGGTAATGTATGCCTCAACCAAATTTAGTGATTAAAATGAACCAAAGCCATGCAATTAGAGGTTCCAGCACTATAGAGCAGCAGAATTTATATTCCAAAATTTTTTTTTTTCCAGACAAAATTAAAGTCTCTTCCTAATTCCTGTCCCAAATCCTCAACCAACAGGAATAATTTCAGCAAGAGAAAAAAAGGAAAGGGATATACAAAAGATCATGTATAATTGCATGCATGGCAGCAAGAGAGAGGGTCAAGGAGTGTACCTTTTGATCTCTAGAATAGAGATCAAAATCTTATGCAGAAAATCCCCAAGATTATCAGCAACAGGGCTACAGGAAGGTTCCAGCAAATTTGAATTTGACTGCTGCAGTTGCTGGGGATTTGGACAATCACCTTCCACCATATAAGAGCAGCTCCAAGGTGGCCTAAGGAGCAAGGAGAAGGGCTGGAGCTGCTGGTCGTCAGCAGAAATAGGAAGAAAAAGAAGGAGAAATGGGAGTCACGGCTGGGATTTTGAGGAGATTTAGATGTCTATATATAAGGAATGAGAAGTGGCCTCTTGTTTGCCAAATGGACTTTAAAAATGCCATGTGCTTTGCCAAATGGTCTTTAAAAATGCCATGTGGAGAGGAGAAAGGCTAAGTGGTTTAAAAAAAATTTTGAAAAGAATGTATGTACGGCTGGAATCAGTAACGAATGTTACTGTTTTAATAATCGTTTTTTTTTTATTCATATATATTACCAAGTTCCTATTTAATGGGTATTAAACAAAAAAAAAAAAAACAACCGTATGCGTGCATCGGGCCTCGGATTTTGGCGCGAAGTATTTCGTTTCAATCGTCTCTGAATGACGGTTGATATGAGTATAATATTGCTACACTTTCGGTTGGGTTTTGAATCCCCGAAATTTTCGGATACGACTTTTGTCTAAGACTAAATTTTGTGACTTAAAAATATCATATGACCTCTGATTGACGAACGGTCGATTCCGTTGGTCTCGTGTCGTCGAATCGGATCTAATGACGGTCTTGGTTTGTTTCGCGGTTTCCGAATTTGCGTCGCGGCTTTTCACGGCGCGCGTTACGGATTGATCGATTTTTGGTCGATTTCCCCCGAACAACTTTTGATTTACTACCAATTGGTCGTTTTAGGTTGGTTAGTATTGACCGACAATGTTTTTGGGTTCATTAAACCCAAATTCGGACGACTTCGGGTTTGATTGGAAACCGGATGTTACAAATATAAAAACCTCAAAGGGAGTCTCGTCCTCGAGACTCGAGTTAAGGCTATTCGGTGACTTGTTTGAATTTCATATGTCCATAAAAACCTCAAAGGGTTTTGAACCCATAAAAACCTCAAAGGGAAAATAAGTCATATATTTATAATGTTTCTAATTACAAAAGCTTGTTGTGTTGATTACATTAGAATAGCTGTGGGTATCGTGCCCGCATGTCGGCTTCAGTTTCCCATGTCGCTTCCTTGACGCCGTGTCGGTGCCACAAAACCTTGACCAATGAAATTTCTTTGTTGCGAAGCTTCTTCTCAGCGTGATCAAGTATCTGGACTGGCTTCTCCTCATAAGTCAGATCCGGCTCTACATCGAGATTCTCATAACTGATGATGTGCCGAGGGTCGTGCACATACTTCCTCAGGTTGGATATGTGGAAGACATCATGAATAGCAGAAAGATGTGGAGGAAGGGCTACTCGGTATGCAACTTTCCCTACACGAGCAAGAATCTCGAACGGTCCAACATATCGCGGCGCCAACTTGCCACGAACACCGAATCTCTGTACTCCCTTCATGGGAGATACTCGCAAAAATACCCAATCTCCAACCTATAATTTATAGGATTGTCATTAGTATGGGATTAAGTTGAATACATATATATCATAATTGAGTGGATGAGGAGAAAATAATTAGATTACCTGAAATTCTAAGTCTCTCCTCCGACGGTCTGCATAGCTCTTCTGGCGGCTCTGTGCCGTCAGAAGCCTCCGCCTCACAAGATCAACAGCTCTCGCAGTCTCCTCCAAGAGATCCACGGAATATAAAGCATGATCACCTACCTCACGCCAACTGAGAGGTGTGAGGCATCTCCGCCCGTATAGGGCCTCGAATGGTGCCATGCCAACACTGGAGTGATAGCTGTTGTTGTACGTGAATTCCACCAAAGGCAAATGGTCCTTCCAGGACCCTTTCCACTCCAAAGTGCATGCGCGAAGTAGATCCTCAAGTGTCTGAATGGTGCGCTCACTCTGCCCGTCAGTCTGCGGATGATAAGCAGAACTCATCTTCAGCTCTGTCTGTAGTGCTGACATGAACTGCTGCCAATAGTGAGATGTAAATCTCGAATCTCTGTCAGACACCACCTCTCGTGGTATACCATGTAGCCTGATAATGTTCTGCACATAGAGCTTGGCTAATCTGGATGGAGTATAAGTTGTGTGGACAGGTATGAAATGGGCTGACTTGGTCAACCTATCAACAACGACCCATATAGAATCATGGCCACCTGGCGTCTTCGGCAATCCTGTGACAAAATCCATAGAAATGCTTTCCCATTTCCACTCAGGAATGGGGAGAGACTGCAGTAATCCTGGCGGTCTCCTGTGCTCGGCCTTGACCATCTGACAGGTCATGCATCTGCTAACATGTAGCGCCACATCGCGCTTCATCCCATCCCACCAGAAATGTCGACGCAGATCACGGTACATCTTCGTACTGCCTGGATGGATAGATAACCGTGAACTGTGTGCCTCATCAAGTATGTCTCTGCGAAGCTGCTCATCATTGGGTACAACGACCCGTCCTGCCTTCCATAAAATAGACTCCATCACAACAAAGTCATCAAATTCGTCCTTGACGGCGCGCATGTATCTATCATGAATCCAAGGATCGGTCTTCTGGCCTTCTACAATACGATCCCAAAGACTGATGTATCGTGGAGGTACGGTGGTAGAAATGGATGCGCTCTCCTGAGGATGCCAATCACTCAAAGCTGCAAGTGTATCCCACGTGTATAGCCAGTTCGCCGTTCCCTCTGCATGTGCTCTCCTGCTAAGTGCATCAGCCACCACGTTTCCCTTACCGGGATGGTAAGAGATCGTACAATCATAGTCCTTCAGCAATTCGAGCCATCTACGCTGCCTCATGTTCAGCTCCTTCTGATCAAAGATGTACTTCAGACTCTTGTGGTCTGTGAAAATCTCGAAGTTCACCCCATATAGATAGTGGCGCCAGATCTTCAAGGCGAAGACAACGGCCGCCAACTCCAAGTCATGTGTGGGGTAGTTCCGCTCGTGCGGTCTCAACTGTCGTGATGCGTAAGCAATCACCTGTCCTCTCTGCATCAATACTGCTCCTAGACCTTCTCCAGATGCATCTGTGTAGACTGCATAGTCCTGAGTGCCTGAAGGAAGAGCAAGAATAGGCGCTGTGGTCAACCTCTCCTTCAGTGTCTGGAAGGCCTGCTCACATGAATCGTCCCAAATAAATGGAACTCCCTTCTGCGTCAGTCGTGTCAATGGACGGACGATGCGTGAAAATCCGCTGACAAAGCGTCTGTAATAGCCCGCTAATCCGAGGAAGCTCCGAATCTGAGTGACTGTCTTGGGCTGCTCCCAAGACATAACTGCATCAATCTTCGCGGGATCAACCGCAATGCCTGCTCCAGAAATGATATGCCCGAGAAATGAGACCTGGGATAACCAGAACTCACACTTGCTCAACTTGGCATATAGCTTGTGCTCTCGTAATGTGTCTAAGACGATCCGCAGATTATTAGCATGATCCTCTTCATTCCGTGAATAGATGAGCACATCATCGATGAACACCACTACAAACCTGTCCAAGTATGGACGGAAGATACGGTTCATCATATCCATGAAAGCCGCAGGTGCATTGGTGAGCCCAAACGGCATCACCACAAACTCGTAGTGTCCATAGCGAGTCCTGAAGGCTGTCTTCGGAATATCCGACTCGCGAATCCTCAGCTGATGGTAGCCTGAGCGAAGATCGATCTTCGAGAAAACCGAAGATCCCTGGAGCTGGTCAAACAAATCATCGATGCGCGGCAAAGGATAACGGTTTTTCACCGTTCTCTTGTTCAGCTGCCTGTAATCGATGCATAGTCTCATGGATCCATCCTTCTTCTTAACAAATAGAACCGGAGCACCCCAAGGTGACGTGCTCGGCCTCACGAATCCCAAGTCAAGCAACTCCTGCAACTGCACCTTCAGCTCCCTCAACTCGGCTGGTGCCATGCGATATGGTGCCATCGAGATCGGCTGTGTATCTGGCAACAATGTGATCTCGAACTCAATCTCCCTCTCAGGAGGTAGCCCTGGTAGCTCATCAGGAAATACGTCAGGGTATTCTGAGACTACTCGGATGTCCTGTATCATCGGCTCCTGATCAGACACCTCTCGAACAAAAGCAAGGTAAGAATCGCAACCCTGATCAACAAGTCGCTGGGCTCGCAACACTGAAATGTACTCCATGGTGGAGTCATGTGTAGTACCCTCAAAGGCGAACTCTGGTAGACCTGGAATCCTGAAGACAACCGTCTTCCTAAAGCAATCAACAAGTGCATGATGAGTGGATAGCCAATCCATGCCTAAAATCAAGTCGAACTCATCCAGCTGTAGGAGTAGACAGTCTGCGATCATCTCGTAACCTCCTATCAGGATGGGCAAGTGCCTGACTATCAGAGATATGACAAATAACTGGCCACCTGGCCCTCGGATGTGATATGGAGACGATATCGTCTCTGCAACTCTATCTAAAGAAACAAGCAATCTCGAAGCAAGGAAAGAGTGTGTCGCGCCGGAATCAAATAAAACATGGAAAGGTCGGCCCAAGACTGAGACCATACCTTTCACTACAGTAGCCGCTGAACGTGCCTGCTCCTCAGTAACTGCATGTATCTGCCCCTGCCTGGCTGGTGCGGCACTGGAACCTGCCACACTCTGCGTCTGTCTCTGCTGCTGCCGCCTAAAGTTGGAGTTCCTGCCACGGAAACTCCCTGAACGCTGTGTCTGAGGCTGTGGCTGTGAAGGCTGTGGCTGAGGCTCGCCAGAAGCCTGTGGGCACTGAGCTCGGTAATGTCCCCACTCGTGACATCGGTAGCACCGGACTGGTCGAGTAGAGGGAGTAACTGTATCCGTGCTCCGAGCTGGTCCTGCAGGTGGTCTATCTGCTCGCTGCGACCCAGATGGTCGAGCGGACTCTGTACCTCGTCCGGCAAGTGCTCCTCCTAGAGTAGTCGATGGAGAAGAGCGAGCACTGCCAGAGAATGTCGAACCTGTAGGTCGGAATCGTCTGGCTGACCTCTGCTGCTGAAACGGTCGACGTATCGGCCCAAAATATCGCCGCGGTCTAGGCGGTGCTCCAGACGAGCTCCCGTAACGTCTCCCTCTGATGTCCTCGAACTTCTCCGCAGCATCGGTAGCCTCGGAGATAGAAGTGATGTGTAGTCCAGCCAGCTTCTCCTGCACCTCCTCTCGCATGCCGCCAATGAACTTCTCCAGATTCTCCTCTGGAAATGCGCCAGCTGCTCGTGTGTGTCGTGACAGCTCTGTGTATCTGATAAAGTAATCCCGGGCTGTCATCTGTCCCTGACGAAGCTCTGCAAACAGTCGGCGCTGGGACTCCCTCCACTTCGCAGAAAAGAAGTGGGCCCTGAACTTCGTCACAAAATCGTTCCAAGTAGGCTCTCGGCCTAACTCGGACACTACGGCCATCCACCATCGCTCGGCGAAGTCTATCAGTGAGTACTCTACGAAAGATAGCCACGTGTTTCGTGGCGCATTAATTGCCCTGAGCACTTTCATTACTCTCATCAGCCACTGCTCAGCGTCATCTGGTGGACCTGTGCCCTCGAACAAGGGTATGTTGGCCCGCTGATAAGAAGTGAAGACTGACTGGTGCCTGTGAATGGCTGCAAACTCGTGTGCATCCTCGTCAGCAAAGTCAACAGGGTCCTGCTCCCTGCCTAAGTCTGCATCCTCCTCAGCTCCATGCTCTGGAATGTCCTCTAGTGGATCATCAGGATGAGGCTGCTCCACCTCAACGGACTGGTGCTGGTCCTGTCGTATCCCATCCTGAGATGGATGGTACGTGAAATCTGACAGATCCTCAAATCTCATCTCTATGTCTGTCTGCCTGTCAGCAATCTCGGTCTGCTGGGCCAATATCTGCTCCTGCTGGCCTCTCATAGCAGCCTGCTGCTGCTGAAGATCAGTAAGTGCGCTCAGTATGCGTGCCAGCTGATCAGAAGTATCCTGACCTGGTCGAGATGCCATGGCTCTGCATAAGAACCATAATTAGTCATAGAAATGCCTTAGACAGATATTTATCATAAATGCTTTTCTCTTCTTGGGATATAATATGAAAATTAATGAACTTGGTGTCATCTGTGGTTATTGAATATGAATGTCATATTTCCCTTCTCGGACTCACGACAAGTCGGAAGACTGTCGCTATCCGAGAACTTAATGCGATCGGAATTGAAATACGGCGAATGTGCGTATCGGGGTACCACTGCTCTGATACCAAACTGTCGACCCCTCAGGATCCGGGTACCCGTTTACGCGCAATTCGCAATATTTCATTCACAATTATATCGCACGAGTTGTAAAAATGTAGGGAAAAATTTTTTCGCGACTATGACATTCATTCTCAACGCATGACCACAAGAAAAAGAGACAGACATCACCAAAATTTCCTTTCATTAATATTCATATTCATTTACAACATGTACAAGCATATTCCATGTTACAACATATATCCCAAAATGTGACAAAAGAGATAGCATTTACATCATCATCTGAACAAAAACTAAGACAAAGTAAATCATACCGTCGGGTGTACACTATATCTCCTGGAAGCATGTATATACTGAGCGGCTACTAAACTGCAGGCTGTTTGCCTGCCACACACAATAGGAAGAAAAGGCGTCAGCGGTTGCTGGTACCCCCCCCAAAAACTTATATAAAATAACGGCATTTATTATTTACAAAAGAAAGCAAGCAGAAAGGCAAGAGCAACTCAAATTAAGATTTAATTCTACTTGCAAATGAAAACGGTTTTTCAGGTTACTTGTAAGCATCTCAATTGTTCGTAATGCATTTCTAATGACTTTCCCTTGAACCCGGCATTTCCCATATGTAACATTATTTCGATAGCAGTTGCGTAATCATGAGTGTGTGAGGGGGAATGCATATATCATTTTCCTTAGAGATCATGTTGGTTAGTGAAAGAATGGAAAAGTTGAGATTGTAGAGATCTATTAATTTATTTAAATTCTTGGGTAGAGAGAATGGTCTTTTGATCTTAACTTCTCAAATCCATCAATCTTCAATGTTTCAGATATAACTCCAGATGTTGTAGATGTAGATACGGATGATCTAGATATCGAATCGCCAAGTCTGTTTGGCGAAGTAACTCAAGCGGTGAAGAAGCCTGCAAATGGCTCTTCCGTCTCGCCCTCTAATTGGAAGCGCGGTCCAATAGAGGGATAGGTCTACTCCCCAACTGCGCCACTGAGACGGGTGAGAGAGACTCCCTAGAAAAGTCGCTCTAGAAAAACACAGCCCGACTAGTATGGGCAACCGAGCTCGTACGTAAAGCTGAAAAACCAGGATCCCCCGCCTGGGCATCCTAAAACAGGGTCAGCGGAACTGGTCTAAAGTCTGGATCCCAACGAGGCGTAAAAACACTGCGAGCTCGCGTAAAAACCGTGTAAAAGACTGGGATCCTAGACCCACGCATTAAGCGGCCGCTGCCCTAACTGGGCTTCCTATTCTCCCGCCCAGGTGAGAGTCACCGCGCTCTCGCACGATCATGTGTAAAAAAGTTCATCATGACCGGCATAATATATTTATTTTTATTGATTCAACAACCCTTGGTTGGTTACCGATCCTTTCTCGATTTGCATTGTGATGAACTTTATCAATTCAGGTCTCTGATCTATGATTTTATCGAAAGTGACAAAAAGTTAGTAGATCCTTCTTAGAAGATTTAGTCAAATTGATCACATCTCTACTGCGACGATGCATGTTTAGAAGAAAATGGCTGCTTAATTGGGGTGTAAACAGTTATTCACATGTAAATGGGATGAAATTAAAGAACCCTAAAACCTAATCAAATTACAAAGATCATCCAACTATAAAAAAATGAGGACCTTGACATTGATTTCCTCCTAAAGCAGATCTAATATAAGAAGTATACAATATTATTCTTCTATTATCAATTAGTTACAAACAATAGATATATGTATATGGGCATGGCCAGATATTTAATTGACAAAAAACTTTACCAAAACTTCCCATAATTACTTAATTGTTAAATATATTAAACGATGGCAACCCATTCTCCTATTTCATTAAATTACTTTGACTCATTCATTCCTCAGTATGGTTCTGAACCTGTGAAGAATGCATGCACAGATTTCAACTATTTCTCCTGTAATTTATATATTTAATTATGTTAATTTGACATTATCAATAGAGACATAGAATTCCATATTTCGATTTCAACTATTTTTTTTTTAATTTATTTAATTATCTTAATTTGACACTATCAATATAGACCTAGAATTCCTGTTTCGGTTGGGATATGAGGAAAACTCTTTTTAACTTCTGACATCCTACTACTAAGGACATAAAAGTAGTAAATGGAACCTAGCAATATAGTTACAAAATCACTTCCCAAAGAACCTACCTATGTAGAAATAGATCATTTATTTTAACTTATTGTAATCAATCAAAAGAGAAGAATGTAAAATTTATTCCACATTAACTAACTGTGCTCCAATTATTTACTGGATTAAACATGTTTACTAATATATGATATGAATAGCTAATCAACCCTTTTTTTTTCTTTTTTTTTTCCTTTTTTTTTTTTTTACAGTTACAATAGCAGTTTATTTTCATTTAATAATTCTAAGAAACAAAACACGGTTCAATTTATATCTCCCCCCCCCCAATTCCAATTCCAGTAGATACCAAAAATTTCATTAACAGGTAACGTATGCCTCAACCAAATTTAGTGATTAAAATGAACCAAAGCCATGCAATTAGAGGTTCCAGCACTATAGAGCAGCAGAATTTATATTCCAAAATTTTTTTTTTTCCAGACAAAATTAAAGTCTCTTCCTAATTCCTGTCCCAAATCCTCAACCAACAGGAATAATTTCAGCAAGAGAAAAAAAGGAAAGGGATATACAAAAGATCATGTATAATTGCATGCATGGCAGCAAGAGAGAGGGTCAAGGAGTGTACCTTTTGATCTCTAGAATAGAGATCAAAATCTTATGCAGAAAATCCCCAAGATTATCAGCAACAGGGCTACAGGAAGGTTCCAGCAAATTTGAATTTGACTGCTGCAGTTGCTGGGGATTTGGACAATCACCTTCCACCATATAAGAGCAGCTCCAAGGTGGCCTAAGGAGCAAGGAGAAGGGCTGGAGCTGCTGGTCGTCAGCAGAAATAGGAAGAAAAAGAAGGAGAAATGGGAGTCACGGCTGGGATTTTGAGGAGATTTAGATGTCTATATATAAGGAATGAGAAGTGGCCTCTTGTTTGCCAAATGGACTTTAAAAATGCCATGTGCTTTGCCAAATGGTCTTTAAAAATGCCATGTGGAGAGGAGAAAGGCTAAGTGGTTTAAAAAAAATTTTGAAAAGAATGTATGTACGGCTGGAATCAGTAACGAATGTTACTGTTTTAATAATCGTTTTTTTTTTATTCATATATATTACCAAGTTCCTATTTAATGGGTATTAAACAAAAAAAAAAAAAAACAACCGTATGCGTGCATCGGGCCTCGGATTTTGGCGCGAAGTATTTCGTTTCAATCGTCTCTGAATGACGGTTGATATGAGTATAATATTGCTACACTTTCGGTTGGGTTTTGAATCCCCGAAATTTTCGGATACGACTTTTGTCTAAGACTAAATTTTGTGACTTAAAAATATCATATGACCTCTGATTGACGAACGGTCGATTCCGTTGGTCTCGTGTCGTCGAATCGGATCTAATGACGGTCTTGGTTTGTTTCGCGGTTTCCGAATTTGCGTCGCGGCTTTTCACGGCGCGCGTTACGGATTGATCGATTTTTGGTCGATTTCCCCCGAACAACTTTTGATTTACTACCAATTGGTCGTTTTAGGTTGGTTAGTATTGACCGACAATGTTTTTGGGTTCATTAAACCCAAATTCGGACGACTTCGGGTTTGATTGGAAACCGGATGTTACAATCACTTTGGGAGATCTAGCTAGTAGTGAAAGCTACTTGAATCATGCAAGCTATAGACGGATACAAAAGAAGGAAGTAGAGGAGATTTTGAAGGTTATGAGACATGGGAATGGTGTAGGATCTGATGACATTCCTATAGAAGTTTGGAGAGTTTTAGGTGAGCATGGTTTGCCTTGGCTTACAAATTTATTAAATGTTATTTGGCGAAGGAAGAAAATGCCTGAAGATTAGAGGAGAAGCATCGTGGTGCCTCTTTATAAGAACAAAGGAGACATTCAAAATTGTACAAATTACATAGGTATCAAGTTAATGAGTCACACTATGAAAATTTAGGAACGTGTGATCGAAAGAAGGTTGAGGCAAGCTTCCAAAATAAAAGAAAAACAGTTCAGATTCATGCTAGGTCGCTCAACTATTGAAGCCATCCACTTGCTGAGGAGAACAATGGAGATTTATAGAGCTAAAAGGAAGGACCTCCATAAGATATTTATTGATTTGGAGAAGGCTTATGATTTTGTCCCACGGGAGATATTGTGAAGAGTTTAGAGAAGAGATAAGTGCTTGTCCTATACATTAACCTCATTAAAGACATGTATGATAGGGCTTCATATTGTGTAAGGATACAGTTTGGGAAGACTGACTATTTTGACATCAACATTGGTCTGTATCAAGGTTCAACGTGTAGTCCATTCCTTTTTACTTTAATTATGGATGAGTTGACTAGTCATATTCAGGATGAGATACCCTGGTGTATGTTATTCGCCGATGATATTGTGTTGATTGACGAGACTAGAGATCGAGTAAATGAGAAGCTTGAGGTCTGGAGACATGCATTGGAGACTAAAGGATTTCGTATAAGTCAGGCTAAGACTAAATACATGCAGTGAACTTTTGATGAAAGCAATGGTGAAGGAATCGAGGCGAAGATTGGTGACGATAACATTCAGAAGAGACATTCTTTTAGATACTTGGGATCTATTTTGCAACATGACAAGGAAATTGATGGAGATGTCATTAATAGAATAAATGCAGGTTGTCTTAAGTGGAGAGGAGCCTCTACTGCTTTCTATGATAAGAAAATTCCTTTGAAAATCAAAGAAAAGTTTTACAAAGCAATCGTTAGACCTGCTATGCTCTATGGATATAAAAGTTGGCATGTGAACCATAGACATGTGTAGAGAATGACAGTAGCAGAAATGAAAATGCTAAGGTAGATGTGTCGACACATACACATAAAGATCAAATTCGGAATGATGCATTCTGAATGAAAGTTGGTGTAGCTCCGATCAAGGATAAGATGCAAGAAAATTGTTTAGGTGGTTTGGCCATTTGCAAAGGAGGTGAACATATGTACCAGTGAGGAGATGCGAGTTTTGGGATGTTGAGTGGGTAAGAGAGGGCGAGGAAGGCCCAAGAAGCATTGGAATAAGACTATACCAATGGATCTTAGTTTTTTGGATCTAAGCCCGAGAATGACACAAGAAGATCTGAATGGAGGCAAAGAATCCACGTAGTCGACTCTACTTAATGTTGGAAAAGGCTTTGTTGTTGTTGTGATATCATAGAAGCGAACCTAGACTGGTGAATTGTATATCCTACCCCATCGTCCAACCTCGCTCGTCCTCTTGCCACACATTGGCCCCACCACCGTAACAATTAATTTCTTCTTAATGACATCGTTGCTCGATCTTTTGGTCTTCTTACTGGCATTACTGCTTAGGTCCCCACCTTTAGAACACTGTTGCTCGTCATCACACCACTACGGATGCTGACACAGGTGCCTTATACGATTGCATCATCATTGTCGCACGCATAGTTGTGCTCCCTGTATGCCACCACACACATTATGTGCCTCCTTACATCTCATGTCTCATCATATTAGAAGTAATATGATATGCTAGGTTTTTTCAGAACTAATATTTCTTGCGTTTGGTATATATGACTTTGCCATAAAATACATGTATGGGATGCCACCCTTCATTTTTTTAAAAACATGTATGGGAGTCTGAGAATGTAATCTTGTAAGTGACATCACACATTATAGACACAAGTAGTGTACGGAACATGTTTTTTGGTCATATTGCCAAGTCGGAGGAAGCCAATTATGCTTGATGGTCATGTTCTTTTAGTCGGAGAACATGGGATGTTATACCTTCTCGTGGAAGTAGAGTTAATAAAGGATAATGACATGATCTTTCTTGTATTTTCAGTAGGGCTATATCTGAGATTGTAGATGAGGTATCCATTATGAGATAACATATGCAATTTGAAACAACATGAATTAATCATATTTATAAGAGATAATGTGAATCATGTGTTCGAAACTTACTATGACTTGATGCAACCTTGATAGGAGGGAAAGACTCTTTTCCAGTACGATGCAAAGATGATAACATTGATCTAGTAGTACAACTCCTTGAGGCTTGTTTGCATGTGTTCGACGCATAAGTTAACGTAGGAAGTATCATCAGAGTTCCTTTCACTCACATTCTTAACATTTAATGTTTGTTAATATAGATGTTTGGAGGCCTATTTCGAATGGTTTTGATCAATGCTACTACGAAGAGTTTTGATCAGTTTTGATCCATACAATTGTGAGATTTCCATATTTCTTTAGGGATTATTCATCAAACCTTTTATGCAAACCTGTAGCACTTGACCCCTTTCATGGGGGTGCACGATACATCATATTTACATTTAAAGTATGCAATCGTGAGAGAATAAGAAAAGTAAAGAAAATACAATGAAAATAAAATGCAGCATCCACTCTCAATACCGTTCAATTATATATACAAAAACTATAATCATAAGATACATATATTAACAATTATCATAGTATGTCCAAAAAAATTTAAATGTACCATTTTCTCAAAAGTACAACTGAAATGAGGGCAAGCTAAATAAAAGTACGCATCTTATCTGGTGCAAGAAGGATGGTGAAGCTCCAAGTAAAACACGACCACTAATGCTGTAACTGCTTCTGAGCAATTGTTGGGTCCACATAAAAAGATTAACGTACTCTCAGGTGTATCTGCACACTCACGACGGAGTGGGCCTCAATAAGGCATATATTGTCTCACCAGGACACACATCCGATAGGTGTATTTAACATTTAATTATTTAATCAACGTGGGAAACCATCATGAACTGCTCAAGTCTAGTACTCAGTGGTAAAGGTCTATAATGACAAAGGTACAAGTCAAAGCACTAGTTGTAATTACATTAAATCGAAAAGCAATGTCATCGGGTAAGAGCCCCCGAGCTATTTCTATTCATCCTAATACATAGGAACTAAATCGCAATCTCACAATCTTATATGGTGACTAGATCACCGAACTATCTCTATTTCTCTCCGGATACAGGAAACCCGTTGTCATTCTCATGCTTCATATAACTACATCCCATAACTCCCCTCATAATGCTAATACTCGGAAAACTAACAAGCATGGATAAACATTACCATCTAAGTACTAACTCTATCTTTGAAAGCAAAACACAAACTACCAGCCACATAACTTGACATCAACCGCCACCAAGTAGATACCAGAATGTTATGTCAGGCATCGAGTACTACGTGCCACCTTGTCAACGCAACTGGGGTCACGACCATTTAAGTTTCTATCCAGGACACGACCTTGGGGCACCTATCTCCATCTCCTTGTACACCAGGGGAAAACACATCTGTGTGCAGTAAAAGTTAACGTGGGATAAAACCGTCCATGGGACATAGACAACAACACATCTTACTACATATGTTGACAGTTGACCTGGAGATTATGTGTGGTACCACGATGCACTCACTCATGAGACACATGTGGCATTATTTCATTCAATTAGGGGATGGACCCTTTTTCCATTATATTTATCCTACTGACAAATAATTACATTATTTTATTGCATCTCATAAAGCCCCAAGTAGGTCCGTCATTATTAATTTCCAAAAATCCATTTATATCACCAATTTAGGTCCAACAGACCATGTTGATCGATCAAATTTTTACAATTGATCGATGAACATAATTGATCAAGAACTTTTAATTGATCGATCAACCATACTTGATCAACAACTTAAAATTGATCGATTAGAACTGTGACAGTGAGTAGAACTTGTCACAAAAATGTCCCAGATCTCAATTTTAAGTCTATGTATATGTTCCTCCTTTCTCCCTCATGGTAAAAATGTATTTATCATAAAACAGGATAAACGATGCTCTCGGAAACCAAGAAAAACAGATATGATAAAAGCAATCTTGTATGCATCAAATTTCACTTATTTTGACTTTATGAAATCTGTGCTTGTGCATGAATGTGTGTGAATCAAATAACAAGAGAGGGGGTCGATCTGTTACCTTCGGAAATGTTCCTCGGAACCTCCTCCCTACGAAATGATGGTTCCGATGCATGTGCTTAATGTGAGCACACCTACGTTGATGATTTTGATGAGCTCTCCACGATAACGGTCTTAACTCGCTGATCGGATCACTTCTTCGTGCAACGATGGTGGAGCTTCAATATGGATTCTGACGATCTGACGATGCTATTTTTTCGATGCTCTTTTTTCAGTGTCACCTTGTTGACTTTGACACTTCTTTGTGGGCATTATCCTACATTAAGGGATTGATGTGACACTCAAACACAGTCCAACATATAATACTGACAACGAGTAAGAGTATATTATAAGTGGTGGGAATTACTGCTTGACAACTTGGGCTTAAGCATTTTCGGCGGTTGTAATTGGATAAGGTTCGCCCCAACACCAACAAGTTATCAAAGTCTATTTTCCTCGATAATGGTCTGGTGATCTAAGCTTGGGACATTACAAATGGTATCAGAGTGGGTTCCCTCACATAGTGGAGCCACCCCTACAAAGAGATGGGAGAAAAAGACTTCCCGGAGCGTACAACCGTTGCTATTAGCGAGAATAAGTGAAATACCTTGCGGTTACGAAGAGATCATGAATATAAGTGGGCGGGAGGTCATAACGCCCCAAACATAGTCTCACATCTAATATTCACAAAGAGTAAGAGTGATTATATGTGGTGTGGATTGCTACTTGACAACTTGAGCTTAAGAATTTTGGGTGGTTGTCATCGGATCAACTTTAGCCCGAATACAGTAAGTTGTCAATGTCAGTTTTCCTCGATAAAAGTACATGGATCTAAGCCCGAACATTACAGTTGAGCACAAGCCTTCTTACATGGTTGTCCTTGTGGCATCCCATAGATTTCATGTAGCAGCATCCCCATCTCTTGGTGAATATTGCATTATTTTCATAACTGCCACATGATTACCAAGAAATAGCATGACCTCGAGTAACTTTGAAAGAATAAAACAAGAACACCAGATCTTGAGGTGATGAGCCTTAGAACTGATTTGCTTTATTACCGTCTTGAAAGTGAAATATAATAAGTATTCTTGTAACAGTAAGATAAAAACAATAATATGCATGTGGTTCTAGATGGATGGGTACAATGTGTGTCTTACTACATGGAAAAGAGTTACCTTTAGGTTTGATCTTGTGCTAATTATTCTTTGAAAGCCAACCTGATTAGAAGGATCAAGGACATGTTTTAATGAACCACGATCAGCTTGATTAAGTGCTCTCTTTAAATGTGTGTTTGTGTAATCCATGGCCCATGGGATGTAGCAGTAGTACACATGTTATCCAGGGAGCACACCTTTAGGGATTTTGATCGTGTTGTACTCCTTTCTTCTACATAGTGGATAGTTCTTTGTCTATGATTTTTTCTCTTCCACGCCATAAGGGTTTATCTAAGTAAAATCTTCGTATTGTGTGTGCTACAATCCCCAACATATATTATTATTCCTAATAAAGCTCGTAATGCATGACTTATATATAAGCCTCATTAACACTCCTCTCTTAATAGGCGCTGTGGGTCTAAAGACGACACCAAAAATTGATCTTCATAAGATTCAATTACCGTATGTCAACCCCTCACCACTCAACAGTTCTATGATTGTGGGTCTTTACGCAGTAATTGATACTGCCATTATTGTTTTATAAGAAATAGGAGAAGGTTAGACCCCACAGGATCTTCTTATAGAGTAGGATGGTTCTATGCCTCCACAAATTACATTATATCCTAGTCTGATTATTGTTATTATTGTAATACCTTTTTACGAATACACAATAATGCTATTATTCTTCTAAAAAATATGGGTGTACACGTACATTCAACTTTGAGAAAATTGTTCCTAGAGAAAGGTTTTGATTCCTGTAAGATCGAATTATTTGATTTACCTTCAATTCATCCATTTCGTGTGACATTTTTATTTCTTTCTATAAGATATTTGTAAAAGTGAGGATGGAACTTTTGAGTGGCCACATTCCTTATTTTGTCACTCCAACAGAACCTGGTGCGTAGGCACCTGGGAGGGAAAACTATCAAATGAGAAAGAAAAATGAAAAACTTTATTGATTTTCATGTGTCTAAGGTTAGGAGGAGAATTTTACCTTCTTTTTCTTAACAAGCAAATATTCGCTTACTAATTTTATTGTGATTATTTGGTGTGCTATATTAAATACGTAGCTCATATATGTTAGGCAGATATAAAGGTGTTACGAAGCTTGTCTTTGCATTTATTTATTTAAGAGGAAACAAAGCAATGGATTATACGTTCTAGATTTACCAAAAAGCAAGATTTTCATGTAGTTTGAAATCTAAGAACATCAATTTTTTCTTGTTTGTTTCCATTACTCACTTCGTCGTGTGATCATATGGCAGGTAAAAAAGAGAGGCTGCTTAAATTATTTGGAGACTGGTGTGACAATGTTGTTGATCTAATACATGCAACAGAGGAAGAGGCAGTTCTTCGGCGTGACATTTATGACAGGACACCTATAATGAAGTGGGGAAAGGGCCGGGTGACCTTGCTTGGAGATTCAGTCCATGCCATGCAGCCTAACCTTGGTCAAGGGGGTTGCATGGCAATAGAGGTAATGCATTGTTTTTTATGGATCAATGATACCAACTAGCCTTTTAGTTCATTAAGAAGACTCCGATGATGTTGACGGGTAGCTTCATCAATAGAGACTCTGATATTTGATGGTGGGTAAGTTCATCCGAGGAGACATCATAGAATTTGGTGGGTAAATGACCCGAGAAATTTGAACATCTTTATTTGCAGATATATATGACATACACATCAAATATTGTGCATTGTGAGTTTTCCCATGGTTGTGGCCAAGAATTGGGGAGTCCTTCACAATGCAGAAAAGGATGGGTACCGGAGGAGAATTACATATGATGCAACGCCAAAGCTCTAGTCTAAGGGAATTTATACAATCACTCCCAAATCCCAATACAAGTGGATATAGATGTAAATCTGACTTGAATAAAGAACCAAATTTCTAATTTTGTGGGGATGCACCTTCTCCCCCAGGCTCACTGATTTAGATTGGGGCTTCACTGACTTATGATCTAGGGGCTCGGAGATCTCGACAATTGGTTAGGATTCAATGGATATCTACTGATGAGAAGCTTAGAACATTCAGAATTAACGATATGGTAGGTTATGTATTTTAAATCCAATTTAAAAAGATAAAATTACTCCGGTAAATATATCAAGGAGAAGATAAAAATGTGGCAATGAGTTTCAGAGGATAAAATCCATGCATGTTTTTCTTTTTTCAGTTCCCCCTATGAAAGTTCATTGGTTTGTTGGACTTCGAAACACAGATTTTAAGCATTCTTTGATATAACTTATCGTGGTTATTCTATTTCAACCTACTGAATCTGCATGTGTACGATGTAATATCTCTCAACATTGATGCTTTTGAATGTGATTAATAATATATATTAAATGATACACAAATCTGGAGCTATTTTCATTTACATTTTTATGGTGTGTATTTTTTTTAAGCTCACGTCTTATTTCTCTTTATAGGATAGCTACCAACTCGCCCTTGAACTTGAAAAAGCATGGCAGAAAAGTGTTGAGACTGGAAATTCTATGGACATTGACGCTTTGCTGAAGCGGCAAGTTTTCAAAATTTCATGTGCAACTTGATATTTTTGCTGTAATAAATAATAATTTTCTCATAAATATGAATATTGATGTTCCCAGTTATGAGGAAGCAAGAAGAGTCCGCGTGAGTATAATTTATGGGATGGCTAGGATGGCTGCGAATATGGCCATTACTTACAGACCCTATCTTGGCATTGGTCTCGGACCACTTTCGGTAAAGCCTGCACAGCTAAATTTTCATTATGTGTACTATAACGTAGGTTGTGCACCTTGCTATCTTTCACTTTCTTAGTTTTATTTACTGTTTGTATACAGTTCTTAACTAAGTTTCGGATTCCTCATCCTGGACGAGTAGGCGGGAAATTTTTTATCAAGATTTTCATGCCACAGATGTTAAGCTGGGTTTTAGGGGGCAACAGGTAACACTTTTCTAAGCCATGCCCTATGCATGTTTCCTCTTCTTCTCCTGTCGAGGTTGAGCAATGTGGAGACTATATTATACTATTTAGCTGCAACTTGTGTGATAAAGTTAATATAGTAAAGAAAAGATGTTAGATCTTAGGAATCCCATATACAATTTATATGAGAATTTTTATTGACATGGAAAATTTTGAAAAAAAGGCGCCCATCTCAGCTATCTACATAAGGAGGTACTACTTATGAAAGTATGCTTATGCATCGTATGCCTATTGGACATGCAATTTGCTTTTGAAAATGAGGTGGCTTTGATAATAAAAATCCTCCTTGTTAGGAGAGCATCCCTTGTACCTTGAAGAATACACACAAACATATGTAGACACTTCATGCACATGCACATGTATACCTAAAGCCAAGGTTTGAAAAAACGAAAGGCGGAACGAGGCGTTTTCCTTGGAAGCGAGGCGAGGCGTAGCCTCGAGGCGGTCGAGGCGTAAGCCTCAGTTTGTATAGAAAAATAATTATAAAATATATAATAAATATATTTATTGGTGAAATAATATATTCTGACAAACATATAGTATATAACAATGTACTATATGATGATATTATGAAGATAAGAACACGAAAAAAGAAATCAAAAGGAAACTATATGATGCTATGCTAATGCCATAAACCTTTCTACTAAATTTGTACCCAATCAAAAGGAAATCATTGGCTATAACTATCACTAAATTTTTTTTATCAAAAAAGGATTGGTTATAGTTGCCACTAAAGATATCCAAGTTGTTGATATGAATCATTCGATTTGAATCCTAATCGTATGTTCTACTGAACTTGATGAAGAACAGTACGATGTTCCCCATGTGCCACCATACCCTACCAGTACGAGGGTCTCGCTGCCCGGTTAGCGAGCCTGGGGGGCCCAGGTTGGCCCCCCCTTGCGGGGGTTGCTGGGGGCAATGCCCCCGTCCAAGTTTTTTTTCTTATATGGGTATTTGAATTCGTATACACTTTCTTATATGTTTAATGGTGTAATCGTAAGAGTTTATTGAAATAATTGGACATGTTAATGTTAAATATGAATATGAAAGGGGTCAAATTTAAGCATATGAATATGAAAGAGGTCAAATTTAAGCATTCATCTTGCATAAATATATACTCAACAATAAAACCTTTATAAACATGAAAATACGAATAGGACCATTTTTTTCTTTGGAAAAAATACTTGTAAAAAGCCCCCAACACCTCACCTTGCACCTCGCCCCGCCTCAACGCCTCGCCTCGCCTCGACCGCCTCAGGCATCCAAGGCGCATGCCTCTGCCAGGGGGTCTGAGGCGGTCGCCTCAGGGCGATTCCTCAACGCCCCGTTTCGCCTCGAGCGCCTTTGCGCCTCGAGGCGCGTTTTTTTAAATCATGCCTAAAGCTCACAAAGGCATAACTAGAACGCATGCAAAAACACATACGTGTCCACGCCCATGGGCACAGAAGTACATACACACATTCAAACACACACTCCTCCAAGACTAGCTTGTCTACTGGGTTATGAATTTATGATGG
Source organism: Ottelia alismoides (assembly GCA_037367405.1). NCBI lineage: Eukaryota > Viridiplantae > Streptophyta > Magnoliopsida > Alismatales > Hydrocharitaceae > Ottelia > Ottelia alismoides. Next base: position 115,504 of record JAZKJV010008883.1, read on the forward strand.
TTGTTTTCACCCGTTGTGCAGATATTTTTGTAGTGGTCATCTAGGTGTATTTATAAAGGAATGAATTTTTGAAATACATCCAAATTTCTTGATTTTTGTTACTTGTAGCACACATAGGGTACACATCAAACACACATATAAGCAAGCTAGAAACAACCACAACACAAGATTTACAAGTGTTAGAGACGATTTTATGCTTTGTCCTATTTAGTTGTAACCCCTCGGGGCTATTTATGTAATTTCCCATTTATGAGTGCTCTAGGGTTTCATCCTATATAAGGACAACTAGACCGCTTGAATAAACCAATTGATTACGTTTTCTTATCATTCTCCACATGGTATCATAGCAATGGTCCTAGATTGGTGTTCTGACCTAGATCTCGCCGCCACCACCAGCCTCACCTCTCTGTAGTCGCTACTAGCCCTTGCATGGGCCTTCCTTTCAGAATCCGGGGCCCTGCGCAAGGTATCCTCACGTAAGGCCAACTCACGTGTGATAAGGGATCTCTTGCAAGCCTCAAGCGACACTGCCCAGGCTTCCAAAGCAGCCACCTAGGCTGCTGCGACTCTGCCGAGGCTTCTATCGCACCCATAAGGGCCTTGCTAGGCCTCCTTCCGCCTCGACATGCCATCTCGGGTTAGTCAAAGAGTTGACTAACAAGGTCGAGATACCCAGGACCTATATCGTATGCTATCACGATACATGCACGCATCCTCTGACCGGAGACAAATGTGTTACTATATGTCTAAGTATGTACATTAGGCAGACCATTAGGTTGATGACCTAATCAAGGTCTATGTACAGACGAGCTGGCGTGCATACGAAGATATATGAGTAATACGATCTCTCAAATGGATTATATCGGTTCACTACTGAACTAGAAGACATGAGGTCACTCATGAGATATTGGGACCAACCAAATTCCACCAATGGTCGTCTTGCTTTGGAAGTATGGCATGATTTGCAGATATGATATATACTTTTGGAAAGTATATGATCGATATCAACTCCCAATGATCGAATGAGAAACTTAATGATAGAACCCAGAAGAAGACACTTCAAATATGATCAGAACTTTGGGTGTTATTGTAGGTCTTCCAGTATGCATGATGTATTGGTATTAGGAATACTTGAGGATGATGTGATCTTAATCGATTGTATAACCGTGACGCTTCCATTCTGAGGGAGTGATGAACCAAGTTTGGATTTTAGTGACTCCACCCAATAGATTAGTTATCTATTCTTCGTCCAAATATTGGACATTGAGCTGAATATGATTCGGATGCAATGAGAAGATTAGATTTGTTGTCTGACTTGATCAGACATCTTTGAGAGGTCTTCTAGCTTCGGATATGAGATTAGATCTCAATATCCAAGTCACTATACATGGAATATATAGTCGCCCTGTCCTTATCTCCAAGTATCTGCAGAAAAGGCACATTATTCTCGAAAGAGTTTAAGAATAATTCCATTACTGACATTATTTGAGTATTGGAAAGTTGATGATTAAATTAGATTTAATTATTACTAATAATGTACATGTGATTCATATTATTTAGACAAAGTGTTGAGATGTGTCTGTATCATAGTGGATAGCACTATCTACAATAATCATGGATGTTGTGATGCAATATCATAGAGAGAATTAATTGTAAATAGGACTTGCAATTTAAATAGTAATGTGAATTGGATTCACATTGAGAAACTAAATGTAAATGTGATTTACATTTAGTTTTATAAGATGGATATGATTCATAATTAACAATGATTGCAATTGTCACAAATAAATTGCAAATTATTTGGTGACATTTTGTTGACAAATAATTTTATGAATAAAGATTTAGTGTAATAAGATTACATTAAAATGGGTTTAGAGAGAGAATCTCTCTCCAATTCAAGGGGACGTCCACCCTCCTTTTGAGGTTCCTCAGTCTTGAAAAGTGGCTCTCTTCTTTTTCTTTATTCATGAGAATGAAATTGATTTTAATTGAAATAAAATTTATTGAAGAAATGAAATTGATTTTAATTGAATTAAATTTTATTGAAGAAATGAAATTGATTTTAATTGAATTAAATTTTATTGAAGAATATCTTCAACTTATTTTTTCTACTATAATTAATTATAATGTTGCAAATTGTTGCAACAAAATCTTGATCATTGATTCAATTAGGAGTGCATCCTAGCCATCCAATTTTATATAAAAGAAAGGCTAACCCTGGCTATTTTCTTTACACAATTAAATTGAAGCAGAAGTTGCAACAACTCTCTCTCTCTCAACTCTTGGTGGTCGTCCACCTAGATTTTTGTTGAGAGCTCCATCATTACCGTGTTGTCGTTGTGCTGTTGGACTTCTCGTGGAAATCCGTCTTCAGCGCCTTGTGCTCGTGACGGAGACAACGGATTTCGTGAGATGAAATCAGGAGGTTCCTTGCTCGATCATCGCTTCGGATTGTGGGAAGCACACGTCTCATCCACACGTTCACAAGTGCTCTCTATACTAGATCAGACTTGAGACATGAGGTCTCCTCGCTTAGAGACTCGTGGATCACAATCACACTTCAACAGTTGATTCTACTACTCGTGTGTGATCTTGATGAAAGGACTTGAGAGTCATTCCCATGTCATGTCGTTTTATCGAAAAATTTTTAATACCCGTTGTCTCTTATGACTAGTATGACTAGTCGACCTAGATCGTATATGATATGATCTTTACACTTCAGTGACGTGCGAGGCTAGTCCCTAGCCTTCAAGGGAAACACGCAAAGGTGTCCGCCCCAAATATATTAGATCAAAAGGGAAAGCGGCAACTTACTAAGACGAGAATCGAGGAGAGTTGTCAGATGAAAAATTATTCGATATAGAAACACACATAAACAAAGATCACTCCATTTCTTGCTAACCGGATTGCTCACACAATATCCTGCCATACTTTGGATGTCTGTTCACAATAGAAGAAAAGATGATCAATCGTTTCTACCTCGCTATCGCAAAGAGGGTGCATTTGCGAGGTCCCAACAAAAATCTAACGTTGATATCTTGTCAAGATTCATCCTCTCTGCATGAGCCATAAGAACCCGCCAATCCTGCTTTGGCACTTTAAGATCCCAAATGAACTTGCAATCATGACTCACTTGGGGTTCTGACGGATTTGGCAGTGTGTCCATAATCCTAAGGCATGTTTCATCAAAAACCCACTATCCCTCCAATACCAATGATCTTAACCCTTCATCGGTCCTTGAACCTGGCTCAGAGAATCAAGAAGCTGAAGAAGATCCTTCAGATGTTGTTTAGAAAAGTCTGCCAGAAACGAAGGCATCCATTGACCATTCTCCAAACACTTCGTAACCCCCGCTTCCTGATCAACTGTCAAAGAAAATAATTGTGGTCAACAATAGGCCACCATCACTCATATTGTCCATCCAAAACGCAAAAAAAATCATCTCCAAGTATAGGCCGGAAGAGCTGGGTGAACGGCGGCAACAAAGATTGTAAACCTTCCAAAAAATCGAGGGACCAAACGAGTAGGGATGCGTCGCACCACTCTGAGCACATACACCATAAATCCTACGGATAAGCTTGGAGTACAAGACATCCTCTTTGCCCAAAATTCTTGCAACCCACTTCAGAAGCAACACTTGTTCATGGTCTTCAAGCGAGAAATCCTTAGACCACCAACCAACTTTGGGAGCATGACAATATCCCAATCCGCCAAGTGTACCTCATCACCCTTCAGGCCCAACTTGCCCTAGACAAAACAACACATAATTATCTCAATGCGACAACGAACACCAACATGAAGAAGGATTGATGACATAAAGAAGACATGAATCATCGAGAGCAGACTTTTCCCGAGCACCAGCTGCCCACCCTTAAATAGGGTTGTTGCCTTCCACTTTAAGAGTTTCATCTCTAGTTTCTCGATAACAAGAATCCAATCTCCGATTCTATGTCTGCCACATGACAACGACAACCCAAGGTAATGAACAGGAAGGGAACCAACAATTGTTGGTTAAGCACTTTAGGGCCTTCTCTCATTGTATATAAGGTAGATCTTGGAGATGGACTAGCCTGGGAGCGTCACAGGCATCTAGTCGGCATGCGAATCATATGATACAGAGCTTTACAATGGAAGAGGTTAAGACGAATGTTTGGAACCTGAACGTTGATGAGGCATTTAGACCAGACGGCTTCCATGGCTTCTTTTTGAAAGAATTTCGGAGTTTGGTTAGTAGAAAGGTTGTAAAGATTGTGAACAAATTTGTTGTCGGAAACTAGGGCTTCGATAGAGTCAACAAAGCACTCATTTGCCTTCTTTTGAAGAAGAAAGTCTCTGAACGGGTAGAGGATTTTTGCCCAATTGCACTTTCCAATGCCCTTTACTTGATAGTTGCGAAAGTCTTGGCCAACGTACTAAACATTGTTATGGATCATATTTAATCCCTGCTTCTTTGAATGTCAAAGGAAAGTATTACAAAGTAGTCATGAGACTTGCTATGCTCTATGGATCACTATGTTGGCATGTGAACCATAGACATGCATAAAGAATGACAATAGCAGAAATGAAAATGCTAAGGTTGATGTGTGGTCATACACGAAAAAATCGGATTCGGAATGGTGTGATCAAAAGGAAAGTTGTTGTAGCTTCGATAGAGGATAAGATGAGAGAAAACCGCTTAAGATGGTTTGACCATTTGCAAAGGTCGGTTGATGCACCGATTAGAAGATGCGGGATTTGGGATGTTGAGCCGGCTAAGAGAGGCGAGGAAGGTCCAAGACGTGTTAGATTAAGACTATTTGAAGGGATCTTAGTTATTTAAATTTAAGCTTGAGAATGACCCGAAAAAAATCCGAATGGCGGCAAAATATCCATGTAATCAGCCTACTTAATTGTGGGAAAAGACTATGGTGTTGTTCAGTCTGCATTCATCCTTGTTGAAGGATGTCATTGGTGGCTCATGTGTTTAACCCTACATCATGTGGTGGTGAGAGTATGGTGCCTTCGTGGGACTATATCAGGAGCCCCACACTCCATGTATCCATTGGAAAAGTTGAATAGAAAATCAGCCCTTTAAAGCGGTTCTCTCGTGATTTCATTCAGTTCCTTAGGGAGTAGGATTCCTTGTAAAATCAAAGTCTTCTTCATTTTTATGTTCTTGCTTTGATTCGCTTCCGCATTTCATATTTCTATATGGTATCAGAGTGGGTTTGATTTTCGAGGATTTATTTTATGTTCGTAATTTTTCGAGATTCGATTATCAGAGCGGGTTCAGTTCTTGGTTCGTTCTTGAATATTCATTATTATGATCGTGGATTCGCTTATGTTTATATTCAGGATTTGTTTGAAAGTTCTAGGATTTCATCAGAAACCCTAATGCCATCTCCAGCACCACGGATACGACACTTAGCCATCCGTGATTTCCAGCCCACATGCAGCCCTTAGCCATCCACAATCTCCAGGAGCACCACCTTATGCATCCCACGTACATATAAACAGTGCATCCATCAAGGATATGCCTTCCTCTCCAAGCACGATGATAGCATTGGCACATATGGAAGCCGTAGCCACAACCGCGAGAAAAGGCCCCTCACGCAAGCCTCTTCTCATGTACAGGACCGTTGATTCTCGAAGGAGAAAATGTTGATGAAGATCTCGTGCACAAAACGTTTATTCTCGAAGAAGAAGTTGGCGCAGAAGAAGGATGAGGGCACTCAGTGGTGCGCACAAGTCCCAGGCAGAACCTTGGCATAATATCGACCCCGAAGCCTTCGATTTTTGGCACCTACAGTACGATCCGGGATCACCGGAGGGCCACGACGATCAGATCATGAATCCCCTTCCCAAGCGACTCCTTGCCGAACCATAGACGACACTTTCGGCGTGCCTTTGAAAGGCGGCGGTGACATCTCCAGTCAGTACTGGAGGCGATGGCGAGATGCCCTAGCAGCAGTCCTTCCTCGTGTCTTCTGCGATGGTGGTGGCGATGGGTTACCGAATCCTAGACGCGTGAGAAGAAAAAGGGGGGAAGGGGCTTCATGGACTGTTTGGTCCATTGTTATTTAAAAAAATTCTGGTACAACCCATGTGGGCCACTGCTGCTTTGTTTAGAAAAATGAGAGGAGAGATGTGTGTACGCCTGTAGTATTTTAAAAAAGAAGCCGTACGAAAAAAAGAGAATAGCTGACAAAAAGGAGAAACTTCTACAAAAATGATTTGTGAAAAAAGGAGAGAGCACAAAAAATTGAAGTATTTTGTTTGACCCAATTTTCATTTGTTCTCCCAACTTGGTCGGGTATCATTCCACTTCCAACACGTATGGGAGAAAGGGGGAGTGCTGGGTAGTGGCTTCAAACCCTACTGTGGTTCAAGGTACTCTATGTTAGAGTGACTCATTGTTTTAGAGTTCTCCCGATGGGAGACTCAATGTTTTGCCTATATTCTCTATTGACTGTGAACTCCTTGTATATGGCTATTCCCACGACAAGTCAGTGACTGTGAACTCCAGTACACATGGATATTCATGGCTTGCATTTGTTGTTTGGCCCTTTAAAGAGATGGATCAGTCTTCAGTAAAGAAGACATGTTGCAGGCCAAAGTTCTCTCGGTGGGAGACTCATTTCAGTTCGAGCCAGTTCAAACTCCAACCTCCAGTTCCTCCTCACCAGCATGGTATGGGAAGCAACGTCCTCGACAACAAACGACAATGTATGCGTTGAGTTGATATTGCCCGTAGTGTCTTGTATTCAGTGAGTTAGTGTCATCTTTGTGTTTGTCCAAGCTAAGCATTTCATGCTTCATCTTGATGGGGAGTGTTAAGGATGTCATTGGTGGCTCATGTGTTTAGTCCCACATCATGTGATGATAAGAGTTTGGTCCCTTGGTGGGGTTATAAAAAGCCTCACATCCCATGTATCCATTGAGAAAGTTGAATAGAATATCAGCCCTTTGAGGTAGTTTTCACGTGGTTTCATATCGCTCCTTAGGGAGTAGGATTCCATGTAAAATCAAAATCTTCTTCATTTTTATGTTCTTGCTTTGATTCGCTTCCGCATTTCGTATATCTACAATCCCCAGCAGATGGATTGGTGATAGCCTGGTTGTGGCAACGAAAATTTTAACAGACTGGAAAATACGTGCACAAGATGTATTCTATGGAAGGTGGACTTCTCCAAAGCTTATGATACTTTGAATTGGCGCTTCATGTGGTCAGAACTGGCGCTGAGGCTTCCCTCACGTCCGGATCAACTGGATGAAAAGTTGCACAACTTCTGCATCTTACTCGATAATTGTTAATGGATGCTCGGAGGGGGGCTTTTTCCAGCTACAATGGGGAGTGCGACATGGTTGCTCTCTCGCCCCCTACTCTTTGTTATTGCAAAACGGGTTTTTTGGCTTGCATGGTGCATCAAGCGACTAATCAAGAGATAACCACCAGACCTTAAAGGTTATTTCTGTGCCTCTACTTAATATGCGAATGACACTATTTTTTATCGAGTGTGGTAGGGAAGAGGCAAGGGGTATGTCATAAACATTGGAGATTTTGGCAAACTTTTTGGCCTTATTCTTAGTCGTAGCAAATCTATGGCTATTTCTTTTGGCCTTTCAGATGGTGATGTGGGTGCATGCAATATGGAGTTGGGTACAAATTGTGGTACTCTACCTATCTGATACCTTGGTCTGCCTCTCACCTGTAGTAGAATTAAACTTCTGATTGGCTTCCCATCATTAAGAAGATGGAGGAAATACTTGCAGGTTGGAAGGGGCAATGTTATCGAGAGGTAGGCGCTTGGTGCTATTGAAGACAGTTATTTCGACAATCCCGATCTTCTTCATGTCAGCGTGCCTCCTGTTAGGTGGAATTAGATGGCGCATAGAAATAATTATGAGGTTTTTTCGATCCAACTCTGGGTAGAATGGGAAGGGAATTCATTTATTGATTGGGAAATTATTACACTTCCAAAACCTCTTAAAGACTTGGGAATATCTCACCTCGAATCAATGAACATGTGCTTCTTCTGAAGCGGATTGCTAGAATATGGTAAAGTGACGAGGATCTTTGCTGCAGACTTATTCGAAAGATCTATGATGTACATGTGCATGAGAACCTGGTACAACATCAATTTTCTTATTGTTCTACCTTCTTAAAAGGCATTCGTTCTATGATGCCTCGATTTTATGGGCTCTCTCACCAGTATTTGGGATATGGACCTTCTTTTTCTTTCTATATCGATAATTGGATGGATTCTAGTATTCTAGCATCAAGATTTGCGCGTCTCTTCGCTCTTTCTCCCTTATAGGTTGCTAGGGTGATGGAGTGCTGGGATGGTGGGGTTTGGATGTCTCTTTTCATTCAGATTTTTTAGACCAGCATCTAGAGGATTTTCTGCATCTTTTGGACTCACTAAATCAGATCTGCTTCCTTCGGGTGGTAGAAACCATTGGAAGTGGAGGGGTGGAGATTTTTCGATTAGGCATGCTTACAAGTCTGTTGATAAGCCACTGACAATGTTTAATGCCATGGTAGCTCATGACTCAAGCATATTTGGGTACTGAAATTACAAAGCATGATTTGCGTCTTCTTATGGCTACTACGAAGGGGGTGTATCTTGACTAGGGATTAATGCTCTAGACTGTTCGTGGATGTCATTGATATTTTTCCTCTCGGTTGCATTGAGATTGAATCCATTGAACACTTATTCTTCCATTGTGATAGAACTCGCTCGATTTGCTAGGAAATTGGAGCTACCTGGCTGAACTTCCAAAGATTTGAGACTTTTTGGGACTCCTTGAACTCTGTTAAACTTCAGTCCCATGAAAAACTCCCGCGTCTAGTTGCTAGTTTATGGTCCATTTGGTTAGTTAGAAATGTTATAATCTTTGCAGGTTATCGGTTTCATCCTAAGAATGTTTTTTTTCATGGTAAGTCTCTCACTGAGTACTGGCTTATGTAAGTATTTCTTTTCCCCTCTTTTATAATTTATTTGGGGGTGAGTCCATAGCGCATTCCCCCTTTTTAACTTCAAAAAAAAAAATTAAACAACAAGGGGGCAAGGAGGCAACCTTGTCTCATTCCCTACCGAGGTTAAGAAACCCCCATCAGGGAAACCATTGACGGGTACCGAATAGGAGACCATGGTGCCACTGCTTTTCATCGTGATATCCAAATATTAGGAAAACCTCGTCTAGCCAGTACCACCCATAAAAAGCGCCAATCCATTGTGTTATACGCCTTCGAGAAGTTCACATTCCATAGAAGACTGTGAACCCGCCTTCTTTTCCAATCCACAATTATCTCGATGGCCATAGCCAAACTATCCCCAGTATGGCATTCAGGGATGAAAGTTGATTGAACTAGAGAGATAATGTAATTCAAGACCACACTCAATCTATTAGCCTGGAACTTTGCGACCACAAAGTAGATAGTAGAGTTAGAGAGGGCAATAGGTCGAAAGTCTTCCACCCTCTTAGCGACCTTCTTTGGAAGAAGGAAAATGAGAGCCTTGTAAAAAAACTTTGTTTAAACATGCATTCCCCCTAGACTCATTCACAACCCCCAATACATCTCCTTCAACCACATCCCAAAACTCCCAGAAGAAGAATATGAGGAAACCATCAGGGTTCGATGCTCCGTCTGCATTCAAATTCCAGATTGCTACTTTAACCTCTTTCATCGTGAACCTCTAAATCATATATTTCGCATGACGCTTAGAAATTCGCACCGCCCCAAGCCCGCCCAACTCCACAACCTCTCAGGGGACCTTCTGGAGAAATCACATAAATGCCCCGTGAGCACCACACCCATATTACAGTCACCATCCACCCGCCTACCGTTCACCTCCACAGAGTGAATCAGATTATGGTGATGCCTCCCACTTGCTATCCTATGGAAGAACTTGGTATTCACATTGCCCTCCTTGATCCATGTTTGTCTTGGTTGTTGTATCCATTCGGTCGCCCACTTCCTATCGTCTAGCTCAATGATCCTAGGATATTATGCCCTTTCTTGTATCTCATTCACAACGAGATCTCTGTCATCCTCTATCCTGTCAAGTCTACACACCTCTGTCTCCACTACCGTTCGGCGAGGTCTGTGCTTCTTCCTAATCTCCTTCTTGAAGATGCATAGCCGAGAATGCAACGAAGCCAACTTCTGGGCCAGACAAGTCCCAACAGACCCATAGCACTCAGCAGAAGTCCATTGGTTAGTCACCAATTCTCTAAAATTCTTTTCCAAAAGTCAAGTTCTCCCAAACCTGAAGAAGGTTCGAGGTGAAGGACCATCTCCAGACTCCCAGATCAACGGAGTGTGATCATATATGGAATGCGATCTCGAAGAAGCCGAGGACAACGAGAACAACTCCAACAGCTTCGATGAGGCTAGGAAAAGGTCAATCTTCGAGCGAGAGCTCGAACTTCTCTAAGTAAACTTCATATCTGATGCATCCACCACCTCCATCTATAGGTCATCAATCATCTCCGCAAACTCTAGAGAACCCAGATCCTTAGAGTTTTGAAATTTAAGAGAGAAGATTCTTCCTCATGTTTGGAATAAGACGAACTTATGAAATAATTCTCACTATATCCTCATGCATCTTGATTGCTAATGTCAATGATCTTACATGGTGTATGATTCCCCATGATGACATTCTAATCATTGATGTTCTCGTAAATAGAGAAGCAATCTCTTTGAGGCATCATGTGATGGGGACAACAAGAATAAGGAAGTCGGACTTCTTCAGAATATATTTGATCCATCACGAAGTGTGTAATCATCATTTGAGTCATCTCCTCCTTTAGCTACTGCAATGACCATGGCCTTGCCTTTCTTCTTTGGATAGTTTAGTCCTTCCATTGTCACGGTTCCTTGTAGTAGTTGCGGACTTCATATTAGTTTTCTTTATTTTTTTATTTTCTCTTATTATACTTTTCCATAGCACTGTTTCTCTTCTCATAGGTTGTTAATAGCGCCATAATCTGCGTGTCCCCGTTATTGATAGAATCCATGTGACAAAGTTCATGAGTATAAAGACTCAATGAAGTTCTTCAAGAGTAATTGCCTCTCTGCTGACTATGACTGAACAAAAATCTTAAACAATAATGACAATAAAACCAATAAATCAAAGCAGCATTCTCATCAAGGTTGAAAAAGCGGTAGTCAGTATTCAATCGGTAGGGTCATTGATTACTGATTAAACAATATGCGGGAGTTTAAACAGAATTTAAATGGGTTATGCAATTTTGCATTTTTTATTTATAAAAAATCATTACATATATAATTAATAAAAAAGTATAAATAAATTTTAAAAATATAACAATAGATTCACAATATATGTCAAATATTGTCAAATTCAAGCATTTTTTCATCCAAATGTCAAAATAGATAGCATAATCAACTAGAATCCATAGCCAAATATCAAAATAAACAACATAAACAATTATAATTCATAGAATTAATCCAAAAAAGTCACAAATAACACATAAGCTCATTTATACTCCGTTTAAATGGTCGTTTAACGTCGTTTATGCCGCCCACCCGCATATGAGCCCGACGTTGACTAGTCGGTGCAGTCGAGGACCGCGTGCATTTAAACAGTCATTTAAATGGTTGTATAAATCATTTTTTACATCTACGATTCTTATACTCTATTTTAGCATATATCTTTCTCAAATCTAGAAGCAACAAAATTAGACGATCTAGATTCTCTTCTAAAAGGTTACCTTCTTGCATTCAGAGCGAGAACAAACGTCGCTTTGACTTGTTGGTCAGAGACTTTGTTAAGTATTGACTCTGTTGTCTCAAACCTTAGACTTATGGTGGTCTTTTCATCGTTGACATTTGCGATGATTTCTTCAATAAACATATTATAATCGTTGAATGCACCTTTTTTCTTGCACCAACAGCCCCGACGACTCATATGATTTCTTTCTATAATTGTCCAACTGTTCCAAATACCCCACTACTTGAGAAGGTCATTCATCTTGACATGTTATAGCCCAAAGCTGACCTAATTGTTGAAGTCTCGATCTTCATAATACATGATGCCATCTCTTCCTTGCTTCAAATGAACTGAAGAAATCTGGTACTGATTTGATCTACATAGTAGAAGCAGGGCATATGCCAAACATATTTATAAGTAAGAATTAAATGATGGAATGGATTATGTTACTACTTACTAGAATATGGTAACTTAGAGTACTTTATATTAGGAGAGTCTAGGGTTAGGATTTCACCAGCAAGATACAAAAAATGACAAAAGATGGGTATACTACTAATGTGGAAATATCTCTGAACACCCCCTCTAGTTGGTGTACATACATATAAATTTTCAGCAGGCTTGATATAGTAACAATTAAGGGTAATGCTTAGCCTTGATTGCGCATTGGCGAGCCAATTGTTTCTCTACCTTTATAATTCATTCTGAGTCATTACCAGCGAGGATGATATTATCCACTTAGACGGGCATGGCTACTTTGCCTTCTCATGTCTTTTACACAAACGAGGAATGGTTGGATGATAAGGACCTCTGATAGTTTCTAGAATCGGGCTCAATGGCTCTGCTCAAGTTCATAAATGGTCACACCTTCAGACACTCCCCTTGAACTTAAAACTAGGTGGTTGCTACTTGTAGATGACTTTTTGCAGATCGCTGGGTGGTTGCTACTTGTAGATGACCTTTTGCAGATTGCCATGGAGAAATGCATTCTTTATGTCAAGTTCGTGAAGAAGCCAACCAAGTTGTACTGCCACTGAAATAAGAATCTCCACATAGCAAGAAATATGTGCCTATGGGCATGTACGGGGTGTTTTATGTGCCCACTATGTTTTATATACACAAGTCCTAGTGTAAACACAATCATGCTCTAATAAACAATCAATGGATCCTGCAAAATGAATCGAGCATCACTGGATGGATGGGATACAAAACTCCGAATGGCTGGGCATTTTAATACAATTTTTGAATCGAGATGGATGGATTCAATTTATATTTTTATCAATTTTGTAAAAATTGATTGATTGATTAGTTGAGGTTGGGGGTAAGGGATGGCCGATTCGACCAGGCCTAGTCGGTCTATAGTTTGTCGACCCGACTCATTGGGCTGACTAGTCGGCCTAGTCGGTCAATTTTGAAATGGCACTTTTTTATTCCTCTATTCTCATTTTGTATCATTGTCAGTAACTTAGTATTCATCGTGGGTTAGAAGTTAGTAACTAAGTATATCATGTTGCCTCTTATTTATATTATTCCTTTGTATCTCATGTTTATACTTTGTATTCAGTTCATGCTATCAAGTTCTATATTTAATTTATGTTGTAAATAGAACTATATACTAAAATTTTAAAATTTGGAATGGGGACATTGCCTCTTGCAACCCCTGCAAGGGGGATGAGCAATTTCTCCCCTGTTGTGTTGGTATGGTATGGTGGCACGAGGGGGGGGTGTTGGGAGGGGGCATCAAACAGTTCTTCAACTGGATTCGGGAAAACATATGGTTAGGATTAAATGTCATATAAATAGTTTATGCTATTCAATTTGTATTATTGTTAATGTTGTTGGTTACTATTAGCATCCACATAGGGTTGATTTATTTTATATGCTATTAATTCACTGCTAATGTTATTGGTTAGTATATTTATACTATTCGTTATGAATGTTAATTTTTTAATAGGTGTAGTATTCTTGTTATGTTTTTATGAATGCATTATGGCATTCAGAATGTCTAAATCTATGCAAATATATAATAATATATATATATTGATTTACATATTTAAAATAATTTAATAAGTAAAAATCGACTAAAGGCTGATTAAATCCGATTAGTCGTCCGACTGATGATTAATCCTTAGTCAGTGACCCGATTGATTGAGTATCAACTATGACTTCTATGACCTTGATTTTTTTTAAAAAATCATGTATTTTTTTACACTTGGGAACTCAAAATTGATTGTGGTGAGGACACATTTTCCTTTTTTCTCATATATATAGATATGTATATAACATAAATTTTTTATGGATATTTTTGGGATCTGTTATTTTGGCTATTGTAGATATCACTCTTTTATTCTTTCCATTTTTGAGGTATATGTTCATATTTATTTTTTCATTACATCTACTGATGTAAAACTATTATGGTTCACTTCAGGCGTGTGAGATGGGGTTTAGGAATTTCACCGTAAATCGGCAGTGGCTAGAGCAATTACATATTACTCTAGACGTAATGGCTAGAGCAATTACACATTACTTTAGACGTGTAAGTTGATGCCTGGTGTCCAATGGATCCAGGTGGTTGGGCCTGGGGGGTCTCTCGGATCATTAGTCTAGAGGTGGCGGCGGACTTGCTCCATGATTTTAAGATGCAAGAGGTTTAAGAGGTTGTTTTGATCTTAATGCAGATCGGTGCCCTAGGGGTCAGACAGATTTTCTGGGTTCTTCTTCAGGGAGTTTTGGGATTTGGCAGCTAAGATGCAAGAGGTTTAAGAGGTGGTTTTGATCTTAATGCGGATCGGGAGCTTTGATTATCTGAGCAGGTTGTTTATCTTTCCACTAAGGAGGCTGCGAACAGAGTGGAAGACATCTGCCCATCGACATATCGAATGGAATTTATTTAATTGTTATGCTGCTGTCTAATCGACTTAGAGGGATGTTGGGTACGCTTATTTCACTTGGTTAATGTGCTTTCCTACCTGGGAGGCAGATGTAGACAATATAGTGATTGCATCAGAGGTTGTTGCTGACTGGAGGACGTGTAATGTCAGTGTGGTGATTGCATTGCATCAGAGGTCGTTGCTGACAGGAGCATGCGTCATGTTCGGAGCGCACTATGGAAGGTGGATTTTTTTCGGAAGCTTATGACTATGTAGATTGGTGTATTCGGTGAGCTTCATTTCATTGGAGAGGTTTCGTGGATGAAACAGTGCGTTACCACCACCTCTTCTTGTGTTGTACTAGTCACCAATTCACCTAGGGGGGAGTTTCTTTTAGCTGTAGAGGGGAAATCAGTAGGGTTGTCCTTCGGCCCCACTTTTGTTTGTTTTTGTTGTGGATACGTTGGCAATAATAGTAGATAGAGTTGCTGCTGGGGGTTTGTTCCGGCTGCTCAAAGGACGAGATCTACACTATGCTGGTGACACATTCTTTTTTCTGGGAATAGAGTGGAAAGTTGCAGATGGCTTTTAGTGGATCTCAATTTGTTGAATGATGTCTCTGGCCTGATGATCAAATGAGGAATTGGCTTTGTACCTCTTGACGTGAGTGAGGAGGAGATTTTGGCTTATGCAGATTTGTTGAGATCCACTCGAACTTGTTTGCCCTACAATATCTTGGTCTTCCTTTGGTTGCTGGTAGGTTACGGCAGGCGGAGTGGTGACCTTTGATCGAGAAGGTGGATAAGAGGCTAGCTGGCTGGAAACCCTGATGCTTGTCTGGAGGTAGGAGATTCATGTTGCTCAAGTTCATCCGTTCTACTGTCCCCATCTTTGCCCTTTCTGCCAGGTTGCTCCATGCTAGGGTTAGGAGAAGATTGGATGTCATTATGAGGCGTCTTTTTGGTCCACTTTAGGTGACTATTGGTGTATCACTGGTGGATTAGGGAACATGGTGCTCTCTGAAAATGATGATGGCCTTGTTATGAGCCTTAAAGAGATGAACATGGCTCTAATTTCCAAGTCATCACCCATATATGGGGTGTTGGTCATGATATGTTGTCCACGCTACTCACAAAGATTTATGGGATTTCCTCAAGGAAGGGAATTTGTGTGATGCTACTTGATGTTTGACAACTTTTGAGGCTTGTGTTGGGAAATGGAGAAGGTTTTCTTTTTCGTCTTTACGATTGGACGGAGGATGGGGCTTATTGTGAGAAGTTCCTTGCATGTATTCTTGTTCACAATCTCAATGTTTTTGTTGCTAATACGCAGGACCTCTCGGTTTTCAGCACTAATCTGATGAAATCGAGATTGGTGGACCTTGTGTCTTTAGTGGATTCCCTTGATTGTTTGGATGGCCCATTGGTGGGATGTGATCTCTAGTGTTAGTTTGATTGTAATTTTTTTGTTAGGAAAGCCTACAAGGCACTCTTAGAGATGGTGCCTTTTGATCCAAGGGGATATGTCGCTTACTGTAGTTTTTCTCTAGCTACTGAAGCGATGAAAGGTTGTTAATTAGATCTAGATGTGCACATTTTTTCCAGGGGTCCACGAGGATATTAATTACCTTTTTTTCAGATGCGAGGGCTCCAGAGTTATATGGGAAAAGTTTGGATGTTTCAAAGATATCAATTGCACAGACAACATCTGGGACTCATTGGTTCTAGTTGGTGTGGCTCTGAGATGACTAGAACCATTATTGTGGTGATAATTTTAGCTCTTTGGTCCCCCCCCCCCCCCCCCAAAAAAAAAAAAGATTGTATGCCAAGAATGTAATCAAGCATGTTAGATTTTTGGCTGAACCCTGGTTACTATAAATCTTATGCTTTCTAAGCCCTGTACTTATAATATTGTGAATTGATGGTGTAGTTTTTGGGTGTGCATCTTTACGACGAACAGCCTTTTCCATTTCAATTTCTTTTGTAAAACTAGTTTAAATTTGTATTCAGGCACTGTGGCCTATATATATTAAAAGTATTTATATAGTTATGGTAATTATTTTATGCACTAATCTTGTCGTTGATGGTTTTGTCAGCTCAAAACTTGAAGGGAGGTCACCATCTTGTCGACTTTCTGATAAAGTAAGCTGTCAGCATTCTGAAGAATGTTTCCTAGATCTTTATATATATTCATGTAGCAATTACTATAGGAGCAATATGCATAGCCTCCATTGAAGAGAACAACATAATAATGCTGTGAATTGTTTTGAAGGCTAGCAATCAATTACAGAGGTGGTTTGAAGACGATGATGCATTAGAGCGCGCTCTATCTGGAGAGTAAGATCCCATCTTTCTTCTGAATCCTTTAGAATGAAACGTATTGGATTTAGTTGACAGATATTTCAATACAGGTGGTATTTGTTCCCCCTGAGAAATCAGACGGACATTGTCAGACCCATTCACTTAAGTAGAGAGGAGAAAAGGCCCCATGTTTTTGGGTACGTGTATCGTGCATGTACTATATGAAATTGCCATCATACGTTTCAAATTAACAATCTACTCTTTTTTTCAGAAATAACGTGAATTCAAGCTCGTCAGAGTTGTGCACATCCTTGCCACTGCCACAGGTAAGTCCATTTCACAATAGTGCATGATCTTGGTATCAGTACTCTCAGGGCACATTTGGATGTGGGATATTGTAGAGAAAAATTAGTTGGGTAGATACTGTGATCCAGTAAAACATGCCATATTTGGTTTTGAATCAATCATGTTTGAGGGATACAATTGTTGATGGCCTCTCACAGAGACCATTTTATGTCACGCGACTTGTACATTTCCCCCCCTGAACATGCTTTTAATATTTTATTTCATTATCTAATATCATATTATGAAAATGAATATAGTAGCTATATTCACTCCCCTTTTTTCATTAATAAATTAAGTATTTGCAGAGCTTGATTTTTTCCAGATCAGTTTTAGGTTTTGCTATATTGTTTGGGGCAACAAGCCTCTATCTGCCATCGATTCCATTAATTAAGTTGATGACGGTCTAATGACATTGTCAGATAGCAGAGGTCCATGCTCATATTCACTGCGAAGACAATGCATTTTATTTGACTGACTTGGGTAGTCAACATGGCACCTGGATCAGCGAGTAAGTTTTGAATAAGTGAACATTGCCAGCATGCAAGACTGAAGTGTGGCTTCTATTCACATTCTAAATTATCATTTACTGTTTCCTTGTACAGTTTTGAAGGAAGGCGACATAGGGCTCCACCAAATCTTCCAGTTCGATTCCATCCATCTGATGTTATTGAATTTGGGTCTGATAAAAAGGTTTGATTTGACGCTTGTTAAAAGAAAAAGGTCATGGAAGAATTTGTCATAGTGGTCATTTTTTATTTACCATATTGACATCCTAGATATGCTTATCCTTTTTCACTTATTCTTCTTTTACTGCCCTTGATTAATGATAGAGTGAGATGTTTGCATTTCTAACCTTTCTTCTTCCAGCTTTATGTGACTGTTGTATAACCTGCATGGTGATCATCCATTCGAGAGAAGGAAATAGTCAGATCCTGTACTGTACAAAAGATTTTGTGCCCAATTTTCTTGTTCTATCTTCATCGTCGCTATTTTGTGTTGGAACTTTCTGGAGCTTTTCCTAAGATTTGTTGAAGGCACCTGACAGTGAGCAGATCACCAGGATATACCATGAGGGCATGTTGAAAAAAATAATTTTCAATGTACTTTTAATATGTTTAAAAAAATCTTACCTTTGGTACTCCTCAAGAATCGATATAAGATGAACAAAGTATCAAAGTGTTTTTTTCGTGTCTGATACTAAAAATTGTGAATACCTTGGAACGCAAAAGGCTGTGGTTATAGAAAAGTAATCTCTGGCATTGGAATTTTACCTTCAGTTCAGATATTCTAACCAGATTCCTCATTTTTCTTCAGGCTATATTCCGTGTCAAGGTGCTGAAGAATTTCCAACAGGGACCGACTAGCAATGAACAACAAATCCTGCAAGCTGCATGAGTATCGACTAAAGCTGTGTATCGAACCAGTTAGATACCATACTGGTCACCATGAAAACCACATAGATGCATGAATTTGACCTTATGAGGAAAGGAGCCACCACACTGTGAAGACGTTACTAGATAGCCGACATCGCAAAGTTGCAGTTGAGGAACTGTGCATTGGCATTTCATGGTCCATTCAGAATATAAATTTTATATGTAGATTTTCATTATTGTATACACAGTGGTGCCATTTCTAGCAAAGCAGGTAGTAGTTTCAGATTCACTGTGTATATACATTTCATGTAATTTTTTCAAAAAATATCATCAGTTAAAGCAAATTTGTGTATATTGTGTAGAGATTGATGTGAGCTCCTGATTCTGCCTTTTTATGTATTACTTTTTATTCATGTCCCCTCATTTTGCTTTTATTTTTGCTATATAAGTTAGTGGACAGTATTTGCAGATACATTTAACCTTGGGGGGCTGTATATGTAATTCAGCCTTTCATTTTTATTTTTATCAAGAAATTGAAGAGAACCTCAACTGCCTGGGTTTTTTAGAGTCCCTCCTCCCTAATAATCGATAACAGAAATTCACAATACCTGTGTTGTATCATCAAACATCAAATATCGATCATAAAAGCAATTACGGGTAACCTAACGATTTTTAAGAGGAAATCCAATTAAAGCACACACAAATATGATCAGTTATGCAAGCTGGAAGACACATATTTACAAGGTTTACCTGTAAGTGGGTTGTCCTTGGGCGACAGTGATCAGTTTTCACTACATTCACACTTAATCGTACTGTAATTCACTATTAATTGGACTATGTCCTCGACGACACCGGTTGATCTCTCTATATGATTAGAACATAAATATAGATGAAAATTAGCCCTAACCCTAGTGGTCCTCCCTTATCATGGGTGGTTATAGTGTGGTCCTTTCTAAATATTATTAAAATTTTCAGAGATATTTTTTTAGAATTTGAAGAATCGACACAAAAGATTGAAAATTAAGGCCTTGATTTACATAAGATTGGCTTTATTTATATTATTATGTTCTACAACTTCCATTTTAGATTGGGGTTTATAGTCTCAAGTTTACATCTCCATAAGCCTAATTAAGTTTTAAGACCTCTCCTCTTATTTTTGCCCATGTAAAAGAATTTTTTAGACGAACCACTTAGTTTGAAAGAACAAATGACAAGGAAGAATTTGTCATAGTGGTAATTTTTTATTTACCATCTTGATGTCTTATGTATGTTTATTCTTATTCATTTATCTTGCTTCTAGTGCCCTAGATTAATCATGAAGTGAAAGACTCGCATTTCTTCTCTTTTGAATTTTAGCATTATGTTAATTTTGTATATGTGAAGGAAGAGAATGAATTGACGTTTCCCATTAATGTTTTACCTCTCTATTTATAAGTATAGAGAGGTTAAAATCGAAATACATAAACAAGGAAAGGTTGGTACTTCGGTCAACTGTCGATAATGAATTTTCAAAGATAAGAAAGGGTCTTGACTTCTCCGAAAAAAAATCCATTACCTCCCTTTCTTAGTTAGCTTATTGGGGAACATGTTAACCACATGGCGAGCAAGTGAGCTTCAGGTTAACAATAGAATGGTCAATGTTATCCTGAAAAAAAAAGATCTTTTTCAAGTATTACCAAGAAATCGCCTTTCCTCAATGCAACAATAGGGGGGCGAAGATGTTGATTGCCCTTCTCATGGATGATGTATCTGTGATTCATCTACAATATACTTGAATTTT
Source organism: Ottelia alismoides (assembly GCA_037367405.1). Taxonomy (NCBI): domain Eukaryota; kingdom Viridiplantae; phylum Streptophyta; class Magnoliopsida; order Alismatales; family Hydrocharitaceae; genus Ottelia; species Ottelia alismoides. The sequence continues at coordinate 135,886 of JAZKJV010008883.1, forward strand.
GGCCCAAATGCATAAGCAAACTCACTTATAAATCACATAAAATAAAAAGATTATACAAATCAATTTTTAAATAAAAATAGGTTAATTATACTTAAATAACATGCACAAAACATACAAAAAAAATCTCAGAAAAGAAATCAAAATGAGCTTTAAATGAACATATAAATGAACATAGCTAATTGACAAATGAAAACCCTGAATAAGTAGGAAATATTTTGATTTTCAACGGAACTTGAACAAACTCGAATTAACTTGATTTTTATTAGATTAGTATAAAAATATAAAAATAAGTCAAAAATCACAAGGTGCATGAATCCCAAGGAAAAAACCCAACTTGATTGTTGGTATATTTGATTTGAAAGCTACATAACTTTAGTACATGAACTCCAGTCAAACCATACTCACTTTTAAAGTTAAACACTAAAAACGTATTAAGGTATGGATGTAGTTTTTGAGTAAATATGGTTTATGTATGGATAGTTGGGTTATGGACTAGACTTGTATCGTGAATCTAATGGTTTCCACGTATGTAATTTAATCAAGGCACAATATGCACTCACTAACACTTGTGCCAGAAAACTAACTAAAGACAAAAAGATTTTTTTAAAAGCAATATACATATGGGCCTAACTAATCATGTTTTCTATAAGATTTTAAGCTAACTAGAATATAATAAGTTATATAAATATGTGTTGAGGAATAAGGCATGCGAGAGGACCCTTGTTTCAATGTGAGGGAAAGAAAAAATGACAATCCTATGCCCTCCATCATCTGGCCTTCCATCTACACTTTTAAGTCTGATGAACTACTAAGACAGTGGATTGAATGCAAGATCTAACTTATTTCTTATTGTTGAGGATTAAGTCTTGAGGAGAATCTCTTGGACTGGGACCTTGAGTGACACATTGACTCAACTATCATGACTGCACTACACAAAATGTCACATCTCTATACTATATGCACATACAAAGAGTCTGATAACTAGAGAAGTTGGATTCCTTTTGATTAGAGATTGATTGAACCCAGAATTTTAGGATCACTCAAATCAAGGGTTCATGATGAATTAAGCCTTGAAAATTCACATGCACGGCCAAGGTTTAATCTGACTCTTTCATTCTTTAATGCTCGAGGATGAGCATGATTTAAGTGTAGGGGGGTGATGAATCTCTTATTTATCATCGCAATCTTCATCTACTATCACTCTATCTTGAACCTTTCAATAAAATCTATTAATAATTAACCTTAACTAACAACTAACCCTCTATTAATACTAAACTTAATTATTATATAAATCTAACACTCTTTTATTTTCTTCATATTAAAAATTAAAAAAAAAGATAATTATTATATATATATATATATTTGATTTTTCTATAATTTAAAATACAAAAAATCATAAATGAATTAAAAAGAGGTGTTTTTATTCATTAAAAATGCATGCAAAAATTCTACTTGTATATATGACTTCTTTTGGATTTTTGTTTAACACGAAACTTGTAGATCTCATCGAGATCTACAACTTTCATGTTTTGAACTTTTTCTAATTTGACTTATATTTATTTCCTTTTGATTCTTTCTTTATTTTCTGTTGTCTAATAATCTTATTGGGCCATGTGGCACCCTCTAAGCCGTTCACATGGCCTGCTCCTTCTTTCATACATGTCCAATCTCCAGCCCTCTGATCTGATCCTTAGATCGGATTATGTCTGTTCGCCTCTGCCTTGCTTTCCACCGCAGGATTAGATCATCTGATCTAATCCAAGATGCCCACATCTGCCTCCATCTGGGCCATTGGATTGCTAGATCAAACAGATATCTCCTCATCTTCCACCTCCCTAACCATCCACTATCTCACCGCCCACCTCCCTTCTCCCATTTTTCATAACCGTTTCACCACACCTCAACCACCACTTTCACCTCCCTCATGTAGCCCTAATCACCACCACTCTAGACATGGCCTTAACTACTCCCAACACATCCTTTAGGGCAATTGGCAGTTGTTACAAGCATCACCTCCACCTCTTTTGTAACGATCGACCACCTCCATAGATACTCCATATCCGTCGCCCATTCGTCGCGTCCACCCTTCATGCAAGACTTCACCTTAGCCTTCTTCCCCTCTCTGTGATAGGGGGAGGTGGAATTGAAGAGTAAACATGGGCTCAAGTTTCCAGTGAGACCCATGGTGTCAGACAATGCTCTGCCCCTATCGTTTGAGCTCATCATCGTGGCTAAGCGAGTCGAGCGAAAATCAGAGGCTCAATTTGAGCATCATCCCAAGCCTTCCTGTCGTCGGTGATCCTCTTCAAATCCCAGGTAATCCACCCTCTTTCCTTTCCTTGTTTTCTCCCTTTTTATTCAATGCACACACCTCACTCCACCTTCGATTGACCAACCATTGAGCATCACCAAACACCCCCATCCTCGCGCACCCCTCCGTTCACCACCGTCCTTCCTCCACAACCTTCTCCACCCCAGGCATTCTCCTCTGTCAGAGGTGGAGGAGATCTCACTCATGGCTATACCTGATACACAACACATACCTCCATTTCACCAGCACGCTTCAACTATATCTCCTGCTAACACTCCTTGTAGGTCCCACCTTTAATTGCTGGACTTCGGGCAGAGCTCCATTCTAGAGCTCCGCCTCCGATATAGGTTCATTGTCAACCATATCCACTGGCCTCCTTCCCTTTGCAATGACTCAAGCTCAATCACATGCATCTCAGGGCTATCTTGGGACCTTCAGCGACCATCGGAGAGCACAGAGGATCTCATGCATCCTTGATGGAGCTCTAATCATGCCGCCAACGCATGAGGAAGGAGGAAGCACCAAATCCTACAGGTGCCGTTGGATGGTGCCCCTCTAGCATCCATCCAACGGCTGTGGAGCAGCCACATGGACCACACCGAAGCACGGAGGCTCGATGGGACCGAGCCTCTCCCAAGTAACCTTGGGTCGCCACGTGACTCAAGGCACCTAATGCGTCATCGACCCTCCATCCGAGCCTCCACCAACATGCTCGGCATGTGGCAGCTTGGAAAAATTACACCCACACCCTCATCTTCTCCAGAAAATTGCACACAAGTCCAGCTTTCCAGGTCACGCGCTCCATGCACAACACCAAAGGAAAATTATGCGGGGGCCCGATCGATTTTCTGAAATTAAAAAATGCCCCCGGGCATGGTTAAATTGCATAAAAGCCCCATCGGGTTTTCTTATTTACAAAAATAACCCTCCCAAGATTTTTTTGTTAATTTTCCTAATTTATTTTCCATATTTTTCTTACATTTATGACCCTGGACACTTTTGTTTATATCTTTAGCATATGGACTCCATTTCAGTTGATTTCAATTTCATTGTATTGCTAATTTGATGCTCTACCTATTGACATTTTTTATTCAGAGATTTGACACTTAGAACCCATGCTTAAATTGATCTTTAATGTTTCTTATTGCTTGTCCATTAAAATGCCATTTTAGGTTATTGAAATTATCTTGAACTATATTAATCATGAAATTAACCATATTTTGGTTGCTCAATATATTGATTATTTTAGAGGCATATTTGTTTACATTCATTTGTTTGCATTACATATCGTCTTGTCACATTATGTTATCTCTTTTAATTGGCATATGATTGAAAAAATGCATGGTATTCATTCATCATAATGTTGCATCATTTTGTGATTTTTTATACACCGTCTGCATGGTTGAGCTAGATTCTGAATCAACCATTTAATTTACGCATTTAAATTTGATTGATCATCAAAGAGGTTCATGTCCCTATGTTCGACCTTGGTTAACTTACCGAGTAAAAAATCCACCTATTCAAAGGGGTGGTACTCTGATTGATTCATTTTTGCTTCCTATGCTACGATAATTTGCGACTCTTAAAGAGGTAGAAATGTCATTCATCAGATGGCACCTTTTTCGGGACACAACTCATCTTCGTGATTGATGGATTTTGTTGTTTCATTATGTTGATTATTTTTTATGCATAGGTCTCTCTGTTTTTGTTTATTTCGTATGTTTTGGTTTTCCATTAAATTCTTTGATGTATATCTAATACTATTTTTTGTGGCAGGGACCATGGAGATGGAGGACGCTCGATCGACATGAAGGTGAGAGTCGAGAGCTCCCGATGCATGGAGCCATAGAAGGAATTTTGAAGACATCGAGGAATTTAATTAGTAATTTTATTCATGTTATTTGTGCATATATTTGTAATAATTATCTTTATAGAAGTTCTCGATTGAGGACTCACGTGTGTATCATGGACTTGGACTTACATGTAATGTGTGGAACAAGTTTCACCCCAATCCGGGTGGGGCTCCACTTGAATGTTCGAACCTAGGGTTAGGCACATGGCTTTTTGAGCTTCTTTTATTTTATATCACTTGTGTTTGATCGTATGTTTGAGCACATAATAAAAATCTATGAGATTTACTTAATCTCATGTGATTCAATGAGATCCACTAAACATCATTCAACTTAGCCAAAATTAATTCAATTCTATCTCTAATAGTATCATGTTTAGGGTGTGGTTTCACTCGACTTGCATGCATGTAGTATAAATTCTAAATTCAATCTTGCACGTGCATGAAGAATGCTGGAGGCACTATAAATTTCTCTCTTGAGCATGCATTATGATTTCTATTTGCATTAGCTTTTCTCGACCTCCCTCTTGATTTATCACTTAGGATTTAAATGAAATTGGGACTGCCATTAGACGATGGATGTTTGATCTATGCTCACATTAATTCAGTGATAACCTAAAGCATAAAATTGGGAATATCAATGCAAGTCGACCAAAATAAAATGAAGTAAAATATCACCTTGGATTATGGGAGAGCAATACCCACTTTGGACATAGGATGTTTTGCATGTTGAGAGGCTTGTCGTATCCTTATGATAGTGCCCAAAACCTATTATTAAGCCTTGTGTAATGGACTCAAAATTGGATGCTCACCAACAAAATAGAAAAGATAAATGACCGACATCTTTTGGTCTTCATGTGTGAGTTGGTGAATCAAGGGTATATGCTTGCTTGGTTGATCTTGGATTATGTATTCTCTTCAACCCTCTGGTAACCCTAGGTACGCGATCTTCCATCTCCATAGATTCATTCATTCAACCATTTTGTAAATCCATTCCACTTTAACCCTAACTGTAACATGCCCCCCCATCCTTAGCTCCGTATTCACCATACTTAAGCTACTCTATAGCCTAAGTATAGGGGGAACCATGTACCTCTCTGATTGTTCACCTCAGGCCCCTCCATCTTCATTGCATATCTCCATCCTTAGTCTCTTCTCAGCCTACGTATAGGGGGGACTCAAGCCCCTATCACCTTCTTTTATCCACTCATTTGATCCCTTCCCTCAATCCTCTTATTATACTTAGGTTATTCTTAATATAAGTATAGGGGGATGTCCCGAGTCAATTCATATATGCTCTTCTATATTTTAGCATGAGCTATGACTTTGTTTCACTTTTTGCTATGAAACATAGAAAAAATCTACGTATAGAGGGGTGTACCATATGTATTTCATATATACTTTAGCTATAGCTCATAATCTGAATTTTTTTCAAACTTTTTGGGGTTAGGGTATAGCTTTTTGTGAACTGATTTATGTAAAATGTCTTGTAAAATGATTGAAAAATTTTCTAACTATGTGACACTCTTTTGAAAAATGTTTGACAATGGTTTGAAAAATGTGATTTTACTTGTTTTGAAAATTGTTTGAAAATATTTTGAAATCTGTATATTTTGTGACTTGGTTTCGAAAATGTTTTCAGAATTCTTTCAAAATTGAGAGATTAAATGAGACTAACTTGTGTTTGTAATTACATCTAACCTTATTCAAAAACCCATAAAAATTTGAAAAATCAAAATTTCTTTGGTAACAATTCTGGCTACTAAACTTTAAAAATGATTAGCTACTTTTCAGTGAGGGAACTATGGTCTCCCTTAGCATAGTGGGTGGTTAAAAGACATTGTGTATGACACCATCTTGAAGTAATACGGGTAGCCGTCTGACGGTTCGTACTTACAACCATATTAGCTGGAAGTAGATGCAACTAATCATATGAGTTTAGGCCAGTTAGTATTTCTCTAAAGAAGTCAAAAAAAATCATAAAAAACTTTCAAATTTTAAAAAAATCACAAAAACAATAACTTTTCAGTTGGTGTATCTCTGACACAATCACTATCACTCAAGGCTTAAATAATTGAGAACACTTGGTTTTTGAGGTCTTAGAGTTTAAGTTAACCATCCTTAGTCATTAGAGTTTGAGACTTAATAATCTTCACTTCCCTAGTTTGAAAGATATGAGTGCTATATTGCACTCTTCATCTCTACTTTAAAGGAATATGATCAACACATCAACTACACAACTGCATGAATGGTGAGATGAGTTGAGGTTTCACCTGAGGGACTGGAATTTGAGATTTGAGTATGGACCTGATCTTCTGATGCTCGAGGATGGGATAAATTCAATGAAAGCTTCATGAAACCTGAGCGTCAGCAAACCCTATCTAGTATGAGAATAAGTTCTTATGCTATCTTTTGATATTGACCTATGTGGCCAGGGTGTGATGAAACTTAATAAACCATTGATCAATTTGCGCCAACTTGGTATAAGCAGTGGAGCTAGCCGATGTAAAAAGAAAATAAATGTTGAATGAAAAAAGCTCTCAATACAAAGTCAATTACAAAGAGCTTCCACCAAAGGCGAGCGCTCTCTACCATTTCAAAGTGTCCATTTGGACCAAAACTATTAGGACCAGGAGTCAGGCTAGCACCCAAAATGGTCTATGCATCACATAGTGATACAAGTCTAGGTGTCGAAGGTATCTTAGATACTCAAAAAAGACATACCCCTGTGCACTCCCAGGAAAAAAAGTGCAGACGACTCCAACCTTGACAAACGCATTGATGAACAAACAAAATATGCATTGAGTAATAAGGCACTCGAGAGGATCCTTGTTCCAATGTGAGGGAAAGAATAAATGACACAATCCTGTGCCCTCCAGCAGCTGGCCTTCCATCTACACTTTCAGGTCTGACGAACTATGGAGACGGTGGATTGAACACAAGATCTGACTTATTTCCTATTATTGAGGATTGATTCTTGAGGAGAATCTCTTGGAATGGGACCTTGAGTTACATCTTAAATCGATCACATGACTGCAATACACTAAATGTCACATCTTTATACTATACGTACATACAGAGAGTGCGATAACTAGAAAAGTTGGATTCCTTTTGACTAGAACTTAGTTGAGCCCAGAATTCTAGCATCACTCAAGTCAAGAGATCTTAATGAATTAAGTCTTGAAAATTCACATGCACTATCAGGGATTAATACGACTCTGTCATTGTTTAAATGCTCGAGGACAAGCATGGTTTAAGTATAGGAAGCGATGAATCTCTTATTTATCATCACAATCTTCATCTATTATCCCTCTTTCTTGAACCTTTCAATAAAATCTTTTATTAGTTAACCTTAATTAACAATGAACCTAATATTAATAGCTAACCCTAATTATTGTACAAATCCAGCACATTTTTATTTTATTTAGTTTATATTATTTTTATTAAAAATCCCAAAATAGATAATTATTATATATATTTATTTTGGATTTTTTACAATTAAAATACAAAAAAATCATAAATGAAATAAAAGAGTGTTTTTATTCATTAAGAATGCTTGCAAAAAATATACTTTTTATATATGACTTCTTTTGGATTTTTGTTCAACATGAAACTTATAGATCTCATCAAGATCTACTAAACTTTTTCTAATTTGACTTATGTTTATTTCTTTTTGATTTTTCTCTTCATTTTCTATTTTCTAATAGTCTTGTTGGGCCATGTGGCGCCCTCTGGGCCGCCCACGCAGCCCGCTCCCTCTTTCCCACATGCCTAATCTTCAGTCCTCTAATCTGATACCTAGATTATATTTGGGTCATCCACCTCCGCCTTTATTTTCCATCGCAGGATTAAATCATCTGATATAATCCAAGCCACCTGTGCCTGCCTCCATCTGGGTTGTCGGATTGTAAGATCCAACATCTATTCCTAATCTCAGATTGATGATCTAGTCAAGGTCTATACACCGGCGTGTTGGTGTACATATAAGGGCATATGAGTAATACGATCTCTCAAAGGGATCATGCAGGTTCACCACTGAACCATAAGATATGAGTTCACTCATGAGATATTGAGACAAACCAAATTCTATTGATGGTCATCTAACCTTAGAAGAAGGACATGATTTAACGGTATGATATATGCTTTTGGAAAGCATATTATCAATACCAACTCCTAATGGTCGAATGAGAATCTTAATGATAAAACCTTGAAGAAGATAGTTCAAATGAGATCCAGACTTCGTGTTTAATTACAATCTTCCATTGTGGAGGATGTATGGATATTAGGAATAATCGAGGGAGATGTAATCGTAATTGATTGTATACCATGGCGCTTCCATTCAGAGGGAATGGAGAAACATGGTTGGATTTTAGTGACTCCATTCAATAGACTAGTTATCCAATCTCAGTCCAATGGTTGGGCGTTGATCTGAATTGGATTCGAATAAAATGAGAAGGACTGGGTACATTATATGATATGATCAGACATATCTGAGAGGTCTTCTAGATATGGATATGAAATTAGATCTTTTTATCCAAATTACCATACATGGCATATATAGTCGCCTTGATCTTTTCTCCAAGTATCCACGGAGAAAACTCTTTCTCCTTGAAAGAGTTCAAAGATTGTCCCATTAGAGACATGATCTATGTATTGAAAAAAGATGAGAAATTTAGGATGATTAAACTAGTTTTAATTATATTAGATAACATTTTTTGGATAGTATTATCCATAGTTATCTAAGAATAATGTGGATAAGATTTATAATATTTTTTTACATGTGCATAGAGAATTTAGAGATAATTAAATTACATTTAATTATTCATGACAAGAATAATGTGAATAACATTATCAACATTAATTATGGATATTGTGGATACGATCCGTAATATCCTAGTGAGACTTAAATATGAATATGATTCATAATTTTAATATTAATATGAATTGTATTCACATTATACAATAAATATAAATGTATTTTACATTTAGTTTTGCATATATGAGTACAATTCTTAAATGTCAATGACTTATTTGTAATTATCAAAAATAAATTTAAATTTATATGGTGATATACAAAATACTTCAATAATAAATATTTGGTTCTAAAAGAAATTACATCCAAAATAGAAAAGAAATAAGAGGGGATACTCCTAATTAGAAGTGGGTGGATATGATGGGAGCCATTATAGTGGTTTTCCACCCCGTATTAGGAGAGTCTCTCTCCTTTTTATTTTTACTATTCATTGGTAAGTATTTTATCTTGATATTAAATTAGAAAATGGAGTTGATAATTTATTTTCAACTACTAATCCTAAAAGTGGTTGAGAACTACATTTGATCTTGTCCATTGATTAAAAATCAGGAGTGCACCTGAATGGTCTGAAAAAGAATAAAAGGGAGGAAACCATAACCTTCCTTGAAAAAAGGAATTTCAGAGAGTTGAAAATAATCAAGTATCTCTCTTATCTATGAACACCCATAATTCTCTCCTCTCTCCCCACGGTCATCCCCAGCACCAGGGATGCCATTACCATGGTAGGACATCTCCTCATCATTGTGTTGTCAGATCGATTCAATCGATTTCACATAGAGGTTCTTCTTGACAGTTCTTGCAGATCGAATACACTCCATACTATAGGGGGATGGAGTATGTCAGATTAAACATTCTTTTCACAGAAGTAGATGGCAAGCGATCCCTTACAATCAGAAACAACAATCACACTACATGGTATGTTAATGTCGAAACCCATACGGGTAAAAACCACAACCTAAGCCGTTATGACTAAGTATTTCCTCTTACCCGAGCCAACCGACTCTTCCATTATATGTTGAGATATTTAAATGGATATATCAACTGCTTACAAGCATAAGGCTCACAACTTTGGATTACACTACAAAGTCACAACTTTTGATCAAACACCAAAGTCACAACTACAACTAGGCTAGATGCATCACTGCTTAAGGCTTCACCTTGAGCTTCCTGCAGAGAAATCTTCGAGAGTATCTACAGAATAACATCAATTTGAATAAGAATGATTATCTATTTTGATTAAATAAATACTAAATTTGCAATAATCAAAAATCAAAAATCAATAATTAGTAGAGAGAGTATATCAACAAGATATGCAAATACTTGATTCAAATAGATATATCTCGAAGGCAAGTGAAATCTATAAAAAATATCATCAAAATTTTGTAAGTAGCTTTAAAGGAATCTCTGACTGCACACAGATAGCTTGAGGAACTTGCTACAGACCGGGACTACCTTTTAACTTAAGAATCTTCTCTCCATAGGATATGAGCAATCAAGAGTGAGTGAGAGAAGAATACTCGAATGAGTTGTGTGTTGAAATGAGGAGGTTGGAGTCTCGTTTTACAGGGTTAAACCTTGTAACTATGAAACAAAAAATAGTAACATTTAAATCCAGAACGATAAATCAAAGACCATGATTGTCAATGCTCAAATGATCGATCAGATAAGAGGAAATGATTGATCAAAGGATCAGTTACATAATTCAAATTTCAAATAAATGATTGATCATAAAAAGTGACTTATCAATCAATGGAAAATAAAGGTCAATGATAAATAACATTCAAAATATGATCGATCAAAACTAAAGATATGAGGAATCAATATATCTTACTGATCATAAAGAAACAAATGATTGATCAATTCGAAGTGTTCATCAACTGGCTGTAGAATGATTGATCGGTGAAGTACCATGAGCGATCAATGAATGATCGATCAATTGAGTTTCTAATGAGCGATCAATGGGAGTCTTTGACTTTCACTTTGTCGTGAGAACTTTGACTTGACTAGTAGCAGTACTAACTCTTTGTGTACATCATCAAAGAAACAAGAAAGGAATACAATTTGGAGTACATTTGACTATTACACAATAAGTACAAAAAACACTTTACAATAGGTAATATGAATAGAATAATTTTGAATAACTTCAATTGAAGTCTTGAACTTTGTCTTGAAGATCCTGCAAAAACAATACACATTGCAAGTAGAGATAATGTGTACCAGCTATAAAATAACAATAAATAAGACTATAACAATCTTCCCTTTTTATAGATGACAAAATAACATATTTAGCCTTAAAAAAGTTTGCAGTCTATGCAATTTTAATTTTAATTTTCTTCACCTGAAGGTAAGATCCCAAATCTTAACTTATCTATAATAAAACATTCATTTTGTCTTTCTCCCTTTTTTATCATTGTAAAAAGACCACAAGTTCAATAGAATAAAAAACATTAAACATAAACTTCATTCATGATAAAGTAGAATTATATAACATAGGGAAATAACATAAAACAACATACATAGTGCACTACTAAAATATATTAGAGAAACAAGATAAAACAACTAAGCATCTAAGTCATAGTCGAAGTCAACCGTATCATCGTCATCTTCTTCTTCAGACTCACTCCATATTCTTCATTGTCTTCATCATCATTAAGAATTTCTTTGATGTCAAGTCTCTTTCCAGTGCGAGATGATGAAGGAGGAGCATAGGGCCTTGATTGAGGAGAGGGATGAGGAGGAGGAGCTGGCGCTCTAACACGAGGATGAGCAACAAAAGCATTCCTAGAGGGTCGAAGGGAGGAGAAACTTTGAGATTCTGCATTCTACCGAAGATACGATAGAGGAGCTCAACCTGCTCATTCTGCAATGTCACAAGATCATTTGTAAAATGAACCATGTTTATGTTATGCGACATTATCTGTTCCGCACTCTCTCGTTGGCGATTCAAAAAGAGTAAGATGTCATCCACTACATCCTAAGGGGCAAGAACTTGACAAGGAGCAAGATGTTGATTTCGGTATTCCCAGAAATAGTCAAAGCTGAAGGACACAATATGGCAAGGATGAGGTACATAACCTTTGAAATGAGGTGGTGGTGTCAGAGGAAGGGATTTGGTTGGTTGGATGGGGATTGAGAAGAAGTATTATCCCAGGGGGTTCATGAATATTTTATGGCATCTACACCAAAGGGTTGAACATGCCTTATCTTCCTTGGATCTTCCTCATCATCGATGGAGAACTAATTCATGATGTGGAAAATCAAAACTCCAAGATATATGAAATTTGATGGACGATTGGCGAGGATGGAAAGGAAGTATTGGCTCCAATTAAGGGGTAGTTCATTCACAAAAATGTAAATGAGAGTTTGGATATCATTAGAGACATATTCAAAGTTTTTATGTCTATGCTTTAAGGTATAAGAAAAGACAAGGTTAAGGAAACGAGGAAGAGGAAAAAGATAAGGTCCATAGATATTTCGATCCTCTTCGAAAACTCTCATAGTGAGGAGACACTCTCAGATTGTGTCACAAGGTATCTGCATGTCTCCAACTAAGTAATATTTCTCTATCGATCCTTCACATGAACAATTCAATATAATAGAGATTACATGTTCATCAATGAAAAAGACCTATCATGAAAATGAGAGTGAACGAAGTAGTTCCTTAAATCACTTATCACCTTCAGGTTGGCATAAAAAATGGGCAATACCGATGGGAGAGATACTCATGATCTATGAGTTCTTAAACCATGTGTAGAAAGAAGGGTTGAAGAACATGTGGAGATCGTTGCGCATGAAGATGTCGCTCTTTATTTCAAAGCAGTCCGCAAAAATTCTCCACAAGATGGGTGGCAAGCTGCGACAGAAATGAGGTGAAGGCCGCATCTTTTAAAATACAAGGATCCACTTCTCTTCTTGATTACTCAAATCGATCAATAGTTAAAGGTTTAGTGAAAATGTCTGCTAATTGCTTATCTGTTGAGACATAATTTAAACAAACTTCTCCCTTTAATACATGCTCATGAAGAAAGTGATGACACACATCTATATGTGTTAGTGCCAGAGTGATTGACATGATTTTTGGATGGGTTAATAGAATTGATATTATCACAAAAGATTGACTTTTGGATAAAGATAACCCAAAGTCAGTGAGAGTGTTTCTCGTCCAAATTAATTGAGAATAAGCTAAAGTTGTTGCAATATATTCAGCTTCAGTTGTTAAAATGCAACACATTTCTGCTTTTTAGATAATCATGATACTAAAGTATTTCCCATAAACCAACAAATACCACTTGTGCTTTTTTATATATACGACTACCAGCATAGTCTGCATCGTTATATGTAAAAAGATCTATAAACCAAAACTGTCAATAACATCTAAATAATGAAAGATTCATTTAGCAACTTTAAGTGACTTTCTTTAGGAAACAAGTGAAGGCATGCAACTAAACAAGTGCTGAAAAGTATATCTGGTCTACTTGATATTAGATAGAGCAGGGATCTGATCATACATCGGTACTCATTTGTGTCAAAAGCCTTACCTTCTTCATGTAGATCAAAAGAACAAGATAGAGCTAGAGGAGTAGGCTTCCCAGAACATGAAGCAAAAGTGAAACCGATCCTTGGTAAAATTTTGGCTGCGAGAAGAAAGTCTCGTTTTCAAGTTGAGATGTTTGAAGATCTAAGAAAAACTTATTTTCTCCAACTAAACTCATCTCGAAAGCATCCTGCATAAGATCAGATAATTCTTTACTTAACAATTCATTACTAAATCCAAACACAATATCATAAACATAAACTTGATCAAGAAGCAATCACACCCAAGAGACTTAACAAACAATGTGCAATCTACTTCATGTACTTTAAAACCTGAGGTGATAAGGTAGTCTCTTACCTATCATACCATGCTTTTGGAGATTTCTTAAGTCCGTACATAGATTTTCTAATTCTAAATATGAAGTTGGGGTGTTTAGAGTTTTCACAACTTGGAGGTTGCTTGGCATAGACTTCTTTCCCAAGAGATCCATTTAAGAATGTGATTTTTACTTCCATTTGAAAAGCTTGATATTTTTGAAACAAGCCAAGACAAAAGCATTCTAATTGATTCAATCTTAGCTACATGAATGTAGATTTCATAGAAATCAATGCCTTTCTGTGATGAATAACTTTGAACAACGAGTCTGACCTTGTTCTTGATAACATTTTCCGACTCATCCAATTTGTATCTGAAAACCCACTTAGTACCAATTACCGAGTGGTTCTAGGGAGGGGGCTCTAATTCCCATACCTGATTTCTTTCTAATTAAAAAAGTTCTTGCATTGTCAAGAGACAAGATTCATCATTACATGCCTTATCAATAAACTTTGGCTCGAGAAAGGAGATAAAAGCAGACAGTGTAATGGATTTTAAGTGCAATCTTGTTTGAACTCTTTTAGACACATATCGAATTACCGACTCCTTGGGATGGTTTTTAACAAAGTAGTAATACTTCAGTAGACCATGAGAATTCACATTCTTAAGTATACTTGACAGATCGCTGAACTCAGTCTCATCCTCATTTTCCAATTCTTGAGGTTGAGAATTTTGGCCCAAGTTCTCTTTAAAAGAACCATTGATGGATTCAACTACTGTCATAATTTTCTTGACGAATATACTATAAGATTTATTATGTGAAGTGTATTCTATGAAAATACCTTCTTCACTTTTCGAATCGAACTTGTCAAGATTATCATTAGCGTTAAGAATAAGACACTTTCTAACTAAAACTTGTAAATAACCTATCTTTGGAGAGCATTAATACAGTTCGAAGGATGTCTTCTTTAATCCTAATTGAATCAAAGTTTTGTTTAAGACACATAACATTCAATATTTACCTCTTTTGTCTAGAAATAACGAGGTAGATCAGACTCACAAAGTATAGTGCGAGCACATTCCTAAAGTGTGCGATTCTTTCGCTCTGCTACTCCATTCCTACATGCTATTCTTGGAACTGAGAATTCATACTTGATTCCAACATTTGAACAATATTTGTATAAATATTCATTTTCAAATCACCACCACGATCACCTCTTAACTTAGTAATGGTATATCCTTGATTGTTTTGAATCTGTTTATCTGGCTTTTTGGACTCTGAGAAGGCTAAATCTTTAGTTGTAAGAAACAAAGCCCAAATGAAATGATAGTAATTGTCAACTATAACAAAGCAGTAACGACACCCACTTAAACTTGTATAGGTCCAAACTTCTTTAAATGGAAAGGCTCTAAAGTTGGATGAGTTTCTATACTTCGTAATTCACATGTTGTACACATGTTATCCTTCTTGTAGGATAGTTTAGGAAGTCCTATTACTAGGTTAAGTTTGCTATGACTATGGATTTGTTTGAAGTGAATGTGCCCTAACCGTTTATGCCATAGTACTACCAAAAGGCATTCTAGCAACGAGACTTCGTCGAAACTACTTGTGTATATAATTTTATGCCTATTGCCTCTTAACCAAAAATCTAGTGTCTTCTTTAACAACTTCAAAATACCTTTTAGAGAAAACAACTTTAAAAACTTTATTGCAAATATGTGAAACACTCAACAAATTGTGCTTTAGGCCTTTAACTAGATTAACAGAATCGAAGCTGATAGTAGGGATTGTAATCATACGTGGACAATAACTATGCATGTATAGTTGTTTCCAAAAGTGATTGACCTCCATCCTTGGTTTCTAGATGTAGGAAGCGGTCTTTCTCTCTAGTCATGTGCTTGGAAGATCCACTATCCATGATACTATAATCTTTCTTTTCTTTGATTTGTTCCTATGAAATATTACTTTTCATTATTCTTTTAGGGTAAGTTCTTCTCTTTGTTTTTGCAAAACAATAATGAGAGCTTTTCAGGTACCCTTATATTTCGGATCCTTGATTTGTTAGATTGGTTTCAAGGATTCCTTGATTCTAATATCCTCTTCGAAACTTTCTGACTAAGTAAAACTTGAGCATGAATAGTAGTTTTAGAGGTGCTTACTTCACAGTAATTGTAACAAGTACCATATTTTGTAGTGATTTGATAATTACCTCCTAAAAGCTTATCTAGGATTGCTTTTCCTTTAGTAAACTTAGCAAGATGATTAACAAGAGTACTACTCTTTTTCCTTAGTGCAGAGATAGTGTTTTCTAGGCTGTTATGTTTGATTTAAGAGCCCTAATCTCAGTTTCATGTTGTTTTCAGATGTAGATAAACTTTATGTAAGTTCCACATATGCTTTTTGGATGATTCTACTTATGACATATGCTTTTCTATTGTGGTGCGTGCATTTTATTTGAGAACCTTATTTTATCTTTTGAGTTTAACAACAATGTCATGCAATTTAGAAATAGCTTCTTCTAATTCACCAATAGAGTTTTCAGTGGAATTTACATGATCACTATGAGCCATAAGTCCAACAAGAGCTTCTTCATCATTGGAGGAGTCTGATTCGTGGTTCTAGTCATTGGAGGAATCAGAAGAATCATTCCAAGTAACATTAAGAGCTTTCTTGGAAGTTTTTCCGTGAAATTTCTCGATCGTAAACTCTTTTTTCTTCATTTGAGAGGACTCTATGCATGTCTACAAGTCAATTCCTTATCTCATTGGTGGTTTGCAAATAAGTGATATGAGCAAACTCTCCATTGGATAGTGTGCAGTATATGACATTCAGAGCCTTGGTGTTGATAGTTTCTAACTCCTCCCTGGTGTAGCTGGAATCTCTTTCCATTGATGTATCCACTTTTAGACCATTCTCTAAACAATCAAATCATATTCCTTCAAGAAGATATACATTTATTTTTTTTCCATATTTGATAGTTGGTGCCATCAAACTAAGGATGGCGTACTGTAGATTGGTTTTCGGCTGATGTTGTCGAAGTTGCTTGTAGTTGCCATCAGATATGAGATTGGTGCTTTACTCGAATCAGGAAACCTGCTCTGATACCACTTGGCAGTATTTGCGGATCAAATACACTCCAGAGGTGGGGTGAATGAAGTATGGCAGATTAAAAAATCTTTTAACGGAAGCAGAGGACAAGCAATCTAATCTAATCAGAAACAACAACCATATTGCATAGTATGTTAACGTAGAAACTCAGGTGGGTAAAAACCTCGATCGAATCCTTCCAGACATAGGATTTCTAATTTTCCAAACTATATCTTGAGATATTTAGATGGATATCTCAATTGATTACAAGAATAACACTCACAACTTTGGATCACATACCAAAGACACAACTATGGATCAAACACCAAAGTCATAACTGCAACTGGGCTAGTTGCAGCACTGCTTGAGGCTTCACCTCATGTTTCCTGCAGAGAGAACTCCTAGAGTTTCTACAGAATAATGTTAGCTTAAACGAGATAAAACAATTATCTATGGTGATTAAATAAACTATCAATTTGTAATAATCAACAATAAAAAATCAATAATCAGTAGAGAGATTATATCATCAAGATATGCAAATACTTGATTCGAGTATATATATCTAATACAAGGGAAATCTGTAATAAAAAATATCACCGAATTTTTCTAAGTAGCTTCAAAGGAATCTTTGACAACACACAAAGAACTTCAGGAACTTGTTATAGATCGAGATTAGCTTTCATCTTAGGAATCTTCTCTCTAGAGGGTATGAACATTCAAGAGAGAGAGAGAAGGATACTCGAATGAGTTGTGTGTTGAAATGAGGAGGTAGGGGTCTCCTTTTACGGGGTTAAACCATGTAACTATTGAAATCCAAAAATATTTACATTTAAATCTAGAATGATCAATCAATACAAAAACGATAGATCAATGCTCAAACGATCAATCAGACATAGAAATCAAAATTCAATTAAATGATCTATCTTAAAAAGCTACTTATCTATCAATGAAAATGGCAGTCAAGGATAAACAACATTGAAAATATGATTAACCAAAAATAAAAACATGAGCAATAAATATGTCTTATCGATTTTACGAAAACTAGTGATTTCTCCATTCAAAGTGTTCATCAACTAGATGTAGAGTGATCGATCAATGAAGTACAATGAGTGATCACTAAGTGATAGATCATTTGAATTTGCAATAAGCGATCAATGGGAGTCTTTGACTTGACTAGCAGTAATACTAACTCTTTTTGTACCTCAATTGAGAAGAAAGGAATACTATTTAGAATACATTCGATGATTATACAATAGGTACAAAAAATACTTGACAACAAGTAATATGAATAGAAAAAAACTTTTGTAGAACTTCTGTTGAAGTCTTGAACTTTGAAGGTCCTGCAAAAATATTACACTTAGGAAGTAGAGATAATGTGTATGTCGGCTTTAAAACTAGATTAAACAAGATTCTAGCATTGCTTTTTGGTTCATAGTGCTCTTGAATAAGAAAGAGAATTTCACGTAACAAAATCATTAGCTATAAGTGCAGGAAGCACGCGATTCATCCCTGCGCCCACAAGTGTTGTCTTTGGTGGATGAAAATTGAGACATGATGTCTCTTTGCTTAGAGACTTGTAGATCACGATCACACTTAAAATGTATATTGTTTTAAATGTGTGATCATGATGGAACGAATCAGGAATGGTTCTTAATCTATGTAGTTCCATCGAAATTTTTAAATTCCATTGCTATCACGACTTGTATGACAAGTTTGTTTGTTTTATCGAATTTGACTAGATCTTTACACTTACATGATACACGAGGTCTATACTTCTCCCTTCAAGTGGTATCTGAGTCAGTTTAGAGGTATTGGATATGATCCAAAGTCCTAGGAAGATAAGGTTATGGATATTAAATAGCGCATGAACTTGTTTTTCTACGTTTGTGCTATTTTGAATTGATTATGCAAAAATTTAATGTGATGCTTTTATCCCTTTTATAAACATACTTTGAGACTCCAAATATCATATTTTTAATGTCTAAATGTGATCCCAATGATCAGGCTAATAATTGGCTATGATCGGGCGAAGATTCAGATAGAAAAATTCCCCAGTGTCTTCTTTTTGCATGTATTTCCTAACTAATAATTATGAATTTTTGTTACTATTTTTCTATTATGAAATATATTCAACTACTAAATAAATATAAAAAATTATATTAGTAAATAATACGATTTTATTTCGCTCGATTCTGATTCTGATAGCCCAATATATTAGATATCTAGTTGGCTAGGTTGGATGATGATAAGATCATCTTGTTGACATATTTATTTATATTTATCATTCATTATTAATCATGAAACTATATTATTTAATCTAATTATATGTTGAAATAAATATTTAGAGAAATATTTAATTGTCAACAACCTTTGTTGAATGATTTTTTGTGATAAATCTGATATAATCTACAATAGTTGTAGCTAGATATGTCCTATGTAAAAACAATCATTTGCTTGATCTATTAGAAATTTACGGATATTGAAATAGATTTAATTCAAAATATTTGTGAGATATTTTTATATGGTATAAAATACAATCGAAAGATTAATAAAACCACAAGAAGAAATTGGTCCAATTATGTTAACCTAAATTGAAATGGAGATGGTGTCTAGACTGGATATGCTAATGTGGTTACCTAATTAGCACCTTGAAATACAAAGAAATGATCCCTCTCAGCATATCTGAACATCTGGCATGATTTGTTTCAGAGGATAGCATAAGTCAAGGAGTTCTCTAACAACTAAAAATGGAATAAAATTATACTTGTGAGTGCATTTACTATATAGTAAAATGTATCAAGCAAGAATTATTTGTTGATTTAATTGGATTTATAATTAATATGATTAAATTAATGATCCAATATTCATAGTCTATAATTAATGATGTCTGAATTTCCCATGGAAGGATTGATCATGAGAATATGATTCGAAACAATAAATGAATAATTTAAATCATATATGAAGGATAATATGATGACATCCATGATCTCTTGTCAAGGCAAAGGGTATCGTCTCCTTGGATTATACTATGAAGATGCCTATGTGAAATCATAAATCCAATTTACAAGCATACATGGATCGGGTTCTATGTTCTCAAAAGAGACATGCTGTATGCGTAGTGATACTAATGTTGTTCCCCATATAATTGAGACAATATTGAATTGTGTTTAGTGAGTTTTATTTCTATTGACATTTGGTTTAATTGGAAACATGCCAACATCACCATAGGTGTGGTGGGTATCAGTGTTAAAGATTGAATTAGGAGTACACTTTGGGTTTGTAAGGCATAAAGAGTTCTCACTTCCTTCATCGTAGTTGCATTTTCTCATATTATTGAGGTCTGACAAAATTGGAAAGAGGATCCCAGATCTCACTTGAGGCATTTTGGTTGGCATACCTCATACTTTTAAAGCTGGAAAGGGAATATACGTTCAAAGTAACAAAAAGTGAGATAAAAACTTTGATTTAAAACAATAATAACCTTAATCAAAGTAAATATTTATGCAAATTATCCTATTTTAGATAGCATTCTTTTAATCCACTCAATATATACACTCAATCATAACTAGTATCATGGATAGGATCTGAGATTAAGATGTAGTACATGTAGTTGAACATATATTGTATGTGGTTACAATGTGTAAGTTTTCTCATAATGATGGTAATTGACAATTAAATAGGAAATGGGACAATGATCAATAATTTATGTGTTGCTACAGTCATGATCCCTCATTGAATGTGGTTTGGAAGTAACATGTCGATATGGATCGTAATTATCGAGATTCTTCTAAATATGAAGGATATTTTTTGGCAAAAGATATGTAATCTCAACATTTGATCATGAAGGATATGGTTCACTACATTATGCAGAATGGTGGCTCCATTGGAGATGGTGTACTCAAAATGTTTGAGTACATGCTAGAACCAAAGTCTTAGGAAACAAGATGGATGTGGATATGATGAGTGCCATCATTCTACTATCTCTACTCAAGTCATTAGCGGAGCTTCATAATTTCATATTGTTTGAATGAAGTACCAATGTTGATATCATATTGAAGTCTTTTGAGGATATGTTCAATTAAAGAGATCCTTTATCTTAAGCAATGCTTGTTTATGGATCAGAGAAGCATAATAGAAGCTTGAGTCCTGATCCATAAAAAGAAGAAGAAAAGTCAAAGAGTTGAATGTACTTATGTGACTTCCACATCCATGACATCCAAATAGTTGGATGACCACCATTATTGCAACACACTGATATATTGGAAGTATGATTGCCCAAACTATCTAGAATCCATATAGAAGGAGTTGGGTAGTACATCGATAGATCCTACATCTGTAATTCACCATTGAAACGAAATACTTATTGGATGAGGATAAAGATAGTTGTATCTCGATCTTTTACAAATACCTACAATCAACTACACAAGTTTTAGAAGACTAGTGAACTTTATCTAAAAGGTGATAGTCATTCACATGGGATTTGATGCAATTGTTGCAATAATCATTGTATAGATACACTCCTATGATCCAGTGTGAGAGCCTTTAGTCTTAAAGAATGTCTCCATGACTTAGATGCTAGAAAGGATTCACTATCTATTTCTAAAAATTGTTAGAGATAAACGTGCATTCTAAGATAGACATATCATAAAGAGTTGTGATGGATATATTTTAGATGGTAATCTAATATCTAAATGACTCTATGAAATTATAATATTAATGAATGTTTCATTTATATTTCCATTACTAAATTAAAGCTTAATGATCAAAATGAGTTTGAATATCATTTGACGATGGCCTGGCATCAAGACTTGGACATGCATCCATTGACAAGATCAATAGGCTAGAAAGGATGGACTTTTAGATTATTTAAAAGTTTAGAACTTACCTACTTGTGAATATAGATAATGAGATTCCTAGATCGTAAAATAAAAGGATACTTGAAGATGAAATACACATGCATCTTCAAATCAATTTAAGGATTGTGAGACCACCTAAAAGGTATTGAATATACAAAACCTACTCGAGAGGGAATCGTGTGCACTCACAAGGCGAGATACACGATCGTTGTGATGATCTCTCACGAGAAGCCTGGATAATCTCAACAATCATCCCACAATTAATATTAACCAAGACCCTAACCTCAACATGATGTGCCTCGGTAAGCGAAAAAGAGTACTTACTGGAAGCGCATTTTCCAGAAAGAAAAGAAGGGATCCCAGAGCCAGAGATAGGGGCGTCAGTGTAGCCGGAAGACAAAGAGAATATTGAAGAGAAAGAAAAGGCCCCCCATGTGTGAGACTCCCCGTAGAGCAACCGAGATCAAATACTTAATAAAGTAATAAATGTAAAGTGAATCAGAATTTAATATAAACCCTACAAATGAATGTGTATAGTGTGCTAGTATGAGTAGGGTGTTGAACACATGGAACGATCGGGTGTAGTCGTGTTCTTATTTATCTCTAAATAATGTATGTATGTATGTATTTAGTTGTACCGTACTTAGTGTTTTTGTGGGTTTTTAATTATTTAATTTTTTGGTTTTTAAAGGGTTTGAAATATTTTTCAGGTATCTATAATAATTAATAATAATATGTATATATAACTATATATGTATATAAATACAATAAATAATATTCTATTTATAGAAATATCTATATATAGTCAGAAAACATAAAATAAAATATTTTTGTATTTTTATATATTCTTATGTTTTTGTGATTTTTTGGTGATTTTTGCTAATTCCTATATACTTAAAAATGTAAAATATCCTAAATCAGAGAATAGATAAATAGGATTATTTTTTTAAGATTTAAAAAATATAAAGTACGTTAAAAATTTTTAAAAACTATTTTAAATATGTACTAATATGTATATACAAAAATATGGGACATAATATTTTTTGGAATTTTTGAAAATATTTAATAAATGTTTTAGGGTTAGAGAGGGTTTTTGATTTTTTGGTTTTTCTTTTGTAATTTTTACTGATTTTGTCTATAGTGATAAAATATAATAATAAATAGTGGCTATTTTTTTTGGAAATTTTATTGAAGGTTTTATTATTTTTTGTATTTTGACTAAATAGAGAATAAAATGGCTCCTTTTTATTTTTAATAAATAGAAAATGCAAGAAAAATTCTAAATGTAATACATGGCATAAATGGGCATTAAATCATGCATTTATTCCTATTTTTACATAATTATATGAACATAGCAACTAGTCATAGAAAATGAAAAAGCAAAATAAAAATTATACAAGTTGACTAGGGTATATATGTAATATAAAATAATTACGTGGTGTTTTGTGCAAAAATACCAAATGTTTTGCAATGTAATTTACAAAATTTTAAAATAAATTGAAATAACGAAACCCAGAGGGGCAAAAGTGACCCAATACATGTAGAGGGCCACGTGAGCTGAGCTTGTAGTGAACCTACTTGTAATTTCCAAAACATACAGGGGCTTCGATATGATTTTCCACAAAAGTTAACTTGTAATTAAATATTTACAGGGTTTTTTAATAATTAGAAAAACTATAGAGAAGGTTTTGCAATTTACCCCACTTACGTCCCTTGATCGCTGATAAACGAGATTTGTCGAGGGTCGTACATTTTCACAAGGCGAAATCACAGTCAGTGTATTGAACACTCAAGAAACCTCAATCAATCAACAATTAACCCATAAATAAATCAAGTAATGAATAGCACAAAATGTGAGTCAAAATTTATTATTCTCTACAAAATTAAGTGCATAACAAGTAAGCATGTAGAGGACGAACACAAGGAGCGAACGGTAGATGGGGGCAATTAAGCTCAAAAACTTATCTTTTCTCCTGTCAAATTATTATTGTTTTTGTGGATTTTTATTTTTATGTTTTTTATGTTTTTTTTAAATTTTCTTTATATATTTTTTCATTTTTCATTTTTCATTTTTACATTTTCTTTTTTTTCCTTTTTATTTCTTTTTTCTTTTTCTTGTATAATAGAATATATAACGCTATTTGTAAAATATATAGTAAGATAATTATAAATACTAGTACAAATAAAATAAATACAGAAAAAAAGTTTTTGGGTTTTCTATATTCTCTAATGTTTTTTGTCATTTTCTTGGATTTTTTTTCTAATTTTTATGGATTTTAAAATAAAAAATATCCCAAATCAAGGATTAAGTGATAGGCTAAAATTAAAATGAAGATTAAAAATAACAAAATAAGTCCGAAATTCTTCAAATTAATTTTAATAAGTAGAAAATAATATAAATAAAATTTAGTAACATAAAAACATATTTTTGGATTTTTTGTTGATTTTACACATTTTTAAGGATTTTGGAGCATTTTGATTTTTAGTCTTTTTATTTTTCTATTTTTAGGGATTTTTAGTCTGGAGTTATTAAATACTAAAATAAACAACGTATATTTTTTTGGGTAATTTTTCAAAATGTTTTTCTATTTTTTGGTATTTTATAATTTAGATCGGGATTAAACTATGCATA
Source organism: Ottelia alismoides (assembly GCA_037367405.1). Classification (NCBI taxonomy): domain Eukaryota; kingdom Viridiplantae; phylum Streptophyta; class Magnoliopsida; order Alismatales; family Hydrocharitaceae; genus Ottelia; species Ottelia alismoides. The sequence continues at coordinate 160,284 of JAZKJV010008883.1, forward strand.
TTTTAATTTTAATAGATATGAAAAAGCCTGATGCAAAATCTGAAAATGCAGCATGAATATATGAAAGAAGGAGCTTAACCTTATTTTGGATGATTTTTAGAGCACTTGTGTTATTTTTAATAATAGTAATTTAAGCGCAAAAAATACATGTACTAGAAAGGGCATGATTGCAAATAAAATAAACATCAAAGGCATACATGCAATTTCCCCAGAAATTTACAATATATATATATATATATATTAAAACTTAATGTACTAAAATTAAATACATAAAGAATCAAGGGCTTCCTTGCAATTTGCCTAGCTCACGTGGGACTGTACGAGAGCTGAGCTGGACCGAACCAACATGCAATATTCGATTAATACAAGGGCTGAAAGTGCAAAATGTCCTTTTTAATTACACACTACATTATATTTACAAGATTAATTAATAAATACAAAAAGGTAGGGCTGGATTAACAAATTACCCCAATCATGCACATCATCGGACGGTTCGGATCTATTACTAATCCACGTGTCATCATCTGGACAAGCGATACCCCTTCGCCTCTAGACGGATAGATTATATCTCCGGGCGAGATCCTGCGGACATGATGCTTTAGATCCGACATCTACTATGCGATCTAGAGAACGGCTTATGATCGGACGGCTCCTGAGGTCATTAGAAGAACAAGGGAAGAACTCGCCCTTGGTGAGTTTTGATCGAGCACTGCTCGTTCCTTCGGCTTCCTCGAGCATCTCTTCCTGGCTCTTCACGTCCCCGCAGCTCCGGCAAAGGTTCTAGGTACCCTACAAAGATTCGAGAGCCATCGATAGGCGCATGGATGCTCAAAGAAGAAGCGTGGCCTAGGGAGTGTTCTTGCGACTTGAAAATGCCTCAATCGAGGCTATCACAGTCTGGAACCTATATGGTTAGCATAAGCTAGAAAAAGTGAAGGAACCAAAGGAGTTTTAAGGGGTGAACAAAGTGAAATGCGGTGCAGTGGAGAGGCCTCAGATGACGATGGTGATGGGCCTCTGATCTCTAGATCCGTGAAGGATCTGGATGAGTGGAGGGGTTTGGGTTGAAGGATAAGCGGTAGGGAGCAAAATAGGGGTGATAGGCGTTATAGAAAACAGTCGAACACAAGTGTAGGAGTTCGCCGGAGCTCAGCTCCGACGAACTACAAAGAAGGTTTTCTTTACTCTAATCTATTCGATAAAAACCTAAAATAATAACAACAAATAAAACCTACAATTAATGACTACTTAAAAAAATGAAGAAAACAACTCTTATACCTACCGACGAAGTAGGGACTAGGGTGGCCAGCGAGGTCCGACGTGAGTGCACCTCTGCCTCCCTCAGCAACACTCGGACCTTCCAAGGGTACGCCACCTGTTACATGACGACACACTAGGTCGGAGGAGGGGGGGGGGGCTCATGAGCTTGGCGATGTCCAAAATGAGAAGGGAAGCAGGGGGTCTTTATTTATAGCCAAGTGTGCATACCCTTATTGACTGATGAATCAATGAAGATACAAGTTATGTACATGAGATCTAAATGCTCGGCGTGAATCATGGAAGAGCAGAGACGGAATCTTATGAAGGAATCGAGGCCAATGGATTGATGAAACACCATTAAAAAAGGGAAGAAAATGGGGAATTTGACAGTTCTGACGAAATTCAGAGGTGCTAAGGGTAGTTGATCGGAGGTCGACAAACCCTGGGCCCTGATTGGTCGAGATCAACCGCTACAAGACAAAACAATATATATTATTTGAAATTAATTAGTTAATTATAGTAAAGGATTTTATTAATTTTTGATTATAAAATAAGAAATGTTATTATTTTATGTAGTATTTTAATATGATTTTTATTTATTTCTTTGATGTTATTATTACAAGTTAATTTTTAGGGGTGTATTTATAGGTATATTCATATATGTTTTGGATATTTTATTTTTTTATTTTGTATATTTTATTTTATTATTTTATTCTCTTATTTTATATATTAACAACCTTATTTTAGGTGTATAAATATATTTAATTATATTTTTATGATATAATTTATACACTTAAATAAATAGAGATATGTATTAAGTAGGTATAAATACAAGTATTTTATCTATGTATTCGGCTACATTATTTATTTTAAAGTAATTTATTTGGTTTTATTTTATTTCTGTATTTTTAATAAAATATACGTAATATTTATAAGACTATAAAAATATAGAAGAATGAATAATAAAAGAATAAGATTTACTCCTATTTATATACACTGATAAGTCTAGGTATTTTACCTATGTATTTTATATAATTATTTTATTTTAATATTTTATTTGTGGTTTTATTTTGGGTATTAAGATGTACATAATTTATAAATAATATTTATAGTATTATAAAATATAAATTTATAAAAATAATAAAGAATGAATGAAATGAATATTTTATTAAGGTGTATTGTACAATGAGGGTTTAAAACCTAACTTTCACATCTTAACTCCAAAAGATAAGACACCAACTTCCTTAAATATCATATTTAAGTTATATACAATTAAAGGTGATTTTGGTGCATTTTGAAGTTTTATTTGAGAGATATGGGCATGCGAAGTTTGGTTTATGGCTTTTTATTCTGAGTATAAAATAAACACTGTATTTTATTTTTATATGAAATAAATTTTGTATTTTATTTACATTATTATCTACAACTTTTATGTAAAAAGTTTCTTTATTTGAGGTATAAATAATAAAGAATAAAATAGGTCAAAAAATGAATAAATAATGAATTAATAAATGGTATTTTTATTGTATTTGTGACCCTTATCTCCCCCTACTTTATTCCTTGTCGACCTAGTCATGAAGATGCCTAGGTCTCGGGGGTTAGGGTCATAAAATACCTTTGGTATTTTATTCTTATTCTTTTTTTATTTTATAATTTTGGAATTAAAAACAGTATTATTTATACAATGATGCAATAAACAGTAAATGTTATTTTGTACAATGCTATTTACATGCATTAGATTGGGTTTTTAAAGCCAAAATGATAGAATATAGGTGATGAAATGGAGATTCATCACTCCCCTATACTTGCCTTTGCTAGTCCCTAGCAAACACTTACGTAATAAGTACAAAATTAATATGAAGAAAAGAAAAAGAAAGAAAGAGTGGAATTGATTTTAATTATCAAACTTGTCTTCACAAAATCAAAGTTTGGAGCTCAGGTCAGACCTTGGTGTGGGAATGTGTGTGGAACCTGGTCGGGAACCAAATTTAAAACACAACAACCTTCGCGAGTCATAGAACTCAGTTCAAACCACCTCAATAGCCATGTCAGAACTAGTCTACATCATACACAAACCCTTATGACTATGAAGCTGACTTGTACAATGTAAGTGATAGTGTCTCTCCCCAATTGAAATGACAAAAGAACTGACTTCTCCAGAATGACAACCCAATGATTTCCAAATCCAGCAACTCTTTCCTCAAAAAGGGGGGTATTCCCTTCTAAGTTCAAGTGCACCCGACTCAAGAGGAGGGGGTGAAGAGAAGAATGGACGGTAGCCAGTGTAGCTACTTATCCTAGGATACATGACAAGTTTAGTCAAGTCATCCAGCTACAGTCTCACATGGTATGACTTTGAAGCTCAGGCTTGCTTTTTACTATACAACATATGTACATTCCGACAAGCATTTTATTTTCAATCAGGCCTGTCCATTCTTTTGGAGTTTTTTTGAAATACTATATACAACAACATTTACATAAGGAGTTTTTCCTCTTGAGCCATAAGACTATCCCTCTTTTGAATCATTATTGCAAACCACACTCTCATGTCTTTAGACCTCATGGCTACTGGACAGGTTGGGGTGCACTTCCGTCCCTAGACGAGGATAAATGTTTCCACTTGTGTGCGTCTAATGCCAGCAAATCCAATCCCCTCACCACTCCAACTAAGTTGAGACATGTGAAAGGTACAAATGTCCAAGGTAGGTCACAATCGACAAGAGTCGTGCGTGCATCTCGAAAAGTTTTTGTTAGTCAGTTGAGGTGTCTTGAACCTAGCCCCGAGTCTCAAAGAATTAAGTCTAAATAGACCTGAAGTACCTTAAACCTAGTTCCCATAAGATTCAAGTGAAGTTAGGTGCAGTAAGTTCCAACCAAGCTCCAATCTTCGATTTTACTTAGACTAGTTCAATCATCAAGCTCAATCCGAAAAATACGATGCTATGTAAATGCTATGACAATGCAAAAATATTTTGATGATGCAATTTTTCAAAAAGATTTTGCAAATAAAAAGACTTTAGTCATAGATAGAAAATATGTGTAACTATTTACATTAGCGTGCCTCTTTTAATTTATTTACAAGAATTAATAGATGAAAGAATTCACAGATTAAATGTTACAATTAATAAAGGATTATTATTATGAATTTTAAATGATGCATATTTATTCCTCAAACTTATTTGAAAATAATTTTAAAAACTATAGTACAAAGTAATTTTGCAAATATTTACAAATATTTTGAAGCCATTTTGCAAAGATTTTTCAAACAGTATATATAGATTTTTCAAAATATTTTTACAACCATTTTCAAAATTATTTGCAAATAGGTTTTCAAAACATTTTATTTTACACAAAGAAAAGAAATGTTATACATCATAACATTTTTTCAAAGGTTGAAAACATTTTACGAAAAGTTTTCCAAACGGGTCAAACCATTTTTCAAATCATTTTGCATGAATATTTTTAACCTGACTTATTAATCAGTATATACAAAAAGAATTTGAGGAATATTATGCATCATTTTATTAAATTGTATATGCATATAGTATTTTAGCCATATTTATTATTAACAATACGAAAGTACGAGTTATGGCAAAAGTATATACATATTATATACGACTCCCCTATACTTAGCTTGAGTTATGTCCTCATAGATCGAAAAGAAAAAGAGAATACATAACTCGTACTTAGTGTAGAAAAGCCTATATTACAACGACTAAATAAGAAATGAAAGAATGAAGAAATAAATGAATAGGAAGATGACCGTCCCCCTATACTTAGGATGAAATAATCCTAAGTGTAGGAGGCTGTATATACATGCAGGGTGGGAATAAATAGATCACAACTCAGTATGTCTCCCCCTATACTTAGGGTAAGATATCCCTAAGTATAGTAGAGTAAACAAACAAGAGAGGAGATAATGGATGGGATTAAAATAACAGAAATTGAATAACAAGGGAAATGAGGTTGGTGAATATATGCAGCACTCCCCACTATACATAGGGTGAGATATCCTTAAGTATAGTCAACAACATAAGTGATGAAACAGAACAAAGAAAGAACAAAACAGGGAGTGCACCCCCCTATACTTAGTACAAAGTGTGTCCTCAGTATAGACATACATATATGCCAAATGATCTGGGGTTCACAAGACATATGGAAGAGAGAAGGAATGGAAAACATGTATATACAATAAGTAAAGAATGATGAAGTGCATGATGATATCTGATAAAGGGATACCGGACTCTTGTCATCATCTCTCTATGAGAACGATGATGTGGTCAGAACAAGACACCCGGATATTCAATCAAGTGGGTGTCCGCTACGAGGGTCAACATATCCAAAGTAAGCTAGGAACCAGTAGCAAGAAGTAGAACATCGGCTCATAAGAAAGGAATAAGAGATCGAAGCCGATGCTGTAAGACATGGAGGAGGAAGGATCAATACAAAGTCCTCCAGGCTAATCAAAGTCTCAGGAAGGTACGAAAAGTGAACCACAGGAGACTCTCTATGCAACAAGATATCAAGTGGTCATAAGGTCGGAAGATCAAGGATACACCGAACACCATCAGACAAAACCCAGCCTTGTGAGGGTCATCAAGGTGAGAAAGCTCATATGAGTAGAGAGTCAGAATAATCAGAACACTCGACTCCGTTCTCTAACAGGTTGAAGACACTAGAAGCGAAACTGAGTACCCACAAAATGATGTACCCTCCCACAGATAACCCTCGTGGAGTGATACATACTAGTCAATGAATAATCATAACAGAGCTCAAACTTGTGAGGGTCGTCAAGGCGAGTGGACTCAAAGTATCCAGATCCATCAGGCGGATCAACAGTAGTAGTCTCGATAGGAAAAGATCGACTACTAGCAGAAGAGATCGAAAGATCTAAATAATGCCACAACCTCTCACAGATAACCCTCGAAGGGTACTATGAACTAGGCAGGGAATAATCAGTAGAATGCATCTCATCTTACGAGGACTGTCAATGAGAGAAGACTCAAAGGAGCCCCAAGAGCTAGGATAATCGATCTCGTGCTCTGATAGACCGGACACACAATCAGACAGTGAGACCGATAACACATATCAAATGACTCGGTTTCGTGTTCCATCAAGATGAACACACAAGCAGTGAGTGAAACCGATCGTATAGAAAATGTTGCATTCTCCCACAGATAGTCCTCGGGGAGTAATGCAAACTAAGTCAGTGAAATCAAGGGAATGATGGCATCAAGTCTTAGTTCCTCAAAATAATCGATTAATCACCAATACATGGGCATAAGATCATAGGAGGGATAAAGATCAATAGGGCAATCACAAAGTAGTACCTGAAACCAACCAAATCAAGTGAGATGAATCAAGGTGCAGACACCAATCCTCTAAGTGCGAGCGGTGGATGGGAGAGTCAGGAGATGGAGGAGGGATCTGTAAGAATATGAGTGAAATCATGGGGGTTCCGGGTACCGTCTCTCTGAAGCACAGATAGAGATAGTACATCAAACCTCTGAATCAAGACGGATGGAACAACATAAAAGATCAGACAGTCAGAGCTCATGGAATCATCATCAAATCCTCAAAACAAATCATATCCTCATTCTGATATGCGAGATCAAAAATCCTTAATGATGAATCACACCTGTAAATGTGCTAAAGTCAGAACCACCAAGAAGAGCACACCAATCTCAGCATCCTTAAACCTGCCCGACTTACTCAAGTAATCAATGTGATCCATAAACCTCAATGCATGCCTTATCTACCAGCGCAACAATCCCGGGTGAAAGAAGAGATGATACTAGAGGGAACGAGGAGGGCGGGTGAGATGTAGGTGGAACATAGACAAAATTTTGGCTTAAGGAGAGAGTCTCCTTGAACCGAACTAGAGATGGTGTGATATGAGCAAGGAGGCAACCACAAAATCCGACCACAAGAGTGAAGATCAGTACTTGATATCACAACTCAAATAAAAAAGATAAAGAAAGGGAAAGAAGGGCTCAAATAAAACTAAAAACTCAAACACTCATGGATGCACTAACTCAAAAAATAATAAACGTAAATGGACCCAAAATCACAATCAAAGTACAAAGCAAACCCCATTTTCACCTACTCACTACAATGAAGACTGAAATGGCAGTTTGTTATCTGTTCTATTTTAGAGTTACGAGATTTTCAACAAAGTCGTACAAATACGAAGATAGGCCTGGGATTGGAGAACTAATCCTTATTATGTATGTGAGAATAAAATGCACAAACAATGAGGGGGTTGCTCTCTCCAAGGCAATGGATCCATTATGTTTTATTTTAAACGTCCAATAGAGTTAGCAGTCACGCTTTTATTTAGATTATCACTTTTTGTTTGTTATTTTCCAATGCACGTGCTTAACGAGTTTTCAATCCCATTTAGCATCCCAAGTGATCAAAATCAAAGGGAGGAGGCTGGGAATGCCATGCAAATCGGAAATAGATGATGAATGCAGAGTCAGAAGACTTACAGTGCTTCCCAGCTCTCTCCATGCGAGATGCATAACTGAATTAAAAGCTATACATATGCAAATGCAAGCCGATGAAATCGTCCTAGATTAGACTATACTATTAGCGTGAAGCAATATATGATAATTATTTAGAAAAGAGACAAAGGTCCGGTCTTCGATGCCACTCAGTGCCCGCCACAACGGGTCCTGCCAACGCTGTATGTGACCTCTCTTGGCACACGGTCCCATAATAATTAAAAATTATGATTTGACTAAGTCCAAAAGAGAATTTATAGGTACATGCAAGTATAATAGGGTTTGGAACATAATCTATTGATCAGGCACATCCTAAGCTAGGGCTCATTCACACAAAACTAATAAAAATCAAAAGCAAAAAACAAATGAAAAGAAAGCGATGAAAACACGACAAAATCTATCGAGGCCCCCAAGGGAACAATCTGTTGGGTATTGGACCTCGTGAAGTAGCAGTGTCTGTGAGAGTCTGAATTATGACAAATTAAATGTCACTCTCTCACTTAAATTACAAAATAAAATAAAATAAAATAAAATAAAAAGTAAACTGTGAGAGAAACTATCATAAAAAATTCCTTCATGTCCTTCCTTCACTGCTCGCTCCGCCGACTAAGTCAGAAAGTCGGCTCCACCTTGCTTGGGTGCACATGTCCTTCTAAGAAGTCCTTCCTCGTGTAGTGGTCCCTCACATCAAAGTCAAACAAGAAGGAGTGTCAAACAATTCACAATTAATATCAAACATGGTAGAAAATTAATAAATTGCAAAAATAAGTAAATGCCAGTAATATACAAGAGAGCATGAACAAATAAATAATCCCAATCTATGTGGCGCTGATCCCCGATAATGACGCCGTTTGATGAAAAAGATTTATCGAGGGTCCTACGGTTTCACAAGGAGAAACCACAGTCAATGTATTGACCACTCAAGCAACCTCAATTAATCAAAAATTAACCCACAAATAAATCAAGCAATGAATAACACATAATGTGAGTCAAAATTTATTATTCTCTACAAAATTAAGTGTTCAGCAAGTAACATGTAGGGATTGAACTCAGGGAGCGAACGATAGATGGGGGCAATTAAGCTAAAAAACTTGTCTTTTTCTTATATCAAATTTTTATTATTTTTGTGGGTTTTTATTTTTATGTATTTTTTCGCTTTTAAATTTTTTAAATTTTTTGTTTTTGATTTTTTTGTATTTTTAATATTTTTTATTTTTATCTTTTTTTCTTTTTAATGTATAATGCAATATATAAGGTTATTTATACAATATACAATAATATAATTATAAATACTAGTACATATAAATAAAATACAGAAATATTTTTTTTGGGTTTTATATATTTTTCTAATGTTTTTATGATTTTTCTGATTTTTTTATACTTTTTATGGATTTTTATAATAAAAAGTCCTAAATAAAGGATTAAATAATAGATTGAAATTAAAATGTTAAAAATGGCAAAAAATGTCCAAAATTCTTCAAATCAATTTTAGTAGGTTGACAAAAATATAAATACAATTTAGAAAGATAAAAACACATTTTTGTATTTTTTGGTGATTTTCCACATTTTTATAAAGGATTTTGGAGCTTTTTGATTTTTAGTCTTGTTCTTTTTCTATTTCTAAGGATTTTTGGTCTGGAGTTAATAAATACTAAAATTAACAACATACATTTTTTGGGGAATTTTGAAAACATTTTTCTATTTTTTGGTATTTTATAATTTAAACAGGGATAAAAATGTGCTCATTTTAATTTTAAGAAAGAGGGAAAAGCCCTGATTGCAAAATATAAAAATAAGACATGAAAATATATGCAAGCAGGAGCTTAACCCTATTTTTGCATGATTTTTAGAGCACTGGTGCTATTTTTAATAAATGAAATTCAAGCTCCAAAAATACATGTACTCGAAAGGGCATGATTGCAAATAAAATAAACATTGGGGGCACACATGAAATTTTTAAAGAAATCTACAACGTATATTAAAATTTAATGTACTAAAATTTAATACAGAAAGGAGCAAGTGCTTCCTTGCAATTTTCCCAGCTTATGTGGGACTGCACGTGAGCTGAGATGTATCAGACCCACATGCAATATTCGATAAATACAAGGGTTGAAAGTGCAAAATGTCCATTTTAGTTACACTCGATTTTTTTACAAGATTAATTAATAAATGCAAAAAAGGTGGGACTGGATTAGCAAATTACCCCAATCATGCGTGCCATCGAACTATTCAAGTCGATCACTAATCCACATGTTGTCATCTAGATAGGCGATACCCCTTCGCCTTTGGACAGATAGGATTAGATCTCCGGGCGAGATCCTACGGACGTGATGCTTTAGATCCGACGTCCACTGCGTGACTTGGGGAACGAATGATGATCGAATGGCTCCTGAGGACGTTGGAAGAACAAGGGAAGAACCCTTGGCGAGTTTCGATCGAGCACTGCTCGTTCCTCCGGCTTCCTCGAGCACTTCTAGATGGATCTTCACGTCCCCGCAGCTCCGACGAAGGTCATAGGTACCCCAAAAAGATCCGGGGACCATCGATAGGCGCCTAGAATCTCAAAGAAGAAGCGTGAAATGGGAAGTGTTCTTGTGATTCAAAAACACCTCAATCGAGGCTATCACACTCTGGAACCTATTTGGTTAGCATAAGCAAGAAAAAGTGAAGGAACCAGGGATGCTTTAGGGTGTGAACGGAGTGGAATTCGGTGTGGTGGAGAGGCCTCTGGCGACGACGGTGATGTGCCTCCATCTCCACATCCTGAAGGATCTGGATGAGTGGAGGGGTTCAGGATGAAGGAGAAGCGGTAAGGAGCGAAGTTGGGGTGATAAACGCGGCGGAAAATAATCGAACACAAGTGGAGGGGTTTACCGGAGCTTAGCTCTGGCCAACTACAAAGAAGGTTTTGTTTAAACTAATTCAGTCGATAAAAAACTAAACTAATAACAGCAAATAAAACCTACATCTCATGACTACTTAAAAAATGAAGAAAACAACTCTTATACATGCCGATGAAGCAGGGAGCAGGGCGACCAGCGAGGTCCGCCGTGGGTGCACCTCCACCTCCCTCAACCACAGTCTGACCTTCTAGGGGTACACCATCAATCACATGACGACACACTAGGCCGGAGGCGAGGGCTCAGGGGCTTGGTGATGACCAAAATGAGAAGGGAAGAAGGAGGTATTTATTTATAGCCAAGTATGCAGACCCTTATTGACTGATGAATTAGTGAAGACACAAGTTATGTACAGGAGATCTAAATGCTTGACGTGAATCACGGAAGAGCGATGATGAAATCTTATGAAGGAATCGAGGCTCATGGATTGATGAAACGCCTTTTAAAAAAGGGAAGAAAATGGGGGGTTCGATAGTTCCGACGAAAGTCAGAGGTGCCAGGGATAGTTGACCGGAGATCAACAAACCCTGGGCCCTGATAGGTCCAGATATGCCACTACAGGACAAAACTGCATATATTATTTGAAATTAATTAATTAATTATAGTAAATGATTTTATTAATTTTGTATTATAAAATAAAAAAGGAAGATTTATAATCCCGATCCACGCAATAACATCATTTTGAATCCATTGGATTTGAATTGGCACTTTTTGCATCATGATTAATGTGAGGAATTGAAAATGTATGTTTATTCAAATACAGACCACATATAAAATCTGGTCAAGTTCTAATTGTTCATGCAGACTATTTCGTAATAAGATCTGCTAAACCTTATTTGATCACCCCAGGAACAACTGTTCATGGTCATTATGGGGAAATCCATAAAAAATATAAGTTTATGTAGTATTTTAATATGATTTTTATTTATTTTTGGTATTTTTTATTACAAGTTAAATTTTAGGGGTGTATTTATAGGACATATTCATCTATGTTTTGGGTATTTTATTTTTTATTTTGTATATTTTATTTTATAATTTTATTCTCTTATTTTATATATTTACAACTTATTTGTAGGTGCATATATATATATATATTATATTTTTATGATACAATTTATACACTTAAATAAATAGAGATATGTATTAAGTAGGTATAAATACATGTATTTTATCTATGTATTTGGCTATATTATTTATTTTAAAGTATTTTCTTTGGTTTTATTTTATTTATGTATTTTTAATAAAATATAAATAATATTTACAAGAGTATAAAAATATAGAAGAATGAAGAATAAAAGAATAATATTCATGTTTATTTATATACACTGATAAGTCTAGGTATTTTACCCATATATTTTATATAATCATTTTCTTTTAATTTTTTATTTGTGGTTTTATTTTGGTTTTAAGATGTACCTAATTTATAAATAACATTTACAAAATTATAACATATTAAATTATAAAAATAATAAAGAATGAATGAAATGAATATTTTATTAAGGTATATTGTACAATGAGGGTTCAAAACCTAACCTTCACACCTTAACTCCAAAAGATAAAAAACCACCTTTATTAAATAGCTTATTAAAGTTATATACAATTAAAGATGATTTTAGTGCAATTTAAACTTTTATTTGAGAGATATGGGTCTGTGAAGTTTGGTTTACGACTTTTTATTTTGAGTATAAAATGAACACTGTATTTTATTTTTATAAGAAATCAATTTTCGTATTTATATTTATATTATTACTACAACTTTCATGTACAAAGTTTCTTTATTTGAGGTATATATAATAAATAATAAAATGGGTCCCAAAAAGAATAAATAATGAACTAATAAATGGGATTTTTATTGTATTTCTGGCCCTTATCTCCCCCTACTTTATTTCTTGTCGACCTAGTCATCAAGATGCCTAGGTCTCGGGGTTTAGGGTCATAAAATACGTTTGATATTTTATTCTTTTTCTTTTCTTTTCTTTTCTTTATTCTATAATTTTGGCATTAAAAATATTATTTACACAATGAATGTAATAAACAATAAATGCTATTTTGCAGAAATTAATGCTATTTACATGCATTAGCTAGGGTTTTTAAGGCCAAAATGATAGAATAAAGGTGATGAAATGGAGATTCATCAATCGCATAGTTCTTCAGCTCTCACGTGGAGGATCGGATGGCTGTCGACTCGTATTGCTTCGACTTGAACGGATGACCAAGATTAGATATGGGCCATGTTCTTGATCTAATGGCTGTCGAGGGGTCTGAATGAACTGCAAAAGAACTCAATGGTGCTGAGCTTCAATTGCCTTGTTCTCCTCTGTCCGACGTCTTCTCCGAGATCCAGTAATGAATATAAGTTCCTGGGCATCCTCCGTAAATATAGATGGCCTGCAATGGCGTCCAAGTGCCTAAGAATGGGATCTGGAGCTCTGCTTCTTTCGTGCGACCTGAAATAGATGTTGAGCCTCAATTTGAGGCTCCACGTGGTTCTCGCATCTTGGTCCCTACACCATAAAAGTCCACCGCTCGAGGGATTCTACCTCAGCCTGATTATGAAGCTACTGGTGGTGAAATGGGAGGAATGGCTAAGAGCTCCGATAATGGAGTTAGAAGGAGCTTTGGATTCCTAGATCCACCATGGATCTTGGTTGGAAAATTGGGGTGAAGTACATAGAAGGTGTAGGGGATCATAATGGCGTGAAGGTCGGGGCGAAAGAACGATCGGAACTCGGTGAGTTTGACCTCGAGCTCGAGCTCCAGGTCAAAAGGGGCTTTGAAATTACTCATAAATCATACACTAAAAATGAAAAAGAAATAAGGGAAATGAAATATAAACCTAATTTTACCTAGAAATGGATAAACAAGGCCTCGATTCGACCAAGGGGTCGAAGAGGCAAAACCGTCGGTGCAAGCTCCGACGATGAGCTTGGATCTAGCTTGGATCTCCTCCGGTGATTTTCCTCCTAACTGCATACAACAACTTCTGACCCCTATCATCTGCCAAGAACTCCATGTGCCGGATTGGGGGGGCTAAGAGCTCTGTAGGAGTGATCAAATCGCAAAATGGCAAAGAAGGGTCAAGCTTTATGGATGGAAAAATGGCGATTTTCGAGGCATGGTGGTGTGTTAGGTGTTGATGGTAGGTGAGGGAGTGGGCTCGGTGAGGATGGTAGGTGTACGAGGATCAGAAATATGGAGCGATCGAGGTGAAGGTGGCATGGTGGTTTGAGTAAAAAAATGGAGAAATTGGGTGCCAGTGAGCTCGGATAGGGCAACCCAAGTAGATAGTATAGTTGATTGGAATCAACTAATGGAGGGATCTGGTTGGTCCACGTGGACCAACCAGATAATTCTCTGGTGATGAATCTCCATTTCATCATCTCTGTTCTTTCATTTTGGCCTTTAAACCAAAGCTAAATGCATGTAAATAGAATTATTTTGCATAAATTAACAATCATTATTTATTGTATAAATATTGCATAAAATACAATATTTAAAGCCAAAATAAAAGAATCAAGAAAATAAAAGAAAAATGAGTAAAATGCCAAAGGTATTTTATGACTCTAAACATCGAGACCTAGGCATCATGATGATTGGGTCGACAAGGAATAAAGTAGGGGGAGAAAAGAGTCAAATACACAATAAAACCCCTATTTTTTGGCCTTCAATATTGCATTTTTGGGATCTATTTTATTCTTTATTATTTGTACCTCTAATTAATAGACCTTGTACATGAAAGTTGTAGATAAAATTATATAAAAAATACAAAATTTACTTTACACAAAAATAATTTACAGTGTACATTTCATACTCAAAATAAAAAGCTAAAACCCAAACTGTCCATACCCGTATCTTCTACATATGAATCAAAATGTACCAACATCACCTTTGATTGTATATAACCTTTTATTAACTATTTAATGAAGGTAGTTCCTTTAATTTGGAGTTAAGAATCAAAAGTTAGGTTTTGGACCCCTATTGTACTATATACATGAATAAAATATTCATTTTATTTATTCTTTTAATTGTAATTTTATATTTTTATAATTTTATAAATATTATTCATAACTTATGTATATATTTATAATAAAATAAAACCATAAAAATATGATAAAATAAAATAGTATATAAAAATGCATAAATGAATATACTATACTTATACCTATGTATTTAATACCCATATTTATTTAAGTATAAAAATTATATCAAGGAAATATAACAAAAATATATTTATGTGTATTAAAGTAATTTATAAATATACAAAATATGTGTATAAAATAATAAAATAAATATAAAGATAAAAATAAAAATAAAAATAAAATACTTAACATATAGGTAAATTTACCAATAAATGAACTTGCGAAATATAACACATAATAACTCATAAAAATAAGTAAAAATCATATTAAAATACTTCATAAAATAATAAATAATTTTTATGTTTCAACCAAAAATTAAATAAATCATTTACTATTTTTTAATTATTTTTGAATTTGGATTCTGTCTTGTCTTTTTGCGGGTGATGTGGCCCAATCACGTCCCGTCACCCGTTGACTTGGGTCAAATTCTCTAACCCAAGTCGTAGGCCTATCAGACCAAGTCGCGACCCCTTCTTCTCGATTTTTCCCTCTCGATACAAGGCTCAAGGAGGATCGATCCCTTCTTAGGATTCGACCATTTTTCATCTGTGATTCTCGCTAATGCCTTGCCTAGGGTAAAGCCTCATCAATTCACCTGTGAACCCTAGGAGAAGACTCATTTTTCATCATATGTAAAAAATCACCCCTCCTCCTTCCTCGGATTTTTGGTTCCCCTTTTTTCCATTTCTTCCCCCAATTGGTGCTCGAGGGCTATAGTTAGATGACATCGAGCTTACCCAGCTTTTTGGTGCGTGGAGGAGTGAAGAGGAGGAGGTTCCTGCCATCTCCATCGCTCGTCGGCGTGAGGTCCATCTCTCGGCCACCAGCTACTTGAGATTCATTTTCATTCATTTTCTTGGTAGATTTAGTTCTTAGGTTTTATTTCTACTATTTATTTTATGCTTTAATTAGTTGTTTTAGCTTAGAATTAAGTTTTAAACCTCGTCGAAGCTCTAGAGCTCCGACCACCTCAATTCCATTATGACACCCCGTTCTGACCAAACCTTTCCACCCCATTTCCCCCCATGTATTTTCCATCTATTCGACCCATTAGCCTCCTCAGATCTTCCCTAGATCTGAGCTTTGCGGTTTATATCTACCACTCTCGTCGGACCTCACTGCCCTCCACCGTTTCACCTTCAACAACCACCAATAAAAGCCCAGATCTCCACTCCCTTGTATTTCGAAGCTTTATAACCATATGCAGGTCTGGAAGAACAACATCTAAGGGTTTTCGAGGTTCAGAAGTAGCTCCATGTACTCATGCATGCCAGAGATCCTCCGATGATCTCTGGACTTCTTTGAAGGGTCGGTCAACAATGAGATGCCGACATGAACGTGAAGCGACACGGCGTAGGCGAGCATAACATCGAATTTCAACTTGCCACCCGCGAGTTCTAGACCTATTCTTCGAGAGCCTCGTCCGTTGTCCGATTGAGGCCAAGTCTCAGAACACACAAGTGCTGTTGGATTTTGAGGAGCATCACCATCCAATCCCATATGGGGATCTAATCTTAGTCGTGGTGTCCAAAACATCATCGCGATGTCCCGTGCAACCTCATGTCTAAGTGAATCACCTTCAATCGTACGATCCAGTTCTTGTAGGGGGTATTTTGAATTTTGAACCCCCACCTTTTTGTTTATTTTTATTTACTATTCAAACTTTCCTTTGTAGTTGTAAAATATCTGTAATAAGTGTACTTTAGACCTCGTAGCTTGTCCTATTTGTAGTTGAATACTTGCCAGCTCATCTCACATGGCTCCCCACGTGAGCTGAGCATTTTGTCTTTAGGCGCCAACAAGTTTTTGTATTTTGTAAATATTAGTTGAAACCTTTTGGGTTATTTGTAGATCCACCACTGATATTTATTTTAATTGCAAATATACCCTTGTTAGTTCAATAATTTTTGTGCTTGTTCTTTAATTTTTATAAATATCATCCATGCTCCAAAAAGTATGAAAAGTTGAGGTTAAATGCATACTAGCATACTCTTTCATGTTATATATATATATATATATATATTTAACTTTGCATTTTAGATATTTACTCTATTTATTAAGATCCAAATAACACAGTTTTGTCCCTATTTGAATTAAAAATTACTAAAAATACAAAACCTTTTTGAAAATTCCAAAAAAATTTATTTTGTTTATTATTGTATTTTACATCTCTAGAACAAAAATACCTAATAGAAGAAAAATAAAATCACTAAAAATTTAAAAGCTCCAAAATCCTTATAAAAATCATAAAAAATCTTTTAAAAATCCAATAATTTGCATTTTTATCTCTGAATTTTCCTTTTATATTATTAATCAAAAATAGTTTTGGAAAATTTTGCCTTTACTTATTATTTATAATTTCCAAAAAAATTCAGCCTATTTATTTAATCATTATTTTTGGATATTTGGGATTTTAAAGATAACAAAAACATAACAAAAATCCCCAAAAATCACAAGAAAGCAGAAAAATATATAAAATACGAAAACATTTTATTCTGTTTTTTTATTTATTTTTACTTGTATTTGTAATTTTATTACTCTATACTATATATTGTTATATATAAGCCTATACATATTATTAAGGAAAACAAATATAAAAATTACAAAAAAATCATAAAAAGAAAATCAAATTATAAAAACAATTAAAATATAAAAAAATCTATAAAAAATACATAAGTAAAGGGTAAAATGGGGCTGCCCTCCAGGGGGAGCTAACTTAGCTCCCCAACCCTGTTTTTCACATTTTTTTATTTTTTTGAAAAATAAAACCTTAGAAATTCATCATTAAATCCCTATATTATGTCATTAAATTTCATGCAAAACAGAGACTCCTACGACCTCCATCCAGACGGGGTTGATGTAAAAAATTCTGCAACCATTAAAAAATGACTGTCTAGATGGAGCCCGTGCGAGTCTCTATATCTCACAAAACTTGAATGGCATAATATAGGGATATAGTGATAAATTTCTACGATTTTATTTTTAAAAAATATAAAAAATATGTGAAAAATGGGCGGGGGAGCTAAGTAAGCTCCCCCTAGGGGGCAAGCCCATTTTTCCCTAGTTAAAAACCCACACAAAAACACAAATAAATGACAAGAGAAAAGGATAATTTTTGCATTCATTGCTCAGTCTATCACGTTTGCTCCATGTGTTCCACACTCTACACATACTTGCACCTATACACATATTTTGTGGAGTTATAATAAATTTGAACTCCACATTTTATTTTTTGTTGTTCTATATTGTTGGTTAATTGTTGAATTAGCGGGGTTTCTCGCAAATCGCCACAAAGACTTTGTCTTTGCCTTCTGATTGAGGACATATTTAACCTATGGAAAATCCCTCTTTTCAAATGGCACCATTGCTGGTGAGCAGCGCCGAATAGATTGCATTTCATTGTTTCTTCTCTCTTAGATACTTGTTTGTCTTGATTTCTTTATTTGTTATTTTATTTGATATTATTTGTCTAACCCTCTTCTTTATTTGACTTTGTTGCGAGGGACCGTGGATTAAGGGAGGCTCTCATAGGATACCTACGCACCCACATAAAGCGGAGTCGGCTTTTCACCTCAATCCAATAGGAGAAAGCGACAAAAGAGGACTTGGAGGAATTTTGAAGACATGTCCTTTTGTCTTTTATTTCATTTCATTTATCTTATAATTCAAGTGAGAGAAAGAGATACTCTTAATTGTAATAACTTAGACTCTATGGACACTTCGACACTTCACGGGGTCCATTGCCCGAGTGATTGTTTGCTTGGGGGCCTCATCAGGTTTTTTTTCATTTTCCGACTTTCTTTTTATTTTTTTCACAAGGTTTTGAGTTTTTCACCTTTCTTTTATTTATTTTGTGTGATTGAGCCTTAGAATAACATTGCTTGATCGATAGAGTAGGTCCAAAGCCCTAATTAATTTGCTTGTGCCTATAGTTCACTTTTGGATCTAGTTAAATTTAATTGTTCCTCACTTAGACTTGGAACCATGTGCCACGAGAGGCCACCATACATTGCTTGCAAGACCCATTGTGGTGGGCACCGAGGAGCTTCCAAGATTGGACCCCTTTGGTTCCTTTCTTGGTGTTGAACATTTTGTTCTTCACGCTAATAGCATATTTTGTTCTAGGGCGATTTCATCGGCTTGCATTGCATATAGAGTAGGTTTTAATTCTGTCTAGCATCCTGCATAAAGAGAGCTAGAGGCAATGTGCGCATCTCTATTTGAGCATACATCATTGATTTTCGCTTGTATTGCTTTTGCGACTCTCTCCCTCTGATTTTGATCACCTAGGATTGTAAAGGAATTTATCCCTAGTTAGGACTCGTGTATTTTTGCTAAAAATCCAAAACTGCTAAATTTGCTCGACCCTAAAAACAAAAAGAGAAATCCTTGTCTTGAGGAGAGCAACCCCCTCATTATATTTGCATTTTATTTCTGATACATGTACACTAAAGATTAGTGCCAAATCCCAAGACTTCCTACGTGCTTGTACAATTTTGTGAAATTCACCTAACTCTAAAATTGAAAAGATAAAAAGATTGAACTTTCATAGCCATCACTGAGTTGAGTTAGTGAATTGAGCGTTTTTGTTTGTTTATATGTGTTTGTTTATGTACATACTCGATCTTATCGGCACATTTACGTATTTTTCTTGCATATATTGACTTGACATTCATTCTCTCCCAATCACTATCTTTTCTTTCAGAGATGGCTGACTGGAGTGATTTTTATCCAGACTTTGTAGATCCTTCTTCCTCTTTATCCGGTCCACCTCTATTTTATCCGGAGGACTTTGCTCCTGACTTTTCTTTTTGTACATATCTGCCTCATCCACAATTTCAGGCATCAGACTTTTACCCACCCCCACCACCTTCACACTACCCACCATCTCACCCACCCTAGTCTGAGCTGTTGCAGTCACCTCTTATAGGTACCGCTCTTGAGTACATGACTCAGATGATGGAACAAATGAATTAGAGAATTGATGACCTCACTAGCCTAAATAAGAGCCACATTGTCGCTTTACCACCCAATTTCATTGATTCATTTGAGGATACCTATGAGAGCTTGCTATCGCCCACAATTCAAAAAAATGAGAAAAACCTAAAAACACAAAAAGAGTTTGGGAGACGCCTAGCTGAGTCAGATTGTAAGGAGAGGGAACCTTGCCAGATACTATACTCACACACACATCCACTCCAGTTCCCATATTTTCCCTCAAGGATGACATTGTACAGACTACTCTTATCATCCTTGTATGACCAATTATCCGCATCTAAACCCAAGAAAAGAAAGCGAAGGAGCAGAACTGAGCGACACATTCTGTCGTGATCCTGATTCTGGGCCGTCAGATCCTCCCATATCCGGATCTGGTTACTCAGCAATAACTTATCCATCAATCACAACTAACATTCAGAAACAAATTGCAAATAAAAATACTCAGAAGAAGATATTTCAACACGTTTCCATTCACAAAATAAAGTTTACATGATCCATTGTCCCACTACAACCATTTACATGTACATCAGCGGAAAGTAAATACACAGAAAGATTACTAACTACCTTACAAAGTAAAACTACTCTGGCTGGCTGGATTACTAAAGTCCTTCTTTGGCTCACCAACACCTGTTGGGTTTTCCATAAATCATAGGATAAAAATTAGCGAATGCTAAATAACTAAGAAGAGAAAAGCAAACAATTTGTGTAATTTTCAAAACTTGTTATCACCAAAAAGTTCCATTCCTTCTCATTAATTTAAGTCCTATTATTTTTTCTATTCCACATTAGGGATTAGTCCAGGGAAACCCCACCATTCTTGGACTCCAAAGCTGTGGACCCATTGGGATTGGAGATTGTGTTGATCTTGGTAAGCTTATGCTGTCGCATGTTGCCTCAACTAATCCTCCATTACTACCCTGACAATTTCCTTTTTTTACCAGGGTCTCAAACCCTCACCTTGGAAAACAAATGAGCACACCATCCTTGAGGACTCGGTTGCTTAAAACCTCAGGCTAACATTTAATCATATAATCTAGCGGCTTCAAAAATATATTATCGTGACCCAGCCTCTATTGAACCACCTGTGCCCCCACATGGCACGACCACATCTTCCGTCGTTCAACCCGAAGATATTGGCTCCCGATACCACGCGTTGCAAAACATTCATTTCGTATGCACTTATCATAATAGGGCAACCGTGTACCACCTAGGTAGGGAAACGCCAATACGGGCTCCTTCCGACAAACCTATAGGTTGCATGCCCGACCTGTAGTTCTACTCCCAGTCATCCTAAACGTGACACATGATCCTTTTCAGGATCCAACTCAAACCACATCAGTTCACATGATGTAATTCTTTCGTTAAGTCTTCGATTTGCATAATCAACATCACTTAGTATAGACTCACATATATATTATTCATAAGCATATATACTCGTATTTATGCCTATTTTAACTCCCAAACCTTAACTTTCAAAGCCAATACATCAATTTGATGCTTAAACCCTATTTTAGTGGGAATCGCAAAGCAATTCTTCAGACTTTTTTCAAAAATAGCCAAAATTAGGGTTCTTCGTAGCAAATAACACAAAATCAAGAATTTCAATAATTTCGTATGAAAACCCAACAACAAAAGGAAGGATTTCGTTACCTAATTGAGCTCTCTCTCGCGTATGCAGTGCTTTATCGTGTTTCGTTTTCAGAAAAGATGATTTAAGGCTCCTGAAACGATCGAATTTCATTTTCGTATCAAAAATGCTAAGAACATGCGAAGAACGAACGAAGAACATGAAGAATGCGAAGAACACGTAGAACACAAGAACATATTTTCTCTTGAAATTTCGGCAGAGCTTTCCCTTATACGGGGTGATATTTCTAGGAAAATTTCAACAGAGTTTCCCCTTATATCGAGACATATTTCTCGGAAAATTTCAGCAGAGTTTCCCCTTATATAGGGACATATTTCAAAATAAAAACAGAAATAGTTTCCTCTATAAAATCAATCGTGAGGAAAACAACAGCAAAACTGAAAGAATATACTCAAACAACAAGAGATGAAGAATCGGTAGGCACCATGCATCTTAGGTGAGTGAATGTGTGACGAATCACAGTGTTCACTGATGTGCATAGCAGCCCGCACCTAAGTAGGGTATTACACAGATTTTTCCATCAAAATAACTATAAAAGCATAAATGAGAGAATAGAAACATAAGCGATGGAGAATCGGTAGACACCACGCGTCTTAGATGAGTGAATGTGTGACGAATCACTGGGTTCACTGACGTGCATAGCCGCCCAGACCTAAGTAGGGTGTTACACAGATTTCTCCTCGAATCATAACAGAAAACTAATCGAAAAGAAAGATGAATCAAGAACAAGAGAGGATCATACCTTCCTCCTCCTCGTTCTCCCGGCAGCGCTTCGCTAGCGCTCTTTCCCCGCCTCCCACTCCTCCTCCCGACCTCTCAACCCTAGCCCTTGGGTGGTGGTGGTAGTGGAAATCGTAGAGAATGAATGGGTAGGGAGGGTCTATTTATAGGCTCTAGAAAACCACTAACCATGGTTAGAAAACAATGGTTTAGACCTTAATCATGGTTTAGCGACCCATGGTTTTGGCCAAAACTTATATCAAACTTGGGGCTTAAGTCAGAACATTCCAAATGATTCTAGATTCGCCAATGATGCTTAATTAACACTAATCGTGATTAACTTTCACTAATCACGATTTATCTTTCGCACCTTACACTTATCTTTTGCTAACTATTGATTAGTGTTTGCTAATGATCATTAGCGATTTTCAATCCGTCATTAGTTTCTTTAATCACACTTAATTAATCTTAATGACAATCATTATGGGTTAATGACGTCTTAACCCTCCTTACTTCTCTTTCTTCCGAAAATCATAACAAATCGAAATGAAGTCCGATTCACATGAAACAAATTCCGTTGGTTTTCTCTTGACGAGCCGGATCTTATTATATAGGATCTGAGATATGCTAAGTTCAAGGCTTTACAATTATAACAACATTAAAGAAAGTCTCATCCTCGAGACTAGAAATGCAAGCATAACAACCTTAAAGAGGATTGAAACCATAACAACCTTAAAGAGAATGAATGCCATTTCATTTATAAAGAAGATATACAATACATAGTGTTATTACTCAAACAAGTAGGGGTATTTCTCTCTCATTTCTGCCTCAGGTTCCCATGTGGCTTCTTCAAACTCTTGGTTCCGCCATAATATTTTAACCAGAGGCACCTCTTTGTTTCTTAACTTCTTGATATCCCTGTCAAGTATTTGCACATGTAACTCTTAGTATGTCAAGTCTGGCTCAATATGTAAATCATCATAACTTATCTCATAATATGGATCCTTAACGTACTTTCTCACATTTGATACATGAAAAACATCATGTATTGCCGAAAGATGTGGAGGAAGCGCAAGTCTATAGGCAACTTTTCCAATCTATTGAATAATTTCAAAGGGACCCACGAACCTGGGTGCTAACTTCCCACGCAAGCCAAACCTCTGAACACCCTTCATAGGTGATACTTTGAGAAATACAAAGTCACCTACCTCAAATTCAAGGTCTCTTCGCCTGGTATCACTATAACTTTTCTGGCGACTTTGAGCAGTCAATTATCTTTTTTGAGCAAGCTCTACAGCTTCCCGTGTCTCTTGCAGTCTATCTGAATCATAAAGGTTCTTTATTCCGACTTCTTGCCCATACAAAGGAGTAGTACACCTTCGTCAATATAGTGCTTCAAATGGTGCCATGCCAATACTTGTATATTGTAGGTGAATTCTGCAAGAGGCAAATGTTTAATCCACAATCCCTTCCATTCTAAGGCACATGCTCGTAGCATATCCTCTTGTGTCTGAATCGTACGTTCTGACTGATCATCTGTTTGTGGATGATATGCAGTACTCAAGCATAGTTGTGTACCTAAGGCATTCATGAAGTTCTCCCAATAGTGTGAGGTGAATCATGAATCCGGATCAGAAACTACTTCCTTCGCGATACCATGGAGGCGAATCACATGTGTAATATATAACTCAGCAAGCTGGTCTGGAGTGAAAGATAAACTTATCGGAATAAAGTGTGCTACCTTTGTCAGATGATCTATTATAACCCAAATAATATCTTTACTACCAGTCGTCTGAGGTAAGCCAGTAACGAAGTCCATGGAAATGCTTTCCCATTTCCATTCAGGTATAGGGAGGGGTTGCAATAATCCTGGTGGCTTTTGGTGTGAAGCCTTTACCTGCTGGCAAGTGAAACATGCATTCACAAACTCGGCAACATCTTTCTTCATTCCCGACCACCAAAAGTATGAATGAAGATCCTTATACATCTTTGTAATTCCTGAATGAATAGATAATCTTGAGTAGTGCGCTTCATGTAAGATGTCTTTCCTTAGTTCAGGTGCGTTTGGTACACAAACTCTGTGATGGTTATACAGTAACCTATCTTGTAACTGGAATCCCTCTATCTCATTCTTCTTAAGTTGTTTTCTCAAGTCTTTAAGGACTGGATCATCCTCCTGTCCTTTCTTTATTCTATCCCAGATCTCTGGTTTGTATTGGTGAGGAATAGTTATAGTATCAGCACAACCATCAAATGGTTTCCATTTACTTAACGTTGATAGTAAACCTTAGAAGTGGATAGCACTCACCATCCCAGGTGAATAAGTTCTTCTGCTAAGGGCATCTGCTACGACGTTCCCCTTACCATGGTGGTAGGAGATAGTGCAATCATAATCTTTCAACAACTCTAGCCACCGTCTCTATCTCATATTGAGCTCCTTTTGATCAAACAGATATTTCAAGCTTTTATGATCGGTGAAGATTTCAAAAGTAATACCATACAGGTAGTGTCTCCATATCTTTAAAGCGAAAACTACGGCAGCTAATTCAAGGTCATGTGCTGGGTAGTTCTTCTCATGTAACCTGAGCTATCGTGATGCATACGCAACTACCTTACCATGTTGCATAAGAACTGCCCCAAGTCCTTCTTTAGATGCGTTAGTGTATATTGTAAACCCTTCACTCTCGAAGGGTAGAGTAAGGATGGGTGCAGATGTTAGGCATTCTTTCAGTGTTTGAAAACTTATTTCGCATGCATCTGACCATATGAATGGAACTTCCTTCTGGGTCAACCTAGTCATTGGCAATGCTATTCGTGAAAAGTCCTTCACAAATCTTCTATAATATTCAGCTAATCCCAGAAAAGATCGTATTTCTGTGATAGTCTTCGGGCGTTCCCAACTCATCACTGCACTAACCTTTATAGGATCAACTGATATACCTTCCCCAGAAATAACATGGCCTAAGAAAGATACTTCAGATAGCCAGAAGTCACATTTGCTATATTTAGCATACAGTTTGTTCTTCCTTAGAGTTTCAAGTGCTTGCCTGAGATGATGTTCATGCAGATATTTATCCTTGGAGTAAATAAGCATGTCATTGACGAGTCGCTAGATAAGGTGTTTAATTAGGTCACGTTGTAATACGTGTACTTAGCGATTCGGTCAGAACCGAGAGAAGATCTCCGTGAAGAGTGTCTCGGCTTAATTTATATCCCGGGCAAGTCCAGGGTCGAACTCAGGGAGGCAAAGGAACAACTTGGGTTTAATTTGCAAATGAAGATTTTAGATTTCCAAGTGGTATTTTTTTATATTTTTTTAATGCAAATAGTATGCCAATGCAAGTGAATTAAGCACCTAAGAAAACACACAACTTAGCCAAATTAATTTTAATGAGAAATTAATCCAATTTAGCCAAATTATATTTTTCCTAAAGTCCTAATCCAGTGGAGAACACAAGACACATTTTTTTGTATTTTTTAGGTTTAAAATGCAATAATGAAAAATACACACTTTTTATGGGTTTTTTTGCAATTTATCACACAAACAGTAAGCAAAAATTATGAAAAATTTACTGGAACTAAAACATCATGCAAGGAGACTACAGTAATTTTTTTGGATTTTTCTGACAAATTATGATTTTTTTATGAATTTTTTAGTGAAATCAGAGTGACAGCAAGTAAATAATTTCTAATAAATCCACATTATAAAACTAATCAGAGTGCGAATTATCTCAGGTTTAGATAAGCAATCTAGGAGAGTTGAAATTTCGCAAAAATAATGTATGTGGATTTAATTAAAAATCAAATACTGAAAACACTCTACAATTTATTTCGGGCAAAAGACAACTCCAATTTCATTGAAATTTGGACTGTAAGCTCATCACATATCAAGGCATCATACATATTTTTTGTGGAATTTTTAGAGCAACCATGTGTGAGATATTAATTTAATGGCACAGAATGGGTAAACTATACAAAATTTCAGTTAAACAATTATAATTAATTACCCACGAGTCATAAAAATATAAATAAATACCCACGATGTAGAGAATTAGTTGCTCAACATGAAAACATTTTTCATTGAATATAAAGACGCAATCTTGAAGTCCAAATTAATAGACAAAGACAGGGGTAGCAGTGCAATTCAGAAATTGAAACATACAACTAAAACTTATGCAAAGGGACGTTTGTGTATTTACAAAAATTATAAGGGACAAACATGCAAGATTTACAATAAAAAAATGAACTAAAATGTGGACCTCTTCTTCTTCCTTCCTCTGTGCACGATAGGAACCCAAAACGGGTGGGGCGCGACGGCGACCGCGCGCGGCCGCAAGGTGGAGGCGGCGCCGCGCGGAGGTCGGCGGTGGCCGCAGGGCGTCAGAGGGCGGCGCGGGTGGTCGGCGAAGGTGCCGCGAGGGCGGCGCGGCAGGTTGGCGTGGGTGGTGGTGATGATGATAGACTGGTCTTCGCCGTATTGGCGGAGCAGCTACGCTGGACTCCTGTCGTCGCCTCGATCCGATTGGCGAAATGAAAATCGGAGAAGCTCCACGAGCTCGACGGGGAACTCGTGACGCGAAGCGGAGCTCCGCGGATCTCACCTGAAGGAGGTCGTCGCTTGAGGACGATGCTTCGCAGCTGTCACCAACAAAACACTCCAAGCTCTCTCCTTATTCTATAAGAATGGTGGATGCGAAAAAATGAGGATGTACAAATGAATATAAAGAGAAGAGAAAGAGAGGTTAGAATGGTGGTGGTGTTGAATGGGAAGTTGTATTATTGGTGGAGTTGAATGGGAGGTTGGTGGAAGAATATGGAGTGGAATGGGAGTTATTAAAAATGATGGAGTTGAATAGAAGTTGGTGGTAGAGAAGTTATTGTAGAGAATGGGAAAAAATAAATACATAAATAATGATATAAAGTATGCTACTTTAAATACAACAAAAAATAAAGAGGGAAAAAAATAGTGGTGAATTTACAAATAAATACATACAACATGTACACTTTTTGTTTACTTTTATAATTTGTATTTTTTTTAATAAGAGATATTTACAACGGAAAAATACTATAAAATAATATAATTAAAATACAACACAATCATGATATTTTTGTATTTTTAGCAATTATGAAAGATACAATAAAAATTAAAGAAAGAATGAATATATACAAGGTATACAATGTACATCTAGGTCCCAAAACCCAAATTTTGCAAACGAGCTCCGATTTTAATGAAACCACTTTCGTTGGATAGATAATTTTCTAACTTGAACTTTAAAAGTGAGTTTGGTGAATTTGGAGTTCATACGGAGCGGGAATTTAGCTTGGAAGTTGGACTTTACGGCTTTTTCTCTTTGGGATCTAGGAGCATTTATTTGAGGTAAAATTTATTTTATATTTTTGTATTTTTATGTACATTATTATGAACAAGTTAGAGAAAGAATTAGGCAAAAAGGAGTTGAAATGAAATTATTAAAAATACATGAAGTTTTGGGTTATTTATAGGTATAAAACTCCTTTATTTTTGCGGCTTTTTAGTGTTATTTATTTGTACAAACTTATATACAATAATTAGTGTATTTTATTTAAAAGAGGTATTTTGTTAATTTATTGATTTTATAGACATTTATTAGGGAATTTACTCGTGGATTTTGCTAAGATCAAGATATTGCGATGATGAATCGCGGATTCATCACCCCCCTATACTTAAACTTTGCTAGTCCTCGAGCAAATAAAGAATGAATAAGTTGGGTTAATCCCTGACTGTGCATGTGAATACAAGACTTGATCCGTTCAAGAACTCTCGGTTTTAGAGATCCTAAAATTCTAAGCTGAACCAAGCTCTAGTCAAAAGGTACCCAATTTCCCTAATCATCAGACTCTCTTTGTATACGTATATATAAGGGATATGACTTTTAGTGTTGACTGCAGTTACAAGAGTAGAGTCACAACGTCACCCAAGGTTCCAGTCCAAGAGACTCTCCTATGGACCCAATCCTCAACACTAGGGAATAAATCATTTCTTGCATCCAATCCACCGTCTCTTTAGTTGTCAGACTTGAAAGTGTAGATGGAAGGCCAGTCGATGGAGGGCATAGGATTGTGTCATTTCTTCTCTCCCTCTCATTGGAACAAGGATCCTCTCAAGTGCCTTATTACGCAACACATTTTTTTGGTGTTGATCAGTGCGTCCGTCAAGAGAAGTTGGAGCCGTCTGCACTTGTTTTCCTGGGAGTACACCGGGGTGTGCCTTTTTTGAGTACCTATCGTACCTTCTACACCCAGACTTGTAGCATTTACGATGCAGAGCCCTTTTTTGGTGCAAGCCCGACTCCTGGTCCTAATAGCGGTGGTCCAAGTGGACACTTTGAAATGGTTGGGAGCGCTCGCCTTTGGTGGAAGCTCTTTTGATAATTGACTTTGTGGAATGAGAGCTTTTATTTGACATTTCATTGCTTTGTAGTATTTGTGGCTAGCTCCACTGCTTTTACCAAGAGTTGGCGCACACTGATCAACATTTTTTTTTATTTTATCACACCCTGGCACATAGGTAAATATCAAGAGATAGTACAAGAACCATGTTCTCATACTGGCTAAATGTGCTGACACTCAGGTTTCATGAAGCCTTCATTGATTTTATCCCATCCTCGAGCATCATTAAATCAAGTCCAAACTCAAATCCCTCATCCCAGTTCCTCAAGTGAAATTACAACTCATCTCATCATAATTGCAGTCGTGTATGTGAGGTGCTGATCATATTCTTAAGGTAGAGACTAAGCATGCAATATAGCACACACATCTTTCAAACTAGGGAAATGTGAATAATTAAGTCAAGGACCCTAATGACTAAGGCTGGTTAACTCGAAATCTCAAGACCTCATAAACCAAGTGTTCTTGAACATCACTAGTCTTGTGTGAAAGTGAATTGTGTCAGGGATTAAACCAACTTATTAGTTAGTTTTTTTTTGAATGATTGATTGATTTTTTTTTTAAGTTTTAGAAAAGTTTTTTTTTTCAAAAAGTTTTTTTTGACAAACAAAGGCAAAGGAGTTTTTTTTTGAAAAAAATAGGTGAATAAGAAAAGACTTTTTTTTTGAAAAAGTTTTTTTTTTAGCAAAAGAGGATTTTTTTTGTTGTTTGTTTTTTTTACCCATCCCATAATTATTATATAATATATATATAAATACATGAAAGTACGAGGTATGGGTAAAGTATATATGTAATATATACACGCCCCCCTATACTTAGGCTGTGCTATGTCCTCATGGCACTAGGTGACAAAAATCCATAGCTCGTACTAAGTACAAGTGGGTGAAAAGAAGAGAAGTGAGGGAAAAAAATGTGGATAATACACAATGGGCATCGGCCCCCCTATACTTAGGCTCTGGTCAGCCTAAGTATTGGAAAGAACACAAAAATGGGGGACCAATGAGAATGGGAAAGAATATACAAAAATAAAATAAAAAAAAGAGAAGGAGTAAATCGGGTCACTCACCCCCCTATACTTAGGATCTAGTCATCCTAAGTATAGCCACAAAATGAAAACGATACGGAACTGGGGCGAGTGATGCGAATCATGAGGGAAGGAGGTGAATAAAGGAAGGAAGATATGTACAAGGAGGAGGAAGAATATACAAGGATCAAGAAGGTTTGTGACGGACCTTCTTGCGGGAGCGATGGGGTGGGAAGTATACACATGTGTCGCTGTCAGAATCGTCCTCCGAAGAATAATAGTGAGGTGTGGGGAACGTCCAACGGGGGTCGACACACAGCTGCTTGCTCAAGTATGGCTTCAGAACAACCGAACTGAGCTCACTCATATAGATCACCTCATCCGGACCTGATGAGGACTCCTCAGAAAGTTCCTTCTCTGAAACATCGAAGGTAACCTTCTTAGTCGGTTTTCTAGAACCTGAAGCATCAAGAGGAAGAGGAGATTGATACATCTTAAGGAGTTCGGGGGAACACCTCAAGGAATCAACACCCGTCTTCTTCTTACCAGATGCCCGACTAGAGGATGGAGCAACCGATTTATCAAGATTGGTCAATTTGGTCCCAGTTGTCTCCTTTGGTGTATGTCTTGGATGTGGTGTGTGTGAGGTTCTGACCAGAGGTTCATCATCAGATGAGTCACCATATGCATTGTAATACTCCTGCAGGGTCAGCACACGTCTCTGATAAGGCACAGTGATCTCAGTTGGCTTGACGTTGTTGGGTTCTTGTGTCGGATCATCGAAATGATCAAGGCAATCCACAAAGGTCATGTCCGACCCACTGATAGCTTCTGGTCTTGAGTCCTCTCTAGAAGCTGTCGTGGTGGTGGTGCAAGCAGTAGGCGGTGTGTGGTTGTAGGAAGTGTCTAAACCAATGGTTGTCTGGACAGTCGGTATCTCAGGTGTAGTAGAGAGATGGGACTCAACTGTCTCTCGAAGGTCGCGACTGTCTGCAACTTTACGGGTTACCTTGGAATATCGTGTGTCCTCAAAGATCGGGTGAGGTCGGAGTGCTCCCAATGCAGAGAAATCGATCTCCCGAGTCTCACAATCTATAGCTGCCTTAGCCAAGGCTAAGAACGGCTTCCCAAGAATGATCGAAGACTGGGTGAACTCTCCTCGGTGCTCAATGTCAATGATCATGAAGTCTATCTCCAGTAGAGCACCTTGAAAAGTGACGATGACTGAAATGGTTCCTCTCGACCGTTTAATGGTCCGATCTGCCAACTGAATGATATCTCTTGACTTCTTGGCAGATCCGAGTTTGAGCTTGGCAAACACGGAGGTCGGGAGGATATTAATTGGTAAGTCATCATCGATTCTTGCATGGGTGAATGTGGTATCTTTGATTTCACAATCAAACCTAGGCAACCGCTTTACTCTGCGGCTCTTGGTTTTTCTCCCTATCATCAAAGATGTGGCCATAGACACTATATGTATCTCAGTCCTTGTTCTCTTATTGCCCGACCTTTTAGGCATCAATTTACTTCTCACAAATCTTTTAAGGTCGGGAAAGTGTTCAATGGCCATTATTAAGGGAAGCTCAAAAATCAACTTTCTATCCAATGCTTCCCTAACCGCAGGATCCAAACTTTTTAGATCTTTTCCTTTTTCAATTTTTATGGTATTTTCCGAGTTTTCATTTTTTTTGGTCTTTTTGGTATGTGAAGGAGGACTAGGAGAATGTACAGACTCTGGTTTGGAGGGAAAGTGGTTAGTAGAAGAGGGAGGTAGAAGGGACTCCAGCTGTACATGACTTGTGGTCAATCCGGTGTCTTCCAGGTTTTCGAAATTCAATCCGCAAGATCCATGATCCACATTCCTACCTGGACTCTTGATCGGTCTACAAATGTCATCCTCCAATAAGTTCTCATGACACATCATGAGAGAAGTCGACGCAATTGGAGGGTACTGCTGAGAACTCGGGCTCTTATACTCAACACACCTTGACTCGGGTGTGTAATACTGGGTTGAGTATGGCCCATATGTATGGCAGTTGTTGGTCGGAGCCTCATCAGGCGGAGTTAGTAGACAGGGGGTCTGTAAATCAGTCGCATGAATCCAATCCCCTGTATATGTCGGCTCTCCGAATGGGTGATATAAAGGTTGGTCAATGTGGTCTCTATCACTCAGGTCAATCAAGTCAGGAAGATCGTACGGTGCAGGCCTCTCCATTCGGTTTGTCTGGTTGACCATGTTGTACCCTAAGGTTAAGTCGGGATGTGTGTATGGCAATTGTTGTTCTGTCCCAACTCGAGGTGAAAGTGAGGTATGTGCGGTCAACTGATTATGCCAATCATTCATCTCAGCAGTCGCTTGCTCTTTGATTTGTTCCTTGATTCCAGCAAGCGGACGAGAATATAGTGAATCAATCCAAGGTGGTTGTGGGTCAGGGGTGCAAGAATGTGGGGTAGGTGAGAAGGACGAAGAAGTGGAGAAGTCAGTCGGAGTTCTGACTTCGCGGTTGGGGTGTGGGTATGAAGAGGAATAAGTGGTGGGAGATGATCGGAATATGGTCGAAGAAGGATGACTTGGATATGATGACCAAAATTCTGACATCTTGGAAGGGAGATGGGAGAATGAAGCGGATCGAGGAAGAAAGCGTGCAAGTGCATCGAATAACACACAAAACAAACAAACACAAGAGCAAACCCTGAGTTCACCTACTCAACACAGTGATGGTCGCAAAAGTCCGACCGTTTATCTTTTCAGTTTTAATTAGGTGATAAATCAAGATATCAACCAATTACGCAAGGCTCAAAAGTAGGTTTTGGGCACTATCCTAGGGATGCGTCCTCACCTCTCAACAATCACAATTAGCCAAGCATACAATGAGGGTTTTACTCTCCCAAAACAAGTGTTAGTTTTAATCAGTTTTTTTTTTGGATCAACTCTGATTAGCAGTCCCGATTTTATATTTGGTTATCACTTGATTAGTCCCCCAAATAAAGCACGCCTAACGATCAGTCCCGATTCCTTTTAACCTAAGTTTCAAAAACCAAGGGGAGGGAGTCGAGAAAAGCCGATGCAAATAATGAAATCAATGATGCATGCCCAGTTCAGAAGACTTACAGTGATCCTCGTGCTCTACATGCGGGATGCAAGGCAGAATTGAAATTTTATACTAATATGAATGCAAACGAGAAACCGTTCCTAGACAAGCAGTTCTATTAGCGAGTGATGAACAAGTTTAATTTGACTAATAGCCCAGCGGTCTAAGTGCGTCTCGTTAAATGTGATGTGTGGTCCTAAAAGTTACGACCACAAGCAATCAAGATAATCTAATAAAAATGCTCTAAGAGCCGCGAGTGCAAGTCATATTCTACGTCAATCAACCACACGACCACGAGCGGGTCCAAAGTCCAGTCCGGATACAAACGCGAGCTCTCAAACAAGAGCCGCTGGAAAGAGCGAATTACCTAAGTTATTACAACACAATAATTACAAAAAATTGTAAGAAAAATCTCTCGAAGAAAAATTGATTTTCTTGCTCTTCAGCAGTCGGCGCGCGTCGCGTCCGTCGACCTCCGATGCACTCCAAGTTCACCGGGCCCTCGCAAGGAAAATAAGATTTATGTTAGAGAGATAAAAAACAAGATATATACAAAAATATGAAGAGAAATAATTGCAAAAAAATGGAATAAATACAAGTGGCTCGGGGGTCAGACTACCCGAGTAGAGAAAATCTAAATCCAAATTTTTAAACTAATCCCTAAGCCGTTTGCCTCCCCGGCAACGGCGCCATCTGACGAGTTGCTAGATACGGTGTTTAATTAGGTCACGTTGTAATACGTGTACTTAGCGATTCGGTCAGAACCGAGAGAAGATCTCCGTGAAGAGTGTCTCGGCTTAATTTATATCCCGGGCAAGTCCGGGGTCAAACTCAGGGAGGCAAAGGAACAACTTGGGTTTAATTTGCAAATGAAGATTTTAGATTTCCAAGTGGTATTTTTTTATATTTTTTAATGCAAATAGTATGCCAATGCAAGTGAATTAAGCACCTAAGAAAACACACAACTTAGCCAAATTAATTTTAATGAGAAATTAATCCAATTTAGCCAAATTATATTTTTCCTAAAGTCCTAATCCAGTGGAGAACACAAGACACATTTTTTTGTATTTTTTAGGTTTAAAATGCAATAATGAAAAATACACACTTTTTATGGGTTTTTTTGCAATTTATCACACAAACAGTAAGAAAAAATTATGAAAAAATTACTGGAACTAAAACATCATGCAAGGAGACTACACTAATTTTTTTGGATTTTTCTGACAAATTATGATTTTTTTATGAATTTTTTAGTGAAATCAGAGTGACAGCAAGTAAATAATTTCTAATAAATCCACATTATAAAACTAATCAGAGTGCGAATTATCTCAGGTTTAGATAAGCAATCTAGGAGAGTTGAAATTTCGCAAAAATAATGTATGTGGATTTAATTAAAAATCAAATACTGAAAACACTCTACAATTTATTTCAGGCACAAGACAACTCCAATTTCTTTGAAATTTGGACTGTAAGCTCATCACATATCAAGGCATCATATATATTTTTTGTGGAATTTTTAGAGCAACCATGTGTGAGATATTAATTTAATGGCACAGAATGGGTAAACTATACAAAATTTCAGTTAAACAATTATAATTAATTACCCACGAGTCATAAAAATATAAATAAATACCCACGATGTAGAGAATTAGTTGCTCAACATGAAAACATTTTTCATTGAATATAAAGACGCAATCTTGAAGTCCAAATTAATAGACAAAGACAGGGGTAGCAGTGCAATTCAGAAATTGAAACATACAACTAAAACTTATGCAAAGGGACGTTTGTGTATTTACAAAAATTATAAGGGACAAACATGCAAGATTTACAATAAAAAAATGAACTAAAATGTGGACCTCTTCTTCTTCCTTCCTCTGTGCACGATAGGAACCCAAAACGGGTGGGGCGCGACGGCGGCCGCGCGCGGCCGCAAGGTGGAGGCGGCGCCGCGCGGAGGTCGGCGGTGGCCGCAGGGCGTCAGAGGGCGGCGCGGGTGGTCGGCGGAGGTGCCGCGAGGGCGGCGCGGCAGGTTGGCGTGGGTGGTGGTGATGATGATAGACTGGTCTTCGCCGTATTGGCGGAGCAGCTACGCTGGACTCCTGTCGTCGCCTCGATCCGATTGGCGAAATGAAAATCGGAGAAGCTCCACGAGCTCGACGGGGAACTCGTGACGCGAAGCGGAGCTCCGCGGATCTCACCTGAAGGAGGTCGTCGCTTGAGGACGATGCTTCGCAGCTGTCACCAACAAAACACTCCAAGCTCTCTCCTTATTCTATAAGAATGGTGGATGCGAAAAAATGAGGATGTACAAATGAATATAAAGAGAAGAGAAAGAGAGGTTAGAATGGTGGTGGTGTTGAATGGGAAGTTGTATTATTGGTGGAGTTGAATGGGAGGTTGGTGGAAGAATATGGAGTGGAATGGGAGTTATTAAAAATGATGGAGTTGAATAGAAGTTGGTGGTAGAGAAGTTATTGTAGAGAATGGGAAAAAATAAATACATAAATAATGATATAAAGTATGCTACTTTAAATACAACAAAAAATAAAGAGGGAAAAAAATAGTGGTGAATTTACAAATAAATACATACAACATGTACACTTTTTGTTTACTTTTATAATTTGTATTTTTTTTAATAAGAGATATTTACAACGGAAAAATACTATAAAATAATATAATTAAAATACAACACAATCATGATATTTTTGTATTTTTAGCAATTATGAAAGATACAATAAAAATTAAAGAAAGAATGAATATATACAAGGTATACAATGTACATCTAGGTCCCAAAACCCAAATTTTGCAAACGAGCTCCGATTTTAATGAAACCACTTTCGTTGGATAGATAATTTTCTAACTTGAACTTTAAAAGTGAGTTTGATGAATTTGGAGTTCATACGGAGCGGGAATTTAGCTTGGAAGTTGGACTTTACGGCTTTTTCTCTTTGGGATCTAGGAGCATTTATTTGAGGTAAAATTTATTTTATATTTTTGTATTTTTATGTACATTATTATGAATAAGTTAGAGAAAGAATTAGTCAAAAAGAAGTTGAAATGAAATTATTAAAAATACATGAAGTTTTGGGTTATTTACAGGTATAAAACTCCTTTATTTTTGCGGCTTTTTAGTGTTATTTATTTGTACAAACTTATATACAATAATTAGTGTATTTTATTTAAAAGAGGTATTTTGTTAATTTATTGATTTTATAGACATTTATTAGGGAATTTACTCGTGGATTTTGCTAAGATCAAGATATTGCGATGATGAATCGCGGATTCATCAGTCATCAATAAAGACTACTACAAAGTGATCTAAGAACTCCTTGAATACTCTATTCATGAGATCCATGAAAGCTGCTGGGGCATTTGTCAGTCCAAAAGGCATAACTAAGAATTCATAATGCCCGTATCTAGTTTGAAAAGCTGTCTTGGGGATATCCGCATCTTTTATCTTCAACTGATGGTATCCAGATCTTAAGTCAATCTTGGAATACACAGTCGAACCCTATAACTTATCAAAAAGATCATCTATTGGCAGAGGATACTTGTTCTTTACGGTCTTCTTGTTTAGTTGTCTATAGTCAATGCACAACCGCATTGACCCATCCTTTTTCCTAACAAATAAGACAGGTGCACCCCACGGTGAAGTACTAGGACGAATGAATCCTTTATCTAACAGTTATTGCAACTGTACTTTTAACTCTCGTAACTCAGCTGGTGCCATCCTATATGGAGGGATAGAGATAGGATGAGTACCGGGTATGAGAGAGATTTCAAATTCAATCTCTCGTTCAGGTGGTAATCTAGGTAGTTCCTCTGGAAATGCATCAGGAAACTCATACACTATAGGTATATCTTCCATCATTCTATCTGACCCTCATGTAGTGGTTACATAAACCTTGGCACCCTTGCTCTAACAACTGTTGTGCCTTCAATGTAGAGATATATTCGATATTATCATTGGATGTCTTTCCAATGAACTGGAACTCTATCGAGTTAGGAAGATGAAACGTTACTGTCTTCTGAAAACAATCAAGACATGCATGATGCCTTTCTAGCCAATCCATTCTTAGTATAAGATCAAAGTCCTCCATTTCTATTAGTAGTAGTGAAACATGTAACTGATGTCCCGCTATCACTACTATACAATTATCCAGGATTTCTCAGATTATAAATACTTGTCCTCCTGGTCCCTTGATCAGATAGGAATGTTGTACTTCTACTGGTATCTTACCCAAAGTGGGTACTAACCATCGAGCAATAAATGAATGTGATGCACCAGAATCAAATAAGGCATGTACTGAAAAGCCATGAATAGTAACGATACCTCGTACGACTGTGCCTGAATTGTAGGCTTGTTCTTCAGTGATTGCATTTAGCTGGCCACTAGGAATAGGCAAGCTAGAACCCGCAACACTTTGTGGTGGTTGTTGTGTAGGAGATGCTCCTTGTGAGCCCCGACCTCTACTATGTCTTCCTTTGCGTGTTGCTCCATTGCTCGAGGTGGATGTTATACTGTTAATTGGGGTTGATTTAAACCCTGAACCTCTCAACTTCGGACAATCTTTCTTGATGTGGCCTTCCTGATGACAGTCAAAACAACACATGCTCCTGTTTGAGCTGAAGAACCAGCCACAGAGGTGCTATCTCCTGCTGCTGAGTCGCGAGGATATAGTGGAAGTCTAGAGAAACCCTTCTTCTAGATAATTCCTGGCCCAAAATCTGTGGTGAGCTTATTTTAGACCCGGCTGGATGATAGAGACGATCTCTACGGTTATAATGTGCCTTGCTTCTGGATGGTCCACCATTAAAGTGGAAACTTCTTCTTTGGCGGTTTTCATCCCTCTCCATCTCAATATGAGAGGTGATGTCCACAGCTTCATCTACGGTTGTAGCTCTAAAACCAGCAAGCTTTTCTCGTAGATCTCCCTGAAGACCGCTAACGAATTTGGTAAGACACTCTTGTGGTGAAGCTTCTAGAGCTGGTGAGTAACATAGTAGCTCCGTAAAGTGGATATGATAATCTCATACGGTCTTAGAACCCTGATTCAGAGAAGCCAACTCTATCCTCTTTAATTCTTCCCAATGAGAGGGACAGAAGTGAGCTCGGAACCTCTCTTAAAAGATATCCCATGGAACATGATCTGTTAATTTCTTGGAAATTGCTCTCCACCATCGTCTTGCATAGTCTGATAGAGAGTAATCAGGAAAGTGCACCCAGGTGTCAACTGGTGCATGGATTATCCTCAACATCCTAGTAACATCATCGAGCCATAACTCAGCCTTGGCAGGTGTCTCTACACCTTTGAATCGAGGAATTTTTCCCTTTTGGTAATTATCTAGTAATGTTTGGTGTCTAAGAAGGGCCTTCTCCATTG
Organism: Ottelia alismoides; assembly: GCA_037367405.1. NCBI lineage: Eukaryota > Viridiplantae > Streptophyta > Magnoliopsida > Alismatales > Hydrocharitaceae > Ottelia > Ottelia alismoides. Next base: position 198,378 of record JAZKJV010008883.1, read on the forward strand.
CTCCTTCAGTCGGGGTAGGAGCAGACTCAGTTGTAGGATGGTAACTAGATTCTTCCTCAGAAAGATGGACAGAACCTTCAATCCTAGCATCCGCAGGCTTAGATGCCTCGGGTCTCTCAGCTTGTGCATTGAGTCTCTCCTCCAATGCTTGTTGCCTTTGCCCCATGTCTTGGATCATTTCCATCATGACCGCTAATTGTCTAGATATGTCTTGGTCTGCCATGATCCTGGGATGAGTAAAGGTCAAAGGTCAGATCCTATAGGTCTTAGCATGATGTAACTAAGGGACAATGACTTGTGAATGGTACTACAGTCATTTATTAAGATCAAAGGATCTTAATACAACCTTAGTTTTCTAAATACCGCTCATAGTTGTTAATTACTAAATAAATTACTGGAGTAACCAAGCTCTGATACCAATCTGTCCCGACCCCGATTCCGAACCGTCGGATCCTTCCATATCCGGATCTGGTTACTCAGTAATAATTTATCCAGCAATCACAACTAACATTCAGAAACAAATTGCAAATAAAAATACTCAGAAGAAAGTATTCAACACTTTTCCATTCACAAAATAAAGTTTACATGATCCATTGTCCCATTACAACCATTTACATGTACATCAGCTGAAAGTAAATACACAGAAAGATTACTAATTACCTTACAAAGTAAAACTACTCTGGCTGGCTAGATTACTAAAGTCCTTCTTTGGCTCACCAACACCTGTTGGGTTTTCCATAAATCATAAGATAAAAATTAGCGAATGCTAAATAACAAAGAAGAGAAAAGCAAACAAATTGTGTAATTTTCAAAACTTGTTATCACCAAAAAGTTCCATCCCTTCTCATTAATTTAAGTCCTATTCTTTTTTCTATTCCACGTCAGGGATTAGTCCAGGGGAACCCCACCATTCTTGGACTCCGAAGCTGTGGACCCTTCAGGATTGGAGATTGTGTTGATCTTGGTAAGCTTATGATGCCGCACATCGCCTCAACCAATCCTCCAATACTACCCTGACAATCCTTTTTTTTACCAGGGTCTCAAACCCTCAGCCCGGAAAACAAATGAGCACATCGTCCTCGAGGACTCGGTTGCTTAAAACCTCAGGCTAACATTTATTCATATAACCTAGCGGCTTTAAAAACATATTATCGTGACCCAACCGCTATTGAACCACCCGTGCCTCCACATGGCACGACCACATCTTCCGTCGTTCAACCCGAAGATATTGGCTCCTGGTACCACGCGTTGCAAAACATTCATTTCGTGCACACTTATCATAACAGGACAACCATGTACCACCTAGGTAGGGAAACGCCAATACGGGTTCCTTCCGACAAACCTACAGGTTGCATGCCCGACCTGTAGCTCTACTCCCAGTCATCCTTAACATGACACATGATTCTTTTCAGGATCCAACTCAAACCACATCAATTCACATGATGTAATTCTTTCGTTAAGTCTTCGATTTGCATAATCAACAACACTTAGTATAGACTCACATATATATTATTCATAAGCATATATACTCGTATTTATGCCTATTTTAACTCACAAACCTTAACTTTCAAAGCCAATACATCAATTTGTTGCTTAAACCTTATTTTCGTGGGAATCGCAAAGCAATTCTTCCGACTTTTTCAAAAAAAGCCAAAATTAGGGTTCTTCGTAGCAAATAACATAAAATCAAGAATTTCAAAATTGTGTATGAAAACCCAACAACAAAAGGAAGGAATTCGTTACCTAATCGAGCTCTCTCTCGCGTATGCAGTGCTTTATCGTGTTTCGTTTTAAGAAAATATGATTTAAGGCTCCTGAAACGATCGAATTTCATTTTCGTATCAAAAACGCTAAGAACGTGTGAAGAACGAATGAAGAACATGAAGAATGCGAAGAACACGAAGAACACGAAGAACGCCAAGAACATATTTTCTCTTGAAATTTCGGCAGAGCTTCCCCTTATACGGGGTGATATTTCTAGGAAAATTTCAGCAGAGTTTCCCTTTATATGGGGACATATTTCTCGGAAAATTTCAGCAGAGTTTCTCCTTATATAGGGACATATTTCAAAATAAAAATGAAAAGAGTTTCCTCTATAAAATCAATCATGAGGAAAACAACAACAAAACTGAAAGAATATACTCAAACAACAAGAGATGAAGAATCGGTAGGCACCATGCATCTTAGGTGAGTGAATGTGTGACGAATCACAGTGTTCACTGACGTGCATAGCCGCCCGCACCTAAGTAGGGTATTACACAGATTTCTCCATCAAAATAACTATAAAAGCATAAATGAAAGAATATAAACATAAGCGATGGAGAATAGGTAGACACCACACGTCTTAGATGAGTGAATGTGTGACGAATCACAAGGTTCACTGATGTGCATAGCCGCCCGCATCTAAGTAGGGTGTTACACAGATTTCTCCTCGAATCACAACAGAAAATGAATCGGAAAGAAAGATGAATCAAGAACAAAACTTGGAAGAAAAGAGGATGAATTGAAAGCGTAGCTTACGAAGCAAACTAAGAGAGGATCATACCTTCCTCCTCCTCGTTCTCCCGGCAGCGCTTCGCTAGCGCTCTTTCCCCGCCTCCCACTCCTCCTCCCGACCTCTCAACCCTAGCCCTTGGGTGGTGGTGGTATTGGAAATCGTAGAGAATGAATGGGTAGGGGGGGTCGATTTATAGGCTCCAGAAAACCACTAACCATGGTTAGAAAACCATGGTTTAGACCTTATTCTTGGTTTAGCGACCCATGGTTTTGGCCAAAACTTATCTCAAACTTGGGGCTTAAGTCAGAACATTCCAGATGATTCTAGATTCGTTAATGATGCTTAATTAACACTAATCGTGATTAACTTTCACTAATCGCGATTTAACTTTTGCAGCTTACGCTTCTCTTTTGCTAACTATTGATTAGTGTTTGCTAATGATCATTAGCGGTTTTCAATCCGTCATTAGTTTCTTTAATCACACTTAATTAGTCTTAATGACAGTCATTATGGGTTAATGACGTCTTAACCCTCCTTCTCTTTCTTCCGAAAATCATAACAAATTGAAACGAAGTCCGATTCACACGAAACAAATTCCGTTGGTTTTCTCTTGACGAGCCGGATCTTATTATACAGGATCCTAGATGTGCTAAGTTCAAGGTTTTACACATTCTGACCATGGCCATTGCCTAGGCCATTAATCACTGTCCACGCATTAGGAAGGGGAACATGGTTACACCTCTTATGAGATACACCATTTCTGACCATCCTTGTGATCATACTCTCCTTGAAGGTGGTGCGTCGATTAATATAATACCCTTCTCATTTGTACAATATTTTCATCTAGGGCCTCTCAAGAAGAACAGGATGATTTTCCAATTTGTTGATGGATCCATAAAGAAACCGAAGGGTGTTCTAGAGAACGTTGTCATTCAGATTTAGGGCATGAGCTTCACTGTTGTCTTTGTTGTATTTCCCATGGAGACCTCCACCCATGTGGGATATCCTCCGATCATCGTGGGACATCCTTTCCTTGCCTCGACGAGGGTTGTTATTGATTATGGATATGGAGAGATTTGCTTTCATTATGCCCGAGGACTATGACCTATCAATCACATGCTTATATCCAAAAAACAAAGATCCCTTCATATAGTCTCTTTTCCAACACTTCATGGGCCTTCCCCGCCCTCTCTTAGTCGGCTCAACATCCCAACACTTGCATCTCCTAACTGGTGCATCCGTTTATCTTCTTTGCAAATGACCAAACCATCTTAAGTGATTTCTTCATCTTCTGTAGAGCACTTATGCCCGGACCTTACACCCGATCGACCGCCCATCTCGACTTAAAACACATCCCGCATGCTTCGCCCTTCGCTTCTCCATTTTACCCCACACCCAAATCATCGACCCAATCATCAAATTGGGTCAAATCTCAGGCCCGTTCCTTCACCCTATGTAGGACCTGACCCATACACGTTCCCCCCATCATTTGGTGCTTCTAACCCTTTGTCGGAGTCCCATCTCTGAGAGAAACTCTTATGCAAGACCAGAATCGAAGACAACCTCATCCGAAGGTCATTTTGCACATGCATGACAGTTCCAGGGAGCTCTATGATCCCCTGCCTCTTTAGGACTCATTTCAAAGTCCTGGACCCTATTGAGTGCACCAACAATTTCGAACAACCATCAAAAACGTTCTCCCCATCTGAGCAGCCTTGGAGGATGTTGGGAGACTATGCAATTGCCGTCCAAAACTTGCCGGAGGCGAGTTCTTCTTCAGTTCTTCTTGATGTCTCCCCGACCATTGGATCAGGGGGCCTCCCAGTTCTAATCTCGTGCGTCCATTTTGGGAGCCTCCCTGATCGTCTGATCTACTAAGGATTGATCCCCAGTTACTCAACGCCGAAGCGGTACCAGCAGATTGGAGCCGTCCATCATAAGTGGATCATTCTCAGCCACCTGTTCGCGTCGAGCCATAGTTGTAAGATCCAGAAGAACGCCACATGTCGTTCCCCTTTATGAGGGTATATTTCACTCTTGTTGTCGCCTTTTATCTTATTTCTCTTTAGTTTACTAATTGTAATAATAAGTTCAAAACTTTTTACAGTAACGACATCATACTTTATTTATTTGCATATTAGTCCAGCTGGATTGAGTTCACGTGCATCCACATGTGTTTTTGTAGCTTAATTGCAGCTTTTGTCGTGAACTATTTCATGGTTATTGAATGAACTGAACTTTTGAGTTATTTCATTTATGCCCTTGTGCGTATTGTGTCACATGTAGTGCCTGATTTGCCTAGATATTTTACACAATGGCCCTTATACTTAAACTATTTGTTATCCAGTAGGCCCTAAAACTTGAAATATTTGCATATACGTCCATGCTTCACAGTTTTTAATTGTTGTCTCTTATTATTCATAATAAATTGGATTTTGCCCCTAAAAGTTATATAAAAATGCCCTGTAGCTCCTACTAACTTGTTATTTGAGAGGTGATTTTTGTGTGACATTTTCTTATATTTTTCTATTACTAAAAATTTAAAAACAATAGAAAAAGTGTGTGTTTATCTTAGAAAATCTATAAAAAATTCGAAAAACCTTTCAAACATTCTATAAAAATTGCTATAGTTATATTTTATCCTATTTTAGCTCCTATATAAATTTTGCTTGAAAATATTTTATAATAACCTAAAAAATTATAGAAGGCTCAAAAACTTATAAAAATCATATAAAAATCAACAAAAATTCAAGAAATTGCATTTTAAGTTCTTGTTTGTAGATATTTCTTCATAATGTTTGATAAAAATCACTTCTAGAAGTTTTGAGCTTGTATTTTATTTTTAATTTGAAAAACACTTCTGGCTGCACATTGTTTGCTTATTTTCACACTTTTTGATTTTCAGAAAATTACAAAAACATTTGAAAAATTAACCCAAAATATTTATAAAAATTATAAAATTTGAAAGACCCTAAATATTTTTACTATATTTTTCACCTTTGTTCTTATTTTTCCTTCTTTAGAAAATAAAAAAAATTTCAAAACTAAAACCCGCTAAAAAGATAATAAAAATTCTTTGATTTTCTAAATCACCTACTTAGTTTCTAATTATGCTCCTTGAGTTCGATCCTGGTCACTATACTAGGTTAATAAAAGTAGCTCTGCCACTTGTGTGAATTGCTTGATTTTCTTAGTAGTTAAAATAATTTTTTTCTCGTTCATAGATTTGGTTAATTTGGAACAACAACACTTGCTTAATTAATTCCATCTGAGTTAGCTGAAATCGTGTCATCAGAATGGCGTTGTTGCCATGGAGACGAGTAAGTCTTAGTATTTTCGTCTGCTTATTTTCTATTCTATTTGTTGCTATCTGTTATAATTGTTTCTGACCCAACTTCTATTTCACTTTTAGTGCAAGGGATTGTTGGAGCACAGCTAGGTCAGCTTTGAGAGCCCAGTACCCGAGGAGGAGCATGAGGCAGTTATATAGGATAGATTTTATTTAGCATTTATTTTTGTAGAAAAACTTGTAATATTTGGGAGAAACTTGTCGGACACTCATGTTATTCGGGGTCTGTTTCGTCGAGTTTCGGTGCACTCAGGGGACCTCATCAGATTTTTCGTGTTATCGCATTTATTTTTATTTATTTTCTGAGGTTTTACCCTTTATACTAGGATTTTTATATTATTGAGGTCGGTAGAGATTAAGGTCTAAACACCCTAATAAGAATATCTGCATCCATAGATAATGATTGGACTTAGTCAAAATAAAAAGGATAATTTATTTGGATTAGAGACCGCGTGCCACGAGAGGTCGTATACAACGCGGGCAGAACCTACAGTGGTGGTCACTAATCGGCATCTAAGATCGGGCTCAGGTCTCTCTTCTGAATAATTAGTTAACAGATCTTCCCATTAATAGAAGTTACTGTCTTAGGGAGATTTCCTTGTGCATCATTTAGATTAGTTTTAATTCTATCTTTCAATTATGCACATATCACTTTTCATGTAGACTGTTGGAGCAAGGTACGCATTCTAACCCTACATGCATCATTGATTTTTATCGTGCATCGACTTTTCTGTCTTCCTCCTCCTGATTTTCTGGACTTAGAGTAAAAAGAAAATCAAAAAATTTGTTAGACATTGTATTATTCAGAAACATGCCTGAGAACAGATAACAAATAAAATCAATAATGCTAAGCAAACTTCACCTAAAACTGAGCTTAAGAACCAAAAATCTTATTTTGGGGATAGTAACCCCCTCCTTGTCTGATTTTATCTACTGAGAGTTGAGCGATCACACACTAGGATAGATCCACCCTTGGGCTTTCTTCAAACTACCAGTTCTATAAAAACGATTAGCTATTCTCCAGTGAGGATATAAGGGTAGCCGGTAATCAGTTCGTACTTTCTTAGCAGAGTGGGTGGATTAGAGGATAATGCGTAAGGCTCTGTACTCAAGTAACGGGTAGTTGGAAACTATACGTACTTACACCTATACTGATTGGAAATAGGCGCAACTAGTTGTAAGAATCCGGGCCAGTTCCAGGGAGAATCAGGCAACCAACAACTTGCTAACTTGCTCTGTAAGATTGGATTATCACCATAATAAAAATTGACAAGATAAACGATCGAGATATCATGATTATCACAAGTGTTGAGTTGGTGAAATTGGGGGTTTGATTTCTTATCTTGTTTGCAATCCAAATCTACTCTTCATAAATCCCCACATCACGATGTTGGGTAGGAGGTCTTTTAGGCTACCTCTGGTAGCATCGCTTCACAACACTCCTGTCTATTCATCTAGGGCAGCTTCAGAGAGCTCAGACCTGCTCTCTAAACCTAAATTCACTTCCACCTTGTTACCCCTTGACCACCATTCTTTCACTCTGGAGGTACAACCAGATAGGCCAGCACAGATCTATGTTCATTTGACAACACTTGATCTAGGATCTTTTGCCTTTTAGAGACCGAATAGATGGCTAGTGAAAACAAAACCGATGAGCAGCCACATACCTCTTCATTCATATTAGACCAGGACACCATCAACAATACCCCCTTAACATCTCTGGAGACTATGCAGAGATAGATTAGAGACTAGGGGATATTCATGACATAAGTAAGGAGGGAGATGAACCAGATGAGAGATGGGAGAGAAGATGCGAGAGACGGCAGACCAACCAGTGGAGGAGGAGGAGTTATACCAGAGGACCGAGCAGATGTCGTGGCTGATGCGAGACCAACATGTACCATGAGGCAGTTGCACAATCCTGGTGCAACTCTTACACACAGATGGATCCAGCTGGCCGCTATCCTTGGCGACTTCGAGCTTCGACCTCAGACTATTCAGCTATTGCCCAAGTTCTATGGGCGTGCCACCGAGGAGCCCCATCTTCACATGCAGGAGTTCGAGATGATCTGCAGCACCGTCCACAACATGCTGGTGGATGAGGACTCTGTCACGTTGATAGCCTTCCCATGTTCCTTGGTCGACAGAGTAGCCTATTGGCTGAAACATTGGGGTAGGTTGTCACCACCTGGGAGCAACTAAGGACCATATATATGAACAACTATTATCCACTCGGTCGAACAAATGCAGCTTGATCTGTGAACAACAATTTCTCCATGATCCCCAATAAACAATTCCATGAGGCTTGGGATCGCTTCCGAGAGCTCACCGACAGGTCTCCCCATCATGACATCAGCAATCCTAGTTTTGTCCAGAGTTTCTTTTTTGGGATAACACCTGAGCTGTAGGGGCTAATGAACATCTCGTGTGGAGGTTCCTACTTTGCCAAGGATGAAGACTAGGTTTGGTCCATCTATGAGGAGATGGCTGAAAATTACACTGTGATGTCCCAGACCCGAGTCTACACTCAAGGGAAGCCTCCCCATCAGGAAACATCATATCAGAGAATAGCACGTATTGAGGCTAGCCTTTCTTTAACTTCTGCGGTGACAACACTAGTAGAGTCTTCAACTGTCGACATGGGAACTATTAGCCAGAAGCTGGACTGGATGGAGATTATTGAAAAGAAGCCGTGCAGGGGCCTGGATAAGCTCAACAAGATCGATGAGCTGGCCCAAACTTTAAGTGACCTAAAGACTCATATCTTGTGCCTCCAAGAGGCACAAATAACTTGGCATCCAAGGTCTAGGTTATATGCGATCTAGGGAGCAGTTCATCACAGTCCTCCACCTCATATCGACAGGTTCACCATATTCAGGCGGATGCCTTTCAGTCACTCCTACAGTACCAGTTGCCACCACCACCTCCTTCAGACACCCAAATGGTGGTGTACCATCTAGATTAGCCCTTGGAATCCCTTCCCCCCCTCCAGTTATCAAGTAGACAGAGCTGTTGCGAGATTTTACACTCCTAGTACCAACAACAACCCTGGATCTGTCACGACCACCCATGCTTCCAATGGTCTACTGGAGGTGCTCAGTCCCAGCAGCAGCCTCCGGTACAGTCAGGGCAAGGAGCCCAACAACAACAGCCCCAGTACTACCAATAACAATATCATGGTACTCCACCCCAGTATCAGGGTCAATAGTGGAGGCAACAACCTCATTCTTAGTATCCACAGTCTCCCCCTCACTCATACCACCAGCAACAACAGAGACATCCTCATTCCAGGCAACTGATCTGATTCTCATGCACACTCATATGAGAACCCAACACTCGACAATCTCGCCCGCATGCTTTCTGAGCAGCAAACCACATTCCATTGGGAAAATGGATGAATTCTGGCAGGATATGAGGGAAATAATCAATGACAAGGCCACCATACCTATGCAGATTGAGCCCAACCCGAACAATCTGAAAAGAAAGTCTGAGCAGGTATAGTTCACAGAGACCACCACTCCTAGTGAAGTATTAGAAGATATTCATTATTTATTTGATGCTGATTTTGTGACACCTAGGAGAGATAGGAAGCCAGCCGGCGACGACTCATCTAGGCGACATACCGATGTCAAGTCTAGAGCGCCAGATGGAGTTGAAAGTAGTGCAGATGCCACTAATAATGATGGTGGTGCTGAATCCACCAAGGATGATGATCCCGACGACGGTCTTGATGTGGTCATATCTCCTGATGCCACAAACGCCGGTGCTGATGCACTCAAGTTTCCAGATGTTTGGCCAGAGTGTGGTGCTGATACCGTCATATTAGATGTTATCGGTGGTACTGACGCCACCAAGAGTCCATTTGTGTTGACTTCCTTTCATGTAATGAGAAAATACAAAAAAATGGAAAAATCTTGAAAAATAAAAATATGAATAAAGGAAAGGTTTCTATATCTCCTTCGAGACCATCATATTGATGATCTTTGTATGCATTCTAGCCACTTGCATGATTAGAGCCCCATTCCTACTCCAGACCCTCACACCTCTGAGCAGGGTCCACCTATCCCCTTCCCTTAAACACTCCGATTTGAGAAGGACCAAAAACCCTAAAAATAAACAATAGATAGAGTTCAACGAGCAAATGATATACGGATTTCATATCCATCTGACTTTTCAGGAGGCACTTGAGCACATCCCTCTCTTCCAAAAGAATCTTAGAGAGAGGACCACCATCAGTAGGAAGAAGAGGCATAACGAAAATGCAGAAATCCATGTGCTCACTCGTGTCACTTGCTTCGCCACCCAGAGCCAATTGTCAACCAAGAGATCAGATGTAGGGGTTCCATAGGTCAGATTCCACATCCATGAGTAGCAGTTTTATCGGACCCTATTAGAAAATGAATCCTCAATTATCCTCCTTCCATCTACCTTACTTGATTGTTTCAAGTTTGACCTTGTTAGATAGAGCATGACATTTCTCTAGTTTACAGATAGATCTATCAAGAGGCCGAAAGGATTATTAAAGGATGTTATCATCACAAATCAGGGACCACAATTCCTCGTGGACTTCGTTGTGTTGGTCATGGAGATCCCTACACATGTGATCGATACCCCCATCATTTTAGGACGACCGTTCTTGACCAAAGCCAAGGTAGTTTCCAATCATGATAGTGGGAAGGTATACTTTCGCTTCGAGGGAGAAAAAAATACAAATAGAGATGATTGAGGAGCTTAGAGCTAGAGATTCAACATGCTCAGAGAAGAGTTCCGAGCAGATGATAGATGCAGAGCCAGACATCCACCATGAGTGTGATTTTGTGATCACAGATGATGAAGCAGTTTGGACCGATATGATTTCACGATCTCTTATCACACCTTCAGAGATGACAGAGTCCCAAATACCAACAGATGAGAGTTCGAAGCACACATTTGTGGTACAAGATACCTTAGAGGCTGATGATTGTGATCTAGCTAGCAAAGTAGATTATATTTCTTGTGATTCTGATTCAGATCCCTCAAATTCATACATTGATTTCGATTGGCAGTACTTTGATGATTATTTACTGTGTTTGATGTCTACAGAGCCCACAACTAGGACAGAGATTGAGCCGGTTTAGCTGATAGACACACTAGCAAGGCCATCTTCATCGATTTCAGAGATACAACGAGAGTTCTCCCATACAAATATAGTTGCCTTCACTCAGACCTTTCAGAGACCAGATTTATCAACTCACATATGCCCAGAACTGAAGACCTTGCCGCAGAGCATGAAGTACAGATTTCCTTGCAGGTGAGCCATAAATGTTTCCATTCATTATCTCACTGGATTTGACTGTTGACCAAGAATCTCGCTTAATGGAGGTACTTGAGAGAAACCGCAAGGCAATCAAATGGACTATAGCTGATCTCCAGGGGATAAGTCCGGTCTGTGCTCCCACCACATCTATCTCGAAGATGACACCAAGCCATCGCGTGAATTTCAGCGTAGGCCAAACCCAAATCTTCAATACGTGGTCACGAAAGAAATATCTAAGTGGTGGAGTGTAGATTTTATCTGCCCCATCTCTGACTCCAAATGGGTTAGTATGTTATATGTGGTACCCAAGAAAACATGTATCACTACAGTTGTGAATGAGTCTAGAGAGAAGATCGCTACTCGGGTATCCACTTCCATTTATTGAGCAGATTATTGATAAACACGAAAAAGAGAGCGATTGTATTGATCCACAAGGCGAATCAACAGTCGATGTCTTGACCACTTCAAAATCCTGTATTTAATCAACAATTAACCCACAATCAAATCAAACAATGACAAGCAAAAGTGGAGTTAAAATTTATTATTAACTCTACAAACAGGTGTATAGTGAAAGTATGCAGAGGTCGAACACAGGGAGCAAGGCAGGATAGATCAAGCAAGTGCAACAATGTGATTGTGATTGTATGTCTACAATATGCAAAGGTTGTGTGGGTTTTTAATTTTTTTAATTTTTTTAATTCTTTTTTCATTTAATTTTAAATTTTGTATTTTGATTTTTTAATTTTCTGATTTTATATTTTCTTTTTATATTTTATAATTTTTTTATGTTTTTATAAATAGAGTATATAAATAATATAAGAAAAGGAGATATTAGGGAATTTATAAAAATAGGTAAAAATACTCGAAAATCAAGAAATAAAATATTTTTAGTCTTTTTACATTTTTCTACTATTTATGATTTTTGGGGATTTTTCTAAATAATTTGGTATTTTAAAAAGCCAAAATATAAGAAAACAGTGAATAAACCTACTGGCTGAAATCAAAATGGGAATGAAAAATAGCAACCAGCAACAAAACTTTCCAAAATTAATTTTAAAAAAAGGGAATAAAATAAGGAAACTACAGAATCTGAGTTTATATTTTTATGATTTTTCTATGATTTTTTAGATTTTTTGAAGTTTTAGGGTGTTTTCTAATTTTTAAGGTTTTTTTGAAATTTTTAATGATTTTTGGACGCAAGTTAAAAGACACTAAAATAGACCTTAGGTAATTTTTTTGGAATTTTTCTAGGGGTTTTGATATTTTTTGGTATTTTCTAATGCAAACAGTAGCTAACATGCATGTTTTTGATTTTTAATAAATATTAAAATGCAAGAAAAATGCAATGCAAAAATATGGCGTGAATGTGTGATGTAACAGGAGCTTATAATAATTTTTTTTTGTAATTTTTGGGGTTTTATCAATGCATGGAATAAATAGACAAAGCATACAAAAATACAAGGCCTGATAGGGGTATAAATGCAAATAGACAAACATCCAGGGGCAAAGTTGCAATTTTCACTCAAAATAATACTGAATATAAAACTTAATGGAGCAAATACAAGTTTCAACAACTGCAAGGGTGTCCCTGCAAATTACCCAACCAGGCGCATGACTAGCACGTGCTTGGGAAGGACCTATATGCAATATTTCAAAACGATAGGGGCCTTAATGCAAATTACACAAAAATATTACACTAGTTCTGGATTTTCTTGGACCAAAACGAAATAAGACAACCCTGGGGGGGGGTCCCTTGCAAAAAGCCCTTCACCTCTCGTGTACTGGTCATGTGAGGTGACGTGGCGAGGACCTGAATGTAAATAAAGATAACACAAGGGCTTAGGTGCTAATTTTACAAAAGTTTTTACACTGCAACTAAAAGTTTGAGGGCTAAATAAAAATTACAAAACTTGTGGGGAATAACATGCAAAATACCCATGCTAGCGCGGAGGCGGACGGCTCAGATGCACTCACTTATCCACATGTCAGCTCCTCCTCACATGATGACGCTTCGGCCGCCGATGGTTGAGATTAGATGCGACAAAGACGATCGGACAGCTAGAGGAGATCTGATCCGACGACGCTGGGAAGACCTGGAGATGAAGCTCGATCGAACGGCCGTGGACTCCCCTGTAAGAACAGGGAAGAACACGTCCTCCGACGAGCTTGGATCGACGTTGGGGCGCTGCTCCGGCCTCCTTCCTCGATGCGGAAGGTCTCTTCGACTCCTGGAAGGTCCCTTGGTCCACCGATGGAGCCAAAAAGGCTCGAAGAGCTCCGATGCTCTGTGGCGAGGCCCAAGAAAGAAGTGGGTCCAGGTACCTCGAGAGCTTTCAAAATCGACCCTCCAGGGGGCGTTTTAGTTCCTGCGACTGGTCAAAGATGGTCAACATAGGCGAGGGTAAAATGCCTCGACCTCCAGTAGGTCCTCACAAGGGGCGAACAGTGATATAGATGCTCGCAGGAGCTGTCTCCGGCGAGGGGAGTCGATTGAGCGAATCGATTGATGGAAGTGAGAGATGAAAGTGGCTGGTGGATCCTAGGACTACAATAATTGGAAAGGCAAAGAAAATCTAGGGAAATAAGTGATGAGCCGAAAAATGACCAAGACTCAGGTAAATGAAATAGAGCTATGGTCGTTGCGACCCGAGTCTCGGAGATCAATCAGCGAACAAGAAAAAGAAGGAACAGACCACCAATCAAGCAGATAAAACAATAAAAATCAAATAGTGGCTCTGGCTATGAGATTAGCCTGGTGTAACACCCTGGGTCGGACTCAGGGAGCACGAGTTGGCCTCGCGGCCTACGAAGTAGTTTAAAAAGAGAAAAATCAAAACAAATATTTTTTGGTGGTTTTTAATATTTTTTAATATTATTTGGAATTTTTAATAATAAGGAAAATAAGAAAACAATAAAAACAAGCAACTTTGACCAATTATTTAACTAATTAAAAATGATCCAAAAATTCCAACAAAAATATTTTTACGATTTTTATATTTTTTACTGTTTTTGGTGAATTTTTGAGAATTTTATAATTTTTATAGAATTTTCTAAAAATCAGAGAAGGCAAAAACAAAGGTAAACTGTCCAGTCAGGCTTGGAGGACCAAATTAAAATATATAATGGTCCTAAAATAGCCTGGAGGTAGTTTTCATGTAAAGTATAAACAAAGAGGAAAAATTAGGAGAAGGATTTATTAATTTTTGAATTTTCTATGATTTTTTAGAATTTTTATAAGTTTTTAATTGTTTTTTAATTTTTATGGTTTTTATAAATCCAAAAATAGCCAAAAAGGGATAGAAAATAAAACACACAAAAACACACAAAACCTAATTTTTTTTTGTAATTTTTAAAAAGGTTTTAATAATTTTTTAGGAATTTTTAATCTGAACAGATAGAAAAATAAGGGTTTTGAATTTTTAAAAATACTAGAAATGCTAAAAAATGTACCCCAAAATTAGGGAAAATTTTACACAGAAGAAGGAGCCACGTGTCCAATTTTCACGAAATTTGGGTTAAAATTGATATTTTATTTAAATCAAACAAAAGCCCACAATGCATAGGGACCTGTTTGCAATAGAAATATAGTCCTGGGGCTAAAAAGGAACAAATCCAGAAACTGGGGGGGTCCTCGTGCAAAATTTCCAAACCCCCACGTGCGTGACACGTGGTCTGGGCACAGAGGGACCTATTTGCAATGAAACTTACTTCCGAGGACTTAATTGCAACAGGTGCTAAAAGTCTAGGGGAGAAGTTGTAAAATACCCAAACAAATTCAACACATGTCAAAAAAAATCATTCACAGGGGTATGGATGCAATTATCAAAAAGTATTTTTCATTTATTAACACATCCAAACAACAGTTCAGAACATGCAATTTCACCAAACAACCACGTGACGACGCACGTGTCTCACATTCACAGGGATGAAAACGCAAATAACATAAAGGTCCATGTCCTAAGTGCAAAGTTTCCAAAATAAAATGAACTATATAAAATATTTACATGACTAATTAATAAAAACAAAACAAGAGGGGGCCTAAATGAAATTTACACCTTATTATCCGAGGGCTGGAGGCGCGCCACGTGGCTGATCGGACGGTGGAGGTGCGCTGCGCCTCAACAAAGAGCCCTGGCTCTGATCTAACGGCTGATGGGTGTCCACGTGGCTGATCGGACACTTGTGGATCAAGGACAACCCCTCGCTGATCTGACGGTGCTGATCGAACCTCGGGAGATCTAACGGTCGCTAGCTCTTTGCACGTGGACGCTCCGAATTAAAACTGGGCGAGGGAGGTCGATCTGACGACGATGGAGGATGCTCCAAGAACAGGTGGCCGGCGAAGTTCGCCGACCCAGTACTCACGCTGGATGCCTCCTCTGCTACTGCTAAGGTGCGGAATAGATCCGCCAAGACGCTCCGCAGCTGACGAGCTCCTCCGATGACGCTGGGAGGCTCTTAGGAGCTCTGACGACGAAGGCAGAGCTGGGGCTCCTGTGCCTGAATGCGTCGGCCCCCAGATGGGTCTCTCCTGACCTGAAAAGTAGCACAGCAAGCTCCTAGGTCGAGGGCAAAGTGCCTCGACCCGGATAGAGGCGAAATGGGTGGCTGGCGCGTCGGGGCGGATGATCTCCGGCGAAGCGACGGCGGTGGAGATCGAAGTCCCGGCTCCGGGGCGAGACAGGGGGTGTGAGTGGGTGCAGAAGGTGCGGAGAAGTCTCGTGGGTGTGATGGTCGAGTCCGATGATCGAGAGGGTAACAGAGATGGTCGGAATCGACGAACGACGACGAACAGGTGAATTGGGCTTAATCAAAAATTCGAGAAATATGGAAAGAATTGAGTCTGCCTGATGCGTGGGTTCGACTGGGATTGAGCTCGCGGAGCTCTGGTCGTCGCCTCGAGGGTCGTCGAGGGCCCGAGGCTCAGGCGCTGCTCTGGGTGGCGTACGGCGGTGAAATGCTGCCGGATCAGTGATGCAGTGCTCCTCCGCCTCTCTACAACACTCCAATCCAAAGCTGTCACTCAGAGGAATCGGGTGGAGGTCCTGGGTGGAAGGGGCGACGCCAAAGATGGAGTGGAATGTGCGGCGGAGCTGAGGTTTTATACGAGTGAGGGTCCGGCAAGAATAGGTCGGGCATGGATTTGTGGAGCTCGGATCCCTAGGATCAACCCTGGGCGTGGATCTTGGATGTAGGAGGGATGATTAGGACTCGGGGTTTAGGTGAATGGGGCTCAGATCATGCGGGGATAAATAAGTGAAGTCGGGTCTGAAGCAAAGATCCGCGGGTTGGTGGTCCAGGGGGGGAGTTGACCAGGGGTCAACATCCCCCGTGGGCTAATCAGGTGCAACCACGTCATAATTATTTGAAAATTAAATAAAAAATAGTAAATGGCCAAATTTTGAAAAAGATAAAACATGAAAAATGTGTCGTTATTTTTAATCTATTTTTTTTGTGATTTTTATTTATTTTTTAATATAAATAATGTATTTACAAAATATGATTATTATATATAGGTATATACAATATACATTTTTAATTTTTGATTTTTAATTATTTATTTTTTACCTTTTATTCTAATTTTATATTTTATTTATTTATAGAATAAAATTTGGAATGATTTGGTATTTTTATTTTATTTTTATTATTTATTTACATAGAGAATAAATAGATATATACACATATATACATGGTATTTGTACAATGTAGGTTTTGATTTTTATTTCTTTTTATTTTATTTTTATTTTTGTAATTTTTATTTTATTTATTTACATTATGGAATATAGAATATGTACATATTTTTATTGAATTTTTATTTATTTATTTACAAGGTGAAATAAATAGATATGGTGGTTCTATGTACATGGTCTCTATACAATGAAGAAGGGGATTTTTATTTATTTTCATTTTATCCATTTTTATTTTAATTTAATATTTACAAATATATACATATAAATACACATCCATTTTTATTTTGAATAAGAGGAAAATAATTTTTATTTTTATTTACAGGTATATGTACACGAGCTTCCCTATCTCTCTCTACTTGGGTTTTTGTGCGGTCAGGCCCATGCTGAGCCCTCCCTTGGGATTAGATCGCTCAATATTTATTCTAAATATCTCCCTCTTTTTCTTTTATTTCTTTATTCTTTTATTTATGCACAAAAACATGCTAATAATTGTATTTTACACAATGCATGTTGATTTCTAATTATTGCTATTTACAGGAATATACATGTGTTTTGCACGGGTTTTGTAGCTAAAATAAAAGAATAAAGAGTGATGAATGGGTATTCATCACCCCCCTATACTTAACTTTGCTAGTCCCAGAGCAAACACTTATTTGAAAACGAAGTGAAAAAGAGAAAGGAAAAGAAAAAGAGGAGAAAATGCATGGATTAATGCTGAATATTAAACTTGCCTTCATTAAATTGAAATATGGAGCTCGATCAGATCTTTGGATTATTAATGTGTCGGAACCTTATTTAGACTTAGGTTTTAAACTCAATAGCCTCTAAGATCCACTATTCTATAATCAAGACTCCTCAACAATCCAGATCAGAACAAGTCTACATACACAAACCCTGAAGACTATGAATCTTTCCTTGTACAGTGTAAGTGAGGTATAGCTCTCCACCTCAGAAGTAGCAACTTGACATCCCTCCCCAACAAGGTAACTCTATGACCCTAATCTGGCCACTCTTTCCTCGAGGAGCGGGGTATTCCCTTCTAAGTTCAATTTCAACCGGCTCAAGAAGAGGGGGAAGAAGAGAATGGACCATGGCCAATGTAGCCATGTATCCTTGGGAGCTCAACCAGTGTAGCTAAGTCTCCCTGCTGCAAGCTACATAAGATGGAACATGAGTCTCAAGCTTTGCTGATTTGCACTATATACATACTCCGGTGGGATTATCATTTTCTATCAGACCCACAACTTTTTTGGAGTTATTTTCTTTTTGCATTTTTTTCAAGTGCATCTATACAACATATTTACAAGGTGCATCATATGTACATAAGGAGTTTTTCCTCTTGAGCCAGTAGACTATCCCTCTATTGAAGCATTATTGCAACCCACAACTCCTGTCGTTAGACCTCATGGCAACTAGATCAAGTTGCGACGCACTTCCTTCACTAAAAGAAGAAGAGAGGTTCCGCCTAGAAGTACTACCCTCATATGCTACCCCAAGTCAAGGAAGACTGCCTCCTCACCACCTCATCTGTAGAGAGCTCGGTGTAGAGTGCAGGTCCAAGTCAATCCATTGTCTATATGAGTCATGTGTGTGTTGTTAAGTGCTCTACTTAGGCTCATTGAGATGACATGTGATCATAGCCTAGTGGACTTAAAGAATTAAGTCACCATGGACCTGAAAAGCCTTAACCCTAAGCCCTATAAGGTTCCTCTTATGATTAGGTGGATTAAGATCTTAATCAAGCTCCATTTTCCAATTTTATTCCAGGCTAGTTTAAATGTCAACTATAATCCAGGAAAAACTATACAAGTATATACAAAGATGCTATTTACACAATATTTACACAAATGCAAATTTTTTGAAAAATGTTTTGAAATCATGAATGTGTGCATGAATGCAAGTTTTGCAAAATATTTACACAAATTTACACAAGGTTTTCGCAAACTTTTGATTTTCAAAACATTTTTGGAAAAATTTTGTAATATATACATAGTTTTGATATACACATATTTACACACTATTTACACAAAAAGTTTTTGAAAACATTTTTACAAAGATAATTTGTACAATAGCTATGTATGTGCAAATAAAAGAATGTTTATTTACAGGGAAAATTTTTACATTTTTTGGATTTTTAGCCATTTTTATTTATTAACACACTCACACAAAGTACGAGTTATGGCTAAAGTATATACACACCCCTATACTTAGCTCGAACGATGTCCTCAGAGTCAAGAGCGATGGAGAAGACATAACTCGTGCTTAGTATAGGGAAGTGAAAAGGAAGGCTATATACAAAGACGAATGAAAGAATAGCAATGTAAGAGAATCTCGGCATTTCCCCCTATACTTAGGATCAAATAATCCTAAGTATAGCAGGCTGTACACAAAGGGAAAACTGAGTGAAGAATGTACATGGTCTACCCCCCCTATACTTAGGGTAAAATGTCCCTAAGTATAGGCAGCAAAAACAGGGGTAAAAATGAATCAAAAGAATACCCGAGAGTCCTACATCCCCCCTATACTTAGGGTAAAGTACACCCTAAGTATAGCATGATCATAAGATGAGAAAAGGGATGTGGAACTAAAGAATGGAATGATATGGACAACTGGATCTATACAGGTTGGGAGAACGGTGATAATCAGGCGTGAGATGCAATAGATGTGAGTCAAGAGACCACATCTCACGCAAAGTGAATAGGGGCAACATCAACGACCCGCGGCTCATGATCAAGATATGGCTTGAGCTGCAGGCCATTTACTCGAAAGGTACTCTCAGAAGACAACTCAGATATGTCAATATTCCCATTGTCGTATACCTTTCTCACCAAATATGGTCCCTTCCATTTGCTCTATAGCTTCCCTGGAAATAGACGAAGCCTAGCATCAAACAGCCATACTCTCTGTCCTGGCTCAAAATGCTTGTGGCTGATATGAGAATCATGCCACTCCTTCACTCTCTCCTTGTACTGTAGGCTATTTGAGAAGGCGGTATCACGAAGCTTCTCCAAGGCAGCTAACTCTGCCCTCCTCTAATCTCCTACACTATCTGGATCCAAAAGTATATCAGTGACTGCCCAAAGTGACCTGTGTCTCAACTCTACAGGTAAATGGCATGGCTTGCCATAAATGAGGTGAAAGGGAGATGTGCCCAAAGGTGTCTTGAAAGACATCCGATATGCCCACAAGATCGAGTCCAAAATCTGTGACCAATCCTTTTGGTCAGGGCGAACGACTTTCTGCAATATAGTCTTGATCTCCTTGTTCGACACCTCGGCAAGACCATTCGTCTGAGGATGGTATGGAGTGGCAACTCGATGGTCTATGCCGAACTCGCTAGCAAGGGCCTTCACCTGGTCATTGATGAAATGAGACCCCCCGTCAGATATCAACACTCGAGGTACCCCGAACCGTGAAATGATATGCTTCCTCAAAAATCTGCAAACAGTCCTAGCATCTGCGGTTCGGGCGGGGATGGCCTCAACCCAACAACTCACATAATCCACGACCAACAGAATGTACTCGAATCCCTGACTCTTAGGGAATGGACCCATGAAATCGATGCTCCATGCGTCAAAAACCTCACAGAAGTGAATGGGCTGCATCGGCATCATATCACGCTGTCCACAAGTGCCCATCCTCTGATAGTCAGTACACCTCTTCACGAACTCATCAGAGTCCTTGAAGAGGGCAGGCCACCATAGGCTGGATTGAAGCACTTTCTGTGCCATTCTCCTCCCAGAGTGATGTCCTCCTACCTCAAGCTTGTGGCAGTAAGTGAGGATGCTATGGTGCTCCTCCTGAGGAATGCACCTACGCCAGACGCTATCCCCTCCTTCATGGTAAAGGATGGGATCCTCCCAGTGGTAGGACTTGGCCTTCGCGAGGAAGGTCTCAAGTCTCTGCCTGGGCCAATCATGTGGAACTTTCTTAGCAACAAGAAGGTTCACAATATCAGCATACCACGAGAGAGAGGCGATAGCAAGGATCGCCTCATCTGGGAAGGTCTCACATATAGGCTCAGTCTGCTCAGAATCCTCAAGATGCTCTAATCGGAGAGATGATCCGCCACCACATTCTTGACTCCAGGCTTATCCTTAATCTCTATGTCAAACTCCTGGAGTAGAAGGATCCATCTGGTCAATCTGGCTTTGGCATCCTTCTTTTCCATGAGGTACCTGATGGCGGTATGATCAGTGTATATGGTCACTCTAGATCTGATGATGTAAGATCTGAACTTATCTAGGGCAAGAACTACGGCTAGCATCTCCTTCTCAGCGACTGTGTAGTTCTGCTGTGCGGCATCCAATGTACGGCTAGCGTAGTGAATGGCAAATGGGACCCCATCCCTCCTCTATCCCAGCACGGCCCCTACGGCAAAATCGGAGGCATCCGTCATGATCTCGAATGGGAGAGACCACTCAGGCGGCTGAAGGACAGGAGCCTCAACAACACATCTCTTGAGATTCTCGAACGACGAAAGACACTTGTCATTGACAAGGAACTTGGTATCTTTCATCAACAGATCAGTCAACGATCGGGCAATCCTACTGAAATCATGAATGAAGTGTCGGTAACCGATGTGCCCCAGAAAAGACCGTAACTGCCGCAAGTTGGACGGTGGTGCGAGTTTTCTAATGACATCTACCTTGGCCGGATCAACCTCCATGCCCCTGTTGGAGATGATATGGCCAAGCACCGTCCCTTGAGTCACCATGAAGTGACTCTTCTCCAAAGACAGCACTAGGTGAACCTCAATGCATCGCTGAAGGACTCGGTTTAGGCAGTCAAGACATGAGTCGAATCCGTCGCCGTAGACCGAGAAATCATCCATGAAGACCTCCAAGCATTCCCCCACCATGTCCGAAAAGATAGACAACATGCATCTTTGAAAAGTTGCAAGGGCGTTGCATAGCTCGAATGGCATGCGTCTGAAAGCATATGTGCCGAATGGACAGGTGAAGGTAGTCTTGTCCTGGTCCTTGGGAGCGATGGCTACCTGGTTGTAGCCAGAGTACCCATCCAGAAAATAGTAGTGGTTCTTCCCTTCTAGTCTCTCAATGATCTGATCTATAAAGGACAGGGGGAAATGATCCTTCTTGTTAGCCTGGTTGAGTCGTCTGTAATCCACGCAGACCCGTCAAGAAGTGGGTACCCGGGTAGCGATCTCCTCTCCAGACTCGCTGACAACTGTAGTGATGCCCGTCTTATTGGGCACCACATGTAACGGACTGACCCACTTGGAGTCGGAGATGGGGTAGATAAAATCGGCGCTCCACCATTTCGAAATCTCCTTCATGACAACTTCTCTCAGATTCGGGTTCAGCCGCCGCTGGAACTCACGTGATGGCTTCGCCTCCTACTCGAGATAGATATGGTGGGAGCACAGGGCCGGACTTATCCCCTGGAGATCGGCTACGCTCCATCCTATAACCTTGCGGTTCTTTTCAAGAACCCCCATCAGACGGGATTCATGCTCTCCAGTCAAATCGACGGAGATAATGACTGGGTACATCTCATGCTCAACCGCAAGGAACCTATACTTCAGCGATGCAGGAAGTGGCTTCAGCTCTGGACAACTAGGTGCTGGTGGATATGGACTCTGAAAACTCTGAGTGAATGCTGCCAAATCCCCATGGGAGAACTGAAACTCTCACTCACACTCTGAAACTGGTGAAGGCTGCTCTGTTGGACTGTCTCTACTCTGCTCGGCATCTACCCCCTCCCTAGCTGTAGGCTCAGTAGAAGTCAGATCTGGTATGAAATCCTCAAACTCTGCCTTTGACTCCGAGGGATCTGTATCATCCATGGTGGCCTCAGTACCACCGTCATCGCGAAACAAATCTATCTCATGGTCAAGAACCGGCTCTGCCGACTGGAAAGTATCCTGGACCAGGAATGTGCTCTCTAAGCTCTCCTCTGCTGGCATCTCGGCATCATCGGACTTTGAAAGTGAGAGGATGGCCTGTGCATCTGGATCTGCCCACACTGCCTCATCATCTGTAATCACGAAGTCGCAGTCCTGGTGGATGTCTGGCCCTGCATCTATCATCTGCTCTGAATCAGTGGTCGGCTCTGAGCATGCTGCATCTCTGACTCTGATGTCCTCGGCCATCTCTATTTGTACACTTTCGCCCTCGACGCGAAAGTATACCTTCCCGCTATCATTGTCGCTCACTGCCTTGGCTATGGCCAAGAACGGGCAACCTAGAATGATGGGGGTATCGGTCACTGACTCAGGGATCTCCATGTCCAACACTACTAAGTCCACGAAGAATTGCAGGCCCTGAATCGTGACGACAACGTCCCTCAGCAACCCCTTCGGCCTCTTGACAGATCGATCAGCAAACTGAAGGACTGTCCTGCTCTGTCGTAGAATGCCCAACTCGAAGCGGTCGAGAAGGGCTGTCGGAAGTAGGTTGATCGATGAACCGATGTCTAATAGAGTACGGTCGAACCTCTGCTCTCTGATATGGCATCAGACATAAGGGGCTCTTGAATCTGGCCTCTTGGCCGTCAGACGGTTCTGGATCGCGAAACAAGTGGCTCTGGTCAGCACATGGATCTCTGACTGGTGGTTCCTCCTCTTCCTCCTAACTGTAGTCCTGTCTCTGAGCGATCTCTGGAGTAGAGGGATGTGCTGCAAAGCCTCCTGAAGAGTCAGCTGAATGTGGAAACGGTCTATCATCTACTGGCTGAACTCTTCCTACTGCCTCTTTTTTGGATTTTCTATTTTCTTCCCCTTTCCCATGTGAAGAGCTCTAGGGAAGGGGATCACAGGGTCCTTCTCAGATGAAGGACTAGGAGAGGGTCTAGGCTGCTCGACGGCAGAGTCCACACATACATCAAGCACCATAGGTGGACCAGAAGAAAACAAATCCTTTTCTTTTATTTCCAGAAATGTCCTGAGATACACGAACAGAAGGAAAGATTATAGGACTCTTAGAAGTAAAAACGGTGGCATCAACACCACCCTCAGCTGGTCGGCTCGTGGCATCAGCACCGCGCTCTGGTTCGGCAACATCGGTGGCATCAGTACTACCTCCTCCATCTGGTGAATCGACGACATCAGTACCGTCGGTGGAATCAGCATCCATGGTGGCATCAACACCACCGTCATCATCTCTCGCGGCCTCAGTACCGCACTCCTCCTCCTCGTCTGGCGCTCTGGAAGTATCCTCGGGGTGTCGTTCCGACGAGGCACCGCTTGCTGGCATCCTACCACTCCTAAGTGTGACAAAGTCAGTATCTAACAAATAGGCAAACATATCACCAAATGAATCACTCGGAGTGGCATACTCTGTGAAATCTACCTGCTCAAACTTCCTCTTGAGGTTGTTCGGATTGGGCTCGATCTGGGCAGGTATGGCGGCCTTCCCTCTCACAATCTCCCGCATCTCCTGGTGGAACTCATCCATCTCCCGTCTAAAGGTAGCCTGTTGATCAGTAAGGAGGCGGGCTATGTCATCCAAGGCGGGGCTCTCATAGGATGGCCCATGAGAACCTGACGGGTGGCCTCATTGGTAGTGAGGCTGCTGTGGCTGGTGCTACGGGTGAGAGGAGTGCGACTGGGGATGATACTGCTGCTGCTGGAGGCTGATCACGCCTCCAAGACCATCCCTGTTGGTAGGGATGAGGACCATACTGCGAAGACTGCTGCTGCTGCTGCTGGTACACGAGGGGCTGCTGCTGCTGGTGATCTCTCTGATGGCCGTACTGGCCACCCTGTCCTGACGGCTGCTGTTGGGGGTTGGCACCTCCGGTCGACCAACAGAATCCGAGATGGTCTCGTCGGATACCGGGCTGGGGTCGGTCGTACCAAATCCCGTTGACATCCATCAACGGCTCTGACTCGTACGGGGGTGGAGGAAGTACTTCAAGAGGTTGATCCGGCTGGTAGACCGCCATCTGCATGTCTGGAGATGGTGGTGACTGATAGGTGGGCTGCGGCTGCTGGTACGGCTCCGCCTGTACAAGGTGAACCTGTCTAGGCTGGTGGTGGTTGGAGCGCTGGGACGAGCTGCCGCTGCTGCTCGGATCGCCTCATGCCTGAAGACGGGGCTGGGAAGTCGTCTGTGCCTCCTGGAGACACATGCGCTGTGTCTTCAGGTTACTCAGAGTTTGTGCCATCTGCTCCATCTGCGTGATACCATGGCACTGCTTCTTCTCAATGATCTCCATCCGGTCCAGCTTCTCACTGATGATACCCATGTCAGCGGCTGTGGACTCGGCCTGTGCTGCTGCCGTTGATGAAGTGGATGGACCGACGTCAACCCGTGCTATCCTCTGGTACTGCACGATTTGTGGCTAAGGGTGTCCCTGTGTGTAGAGTCGGGTCTGGGACATCACCATATAGTTCTCGGCCATCTCCTCGTAGATGGCCCAGACCTGATCACGATCCTTGGCGAAGTAGGACCCGCCATAAGAAGCATTCACCAGGCCCTGTAGCTCTGGTGTCAGCCTGCAGAAGAAGCTCTGAACAAGGTTCGGCTTCAAGATCTCATGGAGTGGGCATCTATCTGTCAACTCTCTGAACCTCTCCCATGCCTCATGGAATTTCTCATTGGAGAGCATGGAGAAGTTGCTGATC
The DNA here is from genome assembly GCA_037367405.1 of Ottelia alismoides. Taxonomy (NCBI): domain Eukaryota; kingdom Viridiplantae; phylum Streptophyta; class Magnoliopsida; order Alismatales; family Hydrocharitaceae; genus Ottelia; species Ottelia alismoides. Next base: position 223,800 of record JAZKJV010008883.1, read on the forward strand.
AGGGCCCTCGCGACATTCGTCCGCCCGAGTGGGTAGTACTTGTTCAAGTACTCGGTGCAGAGCTGCTCCCATGTGTAGACAAACTTCCCCGGATTCTTCAGCCAGGTGGCTGCTCTGTCTGCTAGTGAGAAGGGGAAGGCAATCATGCAGATGGTATCCTCATCGACGTGTTTGTCATGGACGGTGCTGCAGATCATCAAGAACTCCTGAAGGTGGAGATGGGGCTCCTCAGTGGCGAGCCCATGGAACCGGGGGAGGAGCTGCAAGGTGTTCGGGGGGAACTTGAAGTCCCCCACGATGGCTGGTAACACAACCCAATGATGCGTCAACGTCGATCTGGGGTTGTGTAACTCCCGCATCGGTCTCGGTGGATCTGCTGTCGCATCATCGGGTATCCTCGACCCGTCTCCTGGGCCACGCTGGGCTCGGTCGGCTCTCATCTGCTCCATCTCGCACCTCATCTCTATCATGAAAGCTCCCTGATCCCTCAACTGCTGCTGAACTGTCTCGAGGGAGGCGATCAAGGTGGAGTTGATCGCACCCTGGTCCAAGATGAATGTCTGCTCTGGCTGGGGACCTCTGGTGTGATCATCTCTGCTGCCGGCCATGGTCTATGCAAAGGCAAAAGACCCAAACTCAGGTGCCGATAAATCATCTGACGGTAGTCTCTCATCTGGCACTGGTATCTCAGAACTGGAAGACGGGTGGTCGAGGGGGAACAGGGCGGAGTCGAACTCGGGTTTGGAGAACGGGTCTCGGCTCTCGCGAACCAACCTAGATGAGTGGGTAGAAGTGCTGGGAAGCGATGCAGCCAAAGGCTGCCTAAGGGACCTTCTGCCCATCATCTTGATCTGGCGAGTCGGGCGGATGGGATCTGGAAACAACAATGATCAACAAGCAAACCCCTGATTCACCTACGCAACGCGAGCTGAAGACCGTAAGAGTTCGGTCAATTATCTTGTCAGTTTTTATTAGGTGATCAAGTCAAGATAGCAGAGCGATTACATGACCTGTTGGGAATCTGGTTCCCCCAGGAGACTGGCCCAATCCCGAACTAGATCTTTCCCAGCCAGTACAAGCCGCGAACCGTTTACCGGCTACCTGATCGGCTCGCTCTGTTAAGGATATCGCGGCCCGCTTTACCGGAGACCGAAGCGATCCTCACTGGAGAACGACTAGCTCAAGAGCAGTAGTCTGAAGGAGGTCCAGATGTGGCTCTATCCTAGGGTGCGGGTCACTCTCTCGCACATGCGAACCAGACAAGGAGGGGGTTGCTCTCCCCAAGACAAGTTTTTTTGGTGTGGTGTCTTTTAGGGTCAAATAGAGTTAGCAGTCCCAAATTTTATGATTTAAATTTTTTAGGTATTTTTCAAATAAAAACAAACGGCTAACGAATTTTTCGGTTCTCCTGGTTATTTAAGTCCAAAAATCGGGGGGGGGGGGGGGGGGAAGTCGAAAAAACCGATGCGCGAAAAATCAATGATGCATGCAGAGTAAGAAATGCGTACCTGACTCCAGCAGTCTACATGCTAAAATGATCCGCGCAGAATATAAAGACAGGAATAAAACTACCTAAATGATGCAGGCGGAAATCCGAGCCCTAAGCAAGCAGTTCTACTCGACAGAACAATGGCTAAGTGGTCAATCAAGAGGGGTCAGAGTCCAGTCTCGGATGCCGATCGGTGCCCGCCAGAATGGGTCCTGCCAGCGTTGTATATGACCTCTAGCGGCACGTGACCCCTCAGGTGACCAAATAGTTTTTTTATTCAGTTTTTATTTTGGTCCAATTAATCGAACTATAGGTACAGGTAAAGTTATTAAGGTGTGTGGACCCTACTAATTACATCACAGTCAAGCAAAAATCCTAAGGCTAGGGGTTGAAAACCGTGAGAAACCGAATAGGCATGAAATAAAAGAAACCGCGTAAAAACCGTGAGAAAACCGAGGGATCCCCCGAGCACACCGGTGCTCGGCGAAACAGACCCCGAGAATCTAAGTCTGAGTCCGAGTGTCCTGTCCCTGTATTATTACAACAGTTCAAATATTGCTGGAAATAAAATCTAAGCTAATCCTATCTACACCCGTACTCGGCTGCCTCCTCGTGCTCTCCTGCGGCATCGTGCAGAAGGGAGCTGCCTCCGATTGTCGCGGTTGCGTTGGCTCCTCGAAAGTCGCCGCCTTGATCCTCGGGCCCTCGCAAGCAAGTAAAAGAGTGTCACAGACCAGATAGAAATAAAGCAACTAAAATAAGAAAAAGAAAACAGAGTATATATGCAAAAATAGAAATAAAAATAAACAAGCAAAACAACCAAAAACAAAAATAAAATAAAATAAAGAAAAATAAAAGAAAAAGAAAAAGCCGCGAAAAGCAGCGGATGACGAAAAAGCCGCGGAAAGCCGCGAAAAAGAAAACAAAATAAAATGAAAATGAAACAGACTACTAAGCCGTGCTCCTCGGCAACGACGCCATTCTGATGAGCCGAAAAATGACCAAGACTCAGGTAAATGAAATAGAGCTAGGGTCGTTGCGACCCGAGTCTCGGAGATCAATCAGCTTATCAAGAAAAAGAAGGAACATACCACCAATCAAGCAAATAAAACAATGAAAATCAAATAATGGCCCTGGCTATGAGATTAGCCTGGTGTAGCACCCAGGGTCGGACTCAGGGAGCACGAGTTGGCCTCGCGGCAATGAAGTAGTTTAAAGAGAGAAAAATCAAAACAAATATTTTTTGGTGGTTTTTAATATTTTTTAATATTTTTTTGGAATTTTTAATAATAAGGAAAATAAGAAAACAATAAAAACAAGCAACTTTAACCAATTATTTAACTACTCAAAAATGGTCCAAAATTCCAACAAAAAATTTTTATGATATTTATTTTTTTTACTTTTTTGATGAATTTTTGAGAATTTTATAATTTTTATAGAATTTTCTAAAAATCAGAGAAGGCAAAAACAAAGGCAAACTGTCCAGTCAGGCTTGGAGGACCAAATTAAAATATAAAATGGTCCTAAAATAGCCTGGAGGTATTTTTCATGTAAAGTATAAACAAAGAGGAAAAATCAAGAGAAGGATTTATTAATTTTTGAATTTTCTATGATTTTTTAGAATTTTTATAAGTTTTTAAGTGTTTTGAATTTTTATGGTTTTTATAAATCCAAAAATAGCCAAAAAAAGGACAGAAAATAAAACACACAAAAACACACAAAGTTTTTTTTGTAAATTTTAAAAAGGTTTTAATATTTTTTTTGGAATTTTTAATCTGAATAGACAAAAAAATAAGGGTTTTTGAATTTTGAAAAATACTAGAAATGCTAAAAAATGTACCCAAAAATTAGGGAAAATTTTACACATTGGCAGGAGCCACACGTCCAATTTTCATGAAATTTGGATTAAAATTGATATTTTATTTAAATCAAACAAAAACCCAAAGTGCACAAGGACCTGTTTGCAATAGAAATATAGTCCTGGGGCTAAAAAGGAACAAATCCAGAAACGGGGGCGGGGGGGGTCCTCGTGCAAAATTTCCAAACCCCCATGCGCGCGACACGTGGTCTGGGCACATAGGGACCTATTTGCAATGAAACTTACTTCAGAGGACTTAATAGCAACATGTGCTAAAAGTCCAGGGGAGAAGTTGTGAAATACCCAAACAAATTCAACACATGTCAAATAAAATCATTCACAGGGGTATGGATGCAATTATCAAAAAGTATTTTTCATTTATTAACACATCCAAACAATAGTCCAGAACATGCAATTTCACCAAACAACCACGTGACGACGCACGTGTCTCATATTTACAGGGATTAAAAGGCAATTAACAAAAAGGTCCAGGTCCTAAGTGCAATTTTTCCAAAATAAAATGAACTATATAAAATATTTACAAGACTAATTAATAAAAACAAAACAAGAGGGGGCCTAAATGAAATTTACCCCTTATTATCCGAGGGTTGGAGGCGTGCCACGTGGCTGATCGGACGGTGGAGGTGCGCTGTGCCTCAACGAAAAGCCCTAGCTCTGATCTAACGGCTGACGGGTGTCCACGTGGCTGATCGGACGCTTGTGGATCAAGGACAACCCCTCGCTGATCCGACGGTGCTGATCGAACCTCGGGAGATCTAACGGTCGCTGGCTCCTCGCACGTGGACGCTCCGGATTAAAACTGGGCAAGGGAGGTCGATCTGACGACGATGGAGGATGCACCAAGAACAGGTGGCCGACAAAGTTCGCCGGCACAGTACTCACGCTGGATGCCTCCTCTGCTGCTGCTAAGGTGCGGAATAGATCCGCCAAGATGCTCCGCAGCTGACGAGCTCCTCCGATGACACCGGGAGGCTCCGAGGAGCTCCGGAGACGAAGGCGGAGCTGGGGCTCCTGTGCCTGAATGCGTCGAACCCCAGATGGGTCTCTCCTGACCTGAAAAGTAGCACAGCAAGCTCCTGGGTCGAGGGCAAAGTGCCTCGACCCGGTTAGAGGCGAAATGGGTGGCTGGCGCGTCGGGGCAGATGATCTCCGATGAAGCGACAGTGGTGGAGATCGAAGTCCCTGCTCCGGGGTGAGACAGGGGGTGTGAGTGGGTGCAGAAGGTGCGGAGAAGTCTCATGGGTGTGATGATCGAGTCCGATGATCGAGAGGGTGACGGAGATGGTCGGAATCGACGAACGACGCCGAACGAGTGAATTGGGCGTAATCAAAATTTCGAGAAATATGGAAAGAATTGAGTCTACCTGATGTGTGGGTTCGACTGGGATTGAACTCGCGGAGCTTTGGTCGTCGCCTCGAGGGTCGTGAGGGCCCGAGGCTCAGGCGTTGCTCTGGGCGGCGCACGGCGGCGAAACGCTGCCGGATTAGTGACGCAGTGCTCCTCCGCCTCTCTACAACACTCCAATCCAAAGCTGTCACTCAGAGGAATCGGGTGGAGGTCCTGGGTGGAAGGGGCAACGCTAAAGATGGAGTGGAATGTGCGGCGGAGCTGAGGTTTTATACGAGTGAGGGTCCGGCAAGAATAGGTCGGGCATGGATTTGTGGAGCTCGGATCCCTAGGATCAACCCCGGGCGTGGATCTTAGATAGAGGAGGGATGATTAGGACCCGGGGTTTAGGTGAATGGGGCTCGGATCATGCAGGGATAAATAAGTGAAGTCGGGTCTGAAGCAAAGATCCGCGGGTTGGTGGTCCAGGGGGGAGTTGACCGGGGGTCAACATCCCCCGTGGGCCAATCAGGTGCAGCCACGTCATAATTATTTGAAAATTAAATAAAAAATAGTAAATGGCCGAATTTTGAAAAAGTTAAAACATGAAAAATGTTTCTTTAATTTTAGACTATTTTTTGTGATTTTTATTTATTTTTTTGAAATATAAATAATGTTTTTACAAAATATGATTATTATATATTGGTATATACAATATACATTTTTAATTTTTGATTTTTAATAATTTATTTTTGTACCTTTTATTCTAATTTTATATTTTATTTATTTATAGATTAAAATTTGGAATGATTTGGTATTTTTCTTATTTATTTACATAGAATAAATAAATAGATATATACACATATATACATGGTATTTGTACAATGTAGGTTTTGATTTTTATTTTTATTTCTTTTTATTTTATTTTTATTTTTGTAATTTTTATTTTATTTATTGACATTATGGAATATAGAATATGTACATATTTTTATTGAATTTTTATTTATTTACAAGGTGAAATAAATAGGTATGGTGGTTCTATGTACAAGGTCTCTATACAATGAAGAAGTGGATTTTTATTTATTTTCATTTTATCCATTTTTATTTTAATTTAATATTTACAAATATATACACATAAATATGCATCCATTTTTATTTTGAATAAGAGGAAAATAATTTTTATTTTTATTTACAGGTATATGTACATGAGCTTCCCTATCTCTCTCTACTTGGGTTTTTATGCGGTCAGGCCCATGCTGAGCCCTCCCTTGGTATTAGGTCGCTCAATATTTATTCTAAATATCTCCCTCTTTTTCTTTTATTTCTTTATTCTTTTATTTATGCACAAAAACATGCTAATAATTGTATTTTACACAATGCATGCTATTTTGTAATTATTGCTATTTTCAGGAATATACATGTGTTTTGCATGGGTTTTGTAGCTAAAATAAAAGAATAAAGAGTGAGGAATGGGTATTCATTAATAAGCACCTCAAGGTCCTGGGTCCGAGGTTGAAAATACCTCAACGGAAGGGTCACCAGAGGTGGGTGGAACGTGCCCAATCCACATTAGATCTCCGCCTTGGATGGCTCAAACCGGAGCTGTCACCTCCGGCGAGCTATGGAGCAAGGAAGGTGGAGGAAACATGACAAAAATGGGGTTCGAATTTTGAAAATGGATTGAGGGAAGTTTTTGTAGGGTTGACGAATAGGATGCAAAGAACGAGGCACAGCGGGGAAATCGTCGATCCACGCCCCAAGTTAGACCTTGGGCGTGTATCCTCGATTGATGGGGATGAAAAGTTCATAAGGCTGTATCATGAAATGTCGCAAGGGTGAGCCTCGAAAAATAGTTAAACAAGGGCCAAAAACCAATGTCTGTCAGAGCTACAGGAGGAAGGTCAGACTGTTGACCTTGGTCAACAGTCCAGACCACCTGGTTGGTCCACGTGGACCAACCAGGAAAAACCTCCTGAAAATACCTTAAAAATTAATTTAAAAATATTAAATAATTTATTTAATTTTTGGTTATTTAATAAAAACTGTTTATTATTTTATGAGGTATTAAAATATGATTTTTAATTATTTTTATGAGGTATAATTTTATAAGTTGTCTTTTATACCCCTTATAGGTATATTACTTATATATTTAATTAATTAATTTTATTTTGTGTATTTTATTTATTTATTTTTGTTTAGTATTTTATAAATTTGTAAAGTGTTTTTATACACTTAAAAATATTTTTATTTTATTTTTCTGAAGTGTTTTATACACTTAATAAAATAAAAGTAGTATTATTATAGGTATGTATATAGGTTCTATACCTATGTATTATAAATATACAAGTATTTTTATTTGAATTTTTTTTGTATTTTTATTCTGATTTCAATGCAAAAATATATTATAAATAATATTTACATAATTATAAAAATATAAAAATATAAAATAATGAATAAATAATAAAATGAATATTTTAATCTGTACAAGTATACAATAGGGGTCCAAAACTCAACTTTCAAACCGTAGCTCCGCCAAATGCGAAACCACCGCCATTAAATATCTTATTTTTAATTATATACGATTAAAGGTGAGTTTGATGCATTTGGAGTTTTCATTTGTGAGATACGGGTCTGGGAAGTTGAGATTATGGATTTTTATTCTGACCATAACTTTTTATCTGTACATTATTTTTGAATGAAATCAACTTTGTATTTTTCTTTATTTAATTATCTACAAATTTCATGTACAAAGTTTCTTTATTTAAGGTATAAAAAGTAGAACCAAAAATAGGTCCCAAAATGAATAAAGAATGGATGAAATAAAAGGTATTTTTATTGTATTCTGACCCTTATCTACCCCTACTTTATTCCTTGTCGACCTATTCATCAAGATGCCTAGGCCTCGGGGTTTCGAGTCATAAAATATTTATAATATTTTATTCTTTTTATTTTCTTTTATTTATTCTATAATTTTGGCTTTAATTACAGTATTTTATACACTAATTACATGCACATGCATGAATGCTAAGATGCTGGATTTAATGCTATTTACACGCATTTACTGGGGTTTTTGAGGTCAAAATGATAGAATAAAGATGATGAAATGTGGATTCATCAATTATCAAGAGGCTAACTGGGAAGAGTCACTACTGTTTTCTTGATGAGTACTCGAGATATAGTCAGGTGGCCATAATACCTGTAGGCCAGGAGAAAATGACGTTCACCTGTCCGTTCGGAACATATGCTTTTAGACGGATGCCCTTTGGATTACGTAATGCCCCGGCTACATCCCAAAGGTGCATGCTTTCCATTTTCTCAGACATGGTGGGTGACTATTTAAAGGTCTTGGATAATTTTTCGATCTACGACGATGGGTTTGATGCTTGTCTTGCTTACCTAGACCTAGTACTTCAACATTGTATTGAGGTCCACCTAGTCTTATCTTGGGAGAAGAGTCATTTCATGATGATTTAGGAGACAGTCCTTGGTCACACCATATCCAACAAGTGTACGGAGGTTGATTCAGCCAAGGTGGATATCATCAAGAATCTCACTCCACCGTCTAATTTGAAAAAGTTGCAGTCTTTTCTGGGGCATGTCGGTTTCTACCGACGGTTCATACATAACTTCAGTTGTATTGTCTGGCTGCTCACTGATTTTCTCACGAAAGACACCAAGTTCCTTGTAGATGATGAGTGTCTTTCATCTTTTGAGACTCTTAAGAACCTAGTTGTCTAGGCTCCTATCATTTGGTCTCTCCCATTCGAGATCATGTTGGATGCTTCCGATTTTGCTGAAGGGATTGTGCTTGGACAGAGAAGGGATAATTTTCCATTTGCCATACACTATGCTAGCAATACTTTGGATGTCGCTCACTGGAATTACACTGTGACTGAAAAGGAGATGCTAGCCGTAGTATTTGCTCTTGATAAGTTTTGATCTTATATTCTCAGATCTAAAGTGACTATCTATACAGATCACACTGTCATCCAATACTTAATGGATAAGAAGGATGTCAAGGACCGATTGACTAGATGGATCCTTCTACTCAAGGTGTTAGGATAAACCTAGAAAAAATAATGTAGTGATGGATCACCTCTCCCAATTAGAGCATCTTGAGGATTCTGAGACAACTACACCTATCATTGAGACATTCCCAGATGAGGAGATTCTTTCTATCACCTTTCTCCCATGGTACACTAACATTGTGAACTATCTTGCCGCCAAGAAAGTTCCACAAGATTGGACCAGGTAAGGACTTGAGACCTTCCTTGTGAAGGCCAAGTCATACCATTGGGAGGATCCCACCCTTTACCATGAAGGAGGGGATAGTGTTTGGCGTCGGTGTATTCCTTAGGAGGAGCACCATAGCGTCCTCATCTATTGCCCCAAGCTTGAGGCAGGAGGACATCACTGTTGGAGAAGGACAACATAAAAGGACCTCCAATTCGGCCTTTGGTGGCCAACACTCTTCAAGGATTCTGATGAATTCGAGAAAAGGTGTACTGACTGTCAGAGGATGAGTACTTGTGGACAGAGAGATATGATGTCGATGCAGTGATGTATCTCGTCTTCATCACCTTTATTCTATCATTTTGGCCTTAAAAATCCTAACTAATGCATGTAAGTAACATTAATCGTACAAAATAGCATTCATCATTTATTGCATTTTTTTGTAAATAATATTATTTTTAATGCCAAAATTATAGAATAAAGAGAATAAAAGAAAAAAGAATAAAATATCAAAGATATTTTACGACCATAAACCCCAAGACCAAGTCAAGAATTGAGTTGGTCGACAAGGAATAAAGTAGGGGGAGATGAGGGCCAAAAATACAATAAAAACCCATTTTTTATTCATTCAATAATTCATGTTTGACCTTTATTTTATTCTTTATTATTTATTTATCAAATGAAGAAACTTTATAGATAATAATGTAAATAAAAATACAAAATGATGTTTGTACAAAAATAATATATAATGCACTTTTATACACAAATTAAAAAGCAAAATCCCAACTTCAGAGACCCTTATCTCCCAAATAAAAACTTAAAATGTATCAAAATCACTTCTAATTGTATATAACTTTTCATAAGCTATTTAATGAAGGCTTGTTTCATTATTTCTGGAGTTAAGTTGTGAAAGTCAGGTTTTGGATCCTCATTATACATGATACCCGAATAAAATATTCATTATATTCCTTCTTCATTATTTTTACAAATTCATAATTTTATAGTTTTTAAATATCATTTATAACTTATGTGCATATTAAAATCAAAATAAAATCTAAAAGAACACACAAAATAAAACAAGTCTATATTAATATATAGGCAAAATACCTATGTTAATACCTATAAATAAATAAAAGGGGATTTTATTCTTTCATTCTTTATGCACTTATATTTTATACTACTGTATATATCATTTATATTTTATTAAAAATATAAAGAGAAATCAAAACCTAATAAATTACAATAAAAAATTATGTATATAAATCATAGATAAAATACCTAGAAGTATACCTATATAATTTATATACATATTTATTTAAGTGTACAAATAATATCATAAAAATATAATAAAAATATATTTATGTACATAAAAATAAGCTATAAATATATAAAATAAAAAATAAAGTAAAATATATAAAATAAAAATAAAATAGCTAAAATATAGACAAATATACCTATAATTATACCCTTAAAAATTAATTACTAATAAATAACATCAAAAAAATAAATAAATATCATAATAAAATAATACATTAAAAAGTAAACATTTATTAATGTTTACATAAAAATAAAAAAAATCATTTACTAATTTTAATTAAATATTTATGAATAACCATGTTATTTTGTCCTGTGGCAACCTGACGTGGACCAATCACGTCAGCTCGCCTGTTAACCTGCGGTCAACTGCCTCCCTCTACTCCTGACTTGATGCATATGTCGAGTTCCGTGATTTCATGCTTTTTTCTGCTTGATCTATCGATCAATCGACTTTGCTTCCTTCAAAGAAAATGATCACTGATCATCGTACATTCACGCCAAGGCCTTTGATCCATTTGTACATAGCTCATAAGCTCACCGATTCATTAGTCAATAAGGGTGTCCCATAATGTTTATAAATAAAAGCCTCCGACCTTCATCTTAAATTTGGTCACTAATCCGAGTCTAGGAGTTTGATTCTAGCATCTAGGGAGTTTCCTCGTGATAGGAGGCGTTCCCCAACAGTTTGGATCAACCCTAGGAGGACGTAGGTGCGCCCACGACCGTCGCCGGCGGTGCTGCTCCCTGAGCTCTCTCAGGTATAAGAGCTGCATCTTTTACACATCTTTAGGTATATTTCATTAATGTAGTTCGATTTAAATCTTCCATTTAGCATTATAATCAGTAAGTAGAGTAGTGTAGCTAGAGTCCCTCGCCGGAGCTTCCGAGCTCCAGCCTGATTTCACTTCAACTGAGTGATCTCAGACTTTACCCTCACGTCCATAACCTTCCATTGAACATTCTCCATCTAAACCACTCATCGAGACCCCCCTGATCGTGCCCCAATCAACGAAGTGGAGTTCTTCCATCGTCGTTCATTGGATCTCCTTCACCCACCTCTGTTCTTGCATAACCAACTTCAAAATTTGGTCGATGAGCACCCCCTCGAGCCATACAGTTTTCCCTTGCAGGTCAAGAGCTCAACGGAGCCGTTTTAGGCTCAAATCAACGCCTCCTGCAGGTACATGGAGTCACCATTCTTCCTCGAGCTGCCCAGGTCCCTCTGGGGGTCCTAGTCCTTCTTGCGACCCTCAGCTGTTGCGGACCGCTCCCTCGGAGGTGTAGAGCCAAATGCCATAGCAGGCGACCATCAGAGGGAGGAGGAATCAACTATCGAAGGAAGGGAAGCCCGTTTTTCTTCCATGTTCTTTGCACACAGCAGTAGCCATCCGATCTGGAGAGGAGCCCCAGATTTGATCGTGGCCGTTATTTCATAGCCCGCTTCAGCCATTTGATGGGGCCTCGGATGCAATCAAGACTGTAGATCGACGAAGCGGTATCAAGCCACCTCGTGCTACCATGTGGATAAGTGGATTCCATCGCACAGTCCATCCGCGCACGTTTAGGCGTAAATTGCCAAATCTATACCCTACTTTTTGTATTTATTATTTAGTCATGTAAATAAAAATTAGCGTACAAAATAAATGGGATTTTTGCAGAAAGTCCCCTGTACTTCTTGTAATTACATTTTGGTCCTGTCCAGCTCAGCTCACATGTCATCCCACGTGAGCTGAGCAAATTGAATTAAAACCCTTGACGGTTTTTGTAATTGTTAAATAGTCTTGTAAAATTTATAATATGTTAAATATTTTTGGCAAAAATTTCATGGAGACCCATGATATTTATTTTTATTGCAATTATTCCCCTACCAGGACATGTATTTTTATGCATCTCATCTAATTTTGATAAATAGCTAATATGCTCCTAAAAATCCGCAAAAATAGGGACAAATGCCTTATTCCATGTATTTCACACCCTATATTCATGTTGCATTTTAGTGCATTTTATCCATTTTCTAAAAATAAAAAGGAGCCTATTTTGGTATTGTTTAGATTTGAAAATACACAAAAAACATAAAAACATTCTAAAAAATCCAAAAAAAAATACGTATAGTATATTTTATCATATTTTAGTTACAGACCAAAAGTTACTCAAAATGGAAAAAGAAAAAGCTTAAAAACTGAAACCCTGAATTCTTTCATAAAAATCTTAAAAAGGATTAAAAAATCCAAAAATATCTTTTTATGTTTTATAATTTTCTTTATATAAATAAATATATATATATATTAAAAAACTGATTTGAGTTATTTTGGACCTTAATTACTATATTTAACATTCAAATCAATTTCGACCTATTTACTTAATCCCTTATTTGGGATATTTTTTATTTTAAAAATATATAAAATTTAGGAAAAATTCAGAAAAACTACAAAAACATTAAAAAAACATATAAAACAAAAAAGCAATTTTTATTTTGTATTTTATTTATATTTATTAGTATTTATAAATGTACTACTCTATATGTATATGTAACCTTATATATCCTATATATATACATTTAAAAAAGGAATTATTAAAAAATGAAAATATAAAAGGAAAATATAAAATTATAAAATTCAAAATAAAATAAAAAAAATAAAAAATAAAAAATATAAAAAATAAAAAATATATAAAATAAAAATCCCACAAAAAGATATATATATATACATTATAAAAGACATGGTTGTGAAGAAATAACCATAGGCTACCCATTTTGCTCTCTGTGGTTCGACCTCCACATGCTTAATCACTATGCATCTTATGGTAGAGATAATAAATTTTAACCTTACAGTTCTGTTATTCATGACTTTATATATTGTGGGATAATTGTTGACTAACATGGGACTTTAGAGTGGTCAACACACCGACTGCAGTTTCGCTTTATGAAACCGTGCGACCCTCTGATCTTTCCTTGTTATCTTGCAGCCCATTCACTTCAGTGTGGTTTTTGACGCATGGGGCATCGATTTCATGGGACCATTCCACAAGAGTTAGGGATTTGAGTATATTTTGCTAGTTGTGGATTGTGTGAGTCGTTGGATTGAGGTCATCCTAGCTTGAGCTGCTGATGCGAGGATTGTTTGCAGATTTTTTATGAAGAATATCATATCATAGTTCAGGGTTCCTAGAGTTTTGATTTATTATGGGAGGACGCTCATTTTATCAACGACAAGGTAAGGGCCCTTGCTTACGAGTTCAGCATTAAGTATAGAGTTGCCACACCATACCATTAACAGATGAATGATCTTGCTGAGGTTTTAGATAGGGAGACAAAGACTATATTGCAGAAGGTTGTCCACCCAGAACGAAAGGATTGGTCACAACTTTTGGACTCGATCTTGTGGGCCTATAGGACTTCCTTCAAAACACCTTCGGGTATATCTCCTTTCCGACTCATTTAAGGCAAGCCATTCCACTTACCTGTTGAGATCAAGCATAAGTCACTTTGGGCAGACACTAAGATACTTTTGGATCCTGAGAGTGTAGGAGATCAGAGGAGAGCAGAATTGGCAGCCTTGGAGGAATTGAGAGATATAACCTTTTCAAGTAGCCTATAGTATAAGATAGAGTGAAGATATGGTATGATTCTCACATCAGCCATAAGCAGTTTGAGCCCAATCAGAGAGTATGGCTATTTGATGCTAGGTTGAGATTATTTCCATGGAAGTTATAGAGTAAATGGAAGGGACCATATTTGGTTAGAAAGGTGCATGACAATGGCACCATTGATATATCCAAGTTGTCTTCTGAGTTCACCTTTCGAGTCAAAGGTCAGTGCCTGAAGCCATATCTTGATCATGATCTACTGACCGTTGATGTTGCCCCTATATATTTTGTATGAGATGTGTACTTTGACTTTCTTCATCTGCATCTCATACCTAATTTTGGATTCGACTCCACATCTTTGTAGATAGATGTTGTCCATATCATTCATTCATTTCGTTTTGTTTAATACCCAGATCCTCTTATGATTCCGCTATACTTAGGATGCACTTTATCCATGGAGTAGGGGGTATTAGACCCGTGATTGTTCATTTCTCATCTATTACCTCTGTTTTGTTGCCTATAATTAGGGACATCTTACCCTATGTAGGGAGGTAATGTCTGTACATTCTACTCCTCGATTTTCCCCTTTATGTGTAATCTTCTATTCTTAGGATTAATTGATCTTAAGTATATGGGGATCATCGACTTCTATTGATTATATTCTTTCATTTTTTTGTGTTGTTGTATTATATGATTCTTTTCACTTCTCTATACTAAGCATGAGTTATGTCTTCCTTCATCGCTCTCTGATCACTCTGAGGACATCGTCCGAGCTAAGTATAGGGGGGTCGTATACATTGTATATATACTTTAGCCATAACTCGTACTTTGTGTGTGTGTGTGTTAATAATAAGGCTATTATTTATCGAATTAGAATAAAATTATTTTTGGAAAATGTTTTCAATTTTTTTTGTAAAATTTTTTGTAAAACTGTTTGTAAAAATCCTTGCAAAATTATTTCTATACAAATTTTGTAAAAATATTTGTAAAATGTTTTGGTTGCAAAAAGGTTTGTAAATTATTTTCTGTTTCAAATTTATGTATAGTACATTTTTTTTGAAAAAAATGTGTAAAATAAAATATCTGCAAAAAATAGTTTGTAAAATTGTTTATAAATATTTGTAAAAATAGTTTGTGAAAACCTTTTTTAAAAATTCTTTGAAAATGCTTGCATTTTGAAAGATTTTGCTAAACTAATTTGTCACATAGGAAATAATCTACGAGGTATAAAGATTACTTGTCTATACATTAAAAACCATAATCTACCCCTAATTCTTTGTACATAAGTACCCCTAATAAAGTCGATTTAAGATCTTATAAATCCATTTGTAGATAGAACCTGTAACATAAATTCTGTTGTAAATATGAACATATCCTTGTAAAAACCTTTCTTTCTTTGACTTTTAAAAAATACCTAAACATTTGAAAAATTAAAACTCCATATAAATTTGCATAATTTGAAAAAAAATCCCACAAAAAGAGTTTTTGTAAACACTTGCTTGTGCATTCTTCAGATTCATTGTTGATATTTAAACTAGTCTGGAATAAATTTGAAAAATAGAGCTTGGTTAAGACCATAATCCACTTAACTTCAGAGGAATAATATAGGAATTGGGGTTAAGACATTTCAGGTCCATAGTGACTTAATTCTTTGAGTCCACTAGGCTATGTTCACATGTCATATTGATGGGCCTAAGTAGAACACTTAACAATGCATGCATGACTCACACAAACAATGGCTTGACTTGGACATGCACCTTGTACGTAGCTCAACACAAATGAGGTGGCGAGGAGGTAGAATCCTTTGGCTTGGAGTAGCATACGGGTGTAGTACAGCTAGCAGGAATGACTCGTTCTCGTTTAGGGAAGGAAGTGCACCTCAACCTGGTTTAGTAGCATTGAGGTCTAAAGACAAGAGGTTGTGGATTGTAATAAAGCTTTAAAAGAGGGATAGTCTACTGGCTCAAGAAGAAAAACTCCTTATGTACATGCTGCATCTTGTAGATATGATGTATATATCTCATAAAAAATAAAATAATACAAATACTCCAAAAAAGGGACATGCCTGATTTGAAAATAAAAATGCTTGTCGGACTGTATATAGTTGAATAAGCAAAGCTTATGTATTACACCATCTCATCTCATGGAAGCTTGCAGCTGGAGACTTAGCTACATGTGTTAAGCTCCAAGGGATACATTACTACACTGGTTACGGTCCATTCTCTTCTTTCCCCCTCCTCTTGAGCTTGTTGTACTTGAACTTAGAAGGGAATACCCTTATCCCCAGAGTTGCTAGATTGGGGGATTAGAGTTACCTTGTTAAGGGAGGATGTTTCTTTGCCACTTTTGAGGTGGGGAGCTATATATCACTTACACAGTACAAGGAAAGATTCATAGTCATTATAGTTTGCGTATGTAGACTTGTTCTTACATGGTTGTTGAGGAGACCTGACCATAGAATAGTGGAACTTGAAGGTTGTTGAGTCTTAAACCTATTTCCCAATAAGGTTCCACCAAATTAATAATCCAAAGGTCTAACCAAGCTCCATACTCCAATTTTATGAAAATAAGTTTAATAATCAACTTTGACTCTCCCTTTTTCTTTTCTTTCTATTTTCACTTCTTTTTCAAATAAGTATTTGCTAAAGGACTAGCAAAGGTTAAGTATAGGGGGATGATGAATCTATGATTCTCATTCTTTATTCTTTTATTTTAGGCATATCGTTTAACAAAAACATCTGTAAATATATGTAAATCCAATAAATTATCATCATGCATGCATTTCTTAATATTGTATAATTAACAACTTTTCTACAAAATAAAAGAATAAAGAAAAATAGAAAAAGAAGAAGGGTGTAATAAGTACGGATTGATCCAAACTGTGAGAAAAAGTCAATTATTGACCTGATCGACAAGGAATAAAGTAGGGGGATATAGGGTACAGGGTCTGTGTATATTCATCACTGTGCATTTTATATACATATCATTCCTATATTTTATTATTCAACAAAAAAACCTCAAACCAAATTATTTTCTTAATAAAACTTGTAAATAAAAATGTTTTCTAAATAATAAAAATACTTGCAAAATAAATTAAAAAAAAATCAAAATTTCATTGGACAACAACCATACATGTATATATTATACAAAATACTTATTTAATACCTTTAATTAGCTTGTAAAAATAAAATAAAATTTAGTTTATATTCCTTAATATATTTTGAAAATAAATAAAATATAAATAAAGGATATATGTGTAAAAATACTAAATTAAAAATAAAAGAATAAAATATATAGGTGCACTATACCTATATATAATACACTATACTGTAGATAATGTATATATGAGTCCATAAAAGTAATCAAAAATCATAAAAAAATAGTTTGGAAAATAATAAACATTTTTTTATTTTATTCATTTTTTATTTGAAATCATTTACTATTTTATTTCTCATTTAATCCATTTATTTCCCTATTTGTCGCATAGCCTAATCTCCTTACTCTCCACCGCTTCCTATTGGTCCACCAGGGAGTGTTGACCCCATTCAACATGTCCCCCCTTGCCTTTTTCCTCAAGTCGGGTTCAACACCAACTTCGCCTAATTCTCCCGACCTGACCTGATCGGCTCTGCCTCATTCCTCCGCCCCGAGTATACAGCACGGATCCGTAATCCATGCCCAGGGATCATCTCCAGGATCCATGCCTCGGTTCGCATGATTTCGCTCGATCTTTCTAGAACCTGGGGCGCTTATAAAAGCAACTGCACGGCTCCCTCCTTCCATCATTGGCTGCTCTACCACCTCCATTTTGCCCAGCTCCTTTTTTAGAGTGACAATAATGAGAGAGGGCTAGCTTTGGGGGGCTTGGACACGAGTATGGCCTATTTCTGATGGCATCTCCACTGTGCTCCGCCACAAGGAGCTCAGCCTCTGGCTACACCACCCCATAAAGGTTCTAAACCCCAAAGGCTCTTCGTCTCCACCCCAGGCGACTGCACTTACCCACAGGTACCCCTTATAGATCTATGACACTCATTTTAGCTTGCTTTCTTCATCCTGTGCAGAGCACTTACACCTGGCCCTTACACCGATCGACCATCTATCTTAACTCAAAACACGTCCGTACACTTCGCCCATAGCTTCCCTATTTTGCTCGACACCCTAATCATCAACCCAATCATAGGATTGGGTTGAATCTTAGGCTTGTTCCCTCAACCTACGTAGGACCTGACCCATAAGCGTTCACCTGATCATTTGGTGCTTCCAACTCTTCACCGAAGTTCCATCTCTGAGCAGAAACTCTTATGCAGGACCAGGACTGAAAACAACATCATCCAGAGGTTATTTTGCACCTACACGATAGTTCTAAGGAGCTCTAGGAACCCCTGCCTCTCCATGACTCATTTCGAGGTCCTGGACCCTATAGAGTGCACCAACAGCTATGGACAACAATCAACAACGTTCTCCCCATCTGAGTAGCCTCAGAGGACGTTGGGAGACTATGCAATCATTGTCCAAAACTAGCTAGAGGTGAGTTCTTCTCCTGTTCTTCTTGACGTCTCCCCGACCGTTGGATCAGGGGGCCTCCTAGTTCTAATCTCGTGTGTCCATTTTGGGTGGCTCCCTAATCGTCTGATCTCTTGAGGAATGATTCCCAGTCACTCATCGCAGAAGCTGGTACCAAGAGATCAGAGCTGTCCATCATAAGTGGATCATTCTCAGCCATCCATTCGCATCGAGTCAGAGTCGTCAGATCCAGAGCAGCGCCACGTGTCGTTACCCCTTGTGAGGGTATATTTCACTCTTTCCCTCGCCTTTTATCTTATTTCACTTTAGTTTATTAATTATTATAACTAGTTAAAAACTTTTGATAATAAGGGCCTCATATTTTATTTATTTGCATTTTAGTACAGTTGATTTGAGTTCACGTGCATCCACACGTGTTTTTGTGGGTTAATTGTAGCTTTTGTCCTGAATTATTTCATTGTTATTGAATGAACTGAACTTTTGAGTTATTGCATTTATGCCTGTATGCGTACTGTGTCATCTGTAGCGCCTGATTTGCATGGATATTTTGCACAAAGTCCATTATACTTTACTATTTATTATCAGTAGGCCTGAAACTTGAAATAATTGCATATAGGTCCTTGCTTCACAATTTTTAATTATAGTCTGTTATTATTCTTAGAGAACCGGGAAGCTGCTCCGCGGAGCAGCCAAGCTGGCTGCTGCGTGGGCAGTTTCCCCCCCTTTATTTATTTTTTTTGAATTTTTTTTATGTTTATTCATATATGTATCCCTCCTACATGTCATTCAAATTTCGTGCGAAACGGAGACTCCTATGCCCTCCATCTAGAACATGTACTTTACAGCAAATTTCAGGCCGTTAAATTTTATATGTTCTAGATGGAGGGCATCGGAGTCTCCATTTCTCACGAAATTTGAATGACATGTAGGAGGTATACATAGATGAATAAACATAAAAAAAATTTCAAAAAAAATAAAAAAGGGGGGGAAACTGCCCCACGCAGCAGCCAGCTTGGCTGCTCCGCGGAGCAGCTTCCCTTTTCACTTATTCTTATACATTGGATTTTGGCCCTAAAAATTATACAAAAAATACCTTGTACCTCTTGCTAACTTGTTATTTGAGAGGTGATTTTTGTGTGCCATTTTCTTCTATTTTTGTATTATTAAAAATTCAAAAATAGTAGAAAAAGTGCCTATTTGTCTTAGAAATCTATAAAAAATAGAAAACCTTTGAAAAATTCTATAAAATTCATGTAGTTGTATTTTATCCTATTTTAGCTCCTTTATAAATTTTTTTTGAAAAATATTTTATAAAAACCTAAAAATTTACAAAAGATTCAAAAACTTATAAAAATCATATAAAATCAACAAAAATTCTAAAAATTGCATTTTAAGTTCCTGTCTATAGATATTTCTTATAATATTTGATAAAAATTACTTCTAAGAATTTTAAGCTTGTCTTTTATTTTTAAATTGAAAAACACTTCTGACTGCACACTGTTTTCTTGTTTTCACACTTTTTGATTTTTAGAAAAAAACAAAAACATTTGAAAAATTAACCCAAAAATCTTTACAAAAAGTATACAATTTAAATGACGTAAAAATAGTTTCTCTTTTTTTTGAGCATTTTTTATGCATTTAAAAAATCCAAAAAGAGTGTTTCTGCATATTTTTCACCTTTGTTCTTATTTTGCCTTATTTGGAAAATTAAAAATTTGCAAAAGTAAAAACCGCTAAAAAATAATAAAATCCTTTGATAATCTATATCACCTACTTAGATTCTAACTGTGCTCATTGAGTTCGACCATGGTCGCTATATAGGATTAATAAAAGTAGCTCTACCACTTGTGTGAATTGCTTGATTTTCTTAGTGGTTAAAATATTTTTTCACATTGATAGTTTTGGTTAATTTGGAACAACGATGCTCGTTAATTAATTCCATCTAAGTTAGCTGAAATTATATCATCAATGTATATTGGTGTAAGTATGTGTAAAGTGTCGAATACAGGAGCAAATTGTATATTACACAAATTAATGCACAAAAATTTATGTTCTCCTTCTCATCTAAGTATTTTTGTGTGGGTTTTTTCAGTTATATAGTGGATTTTAATTTTTATATTTTTTAATTATTTTTTATTTTTTAATTTTTATTTTCTTTTTATATTTTCCAATTTTTATTTTCCTTTGAAATATATAATATATAAAGCTCTATATACAATATAGGATAATGCATTTATAAATACAACTAAACATAAACAAAAAAGTGAAAAATAAAATATTTTTGTATTTTAAATAAATTGTTACTATTTTTGTTATTTTTATATAATTTCGTTATTTTTTCCATATTTTGAAAGTTAAAAATATACCAAAAAAGGATTAAATAAATAGGTCGAATTGATTTCAAGATTCAAAATAGCAAAAGAGTCAAAATTTCTCCAAATCAATTTTAATATTTGGATAATAATATAAAGAACATTCAGAAATAAAAAATAAATATTTTGAGAATTTTTTGGGCATTTTTAATATTTTTATAAAGGATTTTGGATTTTTTAATTTGTAGTCTTTTTCTTTTTCTATTTTTAGGAATTTTCAATTTGGAGTTATAAAATGGAACAATAAATAAACTATTTTTTTGGGATTTTTCAAAACATTGTTATAATTTTTTGTAATGTTTAATTCAAACAGAGACAAAAATGTGCTCTTTTGATTTCTAATAAATAGATAATTTCCTAAAATGCAAATCTAAAATATTGCCTGAATCTACAAGCAAGCATGCATCTAATCCTTTTTTAGAACTTTTGGAGCACATATGATATTTGTAATAAATAGAAAACATAAATAAAAATTAATGAACTAATAAGGGCATTTGTGCAATTAAAAATAAAGCTAGGGATGTATCAATAAAATACCCAAAATTATATAACTGATATCAAAATTTTCTAGACTAAAGAGAAATTACAAAAGTCACTGGAGTTTTAATGCAAAATCGCCACCTCATGTGGGACCACAAGTGAGGTGACATGGAGCATACCCAAAAGAAATATGAATAAAAAGCGAGGGGTTCTATGTAATTTTTACAAAAAAATCAAACTTCTAAAAATAATAAGGGGGCAAAATATAAAAGCAACAAAAATAGGGGAAGGTTTGTAATTTACCCCCTAATAGGTATGGGTGAACGGCAGGATGAACATCACTTGTCCACGTGTCAGCATGTGGACAACTAATACCCCTTCGTGCATGGACGTCTAGGATTAAATCCCAAATGGCGATCCTATGGTGGAGCTCGCTCATATCAGACACTTGCTGCTACTTGGGAATAACTGCTCTTGATCCAACGACGCTAGATGGTGGTGGAGGAACGGAGGATGAACTCACCCTTGGCGAGCTTCAATTAGGTGCAACATGTGATTCTGGCCACCTACGACTTCACCAGGATACTCTTCATGCTCCCGTAGCCTTCCTACAAGCTCCCAAGGATGCAAAGATGTCCGTGGACTGTGAATTGGTCCCTAGAGCTCAAGGGTCGTCAGATGGACCTAGGACCTACTTCGT
Organism: Ottelia alismoides; assembly: GCA_037367405.1. NCBI lineage: Eukaryota > Viridiplantae > Streptophyta > Magnoliopsida > Alismatales > Hydrocharitaceae > Ottelia > Ottelia alismoides. Next base: position 245,709 of record JAZKJV010008883.1, read on the forward strand.
GATGCAAATGGAACACAAAAGGGCCCTTCAACACCTTCACATGGCATAGAAGATACAACGAAGGAAGGAGGAAGGTGTTGGCAGTTATTTGGTGAAGGATGGAGGGGTAATGGAGGCAGAGCGAAGAGGTCCGGTGAAAGGGAGAAGTTGAACATCGAGTGACCAGATCTGAAGAGATCTTGGGGAGCTAATGGTCGGGTAGATGGAGAAGCAGAGGGAAAAGGAGATGGGGTGGCTGCGGTGGTCGGGAACAGTGGTGTGACGACGAACACAGTGGCCAGAGCTCTAGAACTCCAGTGAGGGCTTATGTCCTGATCCTAGGCTAAATAGAAATAAAATGACAAATAAAATGCATAAAAATAATCCTAAGAACTACATTTAACTAAAGAGAAGAGTAATGAACCCCAAATGGTTGGAATCCATGGGGTGGGAACCTTGATGAACAAGGTGGTCGGAGATGGCAGGAACCGCCCTCATGCTCCTCCTTCCACAATGTGAAGCACTGGCGAGCCTCTTGTCACGATGCTCTATCCGTCAAGTGCTCTGAGGGGTGTGTGGAAGCACAAAGGGGAACCAAAAAACAAATGAAGAAGGGATGGAGCTTATGTACAGAGGTGGCGAAGGGCGAGGTTCTAGGATGGATTGCGAGTGCAGAACGAAGATATGATGAAGGAGAGGTGGCTAGAGAGAATCATGGAGGAACAATGGTCAACTCCTATGAAGGGAGTACAACCCTTCAATTGATGTATCGAAGGGGAAAATCGAGAAGGAAGGCAGGAGGTCGTTCTGACAAGGCTAGGAGGCTAGTATGAAGAGTTGACTCGCGATCAACAATCGGAAGGCTTTGACTCGCGATCAACAATCGAAGGCTCCCATTGGTCCAAATGGACTGCTAGAAGACAAAATCGATTGAAAAAATACAAATAAATGAAATAAAATAATAAATAAATAAATTTTAGTTAGAAAAATAAAAAAATCTTTATTATTTTATGTAATATTTTAATATGATTTTTATTTATTTTTATGAGTTGTTTTCTTATAGGTTACTTTTTAGGGTTTTATTTGTAAGTATATTTACCTATATTTTATATATTTTATTTTTATTTTATACTTTTGATTTTATTATTTTATATACATAATTTATATATTTATAACTTATTTTTATATGCATAAATATATTTGTATTATTTTTTCTGATATCATATGTACACTTAAATAAATAGGGGTATATATTATAAAGGTATAATTAAAGGTATTTCATATATGTATTTATATAGACTATTTTATTTTTGTGTTTTCTTTATAGTTTTATTCTATTCTAAATATGTACATATATTGTAAATAATATTTACAAAATTATAAAATAATAAAGATTAAATAAAATAAATATTTTATTCAGTTATATTGTACAAGAGGGGTCTAAAACCTAACTTTTGCATCTTAACTTCAAATTAAATGAAACCACCTTCACTAAATAGCTTATTAAAAGTTATATACGATTAAAGTGATTTTGATACATTCAGAGTTCATAAGGAGAAGATATGGGTCTAGGAGATTTGGGTTTTGGAATCTTATTCTGAGTATAAAATGTACACTGTATATTATTTTTGTGTAAATATAAATTTGAATTTTTCTATAAATTATTATCTCCAACTTTCATGTACAAGGTTTCTTTATTCGAGGTATAAAAAATAGAAAATAAAATGGGTCCCAAAAATATAATATTGCATAGTAAAAATTAGGGTTTTTATTGGATTTTTGGCCCTTATCTCCCCCTACTTTATTCCTTATCATCGCAGTCAACGAGATGCCTAGGTCTTGGGGTTTAGGGTCATAAACTACCTTTGGCATTTTATTCTCTTTCTTTCTTTTCTTTATTCTTTAATTTTGGCATTAAAAATTATATTTTATACACAATAAATGGAATAAATAATGAATGTTAATTTGTATAAAATAATGTTATTTACATGCATTAGCTAGGATTTTTAAGGGCAGAATGATAGATAAAGGTGTGAAATGGAGATTCATCAAGGGCAGATTTATGAGAGACCACACAGGCCGAATTTGACCTTACTTCTTTCATAAATGAATTAGGGCCTTTATGTTTTGACCTAGCAAGGCTTCCCACGCCGAGCATGACCACACTACTTCCACTGACCAGTTTGTGCCTTTCTACTTTGAGACTAATGAGGATCTTCATCATGTCGATCCTGATCAGGTTGAGTCAGCTGAGGACCCTGATATCGACCTACACCTTGTGAGATCCATTCCTGATCGGTCAGCAAGAAAGTAAGCTTTCTACCTTCTCAATCTCCGTATAGCTTTCACCTTGTACATCCGCTTTAATTTTCTTCTTTCCATCTACCATTTTGCTCATCCACCCCGCTCTATGTTTTTTCCTTGCTTAGGACGTACTTTGTCCTAAGTATGGGGAGGGGGGGGGTTGGACGAGCCGAGTGTTCATTCTTCATTCTACTTCATCACTCTCGTTGTCGCCTATACTTAAGGCTCTTTTACCCTAAGTATGGGGGGAGTGATGTGTACATTCTTCCCTCATATATTTTCTTTTTATTGGTTTCTTTTCTGGATCCCCCCCAACTGTCTTCTTTCCTTGTCTATACTTGGGGATATCTCACCCTAAGTATAGGGGGAGACAGACTGAGCTGTGATCTGTTTATTCTTATCATTAACCCTTCTGGCATATAGATATAACCTGCTATACTTAGGACTATTTCATCCTAAGTATAGGGGACAAATGACTTCTCATTCATTGATTATTTATTCTTTCGTCGTTGTAGTATATGCTTTACTATACTCAGTACGCGTTATGACCTCTTTTTCTCTATGATCTATGAGGACATAGCTCAAGCTAAGTATAGGGTGTTGTCTATACTCTGTATATATTTTAGCCATAACTCGTACTTTCGTATTTTAATAATATAGATAATTACTAAAAATTAATAAACATAATAAAATTCTCTATATATACTGATTAATAAATAAGGTTAAAATTGTTTTTTGCAAAATATTTGAAAAATATTTGAAAATCCTTTTCATAAAATCTTTTGAAAACTATTTGGAAAATATTTTGTTAAATATGTTCAACCTTTGTAAAAATATATTTTGTTAGTAAAAATTTCTTTTCTTTATTTGAAATAAAACTTTTGAAAATATATTTGCAAATGATTTTAAAAAACAGTTGCGAAAAAAATTGAAAATCTTTCTATACTATTTGAAAAATCTTTGCAAATCCAATGTTGTAAAATTTTTGTAAAACTTATTTGTCAAAGTAGTTTGCAAAATAAAGTTTTCAAAATATTTGCAAAATTATTTTCAAATTATTTTGTGAAATATGTATATAATTCAAGCAAATAAAATCCCTTTACAAATCTTTAAATAATTCATAAATCCTATCTTTTGTAAATACCAGAAACACCCCCATGTAAATATATGCATATATTTCTTTGCCAAAACTTTTTGCTTTTAAAAAAATCCCTAAATATTTGCGAAATTAAAAATTCCAAAAAACATATGCAAAATCTTTCCAAAATTTCACAAAAATTTGCAAAACTTTTCAAAAAACCTATAAAAAGTTCAAAATCAAAAAATTGCATCACAAAAATATTTTCCTTGCATTGTACATATCATTTTTCATTTTTCGGGTTGAATTTAATAATTGAATGAGTATAAATAAAATCCGAATATTGGAGCTTGATTGGACCTTAAATCTACCAAATCACAAAAACCTTATAGTAAATGGAATTGAGACACTCCAGGTCTGCTAGACTTAATTCTTTGAGATCACGAGACTTGGTTCAATGTCATCTTGACTGCCTAAGTAGAATATTTCGGAGCATACACACGTCTCTTGTTGATAATGACCTAGCTTGCACACATGCACTTTACACTTTGATCACCTCATTTGAAGTAGTAGAGGGCTGGATTTACCGACATGAGACACAAGCCAATGGAAACATCAGAAGTCACACATTTGTGGCCATTGTATGCCAATCCGATCCAGTAGCCATGAGGTCTTATGACAGAAGTTGTGGGTTACAATAATGCTTCAAAAGAGGTATAGTCTACTAGCTGATGAATCCATCATTCATCACATTTATTCTTTTATTTTAACCTCATTTCCTTAGTCAAACACATGTAAATATCCCTTAATTGCATAAAATTACCATTTTGCATGCATTTGTTAAAATTGCATTTTTAACACTTTTTGTATATAAATAAAAGAATAAAGAAGATAAGAAAAAGAAAGAAAAATAAAGGATGTATTTATGCAATAAATACAGACTGATCCGAACCCCGAGAGAAGGTCAAGACTTGACCTGATCGACCAGGAATAAAGTAGGGGGAGATAGGGTCTTCTGTCAACAATCTAAAAATAATTTGTACATAAATTCCTTGTATATTTGTACAAACCTTACATTATTTTATTTATATATAATTTGACCTCAAATTAATTATTTTTAAAACAAAAGTTGTAAATAAAAATGTGTTGTAAATAATAAAAATATTTGTAAAATAAAATAATGTATAATTTTGCAAATAATCACACATAGAAAAAGCCACAAAGCGATAATTGAAATATCAATTCCAGCTCCATACGAGATCAAATTGAATAAAAATTACTTCCATTATACTCTAAATTAAATTATCTTTCAAATGGTTGTGGTTTCATAATTTTTGGAGTTACCGTTAAAAAGTCAATTTTCTGGGGTGTTTTGTGCAGTTTGAACACTTACATTTTTTGTAAAATTGTACATACTTATTCATATTTATTTTTATATACATAATTTACATATTTGTAAATATTATTTTCATTAAAAATAAAAATTTAAAAAATAAAAAAAATATATTAAAAAATATTATTATTTCCTTGTTTGTACATGTGTATATTGTATTATATGTACACAATATGTGTATACAACTAAATTCCTTAAATAAAAATCACCAAAAAAATTAAAATATCTCATATTAATTAATTGATTTAATTTAATTACGAATTTTAGATTTAATTATTTAATTTATTCTTTTATTTGAATTGAAAACATACCTTTTATGTAAAGATTTGATTTTATGCCTTAATTATCCACCATTAAGGTGGCTAATTAAATTTTGTAAATTAATTACTTCTTTTATTTTATTTAAATCCGAATTTCATTTTTAATTTATTAATTAATTAAATTCATTATTTTATTTATTAAATAATCGTTAATTACTTTCCTTATTTGTACATACCTTCCTTTTTTTCATTTTCTTCTCTTTTTAATGGGCTCCTCCCCCTTCATTCACGTTTGATCAACCTTTGATGGAGAGGAGCCCGATCTCCGAGAGTCATCTTGTTGAAGAAGGGTGCCTAGCCTCTGAGCCGTCCGGTGACAGTGCGTCGGTTCTCGTTGAGGCCATCATGGCATTTCCGACCTCAAGGTGAGATCCAACTTTATTTTTGTCTTTTTCTAGGATAAATCATAGATCTAATTTTTTTTGCCACATTTTATCAAAATTTAGATCTTAAAATCCTAAACAAAATCCAGCAAAAATTCTCCTATCGGAATCCGAATTTTCCATGCCACATCTCGATCCCTCGCATTTCATTTCTACCTCACACGACCTATCACCTCCGGTCACGCACGGTAATCGGAGCCGCGGATCCATTCTTTCATCTCGCCGAGATCCGCTCTCACACATCCCATTTTTGTGTATAAATAAAAAAAGCATAAAATTATTTTCCCTGTTTATCTCACATTTATTTTTGTAGGAAGAATTAAAAAAAGAAATACTTTTTTTCTTTTCTCTATAACCTTTGTTTTGCAGGAATATTAGACAAATAAAAAAAAATTGTTTTTACCTCTAACCTTTGTTTTGTAGGAGAATTAAAATAATAATACAATAAAAAATTCCTTTTCTGTCACAGTTCAAATTTTCTATTTCAAAAAAAAATAAAAAAAGTTTTATTTTATCAGTCCCTGATTGCAGTAAAAAAGAAATAAGAAAACAAAAAAAACTAATTAACTGCAGCAGGTGGCAGCGCCGCCCACCGCCCCAGAAGGTGCCCTGCCATCCGCCTGCGCTACCCTCGTGCGGTCGTGCGCGCGCCGCCCAGGCATCGCCCTCTGATACTCTTCTACCTCCCTCGAATCCCGTCGGCCTGCGCCGCTAGGCGGCCCCCCCTCCGCGTCAGCCACCAAGAAGCCGCGGTGCCTGGCCTCCCCTTTGCTTCTCCACATGTGTGCCACGCGAGCCCAGCTGCTACGCCTCCTCTCTGACCGTGTTCCCGTTCTCCACCGCCACAGGTGCCCATCACCACGCGCGTACGGGCCGCCCTCTGCCCTCTCGCCCGAGCACCTCCAGCCAGCGCTGACGCACGCCTTCTCTGCCATCCCTTGAGTGGAGACGCCCTCCGCTCATCGACCTCCCATCGCGCTACTCGTTCCCTTCCTAGTGGCAGCGGCATTGGCCCCTTTGGGTTTGAAGTGAAAAGGAACGAAGAACCGTAACCCTAAGGGGTTTTACTATCAAATATTGGAAAATTTGCATATTAGCCCCAGGAGTTTTCATAATCACACAACGCCCCCTACCAGCACACAGCTTTGGGTAAATTTCATTTTTTGTTACCTGCAAGTTTATTTTGTTGTATTTAGTTGCAAAAACTTTTAATAATTCCATGTTAATCCCTGTATTGCAAACTTCAACTTGCTTGTTCTTTTGGATGAAATAAATATTTGTATTATTCGAAAAATCCTCAAAAATTTTGTATTTACTCCTGTTGTAGTGTCTTTTATTGTATCAAATTTTCGCTGCATTTTCTTGTCATTTGATATATTGAAAAAAAACAAAAAAAAGCAGTGTCTTTTAATTGTTTGAAATTTGAAAATTCATAAAAAAATTGCTTAAAAATTCCAAAAAATTAGTGTAGGTGTGTTGTGGTGTGTTTTAATTGCTGACCATTTTTTGTGCATTAACTCTTTATAAAAACCAAAAAATTGCGAAAAACAAAAAATCTTAAAAATATTATAGAACATTTTGGAAAAATCCAAAAATTGTGATTTCAGTTTTGATTGTAGATATTGCTTTGTAGTTTATATTAAAAATAATTTCGAAGATTATTGGGCACTTAAAGTATTTTTAAGTTGCAAAATAATCTTGACTGCGCACTGTTTCCATTGTTTTGCACTGTTTGATTTTTAGAAAATCACAAAAACATCAGAAAATTTTGAAAAAATTACAATAAAATATTTTAAAATATATAAAACACAAAAATATTTCCTTTTTAATTTTCTGAGTATTTTTTACTATTCTGAAAAATACAAAAAGAGTGTGTGTGTGTTTTTATCCTTTGTGCCATATTCGAAAAATAAAAAAAATAAAAATTCAAAACCACTAAAAATTCATTTCCGAAAATTGACTACTTAGTTTTTAAATTATGCTCCTTGTGTTCGACCCTGGTCGCTATACCAGGTAAAAAGAATAGCGAAAGCTGCTTACATTCGTTGTGATTGATTTATCTTCTTTTGTGTGATTTAAAAATACAAAATTTTCCGTTGATCGATTCGAGTGGTTGAGAACAACGACAACTTTGTGAATGTGCATTAATTTATCCCATCTCGACCTATCGATTTTCGGCTTATCAGAATGGCACCGTTGCCAGAGAGCACGACTTTGTAGTCATTTTTCATTTTTGTTCAATTTTGTCTCTAAATATATAACTGTTTTCTGATTATCGTTTGCTTTGATTTTTGTGTGAGGAACTGCTTGGAGGACAACTTGGAGTTTCTTTTTGGAGGACCCGCACAGGAGGAAGAGTAGGGAGGAGAAGAAGATTTTTATTCTATTTGAGAGAACAATATTTGTCTTGTAATAATTTAGAACTTTGAACTTGTGGACTTGGACTATTATTCGAGGTCTGTTTTACCAAGTGTTGGTGCACTTGGGGGACCTCACCGTTGTTTTCCGGATTTTATTTTCTCGCTTTTATTTTTTTATTATTTGTTTCACACGGATTTTTTTGTCCTTGAGTCCTTAGATATAGGTTTTTATTTGATTGAGCCAGGTAGCATTAGGTCCAAAGCCCCTAATAGAATATTTGTTCCTATAGAACTCGTTTGTATTTAGTCAAATCAATTTGTGCTTCACGATAATAGAAGTTTTGTTTAGGACGGTTCTCACATTGTATTCATTTAGAATTGTTTAATTTTTTTCGCAGATCATATTGCATGTAGAGTGCTGGAGTCAGGTATGCACCTCTATCTCTCACATTTGCATCCATATTTTCTCGTGCATTGTCCTGTCCATTTTCCCCCTCTGTTTTGTGGATATAGGAATAAAGGAAATCAAAAATCTCATTAGACATGTCATTGAAAATATCCAAAAAAATAAAAAAAATTAAAAATTAAAAATTGGGACTGCTAATTGAATTTGACCTTTAAAATTAAACGTAATTGATCACTTCATTGTTTTGGGAGAGCAACCCCCTCATTGTTTGCGTTTTTAATTGCTCGCGTACACACTCAGGAGTAGTGCCCAAATCCCATTAAGCCTCCTATGTGTTTGTAAAACTTTGATATGCTCACTAAACTCTAAAATTGAAAAGATAAAAGACCAGATATCTCAGTCTTCACATTGCTTAGAGTTGGTGAATTGGGGGTTTGCCTTGTGTTTGAATGTCTTTGGTGTGAGTTGGTTGCGTTTATCTTCTATCTTTAGCAGTCACCTTCTCTTTCATTTCTCTCTCTTCTATCCCGCCCTCCCTCCCTTCATTTTTCTCTCGTCATGATGGGTCACATTCCATTCCAGCCGGATTTAGCAGCTTCTTATCTTCATGTCCATCATTCCTGCCCACTCTCTTGGGAGGTCGGAACTCCGACTGATTTCCCATCTTCTCCCTACCCACTCTCTCATTCGGGACATGCTGCGAGTGACGCCCTACAAGATACAGGTGACAATGTTCACCTTGCTGAGATGAGGGTGCATTCCATAGGTGATCATATGGAGCAGTTGCGAGCTTTAGACGACTTTTATCATGGGACGATGGATGAGTACACAGATCAGGAAGCACAGTCTACTTCTAATTTGAGTCCCTTCGTTCTGGATATAGAGTTCATTGATCTACTGCCCAAGTTTTCAGGGGAAGTACACAAGGAACCTTATTTGCATATCGATGAGTTTGAGGATATTTGTGGATCACGATCATATTCCGATATCACTTCTAAGGACATGATGTTGATTACCTTCCCATTTACACTTCAGAGTAAAGTCAAGAGTTGGCACAGACGATTGGGAAGGAAGATTGCTACGTAGGGAGATTTACGATCGTTGTTTTTGTAGAAATTTTACCCCCAACGTAGAGCAGAGATGATGCGATCTTGTATTCGTGATTTTTCAGTTGACCCCCAAGAGCCATTGATAGATTCATGGTTGAGGTTACAAGATCTTTTGAGGCGATTTCCAGATCATGGATTTTCGATGACTGACCTTATCCACATCGCCATGAGGGGGAGGACTGCAGAACAAATTGCATATGTCATTACCTTGTATGGTGGTTCACACCACTGTTCCGACCTGGATTTAGTTGAGACCATCTTGTATACACTTTTAGACATTCCACATTCACAAGATAGTTTATTCGGGACAACACATGAGGGAGAGATGACAACAGTTGAGTGTGTGACACACCATTCTGATTCAGACATCACACACCGATCAGAGGATATGGATGCTGATACTTTTCATATGATGGATGTGTTGCCTATTGTTGTGAGTTCTCAGAGCCGGACATTGGTTGAGGACCAATTGGATTTACAATCAGATTTTGAGCTAGTCCCGCTTTTTCACGTAGAAGATTCTTGGATTCTGGATTTCTTAGGATCCCAAGAAATAGAGGAGGATCCCACATCTCAACCATCCTTTGAGCCATTCCAGTATCCATGCCAAATAGATTCAGTGTCTATTCTTCAGAAGATCTTCTCGGATTCAGATATTCAGTTTGATCCATCTCAGCAAAGAGAGCTTGATGAGGACCGATTTTTGATTTGACATACTTTGACAATCCCGTATTTGAGCCTTGCGTCCTCCCAGTTGATGAGGTCAATACATTTTTGGTGGACATGATATTTGACAGCATTGATCCCCAATTTCCTGATGATTTGGTATTACTGCCCGAGGGTTATCTACAGGAGGATGCCATAGACCATGTGTACTCGGTTTCACTTTCTGGGAGTGCATTCGATCTGTTGGATCACGAGATCGAGTATTTTGATATTTCTGATCATGAGTTTGAGGTTTCTCTCCTCGACAACCCTCGCGAGGATGACCCAATGTTTGAGGTATTCGATGATTTTACTGATTTGTCTACATTATATTCATCGGATATCAACCTTTCTAGTGAGTCTCCTGATCATGACCTTCCTTATCTATTTGAGATGGTGATTGACGTAGAGGATTCCCTGATATATCCTTCCTTCTCCACGTTTTACTTCTTCGGCTCTGCTCTTTCACTCCATTCAAACATTGAGCCGACGATTTCTTTTGTGCTACCAGAGCTCGATTTCATCTTTCCATATCTTTACCCGGTAGTAGACACCCGCTTGATTGATTACCTGGGTGTCATCATCCACTCTGTTGAATTCGTTGTTATTCTCCCACCGAGACTACGACGACAGTACGGTATTCGCATTACAGATGATGTCCTGAACCTTGATACGGTGTTATCCTAACATTTGCGCCCAGCTAGGGGCGTGAACTCTAGCACTTGTTGAGAGGCACCTCAACATTGTCCTATTTACAGTTGTATAGATCCATTTGTCCATATCATACATTCTTTCTGTCTCACACCCCATCCATCTCATGATCATTCCATACTTAGGGTGTACTTTACCCTAAGTATAGGGGGGTGTCAGACTTATGATTATTCTTTTGATTTTTTTACCTCTGTTTTGTTGCCTATACTTAGGGATATTTTACCCTAAGTATATGGGAGGTAGACTTTGTATATCCTTCTCCTCGGTTTTTCCCTTGTGTACAGTCTTCTATACATAGGATTACTTGATCCTAAGTATAGGGGGATCACCGACTCCTATTGATTATATTCTTTTATTCGTCATTTTAGCGTAGCATTCTTTTCACTTCCCAATACATAGCACGAGTTATGTCTTCATTTGCAGCTCTTTGATCACTATGAGGACATAGTTCGAGCTAAGTATAGGGGGGTGTCGTATATATTGTATATATGCTTTAGCCATAACTCGTACTTTCATATTTTTAATATGGCTAAAATACTGTCTAAAAACTAAAAAAAACTAACTAATAAAAAAGATGCAGATATTTCCTCAAAATTCTTTTTGTATATACTGATTAATAAATCAGGTTAACATATTTTGAAAAATATTTTGAAAGTAATTTGAAAATCTATTTGAAAAATCTTTTGAAAACTATTTGAAAAATGTTTGAAAAATACTTTCAACCATTGTAAAAATATTTTGGTTTGTAAATATTTTTCTCTTTGTGTGAAATAAAAAGATTTTGTAAAACTATTTGCAAATGTTTGAAAAAATGGTTGAAAATTTATTTTGAAAATCTATATATACTATTTGAAAAATGTTTGCAAAATAATTTTCAAATGTGTGTAAATGTTTGTAAAATTGTGTGAAAAAATATTATGGACTATTGTTTTCAAAACTATTTGTAAAATTATTTGCAAATAAATTTGAAGAATATATGCATCATACCAAAAAATCAAACTGTATATACCTGTATAAATCACTCAAGTTGTAAATTCTTGCATCTGATTCTTGTAAAATAATTAACTCACTCTTGTGTAAATATGAATCTCATCACTAAAAAAACAATTTTTTTGTATATTTTGGTATATATTACTAATCTTTTGTTTTAAAAATTTGCAAAAAAACTCTTTTTGCATGTGCAACATTTTTCAAAAATCCATAAAAATTTCAAAATTTTGAAAATGGTTTTACAAAAAGATTTTGTTTTGTTTTCTTTGCATGTACATATTTTCTTGCATCTGCATGAGCATTTATCAGGATGATATTGATATTTAAACTAAGTCTAGAATAAATTTGAAGAATGTAGCTTAGTTGGACCTTAATCCACTTAATTTCAGAGGAACCTTACAAGATTTGGAGTTAAGACTTTTCAGGTCCCAATGACTTAATTCTTTGAGTCCATAAGACTATGTTCACATGTGATCTTGATAAGTCTAAGTAGAATATTTAACAACACACGCTGGATTCTTTAAGACCGTGGCTTACCTTGGACAATGCACTCTACACGTAGCTCTTCATGGAGGAGGTAGTGAGGGGGCATAATCTTTTGGCTTGGGGTAGCATATGAGGGTAGTACATCTAGACGGAACCTCTCGTCCTCCTCTAGGGAGGGAAGTGCATCTCAACCTGGTTTAGTGATGTTGAGGTCTAAAGACAAGATGCTGTGGGGTTGCAATAATGCTTCAAAAAAGGGATAGTCTACTAGCTCAAGAGGAAAAACTCCTTATGCACATGCTGCACCTTGTATATATTGTCAAAAATAAGAAAAAAAATGCAAAATCTCCAAAAGTGGACATGCCTGATAGAAAAGTAAAATGCCTGCCGGAGTGTATATACAAGTGAAAAAAAGAATAAGAGCTTCAAAGTCAAATGTTTGTTAGATTGCAGCGGGTGACATGGCTACACTGCTCATGCATCCAAGGATAGGTAACTAAACTAGTTACCGTCCATTCTCTTCTCCATCCCCTCTTCTTGAGCTGGTTGTACTTGAACTTAGAAGGGAATATCCCCGCTCCTCAAGGAAAGAGTTGCCAGACCGGGGGATTAGAGTTACCTTGTTGAGAGAGGTTGTTTCTTTGCTACTTTTGAGATGAGGAGCTATATTTCACTTACACCGTACAAGAAAAGATTCATAGTCATAAGAATTTGTGTATGTAGACTTGTTCTGATTTGACATTGAGGAGATCTGAATAGGAGTCATATGGAACTTAGAGGCTGTTAGGTTTTAATTCAATTTTCCATTAAGGTTCCGACACACGAATAATCCAAAGGTTTGACAGAGATCCATACTACATTTTTATGAAGATAAGTTGAAAAGTCAACATTGTTCTAACTTCTTTCCTTTTTCTTTTCTTTATTTTTGATTTCACTTATTTTCCAAATAAGTGTTTGCTAAAGGACTAGCAAAGGTAGAGTATAGGGGAATGATGAATCCACGATTCACCGCCTTTATTCTTTTATTTTAACCTCAGTTCCTTAGTCAAACACCTGTAAATATCCCTTAATTGCATAAAATTACCATTTTGCATGCATTTGTTAAAATTGCATTTTTAACTCTTTTTGTACATAAATAAAAGAATAAAGTAGATAAGACAAAGAAAGAAAAATAAAGGATGTATTTATGCAATAAATACATACTGACCCGAACCTCGAGAGAAGGTCAAGACTTGACCTGATCGATCAGGAATAAAGTAGGGGGAGATAGGGTCTTCTGTCAAAAATCGAAAAATAATTTGTACAAAAATTCCTTGTATATTTGGACAAACCTTACATTATTTTATTTGTACAGAATTTGACCTCAAATTAATTTTTTTTGAAAACAAAAGTTGCAAATAAAAATGTTGTAAATAATAAAAACAATTGTAAAATAAAATAATGTATATATTGTAAATAATCACACCCAGAAAAAGCTGCAAAGCGATAATTGAAATATCAATTCCGGTCCATACGATATTAAATTGAATCAAAATCATTTCCATTATACTCTAAATTAAATTATCTTTCAAATGGCTGTGGTTTCATAATTTTTGGAGTTACGGTTAAAAAATCGGTTTTTAGGGGTGTTCTGTGCAGTTTGACCACTTACATTTTTTGTAAAATTGTACATATTTACTCATATTTATTTTTATACATAATTTACATTTTTATAAATATTATTTTCATTAAAAATAAAATTTTAAAAAATTTAAAAAATATATTAAAAAATATTATTATTTCCTTATTTGTACATGTGTATATTGTATTATTATGTACATAATATGTGTATACAACTAACTTTCTTAAATAAAATTACCAAAAAATTAGAATATCTCAAATTAATTAATTGATTTAATTTAATTACGATATTTAGATTTAATTATTTAATTTAGTCTTTTATTTGAATTGAAAACTTACCTTTTATGTAAAGATTTGATTTTATGCCTTAATTAGCCACTATTAAGGTGGCTAATTAATTTTTGTAAATTAATTAATTAGTTTATTTTATTTAATCTGAATTTCATTTTTAATATATTAATTAATTTAATTAATTATTTTATTTATTTAAATAACCACTAATTACTTTCCTTATTTGTACATATCTTCCTTTTTTTCATTTTTCTTCTCCTTTTAATGGGCTCCTCCCCCTTCATTCACATTTGATTAACCTTTGATGGAGGGGAGCCCAATCTCCGAGAGCCGTCTTATTGAAGAAGGGTGCCTAGCCTCCGAGCCGTCCGGTGACAGTGTGTCGGTCCTCGTTGAGGCCATCATGGCATTTCCGACCCCAAGGTGAGATCCAACTTTATTTTTGTCTTTTTCTAGGATAAATCGTAGGTCTAATATTTTTTTGCAACATTTTATTGAAATTTCCTAAAAACAATTCCACCAAAAATTCTCCTATCCAAATTCGAATTTTCCACGCCACATCTCGATCCCTCGCAATTCATTTCTACCTCACATGACCTATCACCTCTGGTCACACACGGTAATCGGAGCCACGGATCCATTCTTTCATCTCGTCGAGATCCACTCATAAACACATCCCATTTTTGTGTATAAATAAAAAATATAAAATTATTTTTCCTGTTTATCTCACATTTGTTTTTGCAGGAAGAATTAAAAAAGAAATAATTTTTTCTTTTCTCTCCAACCTTTGTTTTGCAGGAACATTAGAAAAATAAAAAAATTATTTGTTTTTACATCTATCCTATTTTTTGCAGGAGAAATAAAAAATAAAAAAAATTATTTGTTTCTGTCTCGATTCAAATTTTCTGTTTCAAAACAAATTTTTTAAAAGTTCTCTTTTATCATTCTTTGATTGCAGTAAAAAAGAAACAAAACAATTAACTGCAGCAGGCGGCAACGCCGCCCACCGCCCCAGAAGGTGCCCCGCCATACGCCTGCGCTTCCCCCGTGCGGTCGTGCGTGCGCCGCCCAAGCGTCGCCCTCCAACACTCTTCCACCTCCCTCGGATCCCGTCGGCCTACACCGCTAGGCGGCCCCCCCTCACGTCCACCACCAAGAAGCCGCGGTGCCTGGCCTCCCCTTCGCTTCTCCATGCGTATGCCACGAGAGCCCAGCCGCTGCGCCTCCTCTCTAACCCCGCTCCCATTCTCCACCACCCCAGGCGCCCGTCACCCCCAGCGCGCAGGCCGCCCTCCGCCCTCTTGCCCGGATGCCTCCAGCCAGTGCCACAGCGCACCTTCTCCGCCATCCCTTGAGCGGCGGCGCCCTCCGCCCGTCGACCTCCCAGCACGTCGCCCGCACCCTTCCCAGTGGCGGCGACATTGGCCCCTTTGGGTTTGAAGTGAAAAGGAACAAAGAACAGTAACCCTAAGGGGTTTTACTATAAAATATTGGAAAATTTTCATATTAGCTCCTAGGAGTTTTCGTAATCACACAACACCCCCTGCCAGCACACAGCTTTGGGTAAATTTATTTTTTGTTACCTGCAAGTTTATTTTTGTTGTATTTAGTTGCAAAAACTTTCAATAATTGCATGTTAATCCCTGTATTGCAAACTTCAACTTGTTTGTTCTTTTGGACGAAATGAATATTTGTATTATTCGAAAAATTCTCAAGAATTTTGTATTTACTCCTGCTGTAGTGTTTTTTATTGTATCAAAATTTCGTTGCATTTTCTTGTCATTTGATATATTTAAAAAAAATAAAAAAACAGTGTCTTTTTAATTGTTCGAAATTTTAAAATTTTTAAAAATTCGAAAAATTGCTTAAAAATTCTAAAAAAATCAGTGTAGGTGTGTTGTGGTGTGTTTTAATTGCTGACCAATTTTTGCGCATTAATTCTTTTGTGATTGATTTATCTTCTTTTGAGTGGTTTAAAAATACAAATTTTTCCGTTTACCGATTCGATTGGTTGAAAAAAATGACAACTTTGTGAATTTGCATTAATTTATCCCATCTCGCCCTATCGATTTTCGGCTCATCACTAGCTCAAGAGGAAAAAGTCCATATGTAAATATTGATGTATATAGTTATAAAAAAATGCAAAATATCAAAATATCCAAAAATAAAAGACATGCAAAATTCCAAGAAAAATCAAGTTTATGGAAGTATATATATATGTATAGTCAAATAAGCAGGTTTGAGCTTCAAAGTCATGTTTTTGAGCCTGCAGCCGGATGACTTGGTTACAATGGTCAATCATCCTAGGATAGGTAGCTACACTGGCTACCATCTTTTCTTCTCACCACCTCCTCTTCTTGAGTCGGTTGTACTTGAACTTAGAAGGGGCTATCCCGCTTCTCGAGGAAAGAGTTGTGGGATTGGAGTATTAGGGTCATCATGTTGGAGAAAACTGACTTTTACCGCTTCAATCGAGGAGAGCTACATATCACACACGTTGTCCAAGATAGATTTGTAGTTATAAGGGTTTGCATATGAGTTGACTTATTCTGACCTAGCTATTGAGGAGAATTGAGCAAGGTTTTGTGATTCTCGAAGATTATTGTATTTCAAATCCGTTTCCTTATAAGGTTCCGAATGCACCTAAAATCCAAAGGTCTGACTTAAGCTCCAAACTTTGATTTTATGAAGACAAGTTCAAGAGTTAAAATCAATCCAAGTTCTTTCTTTTTCTTTTCTTTATTTTCTTTTCGCACTTTAAAAGCATAAGGGTTTGCTAGGGATAGCAAAGACAAGTATAGGGGGTGATGAACCTCCATTTCATCACAATTATTCTTTCATTTTGGCCTTTAAACCCTATCTAAATGCATGTAAATAGCATTATTTTGCATAAGTTAACGTTCATTATTTATTGTACAAATATTGCATAAAATACATTACTTAAGGCCAAAATAAAAGCATCAAGAAAAGAAAAAAAGGAAATAAAATGCCAAAGGTATTTTATTACCCTAAACTCCGAGACCTAGGCATCATGATGACTGGGTCGACAAGGAATAAAGTAGGGGGAGAAAAGGGACAAATACACAATAAAAACCCTAATTTTTTTCCTTCAATATTGCATTTTTGGGATCCATTTTATTTTTTATTTATACCTCTAATAAAGAAACTTTGTACATGAAAGTTATAGACAAAATTATATAGAAAAATACAAAATTTACTTTACATAAAAATAATATACAATATACATTTCATACTCAAAATTAAAAGTCTTAACTCAAACTTTCCAGACCCGTACCTTCTCCTTATGAACTCAAAATGTACAAAATCACCTTTAATTGTATATAACTTTTTATTAGTTATTTAATGAATGTGGTTTCATTTAATTTGGATTTAAGATGCAAAAGTTAGGTTTTGGAGCCCTATTGTACTATATACTAGAATAAAATATTCATTTTATTTATTCTTCTAATCAAAATTTTATATTTTTTATAATTTTATAAATATTATTCATAACTTAAATACATATTTAGAATAAAATAAAACCATAAAAATATGATAAAAAAATTATATAAAAATGCATAGATGAATATACTATACATATACCTATGTAATTAATACCCACACTTATTTAAGTGTACATATTATGTCAGGAAAATATAACAAAAATATATTTATGTGTATGAAAGTAATTTATAAATATACAAATTATGTGAGTAAAATAATAAAATAAAAAATAAAAAATAAAATATCTAATATATAGGTAAATATATCTATAAATGATATTGCAAAAAGTAATACATAACAAATAAACACATAAAAATAAATAAAAATCATATTAAAATACTACATAAAATAATAAATAATTTCTTTACCTTAACCATAAGTTAAATAAATCAATTACTAATTCATTTTTAATTATTTTTTAATTTGGATTCTGTTTTGTCTTTTTGCGGGTAACGTGGCCCAATCAGGGCCCGTCACCCGTTGACTTGGGTCAACTTCTCTGATCCAAGTCGTAGGCCTGCCAGACCAAGCCGTGACCCCTTCTTCTCGATTTTTTCCCTCTTGATACATGGCTCCAGGAGAATTGATCCCTTCTTAGGATTTAACCACTATTCATCTGTGATTCTCGTTGATGCCTTGCTTAGGACGAAGTCTAATCGATTCATCTATGAACATTAGGACAAGATCCCCTGTTCATCACCTATACAAAACTGCCCCCTCATCCTTCCATGGATTTTTGGTTCCCCTTCTTCCCATTTCTTCCCCCCAATTGGTGCTCCAGGGCTTGAGCTCAGTGACAACGACTAGACTAGCTTTTTGGTGCGTGGAGGAGTGAAGAGAAGGAGGTTCCCGCCATCTCTGTCGCTCGCCGTGAGGTCTATCTCACGACCACCAATTGCTTGAAGTTCATTTTCATTCATTTTCTAGGTAGATTTAGTTTTTAGGTTTTATTTCTATTGTTTATTTTATGCTTTAATTAGTTGTTTTAGCTTAGAATTAAATTTTAAACCTCGCCACCTCGATTCCATTGTGACACCCTGTTCTGACCACGCCTTTCCACCCCATCTTCTCCCCCTCGAATTACTCCACCTATTCGACCCATTAGCCCCCTCAAATATGCCCTATATCTGAGCTTCAAGGTTCATATCTACCATCCTCACCAGACCTCACCGCCCTCCACCCTTTCACTTTCGACAACCACCAATAAAAGCCCAGATCTTTGCCCCCAGAACTTCGAAGCTTTATAACAATATGCAGGTCTGAAAGAACCCCATCTGAGGGGTTTTAAGGTTCAAAAGCATCTCCAGGTACTCACGCATGCTAGAGATCCTCTGATGAGCTCTAGACTTCTTTGAGGGTCGATCATCATTGGGTCATCAGTAGAAACATGAAGTGACACTCGGTGGAGGCTCAGGTAGCCGGAGGCGAGGACATCATCGAATTACAACTCGCCACCCCTGAGTTCTTGACATGTTTTTCGAGAGCCTTCCTCCGCCTTCCGATTGAGGCCAAGTCCAAAGAATGCACATGTGCCGTTGGATTTTGAGGATCATCATTGTCCGATCCCATATGGGAATCTAATCTTAGCCATCGACATCCGAAGAGTCATTGCGTTGTCCCATGCAGTCACGTTTCCAAGTGAATTGCCTTCAGACAGACGATTCGATGCCTATAGGGGGTATTTTGCATTATGGACCCCTCCTTTTTTATTTTTATTTTCTATTTAAACTTTCCTCGGTAGTTGTAAAATATCTCTAATAATTGCATTTTAGACCTCGTAGCTTGTCCTATTTATAGTTGAGTCCTTGCCAGCTCAGCTCACGTGGCTTCCCACGTGAGTTGAGAAGTTTGTCTTTAGGCCTCTACAAGTTCTTGTATTTCAATTTAGTATTTAAATTCCAAAAATTAGTTGAAAACTTTTTGGTTATTTGCATATCCATCCTTGACATTTATTTTAATTGCATGTATACCCTTGCTAGTTCAACAATATTTATGCTTATTCTTTAATTTTTATAAATATCATTCGTGCTCCAAAAATTATGAAAAATTAAGGTTAAGTGCCTGATAGCATAATCTTTCATGTTATATTTTTAATTTTTCATTTTAGATATTTATCCTATTTATTAAAAATGAAAATAGCTCAGTTTCATCCTTGTTTGAATTAAAAATTACCAAAAATATAAAACCCTTTTTAAAATTCCAAAAAAATTATAATTTATTTATTATTATATTATACATCTCTAGATCAAGAAACCATAAAAATATAAAAGGAAAATCACTAAAAATTAAAAATCTCCAAAATCCTTATAAAAATTATAGAAAATCTTTTAAAAATCCAAAAATATGTATTTCTGTCTTTGAATTTTTCTTGTTTTGTAAAATTTTATCTTTATTTATCATTTTTAATTTCCAAAATAATTCATCCTCATTATTTAATCCATGTTTTGAGATATTTTGGATTTTAAAAATACATAAAATGTAAAAAATCCCCCAAAAATCACAAAATTGTAGAAAATATAAAAAGAATTAAAACATTTGTATCTACACTTTTTTGTTTATTTTTAGTTGTTTGTAATTTTATTACTCTATACTATATATATAATTATATATAAACCTTTATATATTATTAAAAAACAAAATATAAAAATAAAAAAATCATAAAAAAGAAAATAAAAATTATAAATTTAAAAATAGTTAAAAAATATAAAAAACAATAATCTATAAAAGAAATACATAATTAAAATCCCACACAAAAATACAAATAAAAGACAAGAGAAAAGGATAGTTTTTGCATTCATGGCTCAGTCTATCACGTTTGCTCCTTGTGTTCAATACTCTACATATACCTGCACATATACAATTTTGTAGAGTTATAATAAATGTTAACTCCACATTTCATTTTTTATTACTTGATCTATATTGTTGGTTAATTGTTGAATTAGCAAGATTTCGCGCAGATCGCCACAACGACTTTGTCTTTGCCTTGTGAGGACATATCTGACCTGCGAAAAATCCCTCTTTTCACCCAGTAAAAATCATTGTAAAATATTTTAAAAATAGTACATGAATTAGCTAATTTTTTATTAAAACATGAAAAATGGTTGTAGTTTAATGTAGTATTTAATGCCTATTTTTAAAAGGCTATTTATTATATATTAGTATTTACATGTATAAGTATAGGTAAATATACTTGTATTTGTATATTATTTTAAATTTGTATTTTACTTTTTATTATCATATAATTATATTTTATATATTTTTAGTTAATTTAATTACATATTTTGTATTTTTACTTTATTTTTCTAAGTTTATTTACATACCAAATTAATTATGTAGGTATATTATATATGCACATATATATACTTCGTTTATGTATTGGAATTCATTATTAATTTCTTGGGATTGTAGCGGTAGTGATCTTGGGATTGTAGCGGCAGTGCAAACGAGATGTGGGAAGCAGTAGCATCTTGTATCCGAAAGATAGCCAAAGAGATGCTAGGCGAGTCAAAAGGAGGAGCTCCGGTTCAAAAGGAGGCTTGGTGGTGGAGTGAAGGGGTGCAAGAGAAACTAAAAATTAAAAGAGCTTGCTTTAAAGTTATGTCTAAGGATAGAACAGAGGAAACTGTCACAGACTATAAAATAGCGAAGAAGGAAGCAAAGAAGGCTGTAAGCGAAGCTAAGTCAAAAGCTTATGATGTTTTGTATAAAAATCTCAACACTAAGGAGGGCCAGAAGGATATATTCAGGTTGGCCAAAGCAAGAGAAAGAAAGACCAAAGACCTTTCTCAAGTGAGATGCATTAAGGACGAGGAAGGTCACGTGCTTGTTACTCAGAAGGATATAGAGACTAGATGGGAGCAGTACTTCAATAAACTTTTCATTGGAGAAGGAAATAGAGAGATCGCTTTGGGTGATCTAGCTAGTAGTGGAAGTTACTTGAATCGTGCATGCTATAGACGAATACAAAGAAAAGAAGTACATGAGGCTTTGAAGGTTATGAGACCTGGGAAAGGTGTTGGACCGGATGACATCCCTGTAAAAGTATGGAAAGTCTTAGGTGAGCGTGGTTTGACTTGGCTTACGAATCTATTCAATGTTATTTGTCGAAGCAAGAAAATGCCTGAAGATTGGAGGAGGAGTATCGTGGTGCCTCTTTATAAGAACAAAGGAGACATTCAAAATTGTTCAAATTACAGAGGTATCAAGCTGA
This sequence comes from Ottelia alismoides, assembly GCA_037367405.1. Classification (NCBI taxonomy): domain Eukaryota; kingdom Viridiplantae; phylum Streptophyta; class Magnoliopsida; order Alismatales; family Hydrocharitaceae; genus Ottelia; species Ottelia alismoides. The sequence continues at coordinate 267,558 of JAZKJV010008883.1, forward strand.
TGAGTCACACTATGAAAATTTGGGAACGTGTGATCGAAAGAAGGTTGAGGCAAGTTTCCCAAGTAAAAGAAAACCAATTCGGATTCATGCCAGGTTGCTCAACTATTGAAGCCATCCATTTGCTGAGGAGAACAATGGAGATTTATAGAGCTAAAAGGAAGAATCTCCATATGATCTTTATTGATTTGGAGAAGGCTTATGATTCCGTCCCACGAGAGATACTGTGGAGAGTTTTGGAGAAGAGACAAGTACCTGTCCTATACATTAATCTCATAAAGGATATGTATGATAGGGCTTTATCTTGTGTAAGGACCCCGACGGGGAAGACTGACTATTTTGATATCAACATTGGTTTGCATCAAGGTTCAGCTTTAAGTCCATTTCTTTTTACTTTGATTATGGACGAGTTGACAAGTCACATTCAGGATGAGTTACCTTGGTGTATGTTATTTGCTGATGATATTGTGTTGATTGACGAGACTAGAGATGGAGTAAATGAGAAGCTTGAGGTTTGGATACATGCATTGGAGACTAAAGGTTTTCGTCTAAGTAGGGCTAAGACGGAATATATGGAATGCACCTTTGATGGAAGCAATGGTGAAGGAATCGAGGTGAAGATTGGTGACGATAACATTCAGAGGAGAGATTCTTTTAGATATCTGGGATCTATTTTGCAACATGATGGGGAAATTGATGGAGATGTTACTAATAGAATAAATGCAGGCTGGCTAAAGTGGAGAGGAGCCTCCGCTGTTCTCTGTGATAAGAAAATTCCTTTAAAAATTAAAGGAAAGTTTTACAAAGTAGCCGTGAGACCTGCTATGCTTTATTGTTCTGAATGTTGGCCTGTGAACCATAGACGTGTGCAGAGAATGGCTGTAGCAAAAATGAAAATGCTAAGATGGATGTGTGGACATATACGTAAAGATCAGATTCGAAATGATGCAATCAGAAAGAAAGTTGGTGTAGCTCCGATTGAGGATAAGATGTGAGAAAACCACTTAAGATGGTTTGGTCATTTGCAAAGAAGGTCAACTGATGCACCGGTTAGGAGATGCGAGTGTTGGGATGTTGAGCCGGCTAAGAGAGGGCGAGGATGACCCAAGAAGTGTTGGAAAGAGACTATACGAAGGGATCTTAGTTTTTTGGATATAAATCCAAGATTGACCCAAGATAGATCTGAATGGAGGCGAAGAATCCATGTAGCCGACCCTACTTAATTGTGGGAAAAGGCTTTGTTGTTGTTGTTGTTGTTGTTTTTAATTTATTTTAGTTATGTACTTGTGTTTTAAATAATATTTACACATTTATAAAAATAAAATAAAGTGAAAAATAAAATAAATAAATATATTTAATATAATATACAAGTTTTGCATCTTAACTCCAAATTGATTGAAATCACCTTCATTAAATAACTTATTTAATTTTATGAAAGGTAAGTTTGGTCAATCTTGAATCTGTATATAGAAGATACAAGTCTGCAAAGTTTTCTTTGTGGCTTTTTTATTTGTGTGTCCCAAGCATATTGTGCATTATTTTTCAGTGAAATCAAATTTGTATTTTTCTTTCTATTTTTATGTATAATATTCATGTTGAGGGTTGTATTATTTGAGTTATAAAAATAATAAAATAAAATGGGTCCCAAAATGCAATAATCGGACAAAAATATTTAGGGTTTTCTATGTATTTTTCGCACAGTTTCTCTACCCTATCTCTCCCTACTTTATTCCTTATCGACCAAGTCATCGTGATGACGGGGTCTCGGGGTTTAGGGTCACTAAATGTCTTTGACACTTATTCTTTTTCTTTCTTTTATTTATTCTTTTATTTTGGAATTAAATACAGTATGTAATACATTATTTATACATATTTTCTCTGAATTATTGAGTGTTTATTTTCACAAATTAATGATATATACACGTATTTAGCTAGAGATTTAGTGCGAAAATTAAAGAATAAAGGTGATAAAATGAGCATCACCCCATATACTAGCCTTTTCTAGTCCCTAGCAAACACTAATGCCTATAAGTGCATAAAAGAAAATAAAGAAAAGAAAAAGAAATAACTTGGAATAATTCTCGACTTTTAAACTAGTCTCAATAAAGTCAGAGTTTGGATCTCAATAAGAGCTTTGGATTATTTGTGCATTCGAAACCGCATAAAGGATAGGAAGTTGATGAACGTGAAATCTGCCTCTTTAATAATGTTGAATTGTTGTAGTATAGGAGGTAAATTCAGTTTGTTAAAAACCACACACGTTTGAATGTTGTGGAATATTTTTTACTTGGCAAGTCTACCAAGGTCGAACACAGGGACACAACTACTTAATCTCTTTATTGAATTTAGATAAATGAAGCACAAGTGTGAATTATTCTCAAATTTAGGTCTTTATGTAAATGCATGATGAACTATGCATTTTATAACGCAATAATATGATGCATGCTATTTTTAGTTGATTTTTATGCAATTGTAGAAGGATGCATGATAGAATGTAAGAGAACTTATATGCAGACAAAAGTTTACAAATATACCCTAAAAATATGAGCAACATAATAGAAATGGAAATCCGGGTCATTTTAATCACAAGAATAAAAATAATCATCAAATCAGAGCAAGGACAAGGAGAGAAGGGTCTCCATCTATCACAAAAATTCACTTCATCTAAAACAGCGGCATATGAAAAAATTAAACATCCTATGATGTAGAGGAAGAAACAAGGATCAAAACGACACTAAAATCATGCAATTTGGACCTACGATGCTCAAGTTATGCTAAAAAAATGCATGGGCATAATTGTAATAAAAATGCAAGAAAATAAAATGATAAATATTACATTTAGGTTCCTGGAGTGACCTAAATGTAAATACCAAAAACCACCTGGGCCTCATTGTAATTTTTCCATGCGCGGGGGCATTTTTGAAATTTCAGGAAACTTGGAGGACCTTCCTACAAAATACCAAGGCACGCACGAGTGGCACGTGCTTGGGGACCATTCTACAAATACCAAGAGCACCAGGGTCTTTCCTGCAATTTTCCCAAGCCCTCACATGCTGTGCACGTGGGGGGCCTAGGCTCGGGAGGTCACCTCTAGCTCGGGACACATGGCGATATATAGAGGCTTTGGTCTTGGCTCGGCTCACCCGAGGCTGTTGGTCTGGATTGAGGCTAGGGCCTCCACGTGTCATCAGCATAGCCGTCCGATCCAGATGATCGGACGGCACATGTACTTCATCCTCCACCGCAGGCCACCGGAGAAGGCGGGGCTCCGGCGACCTGCTGGTTGCTCCGCCGTGCTCCATGTCAGCATCTGAAGGTCGGGGATGATTTCTGGGAGGTTGGCGAAGATCTTGGGTGCACGGCGAGGCTCCGGTGATGGTCAGGGCTCGAGTTCGATGGAGCCTTGCCGTAGAAGAAGATCTCGATGGAGCTCAGACGCCAACTCCGGCCATTGAAGGTCCCTGCATTGGTTAATGTAGCTGAAGCGTGGTGCGTGTGAGTGCAAGTGTTTTGTGAGGTGAATGGATGCCGTGGAAATGAAGGGAGATGGTGGTCAATGCCTTCTTCTCCGGCGGATCAGGGTAAGAGGGGAGTCGGAGCGGGGGGACTGGAGAAGGTAGGGGTGGTCAGCGAGGGTGATAGATGTATGGTGGAAGTCTCAGAGTGGTTAGGTGAAGGTGAAGATGATTGCTGGCAGAGGGATAAATGGGAGAAAACACAAGAAAAAGAATGGGGCGAAGTACCTCGTCGAAGAGGGGAATCCGGTGGAGGAGGCGGTCTAGGCTGAGGGTCATTTCGACCCTCCGGTCATGGCTCGACCTGGCCGACCGGTCCAGGGAGGCGGAGCTACATGGTGGAATACCGTGGGTCGACACTTGGGTCTTTGGCCATAATCTCCAACCGATTGTGCCTCCTCCTGTCACAAGGAGGGATTGGTAGCTAGACCTTAGGCCCGTGAATAGTGGACAATGGTGCTTGGAGCGGAGGAAGGGAGTTTTATAGGAGGAGTTGGCCGGGCGTTACAGAGGGGGCAAGGCGTTTTTGAGTGGAGATAATGGAGGCTGGGATTGATGGTGGCGTTAAGTGAGGGTTGCGCGAAGATGGCGGAGGTATGGGGTATACGAGGTGGACATTAGGGAGCAAAGTGGTTTGGTGGTGGTGGCACTAAAATGAAAAGGGGATGAAGACGTTACAAGGGAACACGCTAGGGCTGAAGGAGGACGATGGCCAGTAGCCGTTGGATCTTACTATCCAACGACTAGGATGATAGCGCGGGCGGTCGGCTGTGATTAGATCCAGGGATTGTCTGGATCGAACGGTAGTGAGTTAGGCGTTAACTAGCGGTTGGGATATGATCCGAGAGTATCATGCTACAGCGGTCGAGAGTGGGGTGACGTGGAGCACGGTGGATCGTAGGATAAGAGGCGATCGGGCGGCTGTGGAGAAGGGGCTATGTGGGGTGCGGAGAGCCGTAGGATAGGAGAGGGATCTAACAGATGTAGATGAGGCGAGTGCGTGCGGTTAGGATCAGATCTGGCAGTTAGATCTAATGGTGGGGAGTGGGCGACAGATGGATAGCGGAGATTGAAGCGGGGTGAAGGGAATCCAACGGCTTAGGAGAGTACCAGGCGGCGGAAGGGGAGGCGGGCCACGTGGGCTGCCCAGGGGGCGCCACATGGCCCAATAAGAAAATTCAGAGAATAAATACAAAGATAAATACAAAAGAAATAGCTAGAAGCAAATATAGGAAAAAGTCAAAACATGAAAGTTGCTCGTCTCGACGAGATCTAGAAGTTTCATGTTGGACAAAAAGTCAAAAGAGGTCATTTGTACAAAAAGTATTTTTGGGGGTATTTTTAAAGGGATAAAAATACCGACTTTTTGAATTTGAGATGTTTTTGTATTTTTTAGTCTTTTTAAAGGTCAGACCATTAATCTACCTAATGTTTAGGGGTTTTTTATGATAAAATAATTACAAGAAAAATAAAGGAAATTAAAAACAATTAAATAAGGTTAATTATACATAATATATTACAAGATAAAAATGGAGAATTAATGGTGATTTTTATTGGATTAGTTAAGACAGGGGTTTTAATATGTGATTTTTATCATGATGAATACGAGATTCATCATACCCCTATACTTAAACCATGCTCATCCTCGAGCATCTAAAGAATGAAGGAGTCGGATTAATTCCTGATAGTGTAAGTGATGATTTCAAGGCTCAATCTTTCGTAGGCCCTTAATTTAAGAGATCCTAAAATTCTGGGTTTATCCAAGCCTTAGTCAGAAGGAATCCAACTTCTCTAATTATTAGACTCTCTTTTTGTACATATAATATAAGGATATGAATTTAGGTATAATGCATTTCATGAGAGTCGAGTCGAGGCATCACTCAAAGTTCCAGTCCCAAAGACTCTCCTTTAGACCTCATCCTCAAAACTAGGGAATAAGTTTATTCTTGCTTCAGTCAACCGTCTCATTAGTTTGTCAGACTTGAAAGTGTAGATGGCCGGCCATATGATGGAGGGAATAGGATTGTGTTTATTTTTCTCTCCCTCACATTGGAACAAGGGGCCTCTCGAATGCCTTTTTACTCAACACATGTAAATTTTTAGATTGTTGATCAATGTGTCCGTCAAGAGAGTTGGAGTCGTCTACACTTGTTTTTCTAGGAGTACACCGGGGTGTGTCTTTTCTGAGTATCTAAGATATCTTCGACACCCAAACTTGTATCGCTTACGATGCAGAGCCCTTTTTGTGGTGTCAGCCCGACTCCTTGGTCCTAATTAGCGCTTGGTCCAAGTGGATACTTTGAAAATGTTTGGGAGCGCTCGCCATTGGTGGAAGCTCATTTATAATTTGACTTTGGATGATAGAGCTTTTCTTTGACATTTCTTTTGTTGGCTAGCTCCACTTCTTTTACCAAAAGTTGGCACACATTGATCAATAATTTCCATTAGGTTTCATCACACCCTGGCATATAGGTAAATATCAAAGAGATAGCATATGAATCTTGTTCACATACTGGCTAGGGTTTTGCTGACACTAAGGTTTTCTGAAGCCTTCATTAACTTTATCCCATCCTCGAATATCATTAAATCGGGTCTAAACTCAATCTCTAGTATCAGTTCTCAAGTGATAACTCAACTCATCACATCAATCATGCAGTTGTGGAAGTGACTGTGCTGATCATATTCTTTTGAAAGGTAGAGATGAAGAGTGCAATATAACGCTCAATCTTTCAAACTAGGGAAGTGTGGATAATTAAGCTTAAAACCCTAATTACTAAGGCATGTTAACTCATACTCTCAAGATCACAGAAATCCAGTGTCCTCAAAATCCTCAAGCCTTGAGTGAATGTGTTTGTGTCAAGAATACACCAACTTTTTGTGTGATTTTTGGTATTTTACATATTTTATGGATTTTTAATTTTCAATTTTTTTTGATTCATTGGAGAGACAATGACTGGCCCAGGCTCAAATGAATAAAAGTATCTACTCTCAGCCAGTATGTGTGTAAGTACGAGCTGATAAACGGACTCGTGCTCCTTAAGGACGGTGCCTTCTATAGTGTCCTCTAAACCACCCACTCTGCTAATGGGGACCGAAATTCCCTCACTGAAAGCGTCTACTAAGCCTAGTAGTCAGATTCTCATTCCAAGAAGTTTTTTTTTAAAATCAATTTATTTTATTTTTTTGAAAAAGGAGTATTTACATAGATTAATCCCTCAATTTTTAAGAAAACATTTAACAAGGTTTTTACAAAAATTCAGTTCACAGGTTTACCAAAACCAAGCTCGAAAACAAAATTTTCAAAAAGTTCTAAAAACACGAGCTATGTCTAAAGTAGATATACAGTAATATATGGTATACCCAACTATACTTAAATTTTGTTATTTCCTCATAGCACAAGTGTCATGAAGCCATGGCTCGATCAAATATAGGGTGATATAGCGGAAATGAGGATGAGTATCCCCCTATACATAGGTCAAAAATTGACTTAAGTACAAGAAGATAATGTGAGGGATAGATGGGTAGACGGGACCCCCCTATACTTAGGCTACAAATAGCCTAAGTAAAGTCCTGAGTTAGGGGAGTCTGTATTTAGAGAGGTATTTATACTATGATACACATGCGGAGGGAATGGGTATTTTTACAAACGAGGGCGATCGGAGAGAGAGCGAGAGAGATTGTAAAACATACAGAGGGAGGGGGTGAGTGTATATGTGCAAGTGTGTGTGTGTGTGGGGGGGGTGTAGACCATCACGTGATCTACTTTTTTTTACAACATGCAAGCCTTTATGAGGACTGTTAAAATAAATATGCACATGCAACATTTTTTTACAGTATGCAAATGCAGGTTGATTGATAAAGGATCCTAAAATTTCTTCACAATTTCTTTTGCAGCCTCTTCAGCGAAAGCTCCCGACTTCACACCTCCATGAAGATCAAGTATCCTCGATTTTCATGGGCCCTGCCACAAAAGAGAAAAGTTATAAAATACAGAGGAATTTAATCAGCAGACATGATGCAAAAAATGATGCATGAAATGAGGACCTGTAAACCTTGAAAATATTCGATAAAGAAAAGTCAAAATTCAACAAATAATTTAAGTTAAGTTGTGTCCCCGGCAACGGTGCCATTTGATGAACGTGAAATCTACCTCTTTAATATGCTGAATTGTCGTAGTACAGGAGGCAAATTCAGTTCATCAAAAACCGCACATGTTTGAATGTTGTGGAATATTTTTTACTTGGCAAGTCTACCAAGGTCGAACACAGGGACACAACTACTTAATCTCTTTATCGAATTTTGATAAATGAAGCACAAGTGTGAATTATTCTCAATTTCAGGTCTTTATGAAAATGCATGATGAACTATGCATTTTATAACGCAATAATATGATGCATGCTATTTTAGTTGATTTTTATGCAATTGTAGAAGGATGCATGATAGAATGCAAGAGAATTTATATGCAGACAAAAGTTTACAAATATACCCTAAAAATATGAGCAACATAATAGAAATGGAAATCAGGGTCGTTTTAATCACAACATTAAAAACAATCATCAAATCAGAGCAAGGACAAGGAGGGCAGGGTCTCCATCTATCACAGAAATTCACTTCATTTAAAATAGTGGCAGATGAAAAAATTATGTAGAGGAAGAAACAAGGATCAAAACGACACTAAAATCATGCAATTTGGACCTACGATGCTCAAGTTATGCTAAAAACAATGCAGGGGAATAATTGTAATAAAAATGCAAGAAAATAAAAAGATAAATATTACATTTAGGTCCTTGGAGGGACCTAAATGTAAATACTAAAAACCTCCTGTGCCCCATTGTAATTTTTCCATGCGTGGGGGCATTTTTGCAATTTCAGGAAACTTGGAGGACCTCCTTACAAAATACCCAGGCACACACATAAGGCACGTGCTTGGGGACCATTCTGCAAATACCAAAAGCACCAGGGTCTTTCATGCAATTTTCCCAAGCCCTCACGTGCACCGGGGCCTAGGCTTGGGACACATGGCGGTATATGGAGGCTCGGGTCTTGGCTCGGGTCACCCAAGGTTGTCGATCTGGATTGAGGCTAGGGCCTCCACGTGTCAACAGCATAGCCGTCCGATCCGGATGATCGAACGACACCTGTACTTCGTCCTCCACCGTAGGCCACCAGAGAAGGCGGGGCTCTGGCGACCTGCTGGTTGATCTGCCGTGCTCCATGTCAGCATCTGAAGATCGGGGACGATTTATGGGAGGTTGGTGAAGATCCTGGGTACGCGGCGAGGCTCCGGTGATGATCAGGGCTCGAGTTCGATGGAGCCTCGTCGGAGAAGAAGAGCTCGATGGAGCTGTGATGCCAACTCCGACCATTGAAGGTTCCTGCATTGGTTAATGTAGCCGAAGCATGGTGCGTGCGAGTGCAAGTGTTTTGTGCGGTGAATGGAGGCTGTGGAAATGAAAGGAGATGGTGGCCAATGCCTTCTTCTCCAGCGGAGCTGAGGAAGAGGGGAGTCGGAGCGGGGGGGTCTAGAGAAGGGAGTGGTGGTCGATGAGGGTGATTGATGTATGGTGGAAGTGTCAGAGTGGTTATGTGAAGGTGAATATGATTGCAGACGGAGGGATAAATGGGAGAAAACACAAGAAAAATAATGGGGTGGAGTACCTCGTCGGAGAGGGGAATCCGGTGGAGGAGGCAGTCTAGGCTGAGGGTCGTTTCGACCCTTCGGTCATGGCTCGACCTAGCCGACCGATCCAGGGACACTTGTCTACCGTTAGTGAGGCAGAGCTATGATGAATACCCATTCATCACTCTTTATTCTTTTATTTTAGCTACAAAACCTATGCAAAACACATGTAGATATCTGTAATTAGCAATAATTATCATTCAGCATGCATTGTGTAATTATGAATAATTAGCATGTTTTTGTGAATAAATAAAAGAATAAAGAAATAAAAGAAAAAGAGGGAGATATTTAGAATAAATATTGAGCGACCTAATCGCAAGGGAGGGCTCAGCATGGGCCTGACCGCAAAAAGAACCCAAGTTGAGAGAGATAGGGAAGCTCATGTGTGTAAATATACTTGTAAATAATTAAAATTATTTTCCTCTTATTAAGAATAAAAATGGGTGTGTATTTATGTGTATATATTTGTAAATATAAAATTAAAATAAAAATGAGCAAAATAAAAGAAAATTAAAAAGAAATTAAAATTCCTTCTCCATTGTGTATATGCCATGTACATAAAACCACAAACCTATTTATTTTCCCTTATAAATAAAAAAATAAAAATTCAATAAAAATATGTACATATTCCTTATTTCATAATGTGAATAAATAAAATAAAAACCATAAAAATAAAAATAAAATAAAAAGAAATAAAATAAAAATCAAAACCTACATTGCATATATACCATGTACATTGATGTATATAACTATTTATTTAACCCTTGTAAATAAAAAATAAAAATAAAATAAAAATACCTTATTATTCCAAATTTTATGTTATAAATATATAAAATATAAAATTGAAATAAATTGTATTAAAATAAATTATTTAAAATCAAAAATAAAAAATACATAGTGTATATACCTATATATAATAATACTATATTGTAAATAATTTTTTATTTCAAAAAAATAAATAAAAATAACAAAAAAATAGTTTCAAAATAAAGAAACATTTTTCATGTTTTGAGTTTTTCGAAAATAAGTCAATTAGTATTTTTAAATGAATTATCAAATATTTAATAATTGGCGGGCTCCGATTGGTCCACGAGGGATGTTGACCCTCGGTCAACTCTCCCCCCAGGACCACCAGACCCGGATCTTGTTGCCCCAATCCGATTTCTCCTATTTTTACCCACTTGATCCAATCGCCAAATCCTCAAACCCCGGGCTCCGATTGATCAGCAAACATCCGAGACCCTCGCCCGGGGTGGGTTCTAGGGATCCGAGCTCCACTTTCCACTGCCCGACCTTGTCTTCTCGGACCCTTCACCATATAATTCTTCAACTCCGGCCGCCATTCCACTCTATCTTTGGTCCTCCCCCTCGACTCCAGTGACCTCCTCGTCTTCTCCAGAGTGACAGCAGCGTGGAGGCGAGTAGCAGCGAGGCTCGGGCAGCTGGGAGCCATTGATCCGACGAGATCACCGCCGTGCGCCGCCGCAAGGTGCGCCAAGCCTTGGGACGCGATGACCCCTTGAGGCCATAACACCCGGAGCTCCCCGAGCTCCAGCACAGTCGAATTCACCCACCAGGTAGCTCCTTTAGATTGTAGTTTAGCTTAATTTCAGTTTTCCCCCAAATTGCCCCGCCACCGTCGCCGACCAATTCAGCTCACTCCGACCACTCCTTTGTTCTCCTGACCTGACCATCACCTTCGCCAGACCTCTTTTCACCTTCTTCACCCATCCACCCCCCTGACTCGCCCCGGAGCAGGGACTTCGATCTCCACCGCTGCCGCCTTGCCGGAGATCACCCATCTGACTCGCCCACACACCCATTTTCACCACTTACAGGGTCGAGGCACATTGCCCTCGACCCAGGAGTTTGTCTATGGGTTTTGCAGATCGAGAAGAGGCCCATTTGAGGGTCTACTTGTTCAGCACAGCTACTCCTAGCCGTCGTCGTCGCTGGAGCTCCTCGGAGCTTCCTGGCCTCATCGGAGAGGCGCATCAGCTGCGGAACGTCAAGGCGGATCTATTCTGCACCTTAGCAGCAACATAGGAGGACCCCAGCGTGAGTACTGGGCCGGCGAAGTTCGCCGGCCACCTGTTCTTGGAGCATCCTCCATCGCCATCAGATCGACCTCCCTCGCCCAATTTTAATCCGGAGCGTTCACGTATGAGGAGCTAGAGACCGTTGGATCTTCCGAGGTTCGATCAACACCGTCAGATCAACAAGGGGTTATTCTTGATCCACGAGCGTCCGATCAGCCACGTGGACACCCGTCAGCCGTCAGATCAGAGCCAGGGCTCTTCGTTGAGGCGCAACGCACCTCCATCGTCTGATCAGCCACGTGGCGCACCTCTGGCCCTCGGATAATCAGTGGGGTAAATTGTTCTTAGGCCCCCTCCTGTTTTGCATTTACGTTTTAGTACTGTAAATATTTTGTCACATTTTTTTATTTTGTAATAATTGCATCGAGGCCCTTCTTGTTTTCTATATTTGCTATTTAGTCCCTGTCTATGGTGGCCACGTGCTTCGACACGTGAGGACTTGATGAAATTGCAATATATTCCCTGTAGTTCCTGTGTGTTATGTTTTGAATGATTTAAAATAGGAATTGCATTTTAGTCCCTCCGTGCCTGGACCACGTGTCTTGCGCGTGACTTCCTGGGATTTTTGTGCTTTTGGCCCTGATCTTTTATGCTGAGTTACTGATAGGCCCTCGGAATTTATTTTTATTACATTAAGGTCCCTGTGCGCTGTGTGTTCGTTTTGGATTTTAATAAAATATCAAAACTAACCCAAATTGTGTGAAAATTGGATACGTGGCTCCTACCACTGTGTAAAATTTTCCCTAATTTTTGGATACATTTTTGAGCATTTTTAATATTTTTAAAAATTCAAAAACCCTTGTTTTTCTGTCTATTTAGTTTATAAAATACTAAAAAAAGTATAAATACTCTATTAAAAATTCTAAAAAAATTCAGTTTTGTTTATTTTTGTGTGTTTGATTTTCTTTCCATTTTTGGTTATTTTTGGATTTATAAAAACTATAAAAATTAAAAAACTCTTAAAAACCCATAAAACTTCTAGAAAATTATAAAAAATTCAGAAATTCACCAATCCTTTTCCTGATTTTTCCTCTTTGTTATACTTTACATGAAAAATATGTCCAGGCTATTTTAGGACCATTTTATATTTTAATTTGGTCCTCCAAGCCTGACTGGACAGTTTGCCTTTGTTTTTGCCTTCTTTGATTTTTAGAAAATTCTATAAAAATTGTAAATTCTCAAAAATTCACCAAAAACAGTAAAAAATCCATAAAACATAAAAATATTTTTGTTGGAATTTTTGGACTATTTTTGAATAATTAAATAATTGGTCAAAGTTGCTTATTTTTATTGTTTTCTTATTTTCCTCATTATTAAAAATTCCAAAAAAATATAAAAATATTAAAAACCACAAAAAAATAAATATTTGTTTTATTTTCTTTTATTGCCGACTACTTCGTAGGCCGCAAGGCCAATCCGCGCTCCCTGAGTCCGACCCTGGGTGCTACACTAGGCTAATCTCATGGCCAGGGCCACTATTTTGATTTTCGTGTTTTATCTTCTTGATTGGTGGTCTGTCCTTTATTTTTCTTATTGAGATGAGATCTCTATCGATCCGAGTCGCAACGTCCTGAGAGTGATTATTTTTATCTGATCCCGATTGATCGAATTTTGGCTCATCAGAATGGCGCCGTTGCCAGGGAGCACGGCTTAGTAGTCCATTTTCTGTTTCTTCGATTTCTATTTTCTTTTGATTTTTGCGGATGTCCACGGCTTTCTCTTCGTCCGCGGCTTTTCACGGCTTTTTGTCTTTATTTTATTTTTATTTTCTTTTATTTTGTTTTCTTTTGTTTTTGGTTGATTTTGGAGTGTTTATTTTTATTTCCATTTTTGCATATATATCCTATTTTATTATATTTGCTTCATTCACTTGGTTTGACACATTTTGTTGTTTGCTTGCGAGGGCCCGAGGACCGAGGCGGCTCTTCTCGAAGAGCCGGCGCATCCGCGGTAATCGGATGCAGCTCCCTTCTGCACAGATCTGCAGGAGAGCGCGAGGAGACAGTAGAGTGCGGGAGGAATAGCTTAGATTAGTTTTGGTTTCTTTCCTGCATTATTTGAATTATTGTAATAAAACAGGGACAGGACACTCAACAGGACACTTTGACTCTCGGGGTCTGTTTCGCCGAGCACCGGTGTGCTCGGGGGACCCCTCAGCTTTTTCACGGTTTTTACGCGGCTTTCTATTATTTCCTGCCTATTCGGTTTCTCGCGGATTTCAACCCCCTAGCCTTAGGATTTTTGCTTGACTGTGACGTAGTTAGTAGGATCCAAACACCTTAATAACTTTGCCTGTACCTATAGATCGATTAATTGGACCTAAATAAAAAGGATAATAAAAAGACTATTTTGTCACCTGAGGGGTCACGCGCCGCTAGAGGTCGTATACAGCGCTGGCAGGACCCGTTGTGGCGGGCACTAATCGGCATCTGAGACCGGACTCCGATCCCTCTTGATTGACCACTTAGCCACCGTTCTGTCGAGTAGAAATGCTTGCTTAGGGTTCGGATTTCCGCTTGCATCATTTAGGTAGTTTTATTTCTGTCCTTCAATTCTGTACAGATCATTCTTGCATGTAGACTGTTGGAGTCAGGTGCGTATTTCTTACTCTGCATGCATTATTGATTTTTCACGCATCGGCTTTTTCGACTTCTCCCCCTGATTTTTGGACTTAAATAACCAGGAGAACTGAAAAATTCATTAGGCGTTTGTTTTTATTTGATAAATATCTAAAAATTCAAATCATAAAATTTGGGACTGCTAACTCTATTTGACCCTAAAAGACACCACACCGAAAAAACTTGCCTTGGGGAGAGCAACCCCCTCCTTGTCTGGTTTGCATGTGCGAGAGAGTGACCTACACCCTAGGAAAGAGCCACATCTGGACCTCCTTCAGATTACTGCTATTGAGCTAGTCGTTCTCTAGTGAGGATCGCTCCGGTCTCTGGTAAAGCGGGCCACGATATCCTTAACAGAGCGAGCCGATTGGGTAGCCGGTAAATGGTCCGCGGCTTGTACTGGCTGGGAAAGATCTAGTTCGGGATCGGGCCAGTCTCTTGGGGGAACCGGATTCCCAACAGGTCACGTAATCGCTCTGCTATCTTGACTTGATCATCTAATAAAAACTGACAAGATAATTGACCGAACTCTTACGATCTTCAGCTCGCGTTGCATAGGTGAATCGGGGGTATTGCTTGCTGATCATTGTTATTTCCAGATCCCATCCGCCCGACTTGCCAGATCAAGATGATGGGCAGAAGGTCCCTTAGGCAGCCTCTGGCTGCACCGCTTCCCAGCACTTCTGCCCGCTCATCTAGGTTGGTTCGCGAGAGCCGAGACCCGCTCTCTGATCCCGAGTTCAACTCCGCCCTGTTCCCCCTCGATCACCCTTCTACTAGTTTCAAGATACCAGTATCAGATGAGAGACTACCATCAGATGATTTATCAGCACCTGAGTTTGGGTCTTTTGCCTTTGCAGAGACCATGGCCGGCAACAGTGACGATCACACCAGAGGTCCCCAGCCAGAGCAGACATTCATCTTGGACCAGGGTGCGATCAACTCCACCCTGATCGCCTCATTTGAGACAGTGTAGCAGCAGTTGAGGGATCAGGGAGCTTTCATGATAGAGATGAGGCGCGAGATGGAGTTAATGAGAGCCGACTGAGCCCAACGCGGCCCAGGAGACGGGTCGAGGATAGCCGATGATGCCGCAGTAGCCGCAACAGCCGTCGCAGCAGCCGTAGAGCCACCGGGACCGATGCGGGAGTTACACAACCCCAGATCGACTTTGACGCATCGTTGGGTCATACTTCCAGCCATCGTGGGGGACTTCAAGTTCCCCCTGAACACTTTGCAGCTCCTCCCCCGGTTCCATGGGCTCGCCACTGAGGAGCCCCATCTCTACCTTCAGGAGTTCTTGATGATCTGCAACACCGTCCACGATAGACAGGTGGATGAGGATACCATCCACACGATTGCCTTCCCCTTCTCACTAGCAGACAGAGCAACCACCTGGCTGAAGCATCTGGGGAAGTTTGTTTACACCTGGGAGCAGCTCCGAACTGAGTACTTGAACAAGTACTACCCACTTGGGTGGACGAATGCCGCAAGGGCCCTGATAAGCAACTTCTCCATGCTCCCCAATGAGCAATTCCACGAGGCAAGGGAGAGGTTCAGAGAGTTGACAGATAGATGCCCGCACCATGAGATATCGAAGACGAACCTTGTTCAGAACTTCTTCTGCGGGCTGACACCAGAGCTACAGGGCCTGGTGAATGCTTCTTGTAGCGGGTCCTACTTCTCCAAGGATCATGATCAGGTTTGGACCATCTATGAGGAGATGGCAGAGAACTATATGGTGATGTCCTAGATCCGACTCTACACACAGGGACGCCCTCAGCCACAGATCGTGCAGTACCAGAGGATAGCACGGGTCGACGCCGGTCCATCCACTTCGTCAACGGCAGCAGCACAGGCTGAGTCCATAGCCGCTAACATGGGCATCATCAGTGAGAAGCTGTATCGGATGGAGATCATAGAGAAGAAGCAGTGCCAGGGTATCACGCAGATGGAGCAGATGGCACAGACTCTGAGTGAGTTGAAGACACAGCTCATGTGTCTCCAAGAGGCACAGACGGCTTCTCAGCCCCGTCTTCAGGCACGAGGCGATCCGAGTAGCACCAGCAGCTCGTCCCAGCGCTCCAGCCACCAGTAGCCTAGACATGTTCACCTTGTACAAGCGGAGCTGTACCAGCAGCCGCAACCCACTTACCAGTCGCCACCATCTCCAGACACACAGATGGTGGTTTACCAGCCAGATCAGCCTCTGGTCGTACTCCCACCAGTCACCTACGAGCCCGAGATGTTGATGGACGTCAACGGGATTTGGTACGACCGACCCCAACCCGGTATCCGATGAGACCATCCCGAATTCCGTTGGTCAGCTGGAGGTGCCAGTTCCCAGCAGCAGTCTCCGGGTCAGGGTGGCCAGTACGACCATCAGAGAGATCACCAGCAACAACAACCCCCAGTGTACCAGCAACAACAGCAGCAACAGTCACATCAGTATGGTCCTCGTCCCTACCAACAGGGACATTCTTGGAGGCGTGATCAGCCTCAGCAGCAGTATCATCCCCAGTCATACCCCTCTCACCCGCAGCACCAGCAGCAGCAGCCTCACTACCAGCGAGGTCACCCGTCAGGTTCTCATGGGCCATCCTATGAGAGCCCTGCCTTGGATGACATAGCCCGCCTCCTTACTGATCAGCAGGCTACCTTTAGACGGGAGATGGACGAGTTCTGCTAGGAGATGCGGGAGATTGTGAGAGGGAAGGCCTCCATACCTGCCCAGATCGAGCCTAATCCGAACAACCTCAAGAGGAAATTTGAGCAGGTAGATTTCACAGAGTATGCCACTCCTAGTGATACATTTGGAGATATGTCTGCCTATTTGTTTGATACTGGCTTTGTCACACATAGGAGCGGTAGGATGCCAGCAGGCGGCGCCTCATCTGAGCGACACCCCGAGGACACTTCCAGAGTGCCAGGCGAGGAGGAGAGCGGTACTAATGCCGCTAGAGATGATGACGGTGGTGCTGATGCCACCATGGATGCTGATCCCACCGACGGTACTGAGGTCGTCGTTTCACCAGATGGAGGAGGTGGTACTGATGCCACCGATGTTGCCGAGCCAGAGCGTGGTGCTGATGTCGCGAGCCGACCAGCCGAGGGTGGTGCTGATGCCACCGTTTTTACTTCTGAGAGTCCTGTAGTCTTTCCTTCTGTTCATGTATCTCAGGACATTTCTGGCAATAAAGGAAAGGGTTTGTTTTCTTCTGGTCCACCTGTGGTGCTTGATGTATGTGTGGACTCTACCGTCGAGCAGCCTAGACCCTCTCCTAGTCCTTCATCTGAGAAGGAACCTGTGATCCCCTTCCCTAGATCACTCCACATGGGGAAGGGGAAGAAAACCAAAAATCCAAAAAAGAGGCAGCATGAAGAGTTCAGCCAGCAGATGATCGACCGCTTCCACATTCAGCTGACTCTTCAGGAGGCTTTGCAGCACATCCCTCTACTCCAGAGATCGCTCAGAGACAGGACTACAGTTAGTAGGAAGAGGAGGAACCACCAGTCCGAGATCCATGTGCTGACCAGAGCCACTTGTTTCGCGATCCAGAACAGTCTGCCGGCCAAGAGGCCAGATTCAGGAGCCCCTTATGTCAGATGCTATATCAGAGAGCAGAGGTTCGACCATACTCTATTAGACAGCAGTTCATCGATCAACCTACTTCCAGCAGCCCTTCTCGGCCGCTTCGAGTTGGGTACTCTACGACAGAGAAGGACGGTCCTTCAGTTTGCTGATCGATCTGTTAAGAGGCTGAATGGGTTGCTGAGGGGCGTTGTCGTCACGATTCAGGGCCTGCAATTCCCTGTGGACTTCATAGTGTTGGACATGGAGATCCCTGAGTCGGTGACCGATACCCCCATCATTCTAGGTCTCCCGTTCTTGGCCACAGCCAAAGCAGTGACCGACCATGATAGCGGGAAGGTTTACTTTCGCGTCGAGGGTGAAAGTGTACAAATAGAGACGATCGAGGACATCAGAGTCAGAGATGCAGCATGCTCAGAGCTGACCACTGATTCAGAGCAGATGACAGATGCAGGGCTAGACATCCACCAGGACTGTGACTTCGTGATTACAGATGATGAGGCAGTTTGGGTAGATCCAGATGCACAGGCCATCCTCTCACCTTCAGAGTCCGCTGATGCAGAGATACCAGCAGAGGAGAGCTTGGAGAGCGCATTCCTGGTCCAGGATACCATTCAGTCGGCAGAGCCGGTTCTCGACCGCGAGACAGAGTTTTTCAGTGAGTCCGATACAGATTCCTCAGAGTCAGATATTGATTGAGCAGAGTTTGATGATCTTATACCATGTCTGACTTCCACTGAGCCTACAGCTAGGGAGGAGGTAGATGCCATGCAGAGCAGAGACAATCCAGCAGAGCAGCCTTCTCCAGATTCTAATGATGAGTGAGAGTTTCAGTTCTCCCATGCAGATTTGGCAGCATTCACTCAGAGTTTTCAGAGGCCATATCCACCAGCACCCAGTTGTCCAGAGCTGAAGCCACTTCCTGCGTCGCTGAAGTATAGGTTCCTTGCGGGTGAGCATGAGATGTAACCAGTCATTATCTCCGCTGATTTGACTAGAGAGCAGGAATCTCGTCTGATGGGGGTTCTTGAAAAGAACCGCAAGGCAATAGGATGGAGCGTAGCCGATATCTAGGGGATAAGTCTGGCCCTGTGCTCCCACCATATCCATCTCGAGGATGAGGCGAAGCCGTCGCGTGAGTTCCAGCGGCGACTAAACCCGAATCTGAGAGAGGTTGTCATGAAGGAGATCTCGAAATGGTGGAGCGCCGATTTTATCTTCCCCATCTTTGACTCCAAGTGGGTCAGCCCATTGCATGTGGTGCCCAAGAAGACGGGCATCACTACAGTTGTCAGCGAGTCTGGAGAGGAGATTGCCACTCAAGTACCCACTTCTTGGAGGGTCTACGTAGATTACAGACGACTCAACCAGGCCACCAAGAAGGATCATTTCCCCCTACCCTTTATAGATCAGATCATTGAGAGATTGGCATGGAAGAGACATTACTGTTTTCTGGATGGGTACTCCAGCTACAATCAGGTGGCCATCGCTCCCTAGGACCAGGACAAGACTACCTTCACCTGTCCATTCGGCACATATGTTTTCAGATGCATGCCATTCAGGCTATGCAACGCCCCTGCGACTTTTCAGAGATGTATGCTGTCTATATTTTCGGACATGGTAGGGGAGTGCTTGGAGGTCTTCATGGATGATTTCTTAGTCTACGGCGACGGATTCGACTCATGTCTTGACTGCCTAGACCGAGTCCTTCAGCGATGCATTGAGGTTCACCTTGTGTTGTCTTGGGAGAAGAGTCACTTCATGGTGACTCAAGGGACGGTGCTTGGCCATATCATCTCCAACAGGGCATGGAGGTTGATCCGGCCAAGGTAGATGTCATTAGAAAACTCGCACCACCGTCCAACTTGCGGCAGTTACGGTCTTTTCTGGGGCACGTCGGTTTCTACCGGCGCTTCATTCATGACTTCAGTAGGATTGTCCGACCGTTGACTGATCTGTTGATGAAAGACACCGAGTTCCTTGTCGATGACAAGTGTCTTTCGTCGTTCGAGACTCTCAAGAGATGTGTTGTTGAGGCTCCTGTCCTTCAGCCGCCTGATTGGTCTCTCCCATTCGAGACCATGATGGATGCCTCCGATTTTGCCGTAGGGGCCGTGATGGGATAGAGGAGGGATGGATTCCCATTTGCTATTCACTACGCTAGCCGTACATTGGATGCCGCGCAGCGAAACTACACAGTTACTGAGAAGGAGATGCTAGCCGTAGTTTTTACCCTAGATAAGTTCAGATCTTACATAATCGGATCTAGAGTGACCATATACACTGATCATACCACCATCAGGTACCTCATGGCAAAGAAGGATGCCAAAGCCAGATTGACCAGATGGATCCTTCTACTCCAGGAGTGTGACATAGAGATCAAGGATACGCCTGGAGTCAAGAATGTGGTGGCGGATCAACTCACCCGATTAGAGCATCTTGAGGATTCTGAGCAAACTGAGCCTATTTGTGAGACCTTCCCAGATGAGGCAATCCTTGCTATCGCCACTCTCCCATGGTATGCCGATATTGTGAACTTTCTTATTGCTAAGAAAGTCCCACAAGATTGGCCCAGGCAGAGGCTTGAGACCTTCCTCGCGAAGGCCAAGTCCTACCACTGGGAGGATCCCATCCTTTACCATGAAGGAGGGGATAACGTCTGGCGTAGGTGCATTCCTCAAGAGGAGCACCATAGCGTCCTCACTTACTGCCACAAGCTTGAGGCAGGAGGACATCACTCTGGGAGGAGAACAACACAGAAATTGCTCCAATCCGACCTATGGTGGCCTACCCTCTTCAAGGACTCTGATGAGTTCGTGAAGAGGTGTACTGACTGTTAGAGGATGGGCACTTGTGGACAACGTGATATGATGCCGATGCAGCCCATTCACTTCTGTGAGGTTTTTGACGCATGGGGCATCGATTTCATGGGTCCATTCCCTAAGAGTCAGGGATTCGAGTACATTCTGTTGGCCATGGATTATGTTAGTCATTGGGTTGAGGACATTGATGAGACGAAAATTTCAATAGACTAAGGTAAAGGATAATCACTCAGGTCGTTGCGACCTCAGTCTCTCGAAATTCAGCTCAATCAAGAAAAATTATGGAACAGACCACCAAACAGAGATAAAAATAAATAAAAACAAATAGTGGCCCTGGCTATGAGATTAGCCTAGTGTAGCACCCAGGGTCGGACTCAGGGAGCACGGATTGGCCTTGCGGCCTACGAAGTAGTCGAAAAACAAATAAAATATAAACAAATATTTTTTGGTGGTTTTTAATATTTTTATATTTTTTTTGGATTTTTAATTATGAACGAAAATAATAAAACAATAAAAACAAGCAAATTCAAGCAATTATTTAATGACTCAAAAATAGTCCAAAAATTCAAATAAAAATATTTTTATGTTTTATGGATTTTTTACTGTTTTTGGTGAATTTTTGATAATTTTCTGATTTTTAGGGAATTTTCTAAAAATAAAAGAAAGCAAAAATCAGGGAAAACTGTCCAGTCAGACTTGGAGGACCAAATTAAAATATAAAATGGTCCTAAAATGGCATGGAGGTATTTTTCATGTAAAGTAGATATAAAAAGGAAAAATCAGGAAAAAGATTTGTTAATTTTTGGATTTTCTATGATTTTCTAGAGATCTTATGAGTTTTTCAAGGTTTTTTATTTTTAAGCTTTTTATAAATCTAAAAATAACCAAAAATGGACAGAAAATAAAAAAACAAACAAACACACAAAACATATTTTTTTGTAATTTTTTAAAAAGGTTTTAATATTTTTTTTATGAATTTTCAATCTGAACATGCAGAAAAATAAGGGTTTTTGAATTTTTAAAAATAATAAAAGAGCTAAAAAATGTACCCAAAATTTGGTGAAAATTTTACACAGTGGCAGGAGCTGTATTTCCAATTTTCATTCAATTTGGATAAAAATTGATATTTTATTTAAATCTAACAAGAGCCCATAATACATAGGGACCTGTTTGTAATAAAAATAAAGTTCTGGGCTGAAAAGGTAACAAGCTCAGAAATCCAGGGGGTCCTCGTGCAATATTTCCAATATCTCACGCGCTAGGCACGTGTACTGGGCACGGAAGGACCAATATACAATAAAAATACTTCCGGGGACTTATTAGCAACAGGTGCTAAAAGTCCAGGGAAGATATTGCAAAATGTCCAATCAATTCAGCACATGTCCTATACACCATTCACAGGGGCATAAGTGCAAATAACATAAAGTATTTCTCATTCATTAACTCATCAAAATAAAAGCCCAGAACATGCAATTTCACCAGGCAACCACGTGACGATGCACGTGTCTAACATTAACATGGACTAAATTGCAAATATCAAAAAGGTCCAGGTCTAAGTACAATTTTTACAAAAATAAAAGAACTATCTAAACTAATTACATGACTAAACCATAAAAAAAACAGAAGGGGGCCTAAGTGATATTTACCCCTTATTATCCGAGGGCTGGAGCGGCGCCACGTGGAAGATCTGACGGCTGAAAGTAGCGGCGCCTCAACGAAGGACCCTCGGCTCGAATCGAACGGCGGATGGTCAGCCACGTGTGCTATCTGACGGTGGAAGATCAAGGGCTAACCCTTCGTTGGATGGATGGTGAAGATTGCGCCACGTGCAGATATACAACTGTAGAGATCGGGGCGCCTCTTCGTATAAATGAGTGGCCCGGATGAAATCTGGCAGGTCGAGGCTGAACGGACGGCTCTGGAGGCTCATGGAAGAACACGGCTCCGGCGAACTTCGCTGGAGCCCCACGGCTGCGCTGGACCTCCTCTGCTGGTGCTAAGGTGTTGATGCGTTTCTCCTATAAGGCCGGGAGGCTCCGAGGAGCTTCGGCGACGACGGCGAGGCTGAGCTCCTGTGCATGGAAGCTGAGGTCCTCAGATGGACCTCTCTGACCTGAAAAGTAACACAGGAAGACTCTTGGGTCGAGGGCAAACTTCCTCGACCCAGTTAGAGGAGAAATGGGTGGCTGGTGCATCGGGGCGGATGATCTCCAGCGATGCGACGACGAGGGAGATCGACTCCCAGTTCCGGGGTGAACTGGGTTGGGTAGATGGGTGAAGAACATGCAGGGGAGGATGGCGATTATGATGGTTGATTCGGATGGTCGGAACGATGGTCGGAATGGGACTAATCGATGAACGACGACGAAGAATGGATTTGGGCAAAATCAGAAATTCGAGCAAGATAGAAAGAACTAAGCTCACCAGGTGACTGTGGTCGACTAGGAATGAGCTCCTGGAGCTCTTGGTCTTCGCCTCGAGAGACGTCGATGGCCCGAGGCTCAGGCGCAGCTCTGGGCGGCGCACGACAGCTAAACACGGCCGGATCAGTGACGCGGTGCTCCTCCGCCTCTCTACAACACTCCGACGGCTAGCTGTCACTCTAGGGTATCGGGTGGAGGTCCTGGGTGGAAGGGGCGACACCAAAGATGGAGTGAAAAGGCTGCCGGAGCTGAGGATAAATAGTGCTAGGGGTCCGAGAAGGTGGGAGTCGGGCGATTAGATCGGAGCTCGGATCCCTAAAACCCACCCCGGGCGTGGATCTCGGATGATCAAGGAAGGATTAGGACCCGGGGTTAAGGGGTGTGGCGATCGGATCGAGTGGGAAGAATTAGGAGAAAACGGGTCGGGCGAGCATGATCCAGCTCTGGTGGTCCTGGGGGGAGAGTTGACCGGGGGTCAATATCCCCCGTGGACCAATCAGAGCGCGCCATTTATTAAATATTTAGAAATTTAATAAAAAATAGTAAATGGCCGAATTTGGAAAAAAGTTAAAACATGAAAATTGTTTATTTATTTATAAACTATTTTTTTTATTTTTATTTATTTTTTTGAAATAAAAATTAGGTATGTACAATATAGTATTAATATATATAGGTATATACAATATTGTATTTTTTTTATTTTTAATTGTTTATTTTTGTACATTTTATTCCAATTTTATATTTTATTTATTTAGAAAATAAAATTTGGAATAATTTAATATTTTTATTTTATTTTTATTAATTATTTACAAGGGTTAAATAAATATTTTTATTTATATACATATATGGTATATTTACAATGAAGGCTTTGATTTTTATTTTTATTTCTTTTTATTTTATTTTTATTTTTATGATTTTTATTTTATTTATGTACATTGTGTAATATGGAATATGTACAATTTTTATGGGATTTTTGTTTATTTATTTATAGAGAGAAATAAATATATAAGTGATTCAATGTACATGGTGAATATAGACAATGAGGGATGAATTTTATTTCTTTTTTTCTTATTTTTATTTTAATTTTATATTCACAAATAAATACAAATAAATACAAACCCATTTCTATTTTAAATAAGAGGAAAATATTTTTATTTATTTATAGGTCTATGTACACATATGAGCTTCCTTATCTCTCTCTACTTGGGTTTTTATGTGTTCAGGCCCATGCTGAGCCCTCCCTTGGAATTAGGTCGCTCAATATTTATTCTAAATATCTCCCTCTTTTTCTTTTATTTCTTTATTCTTTTATTTATGCACAAAAATATGCTAAAAATGCATATTTACACAATGCATGCTATTTGACAATTATTGATATTTACCGGAATATACATGTGTTTTGCATACGTTTTGTAGCTAAAATAAAAGAATAAAGAGTGATGAATGGGTATTCATCACCTCCCTATACTTAAATTTGCTAGTCCCTTAGCGAACACTTATTTGAAAAAGAAGTGAAAAAGAAAAAGAAAAAGAGGAGAAAATGCATGGATTAATATTGATAATTAAACTTGTCTTCATTAAATTGAAATATGGAGCTCGATCAGATCTTTGGATTTTTAATGTGTCGGAACCTTATTTAGACTTAAGTTTAAAACTCAACAGCCTCTAAGATCCACTAATCTATAATCAAGACTCCTCAATAATCCAGATCAGAACAAGTCTACATACATAAACCCTGAAGACTATGAATCTTTCCTTGTATTGTGTAAGTGATATATAGCTCTCCACCTCAGAAGTAGCAACTTGACAACCCTCCCCAAAAGGTAACTCTATGACCCTAGTCTGGACACTCTTTCCTTGAGGAGCGGGGTATTCCCTTCTAAGTTCAAGTTTAACCGGCTCAAGAAGAGGGGGAAGAAGAGAATGGACCATGGCCAGTGTAGCCATGTATCCTTGGGAGCTCAACCAGTGTAGCTAAGTCTCCCTGCTGCAAGCTACATAAGATGGAACATGAGTCTCAAGCTTTGCTTATCGCACTATATACATACTCCGGTGGGATTATCATTTTCTATCAGACCCACCATGGAGTTATTTTCTTTTTGCATTTTTTTTCAAGTGCATCTATACAACATATACAATGTGCAACATATATACATAAGGAGTTTTTCCTCTTGAGCCAGTAGACTATCCCTCTTTTGAAGCATTATTGCAACCCACAACTCCTGTCGTTAGACCTCATGGCAACTAGACCAAGTTGAGACGCACTTCCTTCACTAAAAGAAGAAGAGAGGTTCCGCCTATAAGTACTACCCTCATATGCTACCCCAAGTCAAGGAAGACTGCCTCCTCACCACCTCATCCATAGAGAGCTCGGTGTAAAGTGTGGGTCCAAGTCAAGCCATTGTCTATATGAGTCATATGTGTGTTGTTAAGTGCTCTACTTAGGCTCATTGAGATGACATGTGATCATAGACTAGTGGACTCGAAGAATTAAGTCACCATGGACCTGAAAAGCCTTAACCCTAAGCCCTATAAGGTTCCTCTTAGAATTAGGTGGATTAAGATCTTAATCAAGCTCCATTTCCCAATTTAATTCCAGGCTAGTTTAAATGTCAACTATAATCCAGGAAAAACTATACAAGTATATACAAGGATGCTATTTACACAATATTTACATAAATGCAAAATTTTTTGAAAAATGTTTTGAAATCATGGATGTATGCATGAATGTAAGTTTTGCAAAATATTTACACAAATTTACACAAGGTTTTTGCAAACTTTTGATTTTCAAAACATTTTAGAAAAATTTTGTACTATATACATAATTTTGATATGCATATATTTACACAATCTTTACACAAAAAGTTTTTGAAAATATTTTTACAAAAATAATTTTGTACAATAGCTATGTATGTGCAAATAAAAGAATGTTTATTTACAGGGAAAAGTTTTTAATTTTTATGGATTTTTGGGTTTTTAGCCATTTTTATTTATTAAAACACTCACACAAAGTACGAGTTATGGCTAAAGTATATATGGAATATATACACCCCCCATACTTAGCTCGAACGATGTCCTCAGAGTCAAGAGCGATGAAAGAGACATAACTCGTACTTAGTATAGGGAAGTGAAAAGGAAGGCTATTTACAAAGACGAATGAAAGAATAAAAAAATAAGAGGGTCTCAGCTTTTCCCCCTATACTTAGGATCAAATAATCCTAAGTATAGCAGGCTGTACACAAAGGGAAAACCGAGTGAAGAATGTACAGGGTCTACCCCCCTATACTTAGGATTAAATATCCCTAAGTATAGGCAGCAAAAACAGGGGTAAAATGAATAAAAACAATGCCCGGGAGTCCTACATCCCCCTATACTTAGGGTAAAGTACACCCTAAGTATAGCATAATCAAAAGATGAAGAAAGGGATGTGGGACTAAAGAATGGAATGATATGGACAACTGGATCTATACAAGTCGGGAGAACAGTGATAATCAGGCGTGAGATGCAATGGATGTGAGTCAAGAGACCACATCTAAGGCAAAGTGAATAGGGGCAACATCAACGACCCGCGGCTCATGATCTAGAATTGGCTTGAGCCGCTGGCCGTTCACTCGAAAGGTACTCTTAGAAGACAACTCAGATATATCAATACTCCCATTGTCGTGTACCTTTCTCACTAGATACGGTCCCTTCCATTTTCTCTGTAGCTTCCCTGGAAATAGATGAAGCCCAGCATCAAACATCCATACTCTCTGTCCAGGCTCAAAATGCTTGTGGCTGATATGAGAATCATGCCACTCCTTCACTCTCTCCTTGTACTGTAGGCTGTTTGAGAAGGTGGTATCACGAAGCTCCTCCAAGGCTGCTAACTCTGCCCTCCTCTGATCTCCTACACTATCTGGATCCAAAAGTATATCAGTGACAACCCAAAGTGACATATGTCTCAACTCAACAAGTAAATGGCACGGCATGCCATAAACAAGGCGAAAGGGAGATGTGCCCAAAGGTGTCTTGAAAGACGTCCTACATGCCCACAAGACCGAGTCCAAAAGCTGTTGACCAATCCTTTCGGTCAGGGCGGATGACTTTCTGCAATATAGTCTTGATCTCCCTGTTCGACACTTCGGCAAGACCATTCATCTGAGGATGGTATGGAGTGGCAACTCGATGGTCTATGCCGAACTCGCTAGCAAGGGCCTTCACCTGGTCGTTGACAAAATGAGACCCCCCGTCAGATATCAACACTCGAGGTACCCCGAACCGTGAAATGATATGCTTCCTCAAAAATCTGCAAACAGTCCTAGCATCTACGGTTCAGGCGGGGATGGCCTCAACCCAACGACTAACACAATCAACGGCCAACAGAATGTACTCGAATCCCTGACTCTTAGGGAATGGACCCATGAAATCGATGCCCCATGCATCAAAAACCTCACAGAAGTGAATGGGCTGCATTGGCATCATATCATGCTGTCCACAAGTGCCCATCCTCTGACAGTCAGTACACCTCTTCACGAACTCTTCAGAGTCCTTGAAGAGGGTAGGCCACCATAGGCCAGATTGGAGCACTTTCTGTGTTGTTCTCCTCCCAGAGTGATGTCCTCCTGCCTCAAGCTTGTGGCAGTAAGTGAGGACGCTATAATGCTCCTCCTGAGGAATGCACCTACGCCAAACGCTATCCCCTCCTTCATGATAAAGGATGGGATCCTCCCAGTGATAAGACTTGGCCTTCGCGAAGAAGGTCTCAATCCTCTGCCTGGGCCAATCTTGTGGAACTTTCTTAGCAACAAGAAAGTTCACAATATCGGCGTACCACGGGAGAGAGGCGATAGCGAGGATCGCCTCATCTAGGAAGATCTCACATATAGGCTCAGTCTGCTCAGAATCATCAAGATGCTCTAATCGGGAGAGATGATCTGCCACCACATTCTTGACTCCAGGATTATCCTTAATCTCTATGTCTCTCCTGGAGTAGAAGGATCCATCTGGTCAATCTGGCTTTGGCATCCTTCTTTTCCATGAGGTACCTGATGGCGGTATGATCAGTGTATAAGGTCACTCTAGATCCAATAATGTACGATCTGAACTTATCCAGGGCAAAGACTACGGCTAGCATCTCCTTCTTAGTGACTATGTAGTTCCGTTGTGCAGCATCCAATGTACGGCTAGCATAGTGAATGGCAAATGGGACTCCATCCCTCCTCTATCCCAGCACGGCCCCTACGGCAAAATCGGAGGCATCCGTCATGATCTCGAATGGGAGAGACCAATCAGGCGGCTGGAGAACAGGAGCCTCAACAACACATCTCTTGAGAGTCTTGAACGACGAAAGACACTTGTCATCGACAAGGAACTCGATGTCTTTCGTCAGCAGGTCAGTCAACGGTCGGGCAATCCTACTGAAATCCTAAATGAAGCGCTAGTAGAAACCGACGTGCCCTAGAAAAGACCGTAACTGCTGCAAGTTGGACGGTGGTGCGAGTTTTCTAATGACATCTACCTTGGCCAGATCAACCTCCATGCCCCTGTTGGAGATGATATGGCCAAGTACCGTCCCCTGAGTCTCCATGAAGTGACTCTTCTCCCAAGATAGCACAAGGTGAACCTCAATGCATCGCTGAAGGACTCGGTCTAGGCAGTCAAAACAAGAGTCGAATCCGTCGTCGTAAACTGAGAAATCATCCATGATGACCTCCAAGCACTCCCTCACCATGTCCGAAAAGATAGACAACATGCATCTCTGAAAAGTTGCAGGGGCGTTGCATACCCCAAATGGCATGCGTCTGAAGGCGTATGTGCCGAAGGGACAGGTGAAGGTGGTCTTGTCCTGGTCCTCAGGAGCGATGGCCACCTGGTTGTAGCCGGAGTACCCATCCAGAAAACAGTAGTGTCTCTTACCTGCCAGTCTCTCAATGATCTGATCTATAAAGGGCAGGGGGAAATGATCCTTCTTGGTGGCCTGGTTGAGTCATCTGTAATCCACGCGGACCCGCCAAGAAGTGGGTACCCGGGTAGAGATCTTCTCTCCAGACTCGCTGACAACTGTAGTGATGCCCGTCTTCTTAGGAACCACATGCAACGGACTGACCCACTTGGAGTCGGAGATGGGGTAGATAAAACCGGCTCTCCACCATTTTGATATCTCCTTCATGACCACCTCTCTCAGATTCGAGTTTAGCCGCCACTGGAACTCACGCGACGGCTTCGCCTCATCCTCGAGATAGATATGGTGGGAGCACAGGGCCAGACTTATCCCCCGGAGATCGGTTATGCTCCATCATATCACCTTGCGGTTCTTTTCAAGAACCCCCATCAGACGGGATTCCTGCTCTCCAGTCAAATCAGCAGAGATAATGACTGGGTACATCTCATGCTCACCCGCAAGGAACCTATACTTCAGCGACGTAGGAAGTGGCTTCAGCTCTGGACAACTGGGTGCTGGTGGATCTGGACTCTGAAAACTCTGAGTGAACGCTGCCAAATCCGCATGGGAGAACTGAAACTCTTGATCACACTCTAAATCTGGAGAAGGCTACCCTGCTAGACTGTCTCTGCTCTGCGCGGCATCTACCTCCTCCCTAGCTGTAGGCTCAGTGGAAGTCAGATCTGGTATAAAATCCTCAAACTCTGCCCAGTCAAAATTTGACTCCGAGGGATCTGTATCATCTATGGTGGCCTCAGTACCACCGGCATCACAAAACAAATCTGCCTCACGGTCGAGAACCAGCTCTGCCAACTAAACGGTATCCTGGACAGGAATGCGCTCTCCAAGCTCTCCTCTACTGGCGTCTCTGCATCAGTGGACTCTGAAGGTGAGAGGATGGCCTGTGCATCTGGGTCTGCCCAAACTGCCTCGTCATCTGTGATCACAAAGTCGCAGTCCTGCTGGATGTCTGGCCGCGCATCTCTCATCTGCTCTGTATTGGAAGTAGTCTCTGAGCATGCTGTGTCTCTGGATCCGATGTCCTCGATCGTCTCTATTTGTACACTTTCGCCCTCGACGTGAAAGTATACCTTCCCACTATCATGGTCGGTCACTACCTTGGCTATGGTCAAGAACGAGCGACCTAAAATGATGGGGGTATCGGTCACTGACTCAGGGATCTCCATGTCCAACATTATGAAGTCCACGGGGAATTGCAGGCCCTGAATCATGACGACAACGTACCTCAGCAACCCCTTCAGCCTCTTGACAGATCGATCAGCAAACTGAAGGACTGTCCTGCTCTGTCGAAGAGTGCCTAACTCGAAGCGGTCGAGAAGGGCTATCGGAATTAGGTTGATCGATCAACCACTATCTAATAGAGTACGGTCGAACCTCTGCTCTCTGATATGGCATCTGACATATGGGGCTCCTGAGTCTAGCCTCTTGGCCGGCAGACGGTTCTGAATCGCGAAACAAGTGGCTCTGGTCAGCACATGTATTTCTGACTGGTTCTTCCTCCTCTTCCTCCTAACTGTGGTCCTGTCTCTGAGCGATCTCTGGAGTAGAGGGATGTGCTGCAAAGCCTCCTGAAGAGTCAGCTGAATGTGGAAACGGTCAATCATCTACTAGCTGAACTCTTCCTGCTGCCTCTTTTTTGGATTTTCTATTTTCTTCCCCTTTCCCATGTGAAGAGCTCTAGGGAAGGGGATCACAGGGTCCTTCTCAGATGAAGGACTAGGAGAGGGTCTAAGCTGCTCGACGGTAGGATCCACACATACATCAAGCACCACAGGTGGACCAGAAGAAAACAAACCCTTTCCTTTATTGCCAGAAGAGTTCTGAGATATATGCACAGAAGGAACAACTACAGGACTCTCAGAAGTGAAAATGGTGGCATCAGCACCACCCTCGGCTGGTAGACGTGCGGCATCAGTACCGCGCTCTAGCTCGGCAACATCGGTGGCCTCAGTACCACCTCCTCCATCTGGTGAAACGACGACCTCAGTATCGCCGGTGGGATCAGCATCTGTGGTGGCATCAGTACCACCATCATCATCTCTAGCGGCATCAGCACCGCTTTCCTCCTCGTCGGGCGCTCTGGAAGTGGCCTCGGGGTGTCACTCAGACGAGGCACCGCCTGCTGGCATCCTACCACTCCTAAGCATCACAAAATCAGTATCAAACACATATGCAGATATATCTCCAAATGTATCACTAGGAGTGGCGTACTCTGTGAAATCTACCTGCTCAGACTTTCTCTTGAGGTTGTTCAGATTGGGCTCTATCTGGGCAGGGATGGTGGCCTTCCCTCTCACAATGTCCCGCATCTCCTGGCGGAACTCATCCATCTCCCGTCTGAATGTATCCTGCTGATCGATAAGGAGGCGGGCTATGTCATCTAAGGCAGGGTTCTCATAGGGTGGCCCATGAGAACCTGACGGGTAACCTCGCAGGTAGTGAGGCTGTTGCTGCTGCTGTTGTGGGTGAGAGGGGTATGACTGTGGATGACGTTGCTGCTGAGGCTGATCACGCCTCCAAGAATGTCCCTGCTGATAGGGACAACTACCAAACTGCTGTGACTGTTGATGAATCCACATTTCATCATCCTTATTCTATCATTTTGGCCTCAAAAACCCTGGCAAATGCTTGAAAATAGCATTAAATAGAGCATATTACCATTCATGCAAGTGCATGTAATTAGTGTATAAAATACTATAATTAAAGATAAAATTATAAAATAAATAAAAGAAAAGAAAAAGAATAAAATATTGTAAATATTTTGTGACCTAAAGCCCCGAGACCTAGGCATCTTGATGAATAGATTGTCAAGGAACAAAGTAGGGGGAGATAAGGGTCAAGTACCTATACTTTTTCATTCATTATTTATTCATTTTGGGACCTATTTTTGGTTCCACTTTTTATACATTAAATAAAGAAACCTTGTACATGAATGTTGTAGATAATTTTATAAAGAAAAATACAAAATTGATTTCACTTAAAAATAATGTACAGATAAAAAGTTATGGTCTGAATAAAAATCCAGAATTCCAACTTCCCAGACCCGTATCTCACAAATGAAAACTCCAAATGCATCAAACTCACTTTAATTGTATATAGTATAAAATAAGATATTTAATGGCGGTGGTTTCGCATTTGGCGGAGCTACGGTTTGAAAGTTGAGTTTTGGACCCTCATTGTATACTTGTACAGATTAAAATATTCAATTTATTATTTATTCATTATTTTCGCATTTTTATATTTTTATAATTTTGAAAATATTATTTATAATTCATATGTACATTAAAATCAGAATAAAAATGCAAAAGAAATTCAAATAAAATATTTGTATATTTCATACATAGGTCTAACACTCATATACATACCTATAGTAACACATACTTCTATTTTATTAAATATACAAAACAATTCAAAAATATAAAATAAAAATATCTTCATGTGTATAAAAGTATTTTATACTTTCATAAAATAATAAACATAATTAAAGAATTTAAAAATACCAAATAAAAATAAAATACTAAAATATATAGGTAAAATACCTATATAGGCTATAAAAAGCAACTTGTAAAAATATGCCTCATAAAAATAATTAAAAATTACCATAAAATAATTTATAAAATTACAAATATTTTTTATTTAATAACCTAAAATTAATAAAATAGTTTACTATTTTTAATGGATTTTAAAAGGCTTTTTTTCCAAGGTTTTTTCTGGTTGGTCCACGTGGACTAACCAGATTTCCCCTTGGTTGACCTCGGTCAAAACTCTGACCGAGGTCTGGCCTGTGTCAGACATGTGTTTTGACCTGTTTTCTTGGTTTTTTCGAAGGCGCATCTTGCATCTTTTGGCGATGTGACCTTCACAACATTTGATCCATGTGCATCCATTATACACGCCCGATGATACTTTCGGTCTTTGGACCCGCGATTCGCCCAATAATCTCCGATCTTCGAGCCCCTGCGCCTCTCGTTCAAAACCAAACCCTTCTC
Source organism: Ottelia alismoides (assembly GCA_037367405.1). NCBI lineage: Eukaryota > Viridiplantae > Streptophyta > Magnoliopsida > Alismatales > Hydrocharitaceae > Ottelia > Ottelia alismoides. The sequence goes on from JAZKJV010008883.1 coordinate 300,237, forward strand.
CTTTCTTGGCTCCTTGATCACTCTTCCACCACCGAATCCCTAACCTAGGCCCTTGAAGTTACTCCTGGTGACAGCAGGAGCTCATCGGGCCTCTCGTCGGGTCAAGGCGGCGTTGAATTGAGTCCGATCCCTTCGCCGGAGGACACACCGGAGCTCGCCTCCAGCGCCACCTTGGTGAGGTCCCCTCTCTCTTATTTTGCCGCTCTGTAGCCATTAGAGTAGCTAGGTAAACTCCTCGGTCCATGCTCTCTCTTATTCGTCATCTGATCGTCACGAAATCACTGGTCTTCGCCGTGGTCGCGCGTCGAGTTGCCGATTGTCGATGAAGTCTCATCCACATCACCAAACACCTCATTTTCCCTTCTGGAGAGTCACGGCAATTTGCCCGCGACTCTGGTAACTCTTTTCTGCAGGTCCTAAAGCCAAAGCAACCTGGAAGCGCGATTTGGACTCCTCACCAGAGGAACTTGGAGCCTCCAGCTCTGCCATCCTGTGCGGCGATTTCCACTGCCCTCCAGTGGATTTTGAGAGCCCCAACAGCTAAGGGTGGCCTCCAGGAAGAGAACGTACGCCCTTGCGAGCTTCAAGAACGTCTGCGGTCGAAGGAAGAGCTCCAGGAACTTCATCTCACCGGAGTTCCTTGGAGTTCTTCCAACGGCACCTCCAGCTGTCCGATCAAGGGATTCCTCCAGGCCGTGCCTCCACCGTCCGATCTCCACCAACGTCCGCCGTCGATGCAGTCTTGATCATTTAATCACGGCCGTTGGAAGCGAAGCGGCATCATGCGCGGAGAACGTGACACGTGTTTAAGTCGAAGATCCTCCGCCGTCTGATCTGCAGCAGCTGGGGTATTTTGCAGTCAACTCCCCCTGCGTTTTGCATTTACGTTCTAATATTGAATCTTTCCTCTGCATGTTTAAAACTTTTGTAAAAATTATCCTAAGACCCCTGTACGTTTTCTATATTACTTCTGGGTCCCTACCGGGTCACGTGTTTTACACACGTAACTAGGCATTTTTGCGCAGAGGCCCGTGGGAGTTTGTTTTATTTATGTTTAGTGCATGAACTTGTCTAGGCAGTTATAAAACTTTTGGAATTTTTGCAAACTTGCCCTGCACGTTTCATAAATTACATGCGTGCCCCTGCCAGGCGTGCGTGCTTGCGTACGTGCGCTTGTTGTTTTTGCGGGGAAGCCCTCGTGTGTTTGGGTATTTTTGATTCGCACAGAGACTTTTTAATTAGTTATAAGTTTTGTGTGAAATTTGCATGTAGGTCCCTGACCTTTATGTATATCACAAAAATACCCCGGCAAACATGTATTTTCTTTTCGTTTCTTGTATTTTTTGCATGCATCATTAAAACCTAAAGAAATCCCCAAAAATCAACTTAGGCTCATGTTAGCTTGCACTTTCACGCCATCATTTTTATTTTGCATTTTATTGCATTTTATTATTTATTAAAAATAAAAAACATGCATTTTAGCTATTGTCTATCTTAGAAAATACCAAAAACAATATTAAAACACCTAGAAAAATTCCAAAAAAAATACCTACTGTCTATTTCAGTATATTTTAGTGTTAATCCAAAAAAAAATAAAAAATTCAAAACCAAAACCTTAAAAATTAGAAAATACTCAAAAACTTCCAAAAAATCTAAAAAATCCTAGAAAAATACAAACTCAAGTCCTGTAGGTTCCTTATTTTATTCCCTTTATTTTAAAATTAGTTTAGAAAAATTTTGTGGCTGTTTGATATTTTTCATTCCTGTTTTACCTTCAGCCATTAGATTAATTCACTGTTTTCTTTATTTTGCCATTTAAAAATACCAAAAAGAGTCTGAAAAATATCCAAAAATCACAAAAACAGTAAAAAATCATAAAAAGACCAAAAATATTTTATTTCTGAATTTTTGACTATTTTTACATATTTTTATTAATACTCTACCCCCTCCTTTCTTGTGTTTTATATATATTCCAATATTTAAAAAAAAATAAAAATATAAAATATAAAAAGAAAATATAAAATCAGAAAATTAAAAAATCAAAATACAAAACTAAAAATTAAATATAAAGAAAAAAATATAGAAATAAAAACCCACAAAAAATTCCAGATTGGCTAAGTAGTTTATTAGACCTAGGCTTTGACTTTTTGTCTATACTCTACACCCTTGTTTCCTGTGTTCAACCCCTACTTGCTTGCCATTGTACATTTTTAGTAGGGAATAATAAATTTTAATCCTTGCTCTTGATTGTTTGATTAATTGTGTGGGTTAATTGTTGACGAACGGGAAGGCTGGAGTAGTCGCCCCAGCGACAGTGAGTCTGATTTGTCAGACCATTATTTAGCGGCTCTCGCATTTTCGTTTTTCAAATGGCGCCATTGCCGGGGAGCATCGGCTTGTAGAGTACATTTGTATCTTTATTTGCTTAGCCATTTTTGATTGTCTGTTTTTATTGCATAATTTGTTTTGAATTGTCTGACACCTCTTCTTGTTTTCTTGCGAGGGACCGCTGACCGAGGAGGATCGCCTAGGGGATCCTGCGCAGCCTTGGGAGGAGGAGCCGGCTATTCAACCCTAGCCGGTAGGAGAGAGCAGGAGAGCTTGTGAGAGGGAGAGATAGTTAGGTTTTTTCCTATTTTTTGTGAGAGAGAGTAATTTGAATTGTAATAGTACAAGTACACTCGGACACTCAGGACTTTTGGGCCTAACTTCCAGGTGTTTGTTCACCTGGGGGCCCACCGCGATTTTCTTCGTGTTTTACCGCTGTCATTTTCCGATTTTGTTTTCATTTTTTATTTCTTTTGTGGATTGAGCCCTTAGATTTTAGGTTTTTGCTTAATCGATTAGATTAGGTCCAAACACCCTAATAACCATTGCATGTACCTATAGATCATTTTTGGACTTAGTCTAATTAAACAGTTAATCATTAGTCTTCGATCCGCCGCACCGCGAGCTCATCCCGCCAAGCGCTTCTCCTGAATTCGATGTGTCGAGAGGAGGAGGGGTGAGCCTAGACCGGACCTTAGGATTGGAGATTGGTGGTTGACTTGTGGTTCTTAACGCTAGCAATTGCCTGCCTAGGACGATTTCCGCTTGCAAATCGTCATATAGTTTAGGTTTAAAAATTTCTGCTTTGCATCCCGCATGGAGAGAGCTGGAGGCACTGTAAGTCTTCTTACTTAGCATTCATCATTTAGGCACAAAGGTGAGATTTCCATCTTGGTGCCGACTTGCACGACTTTTCCGACTCTATTCTCCCTCTGTTTTTGGACAAGTAGGAATCAAAGAAAACACAAAATCGTTACGCGCTTGTTTGAATCTACTCAAAAGAAGCGATAACACCAAAAAATTAAAGAAGGGACTGCTGAGAAAACTTCGACCTAAATAAAATTGGTAATTGGATTCATTGATTGGGGAGAGCAACACCCTCACTTGTTTTCAGGTTGCATGGGAAGGTCTCCTTCCAAGTGAGCTGAGTGCTTCGTAAGGATTAGAGCCAAAAACCCAGCTTGTGGCTGCCTTGGGTATCGCCTGGATTTCCGAAGTATTGGCGCTACTATCGTACGTAGGCGAGTAGGGCTTGGTCGCCATTGGTGACTCACTATTGTGTGAGCATCGACCTGGTCCGAAGTACCGAGCATAGGCCACGCCTTCTCGGGTGTGTCTGTATCACCATCTGCGTCCGAGTAGGATCTTGCACGCTCACGTATGATTCCGTTGCGAGCGAGATCCGAAGTATCGGTTTTGCCTATCGGCTTCCTCCCTCTTTTCTTTGGCTGAGTAGGGATCCAGGAAGGGTTACAAGGACCTTAAAAAGCGCAGGCTACAGGTTACACAGGAGGAGGACAAGTACGGGAATACTTTTCCGGCAGTACTCTCGATCATATAGGCGTAGCGCTCTAAGGACTCGTTGAAAGATAACTTCCTGAATTCAAGTTAAAAATTATAAAGATAAAAGCCGAACCTTCACGGCTTCACGTGTTGAGTTGGTCAATCCCCTTGTTTTGTGTTTGATTTCCAGTTGCATTTAGGTCAAGATCAAAAACATCGCACCTTTACGCAGATTTTGTTCTCCCTCCCGTTGACCCTTGCTCATTGTAAGCCTTCTACTGTTTTACACTCCACTTATTTCTTGCTGACCCCCGTATTTTTCATCCACATCGATCTTCCTCTTGATCTCTGAGATGGCGACGAATGGGCAGTTTAGTCGAGACTCCGTAGACACCCACACCAGTTCCATTCGCTTTCCCTCTCCAATAATTCAGGGCGATTCCCGAGAAGCCGGTTCAGACTCTGTGGACCGATCTCCAGACTCCCTGTCTTCTTCACTAAACCGGGACCACTCTAGTCCCGGACTCTGTCCGTTCTGGATGGCAATTGATTTCACTCCTTACACATCGTCGTCCTTAAAAAAATCCTGTGTTGACCTTGACACAGATCATTTCTCTTTATCTGGTGCTGCAATTCAGACTGATCGGGGCATTCTTCCATGTGCAGACTTAGAACCTGATCACGAGCCAAAAATTCAATATCATTTTGAGATGGCAGGAGGAAGAGGAAAGGGACCACCACCCCCACCTGAACCTGAAGTCAATCTGGGGGAAGGGCAGTACACCACGCAGTACGAAGTTAACAGTCAGCTGCTGGCTTCCATTCAAGCCATCCAGCAGCAGTTGACTAATCAAGCCCTGGCCCAGACCGCCTTCAAGGATATGATGAACGATCTGAGGAGGAGGGCCGATGCAAGAGATGACCGCAGGGAGGACGATCCAAACCAGGATCCTAATTTTCAAGAAGTCAGAGACGAGTTCTCAGTGGGAGGACCAGAATTTGATGTAGTGGAAGCAGATCCACCGCAGCCAAAGCCTACACTAAAGGAAACATACAACCCAGGAGCGGGCCGCATCACAGAATGGATTCAGGTTCCACGTATGCATGCCCACTTCGAGCTAAAGCCGCAATTTTTGTCCCTGCTTCCCACATTCCATGGGAATACCACTAAGGAACCTTATATCTTTCTCAAGAAGTTTGGTCGCATCTGTGCCACTGCTCACTACCCGGGTATTCCTCTGGGGGTAGTCAAGATGATCGCCTTTCCCTTCATCCTTCAAGACAAGGCCCTACATTGGGTCGACCATCTTGGGAAGGTCGTCACGACTTGGGAGGAGCTAAAGTCTGCATTTCTCCATAAATTCTATCCTCTCGTACGATTGAATCAGATGCATGCCCGTATCTCCAGTTTCTACCAGCAGCCCCACGAGACCATCCATGAAGTGTGGGAGAGATTCAAGGATCTTCAGGAAAAGTGCCCCCACCATGAAATTTCAAAGACTAGTCTCGTGTAGCACTTCTTTGGTGGGCTATCACTTGAGAGCCAAAAGCTTGTAGATGCCGCTTGCGGCAGTTCGCATTTCAACAAGGATGAGGACGTGGTATGGAACGTCTTCGAGGAAATGACTGAAGGAGAAGCCGCTCAATCCTCGTCCAGAGCATACCTGAAGCTACCAACCGCCATCAGCAAGCCAGTAAACATGGCTTCTCACACCGAGGACAAGGATAAGAGCTCCAACCTGAGCATCATTGGGAGCCACTTGTCTAAGGTGGACATCATTGAGAAGAGGTCGCAGGACCTCGAAAAACTATCGATCATTGAGAAGAGGACCAAGGGTCTGGAAAAGCTCGACCAGATCTCCCAACAGCTGGAGCATCTCGTTCGTGCATTGAATGCAAACATGTGCAATGTTGTGTCTACTTCTGTCGAGCCGAATGCTGAGAAGAAGGAGCCTACAATGTAGCAGAACCCTCAGCCGACTCCACCGCAGCCCCATCCTATTCAGCACGTGTATTACATGCAGGTTCCTGAGCAGCCCCCGCAGCCCCAGACACAGATGATTGTATATCAACCTGAGTCCCAGCCAGTCTACTCTGAGCAGTTCTCTCCACCCCCTACACTGATTCAGGAGATCAATGGCGTATGGAACAATGAAGCGCGGCTGACCCGTCCTCAGGGACACTCTCAGGGTCAGAACATGGGCAACAGACCCTATCACCAGCAACAGCAGGGTGGGAGACCCTTCCAGCCCTCCTACCAATACCAGCCTCCATCTCACGGTAACACCTGGAGGCAGAATTACCAGCACGGTCCTCAGCAGTCCGGATATCGCGGACAAGGATACAATCAGCAACCAGCTGCTCAATACAACCAGCAGAATTCACACTACTCCTCCAACCCTCCTCCTCACCAATTTTCTCAGGTTTACCCGTCGCAATCTCAGCTGCCATACCAGCATTCTAGACCCCAGCAGGGGGATTCTTCTGAGATGTACCGGTTAATCCGGCCCTGGCCTGTCTTGAAGAATTAGTGAAGAATATGGCTGAGATGACCCAGAAGATCGACGACTTGACGGCTGCCAAGACCGTAAAATAAATCTTAATCCCTCGAACATTATCCCGGCCCTACCCGCTGTCATGGCCAGTACCGGCGGGAGTGGGACGGACCGCATACGTTGCAACCCGCTACCCCAGCGATCCCCGACTAGACACCATATCCGCCTCGGGAAAGGATAATGCCAAATTGATTAATTTGTACTTGATGATCATCGGTTCTTCAAACGAAATTATACCATATAGTAATCAAAACAATTTTTGATTACAAGGAAATTTGCTAGACAAATTCCCAATCCTATTCAAGTAAGGAGTTTGATGATTATGTTTCCAATTATGATTTAGATCAAATCTAATCAATTTAGCTTGTTTGATTGCTAACTTGAACTCAGCCATGGCCGGTCCCAAGCCCGGGTAAATGAGGAGGGTTGCGCGTTAGGTAGCCGACAGCCAGCGCAGGAGAGATAAATTCGTAAATAGTGTTCTTAAGTTCTTCTAAGAACACTATTTATGAATTGATCTCGAAACCGTTCGGATCTTTTGAACATGGATTTAAGCAAACATACAGATTTCGTTGGGGCGTTCCCTACTTGCGACGCGTTGCATCGCCCGAATGCAATGAAAAATTGGCAAGGGCCGCTACATCGCAGCCTGGATGTAGTTCAAAATTTGCAAGGGTTCTCGCATGAGGAACGCATGTGGGTAAATAATCTAGTTCCGCTGCATCACCGCCCGAATGCAGTCCAAAATTTACAAGGGTTCTCGCATAGTGGACGCATGCGAGTAAAGAAGTTAGTCCAAAAGAGATTGCAAAGGAAGTTACAGATTGGTAGTTGGAATATCGGTACTTTAACTGGAAAATTGATGGAGATAGTGGATACAATGGAAAGAAGGAAGATTCATATATTATGTCTTCAAGAGACTAAATGGGTTGGAGAGAAAGCAAGGGAGATCGAGAAGACATGCTTTAAACTTTGGTATTCAGGTAAAGATAAGGGCAGAAACGGTGTTGGAGTGGTTGTTCATAAAGATTTGAAGGATTGTGTGGTTGAGGTGCAAAGATTTGGGGATCGGATTATTTTGCTAAAGTTGGTGCTTGAAGAAGAAATTCTAAATATCATCTCAGTTTATGCACCGCAAATTGGTTTAGATGAAAGGACTAAACAAGCTTTTTGGGAGGATCTGGATAAGATTTTACAAGTAATCCCACAAAAGGAGATGGTTTGCATAGGTGGAGATCTTAATGGACATGTGGGAAAAGATGTTTTAGGGTATGCAAGTGTGCATGGAGGACATGGTTTTGGGGATAGAAACGAAGAGGGAAAAGTCATTCTGGATTTTGTAACTGCATATGATCTTTTCATAGCAAACACTCTTTTCAAGAAGAGGGAGGAGCATTTAATTACTTATAAGAGTGGCACAACTAGAACACAGATCGATTACTTTGTGTTGAGAAGAAGAGATCGGCTGTGTTGCAAAGATTGCAAAGTAATCCCTGGAGAGAGTTTGACAACCCAACATCGCTTGTTAGTCTTGGATTTACAAATAAAAGGGCTGGTGAAGAAAAGGAAGGTTCCTAAGATCACTAGAGCTAGGTGGTGGAATCTTCTGCTGAAGCAATCAAGCTTCAGGGAGAAGGTTTTAGAAGACTTATCTTGGGATTGTAGCGGTAGTGCAAACGAGATGTGGGAGGCAGTAGCATCTTGTATCCGAAAGGTAGCCAAAGAGATGCTAGGCGAGTCAAAAGGAGGAGCTCCGGGTCAAAAGGAGGCTTGGTGGTGGAGTGAAGGGGTGTAGGAGAAGCTAAAAATTAAAAGAGCTTGCTTTAAAGCTATGTCTAAGGATAGAACAGAGGAAACTGTCACAGACTATAAAATAGCGAAGAAGGAAGCAAAGAAGGCTGTAAGCGAAGCTAAGTCAAAAGCTTACGAGGTTTTGTATAAAAATCTCAACTCTAAGGAGGGACAGAAGGATATATTCAGGTTGGCCAAAGCAAGAGAAAGAAAGACTAAAGACCTTTCTCAAGTGAGATGTATTAAGGACGAGGAAGGTCACGTGCTTGTTCATCGGAATGATATAGAGACTAGATGGGAGCAATACTTCCATAAACTTTTCATTGGAGAAGGAAATAGAGAGGTCACTTTGGGTGTTCTAGCTAGTAGTGAAAGTTACTTGAATCGTGCATGCTTTAGACGAATACAAAGAAAAGAAGTAGAGGAGGCTTTGAAGGTTATGAGACCTGGGAAAGGTGTTGGACCGGATGACATCCCTGTAGAAGTTTGGAAAGTTTTAGGTGAGCGTGGTTTGACTTGGCTTACGAATCTATTCAATGTTATTTGGCGAAGCAAGAAAATGCCTGAAGATTGGAGGAGGAGTATCGTGGTGCCTCTTTATAAGGACAAAGGAGACATTCAAAATTGTTCAAATTACAGAGGTATCAAGCTGATGAGTCACACTATGAAAATTTGGGAACGTGTGATCGAAAGAAGGTTGAGGCAAGTTTCCCAAATAAAAGAAAATCAATTCGGATTCATGCCAGGTCGCTCAACTATTGAAGCCATCCATTTGCTGAGGAGAACAATGGAGATTTATAGAGCTAAAAGGAAGAATCTCCATATGATCTTTATTGATTTGGAGAAGGCTTATGATTCCGTCCCACGAGAGATACTGTGGAGAGTTTTGGAGAAGAGACAAGTACCTGTCCTATACATTAATCTCATAAAGGATATGTATGATAGGGCTTTATCTTGTGTAAGGACACCGACGGGGAAGACTGACTATTTTGATATCAACATTGGTTTACATCAAGGTTCAGCTTTGAGTCCATTTCTTTTTACTTTGATTATGGACGAGTTGACAAGTCACATTCAGGATGAGTTACCTTGGTGTATGTTATTTGCTGATGATATTGTGTTGATTGACGAGACTATAGATGGAGTAAATGAGAAGCTTGAGGTTTGGAGACATGCATTGGAGACTAAAGGTTTTCGTATAAGTAGGGCTAAGACGGAATATATGGAATGCACCTTTGATGGAAGCAATGGTGAAGGAATCAAGGTGAAGATTGGTGACGATAACATCCAGAAGAGAGATTCTTTTAGATATCTGGGATCTATTTTGCAACATGATGGAGAAATTGATGGAGATGTTACTAATAGAATAAATGCAGGCTGGCTAAAGTGGAGAGGAGCCTCCGCTATTCTCTGTGATAAGAAAATGCCTTTAAAAATTAAAGGAAAGTTTTACAAAGCAGTCGTGAGACCTGCTATGCTTTATGGTTCTGAATGTTGGCCTGTGAACCATAGACATGTGCAGAGAATGGCTGTAGCAGAAATGAAAATGCTAAGATGGATGTGTGGACATACACGTAAAGATCGGATTCGGAATGATGCAATCAGAAAGAACGTTGGTGTAGCTCCGATCGAGGATAAGATGCGAGAAAACCGCTTAAGATGGTTTGGTCATTTGCAAAGAAGGTCAACTGATGCACCGGTTAGGAGATGCGAGTGTTGGGATGTTGAGCCAGCTAAGAGAGGGCGAGGACGGCCCAAGAAGTGTTGGAAAGAGACTATACGGAGGGATCTTAGTTTGCTGGATATAAGTCCGAGATTGACCCAAGATAGATCTGAATGGAGGCGAAGAATCCATGTAGCCGACCCTACTTAATTGTGGGAAAAGGCTTTGTTGTTGTTGTTGCTAATCAATTAATTGGTTGGGACCAAGTCAATTAAGGAAATAATCATCTTCTAATATTTCTCAAATATTTTCCATAATTATTTCTCGAAATTAACAATTAATTTCATTAATTGACAATCACATGGTTCTTGATTAGGAAAGTAATTTCAGCAGTGACCCCTACTTACTAAAATTAGCATATCTCAATCAATTTAAATCCAAATTAAGCAAAGTAAGTTTCCATAGTTTGCTAACTTGATTTACAACAGAACCTATGTGTTTTTCACACATTTCGAGGCATCCCTAAACAGTAATTAACTCCTTAATTACGTTAAGATTCGCAGTTCCCGTAACAGTGAATACATGTTCATTAAAACTACCATATCTAGAGCATACGAAATCCGACTTACGCAAACTCAGATCCTATGGTTTCCTTATTTAATGGGGAACAAAATCCAAGTATTAAATTCGTGTTTAAACAATTTAAACAGTGCCGAATTTATTTACTAAACAGATCGCCGAAATCAAATGCGATGAAAACTTTCGCGACCTTAACGAACCCAAGTCGTCCTCGATTAGCGAATCATATTCGAAATCGTCGACCTAAGGCTCTGATACCACTTGAAGGATATGGTGAGATCCTCAAGCGCATCACGGAAGCATGAGCGTCATATCGAATACGACGAGGAGTGACTAGTCGCACTAGTTGCTCGATGCAGCGGAATTTAAAAATTTTATACGACGAAACCACATGATCCAAGAACACTTCTCGGATCGTTTCGTCTAAACCACAAACAAGTAATTAGGATTACCTCTTGAAGCGTGGTTGCGATCAAGTCTCTAAACGAAGAGACCTCCTGTCTCAAGTCCGATCCGACGGAGGAGACGCTTGCGAGCGCGGGGATGAACCGCGTGCTTCTCGCAATCCATGTTGATGATCCAAGTGGCGGATCTCCTGATCTCGACACACGAGATCCGACGTATTCTTCACTAGCGAGGCGCACCGAAGGAGACGGAGATCCACGAGCAGAAGAACGGGCAGCATAACGACGATGCCGCGGCGATGGAGAACCTCTCCATGGCATCCATGGTGGATGGCCATGAGAGGGAGAGAGAGAGGGCTGACCTCTAGAAAGAAAGAGAGAGAGAGAGAGAGAGAGAGAGAGATGTGTTGTGTAAAAAAGAGAGCATGGTGTGCCTCTCTATTTATAGGGTTTTGGGATCCATGGATCTCAATCCATGTGACATATAAAATCAATGGATGAGATTGATTTATGTCAATCCAATGGCTAAGATTGTTGTTGGTAAAAACCAACAAATTTAGATCAAAATATATTTGACAAAATCAAATACAAATTAATCCAAATCAAACCAATAAATAAGGAGAGAAGATACATGGAGATTTCATCTCCATGTACCTTCCAAAGTGGACGGTCACACATTCCTTATAGGAATGATGTGCCGCCCCCCTCTTTCCATGGAGAGAGCAATCTCATGGAAATCCATGAGATTGCATATCTCCTTGAAAATCTCCTCTATTTATTTCCTATCTCCTTGAAAATCTCCTCTATTTATTTCCAACAACTTTTGTTGGCTTTTTATTCTTCAAAAATAATTCACAATTATATTTGAGAATATTGCAATCTTGCCAAAAAAAATTTGTGAATCAAATTCACAACCCAAAACAACATATAATTTACATTGTCAATTAATTACACAATGTGTATCCAATACACATAATAATTAACCAACACATAAAAATTATAATTAACTCTCTCTAATACATTACAAATCACATTTATAATATATTATGAATAATTGGATATTTCTATCCATATTATTCTTATCCATAACAATTAAATCATATTTAATTATATTGGATAACTTATTCTCATGTACTCAAATAATATGAATCACATTCACATTATCTACCTCTTTGATAATCAAATCATATTTAATTATCTAAGACAACTCTCCTTATAATATGAATCAAATTCATATTATTCATGATAATTAAATCACATTTAATTATCCATTTTCTCAATGCTCGGATACGTATATCAACAATAGAATTATCCATGAACTCTTTCAAGGATAATGCGCTTTCTCCGCGAATACTTGGAGATAAGGACAAGGCGATTGTATTGTTCCACGTATAGTGACATGGATATTGAGATCATATCTCATATCCAGATCGCGGGTCTCCCATAGATGCCTGATCAAATCATGACCGCAAATCTAATCTTCTCATTGCATCTGAATCACATTCAGATCAATGTCCAACATTTGGACTAAGATCAGATTACTTCTCTACTGAGAGGAGTCACTAAAATCCAGACCCGTTTCATCACTCCCTAGGAATGGAAGCATCATGGTTATACAACCGTTTATGATCACATCACCCTCAGGCATTCCCAATACCTGTACATCCTGCATACTGGAAGACTCAGAGTAAACCCGAAGTATTAGATCAACATTACACTGTCTACTTCAGGGTTTTATCAGTAAGTTTCTCATTCGATTATTGGAAGTCGGTATCGATCATATACTTTCCAAAAGCATATATCCTACCTAGGTCTTGATCATATACTTTCCAAAAGTATATATCAAACCTACAAATTCAGTCAAGCTTCCAAAGCGAGACGACCATGCGCATGGAATTTGATTCTTCCCAATATCTCATGAGTGAGCTCATGTCTTTCGGTTCAGTAACTGAACCTGTATGATCCCTTTGAGAGATCGTATTACTCATATGCCCTTATATGCACACCAGCGCGCCGGTGTATAGACCTTGATTAGGTCATCAACTTGGTCTGCCAAATGTACATACTTAAACATATAGTAACACATCCATCTTCGGTCAGAGGATGTGTGCCTGTATCGTGATAGCATACGATATAGGACTTTGGTTATCTCGATCTCGTTAAGTCAACTCTTTGAACTAACTAATCTGACACCTCCGAATCTCTATTCCTATGCAGAGGACATGCATCAAGAAGTCGGTCAGATATCAGCCTAACTGAGATAGGATTGCCATATCCTACTCAGGCTGGAGATCATCTCTTAACAATCATTTGACGGTGCTTGATGAGTCCTCAATCTAACTCATTAGATATTCATCCAAGCACCAGCCTCTATGATTCAATAATTGAATCACCAGCTGTATGATCATTAAGATGGCCATGGTACATAACCCTAATTGTACTAAGGGACCTATTATGCAAATTATTTACTCTTTATTTCAGATTAAGGAGTGAATTGCAATAACATTTATTGCATAATGGCTCGTCGTGGGCTCGTTGTTCCAACAGGACTAAGTGATATTTACCCCTTATTTTCCGAGGACTGGAGCGGCGCCACGAGGAAGATCTGATGGCTGGAAGTAGCGGCGCCTCAACGAAGGACCCTCGGCTCGAATCGAACGGCGGAGGGTCAGCCACATGTGCTATCTGATGGTGGAAGATCGAGGGCTAACCCTTCGCTGGATGGATGGTGAAGATTGCGCCATGTGCAGATCAGACAGCTATAGAGATCGGGGCACCTCTTCGTATAAATGAGCGGTCTGGATGAAATCTGGCAGGTTGAGGCTGAACGGACGGCTCTGGAGGCTCCTGAAAGAACACGGCTCCGGCGAACTTCGCCGGAGCCCCACGACTGCGCTGGACCTCCTCTGCTGCTGCTAAGGTGCAGAATAGATCCGCCTTGACGTCCCGCAGCTGATGCGCTCTCCGATGAGGCCGGGAGGCTTCGAGGAGATCCGGCGATGACGGCGATGCTAAGCTCCTGTGCCTGGAAGCTGAGATCCTCAGATGGACCTCTCTGACCTGAAAAGTAACATAGGAAGACTCCTGGGTCGAGGGCAAACTGCCTCGACCCAGTTAGAGGCGAAATGGGTGGCTGGTGTGTCGGGGCGGATGATCTCCGGCGATGCGACGTCGAAGGAGATCGACTCCCAGTTCCGGGGCGAACTAGGTTGGATGGATGGGTGAAGAACGTGCAAGGGAGGATGGCGATTATGATGGTCGATTCGGATGGTCGGAATGATGGTCGGAATGGGACTAATCGATGAACGACGGCGAAGAATGGATTTGGGCGAAATCAAAAATTCGAGCAAGATAGAAAAAACTAGGCTCACCAGGTGACTGTGGTCGACTAGGAATGAGCTCCTGGAGCTCTTGGTCTTCACCTCGAGGGAAGTCGATGGCTCGAGGCTCAGGCGCAGCTCTGGGCAGCGCACGGCGGCGAAACGCGACCGGATCAGTGACGCGGTGCTCCTCCGCCTCTCCGTAATACTCTGACGGCTAGCTGTCACTCTAGCGTATCGGGTGGAGGTCCTGGGTGGAAGGGGCGACGCCAAAGATGGAGTGAAAAGGCTGCTAGAGCTGAGGATAAATAGTGCTAGGAGTCCGAGAAGATGGGAGTCGAGCGATCAGATCGGAGCTCGGATCCCTAAAACCCACCCCGGGCGTGGATCTCGGATGATCAAGGAAGGATTAGGACCCGGGGTTAAGGGGTGTGGCGATCGGATCGAGTGGGAAGAATTAGGAGAAAACGGGTCGGGAATGCATGATCCGGCTCTGGTGGTCCTGGGGGGAGAGTTGACCGGGGGTCAACATCCCCCATAGACCAATCAGAGCGCGTCATTTACTAAATTCTTAGAAATTAAATAAAAATAGTAAATGGTCGAATTTGGAAAAAGTTAAAACATGAAAAATGTTTATTTATTTATAAACTATTTTTTGTGATTTTTATTTATTTTTTTTGAAATAAAAATCAGGTATGTACAATATAGTATTAATATATATAGGTATATACAATATTGTATTTTGTATTTTTATTTTTAATTGTTTAATTTTGGACATTTTATTCCAATTTTATATTTTATTTATTTAGAAAATAAAATTTGGAATAATTTTGTATTTTTATTTTATTTTTATTAATTATTTACAAGGGTTAAATAAATAATTTTATTTATATACATATATGGTATATATACAATGAAGGCTTTGATTTTTATTTTTATTTATTTTTATTTTATTTTTATTTTTATGATTTTTATTTTATTTATTTACATTGTGTAATATGGAATATGTGCAATTTTTATGGGATTTTTGTTTATTTATTTATAGAGAGAAATAAATATATAAGTGGTTCTATGTACATGGTGAATATAGACAATGACGGATGAATTTTATTTCTTTTTATTTTTCTTATTTTTATTTTAATTTTATATTCAAAAATAAATAAAAAAAATACAAACCCATTTCTATTTTAAATAAGAGGAAAATATTTCTATTTATTTATAGGTCTATGTACACATATGAGCTTCCTTATCTCTCTCTACTTGGGTTTTTATGCGGTCAGGCCCATGTTGAGCCCTCCCTTGGGATTAGGTCACTCAATTTTTATTCTAAATATCTCCCTCTTTTTTTATTTCTTTATTCTTTTATTTATGCACAAAAACATGCTAAAAATGCATATTTACACAATGTATGCTATTTTACAATTATTGATATTTACAGGAATATACATGTGTTTTGAATAGGTTTTGTAGCTAAAATAAAAGAATAAAGAGTGATGAATAGGTATTCATCAGCCATCCCCGCCCAAACCACAGATGCTAGGACTGTTTGCGGATTTCTGAGGAAGCATATCATTTCACGGTACGGAGTACCTCGAGTGTTGATATCTGACAGGGGATCTCATTTCGTCAACGACCAGGTGAAGGCCCTTGCTAGCGAGTTCGGCATAGACCATCGAGTTGCCACTCCATACCATCCTCAGATGAATGGTTGCCGAAGTGTCGAACAGGGAGATCAAGACTATATTGCAGAAAGTCGTCCGCCCTGACCGAAAGTATTGGTCACAGCTTTTGGACTCGGTCTTGTGGGCATATAGGACGTCTTTCAAGATACCTTTGGGCACATCTCCCTTTAGCCTCGTTTATGGAAAGCTGTGCCATTTACCTGTTGAGTTGAGACACAAGTCACTTTGGGCAGTCACTGATATTCTTTTGGATCCATATAGTGTAGGAGATCAGAGGAGGGCAGAGTTAGCCGCCTTAGAGGAGCTTCATGATACCGCCTTCTCAAACAGTCTACAGTACAAGGAGAGAGTGAAGGAGTGGCATGATTCTCATATCAGCCACAAGCATTTTGAGCCTGGACAGAGAGTATGGTTGTTTGATGCTAGGCTTCGTCTATTTTCAGGGAAGCTACAAAGCAAATGGAAGGGATCGTATTTGGTGAGAAAGGTACACGACAATGGGAGTATTGACATATCTGAGTTGTCTTCTGAGAGTACCTTTCGAGTGAACGGCCAGTGGCTCAAGCCATATCTAGATCATGAGCCGCGGGTCGTTGATGTTGCCCCTATTCACTTTGCGTGAGATGTGGTCTCTTGACTCACATCTATTGCATCTCACGCCTGATTATCATTGTTCTCCCGACTTGTATAGATCCAGTTGTCCATATCATTCCATTCTTTAGTCCCACATCCCTTTTCTCATATTTTGATTATGCTATACTTAGGGTGTACTTTACCCTAAGTATATGGGGGATTGTAGGACTCTCGGGTATTCTTTTCATTCATTTTTACCCCTGTTTTTGCTGCCTATACTTAGGGATATTTTACCCTATGTATAAGGGGGGTAGACCCTGTACATTCTTCACTTGGTTTTCCCTTTGTGTACAGCCTGCTATACTTAGGATTATTTGATCCTAAGTATAGGGGGTAAAGCCAAGATCCTCTTGATTTTTATTCTTTCATTCGTCTTTGTATATAGCCTTCCATTTCATTCCCTATACTAAGCACGAGTTATGTCTTCTTCATCGCTCTTGACTCTGAGGACATCGTTCGAACTAAGTATAGGGGGGTGTGTATATATTTCATATACACTTTAGCCATAACTCATACTTTTTGTGAGTGTGTTAATAAATAAAAATGGCTAAAAACCTTAAAATCCATAAAAATAATTTTTTCCCTGTAAATAATCATTCTTTTATTGCACATACATAGCTATTGTACAAAACTATTTTTGTAAAAATGTTTTCAAAAATTTTTGTGTAAATAGTGTGTAAATATGTGTATATCAAAACTATGTATATAGTACAAAATTTTTCCAAAATGTTTTGAAAATCAAAAGTTTGCAAAAACCTTGTGTAAATTTGTGTAAATATTTTGCAAAACTTGCATTCATGCACACATTCATGGTTTCAAAACATTTTTCAAAAATTTTTGCATGTGTGTAAATATTGTGTAAATAACATCCTTGTATATACTTGTATAGTTTTTCCTGGATTATAGTTGACATTTAAACTAGCCTGGAATTAATTGGAAAATGGAGCTTGATTAAGATCTTAATCCACCTAATCATAAGAGGAACCTTATAGGGCTTAGGGTTAAGGCTTTTCAGGTCCATGGTGACTTAATTCTTTGAGTCCACTAGGCTATGATAACATGTCATCTCAATGAGCCTAAGTAGAGCACTTAACAACACACACATGACTCATATAGACAATGGCTTGACTTGGACCCGCACTTTACACCGAGCTCTCTACGGATGAGGTGGTGAGGAGGCAGTCTTCCTTGACTTGGGGTAGCATATGAGGGTAGTACTTCTAGGCGGAACCTCTCTTCTTCTTTTAGTGAAGGAAGTGCGTCTCAACTTGGTCTGGTTGCCATGAGGTCTAACGACAGGAGTTCTGGGTTGCAATAATGCTTCAAAAGAGGGATAGTCTACTGGCTCAAGAGGAAAAACTCCTTATGTACATATGCTGCACCTTGTAAATATGTTGTATAGATGCACTTGAAAAAAATGCAAAAAGAAAATAACTCCAAAAAAGTGGTGGGTCTGAGAGAAAATGATAATCCCACCGGAGTAAGTATATAGTGCAATAAGCAAAGCTTGAGACTCATGTTCCATCTTATGTAGCTTGCAGTAGGGAGACTTAGCTACACTGGTTGAGCTCCCAAGGATACATGGCTACACTGGCCATGGTCCATTCTCTTCTTCCCCCTCTTCTTGAGCCGGTTGAACTTGAACTTAGAAGGGAATACCCCGCTCCTCGAGGAAAGAGTGGCCAGACTAGGGTCATAGAGTTACCTTGTTGGGGAGGGTTGTCAAGTTACTACTTCTGAGGTGGAGAGCTATACCTCACTTACACTGTACAAGGAAAGATTCATAGTCTTCAAGGTTTGTGTACGTAGACTTGTTCTGATCTGGATTGTTGAGGAGTCCTGATTATAGATTAGTGGATCTTAGAGGCTGTTGAGTTTTAAACCTAAGTCTAAATAAGGTTCCGACACATTAATAATCCAAAGATCTGATCAAGCTCCATATTTCAATTTAATGAAGGCAAGTTTAATAATCAGCATTGATCCATGCATTTTCTCCTCTTTTTATTTTTCTTTTTCTTTTTCTTTTTCACTTCTTTTTCAAATAAGTGCTTGCTAAGGGACTAGCAAAGTTAAGTATAGGGGGGTGATGAATACCCATTCATCACTCTTTATTCTTTTATTTTAGCTACAAAACCTATGCAAAACACATGTAGATATCTGTAATTAGCAATAATTATCATTCAGCATGCATTGTGTTATTATGAATAATTAGCATGTTTTTGTGCATAAATAAAAGAATAATAAAATAAAAGAAAAAGAGGGAGATATTTAGAATAAATATTGAGCGACCTAATCCCAAGGGAGGGCTCAGCATGGGCCTGACAGCAAAAAGAACCCAAGTAGAGAGAGATAGGGAAGCTCATGTGTGTAAATATACTTGTAAATAAATAAAATTATTTTCCTCTTATTCAGAATAAAAATGGGTGTGTATTTATGTGTATATATTTGTAAATATAAAATTAAAATAAAAATGGGCAAAATAAAAGAAAATTAAAAAGAAATTAAAATTCCTTCTCCATTGTATATATGACATGTACATAGAACCACAAACCTATTTATTTTCCCTTATAAATAAATAAATAAAATTCAATAAAAATATGTACATATTCCTTATTTCATAATGTGAATAAATAAAATAAAAACCATAAAAATAAAAATAAAATAAAAAGAAATAAAATAAAAATCAAAACCTACATTGTATATATACCATGTACATAGATGTATATAACTATTTATTTAACCCTTGTAAATAATTAATAAAAATAAAATAAAAAATACCTTATTATTCTAAATTTTATGTTATAAATAAATGAAATATAAAATTGGAATAAATTGTATAAAAATAAATCATTAAAAATTAAAAATAAAAAATACATAGTGTATATACCTATATATAATTATACTATATTGTAAATACATTATTTTTATTTCAAATAAATAAATAAAAATCACAAAAAATAGCTTAAAAATAAAGAAACAATTTTCATGTTTTGAGTTTTTCAAAAATCAGTCAATTAGTATTTTAAAATGAATTATCAAATATTTAATAATTGGCAGGCTCTGATTGGTCCACTGGGGATGTTGACCCCCGGTCAACTCTCCCCCCAGGACCACCAGACCCGGATCTTGTTGCCCCGATCCGATTTCTCCTATTTTTACCCACTCGATCTGATCGCCAAATCCTCAAACCCCGGGCTCCGATTGATCAGCAAACATCCGAGACCCTCTCCCGGGGTGGGTTCTAGGGATCCGAGCTCCACTTTCCACTGCCCGACCTTGTCTTCTCGGACCCTTCACCATATAAATCTTCAACTCTGGCCGCCATTCCACTCTATTCTTGGTCCTCCCCCTCGACGCCAGTGACCTCCTCGTCTTCTCCAGAGTGACAGCAGCGTGGAGGCGAGTAGCAGCGAGGCTCGGGCAGCCGGGAGCCATTGATCCGACGAGATCACCGTCGTGCACCGCCGCGAGGTGCGCCAAGCCTCGGGACGTGACGACCCCTTGAGGCCATAACCCTGGAAGCTCCCCGAGCTCTAGCACAGTCGAATTCACCCTCTAGGTAGCTCCTTTAGCTTGTAGTTTAGCTTAATTTCAGTTTTTCCCCAAATCGCTCCACCACCGTCGCCGACCAATTCAGCTCACTCCGACCACTCCTTTGTCCTCCTGACCCGACCATCACCTTCACCAGACCTCTCTCCACCTTCTTCACCCATCCACCCCCCCTGACTCACCCCAGAGCAGGGACTTCGATCTCCACCGCCGCCGCCTCGCCGGAGATCACCCATCCGACTCGCCCACGCACCCATTTCACCACTTACAGGGTCGAGGCACCTTACCCTCGACCCAGGAGTTTGTCTGTTGGTTTTGCAGATCGAGAAGAGGCCCATCTGAGGTTCTACATGTTCAACACAACTACTCCCAGCCACCGTCGTCGCCGGAGCTCCTCGGAGCTTCCCGGCCTCATCGGAGAGGCGCATCAGCTGCGGAATGTCAAGGCGGATCTATTCCGCACCTTAGCAGCAGCAGAGGAGGACCCCAACGCGAGTATTGGGCCGGCGAAGTTCGTCGGCCACCTGTTTTTGGAGCATCCTCCATCGCCGTCAGATCGACCTCCCTCGCCCAGTTTTAATCCAGAGCGTCCACGTGCGAGGAGCTAGCGACCGTTGGATCTTCCGAGGTTCGATCAGCACCGTCAGATCAGCGAGGGGTTGTCCTTGATCCACGAGCGTCCGATCAGCCACGTGGACACCTGTCAGCCGTCAGATCAGAGCCAGGGTTCTTCGTTGAGGCGTAGCGCACCTCCACCGTCTGATCAGCCACGTGGCGCGCCTTTGGCCATAGGATAATAAGTGGGGTAAATTGTTCTTAGTCCCCCTCCTGTTTTGCATTTATGTTTTAGTACTGTAAATATTTTGTCCCATGTCTTTATTTTGTAAAATTTGCATCGAGGACCTTCTTGTTTTCTGTATTTGCTATTTAGTCCCTATCTATGGTGGCCACGTGCTTCGACACGTGAGGACTTGGTTAAATTGCAATATATTCCCTCTAGTTCCTGCGTGTTATGTTTTGAATGATTTAAAATAGGAATTGCATTTTAGTCCCTCCGTGCCTGGACCACGTGTCATGCGCGTGACTTATTGGGATTTTTGTGCTTTTGGCCCTGATCTTTTATGTCGAGTTACTGATAGGCCCCAGGACTTTATTTTTATTACATTAAGGTCCCTGTGCACTGTGTGTTTGTTTTGGATTTTAATAAAATATCAAAACTAAACCAAATTGCGTGAAAATTGCACACGTGGCTCCGGCCACTATGTAAATTTTTCCTTAATTTTTAGGTACATTTTTGAGCATTTTTAATATTTTTAAAAATTCAAAAACCCTTGTTTTTCTATCTGTTCAGTTTATAAAATCCTAAAAAATAAAAAAACTCTTTTAAAAATTCTAAAAAAATTTAGTTTTGTTTATTTTTGTGTGTTTGATTTTCTGTCCATTTTTGGTTATTTTTGGATTTATAAAAACCATAATTATTAAAAACTCTTAAAAACCCATAAAAATTCTAGAAAATTATAGAAAATTCAAAAATTCACCAATCCTTTTCCTGATTTTTCCTCTTGTTTATACTTTACATGAAAAATTACCTCCAGGCTATTTTGGGACCATTTTTTATTTTAATTTGGTCCTCCAAGACTGACTAGACAGTTTGCCTTTGTTTTTGCCTTCTCTGATTTTTAGAAAATTCTATAAAAATTATAAAATTCTCAAAAATTCACAAAAATAGTAAAAAATCCATAAAGCACAAAAATATTTTTATTGGAATTTTTGGACTATTTTTGAGTAATTAAATAATTCGTCAAAGTTGCTTGTTTTTATATTTTTCTTTTTTTCCTCATTATTAAAAATTCCAAAAAAATAAAAATATTAAAAACCACCAAAAAATAAATATTTGTTTTTATTTTCTTTTATTCCTGACTACTTCGTAGGCCGCAAGGCCAATCTGCGCTCCCTGAGTCCGACCCTGGGTGCTACACCAAGCTAATCTCATGGCCAGGGCCACTATTTTGATTTTCGTGTTTTATCTGCTTGATTGGTGGTTTGTCCTTTATTTTTCTTGTTGAGCTGAGATCTCTATCGATCCGGGTCGCAACGACCCGAAAGTGATTATTTTTATCTGATCCGGATTGATCGAATTTTGGCTCATCAAGCTACACGATGGAATACCGTGGGTCGATACCTTGGTCTTTGGCCATAATCGCCAGCCGATTGTGCCTCCTCCTGTCACAAGGAGGGATTGGTAGCTAGGCCTTAGGCCTGTGAATGGTGGACAAGGGTGCTTGGAGCAAAGGAAGGGAGTTTTATAGGAGGAGTTGGACTGGCGTTACAGAGGGGGCAATGCGTTTTTAAGTGGAGATAATGGAGGCTGGGATTGATGGTGGCGTTAAGTGAGGGTTGCGTGAAGATGGAGGAGGTATGGGGTATACGGGGCGGATGTTAGGGAGCGTAGTGGTTTGGCGGTGGTGGTGGTGCTAAAATGAAAAGGGCACGAAGACGTTACAAGGGAATACGCCAGGGCTGGAGGAGGACGATGGCCAATAGCCATTGGATCTAACGATCCAACGGCTAGGATGATAACGCGGGCGGTCGGCTGTGATTAGATCCATGGATCATGATCGAACGGTTGTGAGTTAGGCGTTAACTAGCGACTGGGATATGATCCGAGGGTTTCATCCTACAGCAGTCGAGTGTGGGGTGACGTGGAGCGCGGTGGATCGTAGGATAAGGGGCGATCGGGCAGCTGTGGAGAAGGGGCTACGTGGGGTGCGGAGAGCTGTAGGATAGGAGAGGGATCTAACGGATGTAGATGAGGCGGGTGCGTGCGGTTAGGATCAGATCGGGTAGTTACATCTGACGGCGGGAGTGGGCGACAGATGGACGGTAGAGATTGAAGCAGGGTGAAGGGAATCCAATGGCTCAGGAGAGTGCCGGGTGGCGGAAGGGGAGGCGGGCCATGTGGGCTGCCCAGGGGGCGCCACGTGGCCCAATCAGAAAATTCAGAGAATAAATACAAAGATAAATACAAAAGAAATATCTAGAAGCAAAATTAGGAAAAAGACAAAACATGAAAGTTACTCATCTCGACGAGATCTACAAGTTTCATGTTGGATAAAAAGCCAAAAGAGGTCATTAGTACAAAAAGTATTTTTGGGGGTATTTTTAAAGGGATAAAAACACCGACTTTTTGAATTTGAGATGTTTTTGTATTTTTTAGTCTTTTTAAAGGTCGGACAATTAATCTACCTAATTTTTAGGTGTTTTTGGTGATAAAATAATTACAAGAAAAATAAAGGAAATTAAAAACAATTAAATAAGTTTAATTATACACAATATATTACATGATAAAAATGGAGAATTAATGGTGATTTTTAGTGGATTAGTTAAGATAGGGGTTTTAATATGTGATTTTTAGCATGATGAATACGAGATTCATTAGAAGTGTAACACAACAACCCTTAGGTTCCATAATCCTATTACCAAGTTCAATTCACAATCTGGTCAGAACCATCGTCCCAGTCGCATACTCTCGCAACCTTGAAATGATAGAATCATGTGTGTGGATTTTTCAGCTCTTTCCAGACAAATCACTAAACTATAAAAGAGTCTGTTCCTATGGTCACTCATCCTCGTGGAGACAGATATTTCCTTCTAAGGCCAGGTGTTGTTGGCCTTCAAAATTGAAAGGGGGAGAAACTAGAAGAAGTAGGAATGGGCCAGTGTAGTCTTCATTCCCTTGTGAAGCTTAGTCAGTGTAACTGAGTCTTCACCAAGAAGCAGTCTTTTTCTGAAGCTTGACCTTTTATGGAATTTTTGGTGTAGGATTCTTTTTGGATATTTTCTTTGATTGCATTGCTCTGCATTCTTGTTTGTGCCCTATTGGATATAGAGTCTTTTTGGTCTGCCCATGTTTTGGGGTCTTGAAAAAAGTTACGCTAGCAGACCATTCCTTACTCGAAGCATTGTCTCAATCCAATCTCCAGTCTTCAGATATAACTGTTACCAAAAGAAGTGGGTTAGAGTACCAGTTTCGACAATCTCCAAGAATGGTTCCTAAGCTATCCTTGACAAAGCGGCCTAGCATCGTCCCGACTTAGACTCCAAGATTTTTCAGCAATTCATCTGGGTGGAGCTAAGTATTAAGTGTGAGGTTTCCAATCAAGCCATTGTCTCAAGAGTCTTACGAATGATATGAAGGGTTCTATTAAGACACATTGAATCGAGTCATGAACATAGTGTCATGGAATCTAAAGAATTAGGTTAAGGTGACCTGAAGTATCCCAATTCTAGTCCTCAATGGGTTCTTCTGAAATTACGTGTATTAAGGTCTATACCAAGCTCAATCTTTAGACCTTATTTTGACTTGTTAAATTGTATTGGTTATTCCCTAAAATGTAGATGATATGTACAATGCAAGAAAATATTTTTGAGAAATAATTTTCTGATTTTGAATTTTTTATGGATTTTTTAAAAAAAAAGTTTTACAAATTTTTATGCAAGTTTTGAAAACA
This sequence comes from Ottelia alismoides, assembly GCA_037367405.1. NCBI lineage: Eukaryota > Viridiplantae > Streptophyta > Magnoliopsida > Alismatales > Hydrocharitaceae > Ottelia > Ottelia alismoides. The sequence continues at coordinate 324,755 of JAZKJV010008883.1, forward strand.
TTTGCAAGTTTTTATGAGTTTTTGGTTTTGCAAGTTTTTATGAGCTTTTAGTTTTGCCATTTTTTGGGTTTTTTAAAAAATAAAATAAAAGAGTTAGTGAAATATATATGTGCACACATTTACGCGGGAGTACTTCTATATATACAAGAATTAGGTGAAGAATTTATACTAGGTATTTACAGGTTGAATTTTAGTAGTTATTTAAAGGTTTGTATATGCAGAGTTTGTAAAGAATTTTTATTACTTAAATTATGTATATAGTTCTCAAAATAATTTAAAAATAGTTTTAACATGTATTTTGAAAACTTTATTTCAAAATAAATTTGACAAATAATTTTTTCTAATATTTAAAAAAATTTTGAAAATTATTTTGCAAAAAATTTTCAAACAATGTGTATAGGTTTTTGAAAGTAATTTTTGCAACTATTTTCCAAATCATTTGCAATAAGATTTTCAAAACATTTTATTTAAAAAAGAAAGGAATTTTTACAAATAAAACATTTTTATGAAGATTTAATACATTTTTTCAAAGTATTTTCCAAATGGTTTTCCAAAAGTTTTTCAAAGAAATTTTCCAAACATTTTTCAAACATTTTGCAAAACATTTTAACCTGTTTATTAACTGTAATTACAAAGAATTTGATGTGTGTTTTAATTTTATTGATTAGCCATATTATTGAAAATATGAAAGTATGAGTTATGGATAAAGTATATACAACATATATATGTCCCCCTATACTTAGCTTGAGTTATGTCCTCATAGATCAGAGAGAAAAAAGAAGACATAACTCGTGCTAGGTATAGGAAAGTCTACACTACAACGATTGAATAAATGAGAAGTCGACCGTCCCCCCTATACTTAGGATCAATTAATCCTAAGCATAATGGACTGTATACAACATGTAGGGAGGGTCGAAAACGAGAAAAAATAATTCAGCAACTCGATGTGTCCCCCTATACTTAGGGTAAGAGATCCTTAAGTATAGACAAGAATATCAACAAGAGAGGAGACATGCGAGGGGACCAGCAAACAGATAAAAAGAAAAGAAAAATAAGTTGTAGGAATGTACATATCATTGCCCCAATACTTAGGGTAAAAGATTCCTAAGTATAGGTAACATCAATAGTGATGAAATAGAATGAAGAAAAAAACATTCGACTCGTCCACCTCCCCTATACTTAGGATGAAGTGCATCCTAAGACGGGCAAGACACACGGAATGAGGTGGATGACAGAAATGGTAGATGTAAGGAAATAAACAAAAGCGGATATACAAAGTGATGGTTATACAATGATCAAGAAGGTAGATAGCGTACCTTCTTATGCGATCGCTGAGGAATGGATCTAACAAGGTGTAAGTCAATATTGGGGTCATCTGCTGACATAACCCAGTCAGAATCAACATGGAGTAGATCCTCAGTGATCTCAAAACAAAAAGGCACGAACTCATCAGTGGAAGTAGTATGGTCAGGTTTGACCTGGGAAGTCTCTCCTAAGTCTACCCTCCACACTAAGGTGTCTATGGTGTAAATGATGCAGATCTCATCAACACATCGCCACACACAGGAATAGGGAACTCTAAGGTCTATGTTTTCTGAGCCTTGATCCTTGAAGAGAAATTCTCAGGACTCAGTATCATCCATGATAAAGAAAACCTCGCTGATATCTTCGGGTAGGTCATAGTCCTCGGGGTCTGCTGGCACATGTATACTCTCATAATATGTGGGTTTCTAGCTAGCGATTGGTGTAGTGATCTTCTCAATCCAAATGCTCTCGTTGTCAGACCGAAAGCATATCTCTCCATATCCATATTCCGCAAGAAAGGGTCGGCCCAGTATGATGGGAGTGCACTCCACAGAGGTGGAGGTCTCCATAGACAGGAAAACAAAATCTACTATGAAGCTCATGCCCTAGATCTGAATGACGATATTTTCAAGAATTCCCTTCTCCCTCTTTATTGATCCATCAACGAATTGACAAATCATCCTGGTTTTCTTGAGAGGCTCCAGAATGAGTGATTGTATGAGTGAGAAGGGTATTATATTAATCAATGCACTATAGTTAAGGAGAGTGTGATCACAATGGTAGTCAAAAATAGCTCATCTCATGAGGGGTGTACTAGTGTCCCCTTTCCCAGTGGGTAGACGGTGGGTGATGGCATGGGCAATGACTATGGTTAAAAGGTGTCACTCGGTTCCACGTCGTCGCTTTCTCTTCTTGGGTGTGGGCGCGGTTATTTGGTTCATGGCCTTTCAAAGTAGGTCATCAATAATATCCTGAATAGCCGCTACCACTTCAGGGTTGGTCAAATCTTTTTTAGATTTCCTATCTTTTCCATACTATGGAAGAGATTGGAATCATCATCTACACAAGGCTGACTAAGTGCAGTCTATACAGTGTCTTCCTCGGGGGTGAAGAAGGGGGGAACTGTGGTGAAATGTGTGTGTGGCCAAGAAATGTGGCATGGTTTCCCTCTTCTCACAAACAGACCCGAATAGGTGTCTTACATTATTATCTTTTTGTATTTTTATATTTTTCTCATTCTTTTGTATTTTTGATAATTGCAAGCTCTCATAGGTGTCTTTTCGTGAATCCATGGTTCCAGAGGGTGAAGCAATAGTATGGATCTTATTTATACTAGTGAGGTCATATATCTTCTTCCTCATTTGCTCCACTACCCGGGGTCATGTACTCAAGAGTGGTGTCCATAAGAGGTAACTCCAACAACTTAGTATTAGGTGGATGAGATGGTGGGTATGGTGATGGTGGTGGTGGTGGGTAGTAACCAAAGTCTGATGTTTGAAACTATGGATGAGGTGGATATGTACAAAAAGAAAATTAGGAGCCAAGTCCTCCTGATAAAATGGAGGTGGACTGACTAGAGAATAAGAAGAATCTGCAAAGTCCGGATAAAAATGGCTCCACTTTGCCATCTCCGAGATAAAAGATGGGGATTGGGATATCACGATAATCAAGTCAAGATATGAAAGAAAAAGGCGCAAATGCACATAGTAGATTGAGTATACACACAAACACACATATCAATAAAAACAAACAAACCCCTCAATTTAGCAACTCAACACAGTGGAGACTATGAAAGTTCGATCTTTTTATCTTGTCAATTTTAGATTTAGGTGAGAAGATAGTTATTTACAAGCTTACGTGTCTAGTCATCTAGAGTTGTTATGTTCTAGTCGGCGTAACACACCTACCAAAACACAAGGACCACTTCGTCTATAGTCAAAGGCAAGTGCATTCAGTAATAACTCGGTCCAAGATCCTATCCAAGTGCTTAAGGCACAAGTCCAAGGATGGGGGCTCTATTCCTTATGTGTACATGCCTCTCTCGGTCTAGAAAGTACTTGTGAACAATGAGGGTGTTAAATTTTCCTAAAACAATGATTTGCCCTTTACGTTTGATTTTAGGGTCGAGTAGAATTAATAGTCCCAATTTTATTGGTTGTTACTTTTTTTGGTATTTTTGAATGCACGATGTCGAACGAGGTTTTGATTCCTTTAGTATTCTAAGGTGATCAAAATCAGAGGAAGAGGTCAGAAAAGAAATGCAAGCGGAAGTCAATGATATATGCTCAGTCAAAATATGCTCTCCTTGCTTCCCAGCTCTCTTCGTGCAGGATGTTAAACAGATTTAAACCCTATTCTATATGCAGATGCAAGCCGGTGAAATCGCCATAGTACATAAATTGCTATTAGTGTGAAGAACAGATGTTAACTACTCAAAAATGGAGCCAAAATGACCGATCTTGGAGACTCTTCGGTGCCCACCACAACGGATCCTGTTAGCGCTGTATAGACTCTCTCGTAGTGATCGATTCCAAATTTCAGTAATAAACAATTAATTTGACTAAGTCCAAGCTGAGAATCTATAGGTGCATGCAGTAATTAGTGATGTGGATCTAGTCTACCGAACAAGCAATCCTGTATTAGGACTCAATCACACAAAACAAATAAAAATAGGCGACAAAAAACTAAAACGCGTGAAACAAAATAAAAGAAAGGGAGAAAACTCGAAAACCGACGAGACCCAAGGTGAACAAACGCCCAAGCAATGGACCTCGCGAAGTAGTGGTGTCCAAATATCCTGAATTATTACAAACAATAAATAAAAATAAAATAAAACTCTCTCACAAGAAGAAAATAAAATTCTAAAATCATATGCTCCACTTCTTCTATCTTTCTCTCTCTCTCTTTCTCTCTCTCTCTTAGTCTCTCTCTCTGCCTCTCTCTCTCCTGCTCTCTCTAATTGGCTCAAAAAGGGAATAAGCCAATCTCCTTGCATCGTGAGTGTGTCAAATTTCAAGGAATATGTCGTCGCCATGTGATCCCTCACAAGAAAGTTAACAAAGAAATAATGGTCAGAAACATATAATCGAATGTCAAAAATAAATAAGTAGAAATGAAAGAGGAATAATGTACAACTAAGTATCTACAAGCAATGCTACACTATCCGTTGCTCCCAGACAATGGTACAGTTTGAAATATCCAAAACCTACTCGAGAGGCGATCGTGTGCACTCAGAAGGCGAGATACACAGTCGATGTGATGATCACTCACGAGAAGCCTCAATAATCTCAACAATCAACCGACAATTAATAATAAAGCAATCAATGCAAACTGGATCAAAATTTATTCTAAACCCTACAAATAAATATGTATAGTGCGCAAGTACGAGTAGGGTGTCGAACACATGGAACGATTAGGTGTAGCTACATTATTATTTATCTCTAATTAATGTATGTATATATATATATTTAATTGTATTACACTTAGTGTTTTTGTGGGTTTTTAATTATTTAATCATTGGTTTTTTATTTATATTTTTTAAAATTTTAATTTTACAATTTTTATTAATTTTATACTTTTTGATTTTTAATTTCTTTTTCTTTTTAATATGTAATAAGTGTTTATATAAAACTATATGTAATAATGTGTATAATATAAGAATATATATAGGGGTTGATGGGGCTGCCCCGCCCCATTTTTTGGCGATTTTTTTAATTTTTTTGAAAAATATCATCATATATATTCATCCCTATATCCCTCCTACATGCCATTCGAATTTCGTCAGAAACAGAGACTCCTACAGCCTCCATCCAGACAGAGATGTTTAAAAAAATCCTACGACCGTTAAAAAATGACGTCAAGATGGATGCCGTAGAAGTCTCTGTTTCTGACGAAATTCGAATGACATATAGGAGGGATATATGGATGAATATACACGGTGATATTTTCAAAAAAAATAAAAAAAATTACGAAAAATGGGGTGGGGGCAGCCCCATTTTTCCCATATATATATATATAGAGGGGTGATGTGAGAGGAGGACCTAACGAGAAGATAACATCAAATTTTGGACCATTGGATTGGAATTACATCAATGAATAATAACGATTCAACCACAATCACTCCTTTTTTGCACAAGACAACAATCCCTCTCCTCCTTTTTGCATAATCCAATACAATTTATTCTCTCTCTCTTTGAAATTAAGATCAGAATTTCTAGACGATGTCAGCGAACATCTGGAGCTCGTCCAAGGTGCCGTAGACGTCGTATGTGTCGTCGGTTGCTGCAGCAATGCATGTGGCTCTCACGACCCATTTTCTGCTCTTCCCATATCGGGGCTCACTAGAAGACCCCAATGCTCAGAGAAAATTCTCCACCATGCACGAAGCATAACTTCTCTCCCAACCAAATCTCATTCCACCACCTGGAATTCATACAGAAACATATGTTTAAAACCAATGCACGTAGAAGATGTCAGTCAGTCATGTTTGCATGTTTGTACGGACTTATATGCATGTACCTTTTTTATGTACTTATATATTTATAAAATTGGACGTTTCTTAATTTGATCTCCCTTCGTAATTGGACCTTGTTGAAGTCCAACAAGGCAAGGTCAAGGAATTCGGGATTCTTGTCTTCATGTTTGGCATATGTGTTCGTGAACCACGTTGTGTGAAATCTCAGAAACCTCCGGTACAGTGGCATAACCAGATCATATCTCACCTTCTCTTTAAGGTTAGCGTCCACTGTAGGGGCCTAGAGTTCTTGCAGTAAATTAGTCATCACTAACTTGATCTCATCCAGTAATGCCTCATCTTCGAAGGCAAGATAAGCAGCTTCATATAAGCTCAAGATTCGCCTGGGGTTACTATGAAGAAATCACGATTCCCATCCATTATTCTCCTCTCAGAATCTCTTAAAAACATCTGAAATTAAGCATTAATAAATTGAAGTTACTAAAAAAGCAACATAGGGTTCTGACTGTTTTATTTTAGTCTGAACCAATTGTCCAGATGTAACTGGTGAAATCTCCAAACCGCTTTCTCGAAAAAAACCTGGACAACAATGATGTGTAGTAACGATCCTTCCTGAATAAAACTTGCTCTCATTTATCGGAGACATATGTGAGGGTTCTAATAATATCGTCCTCGAAAGGATATCGTATCCAAGTTGTTGGAGGGTATCTATCAATTCAAACAACATTGCGGGTTTGGAAACACAAGAACTGAGCTGGTGTGCTCCCTTTGTTTGGAGCTCGTCAATCCTTCTTGTCTGAATCTCGTCCTATGCAAATGGGAGCTCAAAATCCAATAGTAAAGCTAAGCAAAAAAACAATATGAAGAAGAAGAGAGAAGCGGTATATATTCATCAAAGGATCAATGGTGACAGAATCGAGGTAGTCAGCATCCAAGGACTGGGGCTCATAGTTTGCAGATGTCCTGGGCTTTGGCTGCGTGTTTGTAGTCAAGAGAATGGACGGAACCATGACTAGTGTAAGACAAGAGAAGGACCAAGGTGAATGTCGGGTTAAACTTGCACCATACTCCTCACCAAGACATGCATGTATAACAGACTTGATACCATAGCCTTACTACGTATTTGATACAAATTAAGGTTCCCCATGACATACGACGTCTATGACACCTTGGACGAGCTCCGGATGTTCACTGACATCATCGAGAGAGCAACATGCATGAAGGGAGACTGCACGACTATTCTTTGGAGGGGGCAGGGCTTCTCACGGGGTGATTTCTAGTAGCTGAATATCTGAGAAGGTTTCAGAGAGAATTCATTTAGCTTTGGGCTGGAATGAGGGCGCAGAGAGAGAGAGAGAATAAGCTGTATTGGGTTATGCAAAAAAGATGAGAGATACGGTTGTATTGTGCAAAAAGGAGGGATTATGGTTGGATCATTATTGTCCATTGATGTCATTCCAATCCAAAGGTCCAAACCATTTGCTTTCATCCTCTCGTAAAGTCCTCCTCTCATATGATTACACCTACCTAGATATATAATATAATGAACATAAAAAATAAGGAAATATAAACAAAAACAATCCTTTTTATTTCTTAAAGAGTGTAAAATATTTTTTAGGTATTTATGATAATTAATAATAATATGTATATATAACTATATATATGTATATAAATACAATATAGGGCATTCTATTTTTAAATACAGTTATATATAGTCAAAATAATAAAATAAAATATTTTTTTGTGTTTTTTATATATTCTTCTATTTTGTGATTTTTTTGTGATTTTTACTAATTTTTATATACTTTTAAAATGCAAAATATCCGAAATCAGGGAATAAGTAAATTAGCTAGTTATTTTGAGATTTAAAAATATATAATAGGTCCAAAATTGCTCAAATCTATTTTTAGTATATACTAATATGTATATATAAAAACATGAGATAGAAAACTCTTTTTTGAAAAATTTTATAATTATTTTAGGGTTAGCGAGGGTTTTTTATTTTTTGATTTTTCTTTTGTAGTTTTTAGTGATTTTTGGTATGCAGTGATAAAATATAGTAATAAATAATAGTTAATTTTTTGGAATTTTTAATAAATGTTTTTTATTTTTTTTGTATTTTTCAAGCTAAATAGGGAATAAAAGGGCTCCTTTTTATTTTTATAAATAGAAAGTAAGAGAAAAATTCTAAATGGAATACATGGCGTAAATGGGCATCAAATCAGACATTTACCCTATTTTTTCATAATTTTTGGAGCACAACAACTGTTTATAGAAAATAAAAATGCAAAATTTAAATTATACAAGCTGGAAGGGGTATATTTGCAATATAAATTAAATGCGAGGTGTTTTGTGCAAAATACTAAAAAGTTTTCAATGTAATTTACAAAATTCTAAACTAAATTTCAATAACATAACCCGGAGGGGTACAAGTTAAATTTACCCAACTCACATGGGGGGCACATAAGCCGAGCTAGTAGTGGTCCTACTTGTAATTTCCAAAATATACAGGGGCTTCGATGTAATGTTTCCATAAAAATAAACATGTAATTAAATATTTACATGGTTTTTTAATAATTAAAAAGGTACGGAGGGGGCTTTTGGAATCTACCCCACTTACGGCCCTTGATCGCATGGTTCTTCACCTCTCACGTGGAGGATCCTATGGTTGTCGTCTCGCATTGCTTCGACTTGAACGGATGACCCAGTTTAGATCTGGATCGTGTTCTTGATCTAACGGTTGTCAAGGGGTATGGATGAACAATGAAAGAACTCAGCGAAGCGGAACTTTTATCTCCTCGTTCTTCTACGTCCGATATCTTCTCCGAGATCCAGCAATGACTATAATTTCCTAGGCATCCTCCGTATGTCCAGATGGCCTCCAATGGTGTCCATGTGCCTAACAATGGGATCTGGAGCTCGACTTCTTTCGCATGACCTAGAGCATATGTTGAGCCTCTATTTGAGGCTCTAGGTGGTTCTCACTCCTAGTCCTTGCACCACAAAAATCCATGGCTCGATGGCTTCTTCCTCGGCGGGATTATGAAGTTGTTGGCGATGAATGGAAGGAATGGCTAAGAGCTATGGCGATGGCGTTGGAAAGAGCTTTGGATTCCCAGATCCATGATGGACTTGGGTCAGAAAGTTAGGGCAAAATACATAGAAAGTGTAGAGGATCGGAATGGTGTGAAGATCGGGGCAGAAGAATGATCGGAAATGGGTGAATTTGACCTTGAGCTTAAGCTCTAGGTCAAAAGAGGCTCTAAAATTACTCCTAAATTATACACTGAAAATGGAAAATAAATTCGGGAAATGAATTCTAAGACCTAATTTTACCTAGAAACGGAAGAACAAGGCCTTTATTCGACCAGGGGGTCGAAGAGGCAAAACCGCCGATGCACACTCCAGCGATGAGATTGGATCTCCTCCGACGATGCTCCTCCTCGCTATAGGAGGTAGCTCCTGACTCCTATCACCAACTAAGAACTGTAGGTGCCAGATCTGAAGGGCTAAGAGCTCTGTAGGAGTGATCAAATCGTAAAATGGTGGAGAAGGGTGAAGCTTTATAGATGGATAAACAACTATTTTCGAGGCATGGTGGTGTGTTGGGTGTTGGTGGAAGGCGAAGGGAGTTGGCTTGGCAAGGATGAAGGGTGTGCGGAGATCAAAAATGTGGAGGGCTCAAGGCGAAGGCGGTGTGATGGTTTGAGTGAAAAAAATGGAGATATTGGGTACCCCATGAAATTTGACAGGGCGGCCCAAACAGACAGTATAGTTGACCGAGGTCAACAAAAGGAGCGATCTGGTTGTTCCACGTGGACCAACCAGATAATTCCTCGATCAAAATCCATTATAAAAATCATTTAAAAATAGAAAATGAATTAATTAAATTTTTTATAAAACATGAAAAATGTTTGTAATTTAATGTAATATTTAATACATATTTTTATTTATTCTTACAAGGCTATTTATTATAGGTTAATATTTACATATATAATACATGTATTATGTATATATTATTTTTAATTTGTATTTTACATTTTATTATTTTATAAACGCCTTTTATATTTTTTAATTTATTTAATTACATATTTGGATATTTTTAATTTATTTTTCTGAGTTTATTTGTATAATTAATTATGTAGGTATATTATATAGGTATATATGTATACTTCATCTATATATTGGAAAACATTATTTATTTTATTTTATTTTTAATAGTTTATTATATTTTAATTATGTACATGTATTTTAAATAATATTTCCAAATTTATAAAAATAAAATAAAGTGAAAAATAAAAAAATAAATATATTGAATATATTATACAAGTATACTGCGTAGTTGAGGCCTAAAACCTAACTTTTGTGTCTAAACTCCAAATTGAATGAAATCACCTTCATTAAATAGCTTATTTATTTTTATAAACAATAATTGTGAGTTTGGTCAATTTTGAATATGTATGGAGAAGATACAGATCTGCAAAGTTTTCTTTGCGGCTTTTTACTTTGTGTGCCAGGGGCACGCTGTCCATTATTTTTCAATGAAATCAATTTTGCATTTTTCTATTATGTACAATATTCATGTTTAGGGTTTTATTATTTGAGGTATAAAAATAATAAAATAAAATGGCTCCCAAAATGCAATAATTGGGTAAAAATAATCAGGGTTTTCTATGTATATTCTGTACAGTTTCTCTGCCCTATCTCCCCCTACTTTATTCATTGTCGATCAAATCATCATGATAACTGGGCTTGGGGTTTCGAGTCATTTTGTATCTTTGACACTTCATTCTTTTTCTTTTCTTTCCTTTATCCTTTTATTTTGTACTTAATACAATATTTATATAGTATTTTCTCTAAATTATTGAGTGTTTATTTTCACAATTTAATGATATATACATGCATTTAACTAGGGATTTAGGGCCGAAATGAAAGAATAAAGGTGGTGAAATGAGGATTCATCAGGTATAGATTGCATATGTGAGAAGAGTTGGACAATTACCCATATTCAAATGATGAAGTATTGGAAGATCATAACATGGAGAGATGGATGTTAGCAATAATGTATAAAGTAGATTAAATGCACACGTGTTGTGTATGGGCCCTCGAGGGTCCACCTAAAGGGATCAAATCCATTGGGTGTAAATGGATCTTCATTGGAAAGAGGGAATCAAGCGGGAAGGTAGAGACCTTAAAAGCATGACTCATGGACAAGAGCTACATACAAAGAGAAGTTTGCTTGCAATGAGACTTGATCTCTCGTGACCATGCTTATATCCATTAGCAATTTGCTAACTATAGCTGCACAACTTGACTATGACATCTGGAAGATGGAAGTCAAAATTTCATTTCTCAATGGATACGTCAACAAGGATATTCATATGGAGTATCCTCAAGGATTCATAAGTTGAGAAAGGCAAAATGTGAATGCTAAGATACTCCATCGTTGGTACTAAACAAGCTTCTTGTAGTTGGAACATCCTATTTGATGAAGTTTTAAAGATTATGATCTCATACAGAATCTTGATAAACCATGCGAAGCTTAATGGGAGTGTCATAATGTTAATCGTGCTAAATGTATATGAATTCCAAATAATTTGGAATGATATAAGGATGATGATAAGTGTTTTAAAATTTGTTCATCCCATACTTTTGTGATAAAAGATCTCAAGGATGCATGTTAGATCTTAGTTATGAATTTGATTAGAAGCAAACAAAAGAGTGCATTGGGACCATTGCATCAAGGGTACACCATGGACAAATAACACATGGAAAATTCTAAAGAAGGCTTCATTCCCATAATATATGGTAATCACCTATCTAAAGGTATATCACCTCAAAATGTTGAGGATGTAGATTTGGATATTGTACATGAGATCCCATGGCGAGCCATTTTTTAATAAAATTTATTGCAAATCACTCCTTAATCTGAGATGAAGATTAACTAATTTGTATAACAGGTCCCTTCATACAATTCAGGTTAGGTACCATGGACATCTTGATATCATACAACTGTTGATATCAAGGTTGGATCATAGAGGCTGGTGAATGGTAGAATATCTGAGGTATTAGATTGCCGACTCACTCGCACCATCAAGTGATTATCAAGAAAATCATACCCATCCCGAGAAAGAGATATCCATCCTAAGTAGTAAAGGGAATATTGTTTTTATTTGATTAGGATATGCCTCATAAGTTTTGAAGGTAATTATAAATGTTAAAGCCATGTGTCAATATATGTACAAGTAAAATGCACCACTGAATTGATTGAAAACATAAGAAAAAGTGTAAAGTGAAAACAAAGAAAAGAAATGCGATAAAAATTTGAAAACCATGGACAACAATTAAGATAAATGGAGTACCATGGCCCCGACCCCCTACTTGGGTCAAAACATGCTTAGAAATAAAGTCCATATAAAGTCGGGAATCCTTACATGAGAACCTATGTAAAGAAGAATGTATATTTATTTCAAGGATTTGAGATTTATTGATATATTTATATAGTAGTATTTTTATTCGTTTTTATATTTTCTATACACTTTATTAGAGAAGCTACACAAAGTTTAAGTTGCAAGAGAGTTAAAATAAAAATGTAAAAAAATGTAATTTGTACATATATTTACATTGCAGTTGTACAATAGGCTTCGAAAGTCTTAACTCTCACTTTTCTCATTATTTATATGATATTATTATATACGAATATCAAGCACAAGATGAAGTTTGAAAGCGAGTTGCAGTCATTTAGAGTTTTCTAATAATAAAATTGGTTCCAAGAAGTTTGTATATATATAATTAGATTTTGTGTTTTCTTCTTAGTTATTTAGTGTTTATTTTAGGAATAATTTTATATTGGGATAATTACACCCATAACCCTGAGTAATTCCTCAATCTCAATCATAACCTTGCATAATCGCGAATTACACGAGAAACTCCGAGTAATGCTTAACCTTTACATGGCATAACCCTGTGTCAAGTGTCGTTTCCAATCTCCGTTAACTTCAACGGAAAAAGTTAATTGTGGACAAATTTGCCCTTCAAAATATTTTATATTTACAAATTGCGAACCCTTCATTTGCGAGGAACGACTTGTATGGGCAGATACCGGAAGGATTCAGCAGCTTGTCCCTTCTCCAGCATTTGAATTTGTCCCACAACTCCTTTTTCGGCCCCATTCCGGCAACATATGGGTATCTGGGATCTTTGAATGTGCTATCGCTTTCAAGCAACAATGTTTCTGGTACTATACCTCCGGAGATTGGCAACTGTTCTAATCTCAGCATATTGGATTTGCGATCCAACCAGTTATCGGGTCCCATTCCAACCGAAATCTCCCACCTTGGTAAATTGACAGTTCTTGATCTTGGTGCTAACCATCTCACAGGTGAGATACCATCCGAGATCTCCAAATGCTCTGCTCTCGATACCCTTCTCTTGGATGGCAATGATCTCTCTAGCAACATACCCGGTAACTTGTATGAGTTGCCGAAGCTGCGGGTGCTGAATCTCTCTGGAAATAACCTTACCGGCACGATCTCGGCAGAGCTCGGGGCACGCTTTGGTGACCCATCAACGTATGTCGCCAACCCGAACCTTTGTGGACAGCCGCTTGGGCAATGCAGAGACGGGCGTGCAAGGAAAAGAAGAAATAGAGAGAGACTAATCCTCTTGATCTGCATTGTAATTGGCACTGCGATAATCCTCTCTCTGCTCTGCTGCTGCTTCATCTTGAGCTTACTACGGTGGCGGAGGCGCTTCCTGGAAGCACGAGGGGGTGCAAAGAAGCCCAGCCCGAAGTGACGAAGACGCAGCACAGAGAGCATAACCAGTGGAGTGGAAAATGGTGGGCCGAAGTTGGTCATGTTCACCAGCAAGATCTCTTATGCGGAGACGATGGAGGCGACGAGGCAATTCGACGAGGAAAACGTGCTAAGCCGGTCTCGCCACGGGCTCGTCTTCAAGGCATGCTTCAAAGATGGTACAGTCCTTTCGATCCTCTGCCTCACGTCCACGTCTCGTCGCCGCATCCCCTGGTCCAACCCCGCCACCCCCAGCAGCTCATGCAAGGAGACCCTGACGCCCGAACCCACCGCCCTCCCACACGCCCGCCCCCAAGCAGCTTCAGGAAGAAGAACCTCCCCCCCTGTCCCGGCGGCCTCCCCATGCCCGCTCGAGCAGCTCCTGGAATTCCTTCCCCCCCCCCCCCCAACCCCGGCCGCCTCCCCATGCTCCCCCGAGCAGCTCGTGGAAGACCACCCTCTCCCACCCCCACCGGCTGCCTCCCCACCCCCGCCGGCCGCGTCCCCAAGCCCGCCCCCCTCCCCCACGCCCGCCCCCAAGCAACTCCAGGAAGAAGAACCCCCCCCCCCCCACCCGGTCCCCTCGCCCAGCTCCTGCTCCGCCTCGTCCCCCCCCCCCACTCTGCAACCGCCCCCCGCAACTCTGTAAGCCCGCCTGCAACCACCCGCCTCGGTCGACTCCCGTTCCCCCTGACTTTGCAAAACAGCAACAAGACATCATGCCACGTATGCGCTGGGATTTTTTTTAGATTAATCACAACCGTTAGATCTTTCATTGGTTAGATTAACTCAATCATGTGGTTAAGTTAATGAAGAAAGTAACGGAAGGGTATAGATGTAAGACGGCACACTTATTCAGGGTCCTGAGCGTAATTCACGATTATGCAGGGTTATGATTGAGATTGAGGAATTACTCAGGGTTATAGGTGTAATTATCCCTTTTATATTTCTATACCCTACATTGGAAAGAGTTAGTTCATAAAAAAAGAAATAAAATTCATTTGTTAGTTTGAATTTCTATTTATTATGCACATATGTATGAATGTGGACTTTACAATTATCTCTTCTTTTTATTTTCCACTTATTTTCCCACTTATATTCAAATTTGACTTGTTCTGCGGGGTATGGTCATTAATATAGCCTTTAGCTTTATTTATTCTTCGTTTATTTCAATTGTGTGTGTATGTGTTTCTTCATTTGTTTCTTTTTCTTTTTTCCTCTTTTTATGTGCTTTTATTGTTAGCAAAGCACTTGTATTTTATTGGATAGTATTTACAAAATTTTGATAGTAATATTTATTTACATATATTTAAATAATGGATTTGAGACAATTGGAAATATAAAGTAATGGATAATAGAGCCACTAATGTGGATTACAAACAAATCCTCTCCTCCATTGTGGGGCACACCCTACAAGATGCTGTGAGCTTTTATATCACATTAAGGCTTGGAGCTAGATTAGTAGATGTTACAACATGTTTTCTAAATGATTAGTTGAAACAAAACATTTTAGCGGCTCAAATAGAAGGATTTACATATGGAGACAAGGAAGACCATGTGTACAGATTAAGGAAGTCCTTATATGACTCCAAACAGTGTCTTAGACAATGATATAAAATATTTTATAGCTTCATGGTTGTTATTAGGTTTGATAAGAGCCATATGTTTATTGTGTTTACCACAACAAAGTTGATGGTCGATCCTTCATCTATCTATTGCATTAAATTGACGATACGTTGATTGTGTCTAAGAAGAAAGTTATCATTGATGATCTGAAGAAACTTCTTAGCTCAAATCTTGACATGAATGACTTTGGTGCAATAAAGAAGATTTCACGGACAGAAATCGTTGGGGATGTGTATTGTGGAAAATCTTCTTGTCACAACAGAACTATAGTAAATAGATCCTAGCGAGATTCAAAATATGTACAACATAACCTAGGTACTTCATCTGATATAAATATTAATCTTTTAATATCGTTTGTGCCTTAATCTAATGAGAGAAGAAGAACATGTCATGCATTCTCTATGCATCTATGTATGTTATGGTATGCATAAAACCAAATATTGGTCATGTGATGAGCGCGAAATCGATCGCTCAGATAAAGGTACTAATCGGTCGTTGTGACCCGAGCAATCAAATGCACTCAATCAAGAAAAATGAACCACTCAAAATAGATAAAATCAATAAAAATACGAAATAGACAAAAGCAGTCCTGCTATTGGATTAACTTGGTATAGCGACCAGGGTCGAACTCAAGGAGCACGGATTGGCCTCGCGGCCTACGAAGTAGTAAAAAGAAACAAAATAAAGGAAGAAAATATTTTTAGTGGTTTTTAAATATTTTTATATTTTTTTGGATTTTTAATGTATAAAGAAAATAAGAAAAACAAAGAAAAGCACACTTCAACAATTTATTTAAAGCACTAAAAATCAACCAAAAATTCAAACAAAAATATTTTTATGTATTTTATAATTTTTTATGTTTTTGGTGAACTTTTGAGAATTTTCTGATGTTTATTTAAATTTCTAAAAATCAAACAGTGACTGAAAGAAGGGGTACTGTCCAGCCGAGCCAAAAAGCCCTAGATAAAATATTTAAGAGCCTCAAAATGGTCGGGAGATAATTTTCCTGTAAAGAAGATAAAATGAGGAAAATTTAGGCACCAATTTTATTGTTTTTGGATTTTTAATCTATTTACTAGAATTTTTATAAGTTTTTGAGTGTTTTTAATTTTTTAGTAGTTTTCATTAATGAAAAATAGCCAAAATTGGCTAAAAAATCAAACTAAGCAAAATAGACAAATGACAAATTTTTTGTATTTTTTAGACACTATTTAATATTTTTTTGTGATTTTCAAAGTTAGACAGTGACAAAAATAAAGGTTTTTGATTTTTAAAAAATATCAAATGAAATCAGAAATGTCCTCAAAAATCCACGAAAATTTTACACCATGGCAGGAGCCATGTTTTCCAATTTTCGTTGGATTTGGAGGTGTTTTGCTATTTTATTCAAAAATAAAAAGAAGCAACAGTGCACAAGGACCTTTCTGCAATTAAAACAAAGTTCTGGGTCCCTGGAATAACAACCCTAGAAAGTATAGGTATATGAGTGCAAATTACCCTCCAGGCCACGCACGATACGCGTGACTCAGACATGGAGGGACCAAATTGCAATTCCTATTTATAAAAGTACAAAACGTAACAGGGCAAAAAGACAGGACCAATATTGCAAATACACCAAAATATCACGTGTCAATGCACGTGTCCACAACTGGCAGGGGTAGAAATGCAAATATGATAAATAGAAAGGTTCACAGTGCAATTTTTACAAAAACTAAACAACGACACTACGTATTTACAGGACTAGAAAATAAATGCATAAAGTGAAGGGGCCTAAGAGCAAGTTACCCCTTATTTATTATCCGAGAAGCTGATGCACGACGCGTGGAAGATCGGATGGATGGGATGTCGCGCCGCACACAAGAGAAACCCTCGAGTTGATCCGGCGGCTGGAATGCGTCCACGTGGACGATCAGACGATGGTGGTGCAACGAGAGTCTCCGAAGAAGACCTGGCTTGGATCGGATGGAGGTGACGAAGCCACGTGCTAGATCGGAGGGCTGGAATGTGTTGTGGCTTGGCCTCGAGGATTCAACGGTGATGATCGGACCTCGGAAGATCTGGCGGTGGATGCTGCTCCGTGGATGGATGGACACGATCTAATCTGGAGCGTCGAAGCCGATCTGACGGTGGACGAGGATCCTGGAGGAACTGGACGCCAGCGACTTTCGTCGGCCCTCTGTGCGCACGGTGGACCTCGTCTGCCGCTCCTGAGGTGCGAGGAAGCTTCGTCGTGAAGCTCCGCACCTGATGTGCTGCTACGATGAAGACGAGGAGCTCCGGAGAGCTCCGGCGACGTGGAGGAACGGGAGCCCCTGTGCTCTGAAGTTTCGACCTCCAGATGAGGTCGATTGGTCGAGATACCTGCACAGGAAAGAAGCTGGGTCGAGGGCAAACTGCCTCGACCCGTCAGAGTGGCAAAAGGGTGGCTGATGCGTCGATATGGTGGGTCTCCGGCGAGCGGCGGAGGTGAAGACCTAATGTCCTGCTCCGGGGCGAGACAGGAGGGATGGCTGGGTGGAGAAGGTGGAGAGGAGTCAGGCGGAGGTGGTGGATGGTCGGACTGGCAGATGGGTGGTCGGAGTCGAAAGGTGGAGGCGGCGGAGCTAATCTACTGAAATCGGAGAAATCGAAACCTAAACTAATCTACGGGCTAAAGGAGCTACCTGATGGATGCATTCGATTGGGCTATAGCTGATGAAGCTCCTGGTCGTTGCCTGCAAGGGGCCGTCGAGTCCCTGAGGCTCAGCGCGCTCGCGGCGGCGCACGGCGGAGTTAACCACCGGATCAGTGGATTCCTTGGAACTCGGGCCTCGCTTCCACTCGAGGACACACAGCTGTCACTCGGGTGCTCTGGAGGAGCTCCTTGGCGGCGAGCAGGAGTCCAAAGATGGAAGAATTAGGTCGCCGGAGACGACATTAAATATGATTCGGTGTCCGAGAAGATGATGGTCGGGCGAGTAGCGCGGAGCTCGGATCCTCCAAACCCACCCCGGGCGAGGGTCCTGGATATGCAGTGATCAATCGGAGCCCGGGGTTAAGGAGAATGGCGATCGGGTCGACCGTGAAGAAATTGGTGAAATCGGGTCGGTCAGAGCAGACCCGACTCTGGTGGTCCTGGGGGGAGAGTTGACCGGGGGTCAACAATCCCCCGTGGACCAATTAGAGCCCGCCAAGCACATTAATTTTGATTTATTTATTTGAGCTAGAAAATGATCGAATTAGCAAAAACTTAAAACACAAAATATTTTTCTTTTATTTTTTTTTCTATTTTTTAGTGATTTTTAATTAATTTTTCAAAATAAAAATAAGCTATATACAATATAGTACTATACATAGGTATTTATACAATATATAGGATTTTTGATTTTGATTTTTAAATTATTATTTTTATACACTTTTATTCCCATTTTATATTTTATTTATTTTCATTATAAAATAAGGAATAAAAAGGTATTTTACTTTATTTTTATTATTTCAGTACATAGGTAAAATAAATATATATGTACCTATATATACATGGTATATGTACAATATATTTTTGTATTTTTAATTTTGCTATTTTTATTTTGTTTTTGTTTTGATTGTTCTTATTTTTTTTATTTACATTATAACATAGAATATTTACAAAAAGTTTGGAAATTAATTTTATTTATTTCCAAGGTTAAGTAAATACATAGAAGTGGTTTATGTACATGGTGAAGGTAGTATTTTTGGTCTTTTTGATTTTTATCTTTTTCTTTTGTTTTTACACTTATAAATATATACAAGTATTTACAAACATATTTTTGGTGAGGAAAATATCTTTATTTTATTTACACAAATATTTACACTCATGAGCCCCTATCTCCCTCTACTTTGGCTTTTATGCGGTCAGGCCCATGCTGAGCCCTCCCTTGGGTTAGGTTGCTCAATATTTATTCTAAATATTTCCCTCTTTTTCTTTTTAATCTTTATTCTTTTATTTTTGCACAAAAACATGCTAATTATAGAGTTTTACACAATGCATGCTTTTGGTAATTATTCCTATTTGCACATATCTACATGCATTTGCAAAGGTTTTTGTAGCTAAAATATAAGAATAAAGAGTGATGAATGAGTATTCATCACCCCCTATACTTAACTTTGCTAGTCCCTTAGCAAACACTTATTTGAAAAAGAAGTGAAAAAGAAAGAAAGAAAAAGAAAAAGAGGATGTACATGGATCAAGGTTGATTATTAAACTTGCCTTTATCAAATCGGGGTATGGAGCTCGATCAGATCTTTGGATTATTAATGTGTCGGAACCTTATTTGGACTTAAGTCTAAAACTCAACAGCCTCTAAGTTCCACTAATCAATAACCAAGACTCCTCAATGCTCCAGATCAGAACAAGTCATCAATCACAAACCCTGAAGACCATGAATCTTTTCTTGTCCTGTGAATGTGAAGTCTAAGCTCTCCACCTCAGAAATGGCAACTTGACAATCCTCCCCAACAAGGTAACTCTATGACCTCAGTCTGGCCACTCTTTCCTCGAGGAGCGGGGTATTCCCTTCTATGTTCAAGTTCAACCGGCTCAAGAAGAGGAGGAAGAAGAGAATGGGTCAAGGCCAGTATAGCCAAGTACCCTTGGGAGCTTGACCAGTGTAGCCAAGTCTCCCTGCTGCAAGCTACAACAGGTGGATCATGAAAACAAGCTTTGCTTATTGCACTCTATATACATACTCCGGTGGGATTATCATTTTCTATCAGACCCACCACTTTTTTGGAGTTCTTTTCTTTTTGCACTTTTTTTTTCAAGTGCATCTGTACAACATATACATGTGCAGCATATATACAAGGAGTTTTTCCTCTTGAGCCAGTAAACTATCCCTCTTTTGAAGCCTTATTGCAACCCACAACTCCCGTCGTTAGACCTCATTGCAACCAGACCAAGTTGAGACGCACTTCCTTCACTAAAAGAAGAAGAGAGGTTCCGCCTAGAAGTACTACCCTCATATGCTACCCCAAGTCAAGGAAGACTGTCTCCTCACCACCTCATTCGTAGAGAGCTCGGTGCATAGTGCTGGTGTCCAAGTAAAGCCATTGTCTATATGAGTCATGTGTTGTTGTTAAGTGCTCTACTTAGGCTCATTGAGATGGCATGTGATCATAGCCTAGTGGACTCAAAGAATTAAGTCACCATGGACCTGAAAAGCCTTAAACCTAAGCCCTATAAGGTTCCTCTTAGAAATTAGGTGGATTAAGATCTTAATCAAGCTCCATTTCTCAATTTGATTCCATGCTAGTTTAAACGTCAACTATCATCCAGAAAAACTATATACATATGTACAAAAGATGCTTATTTACATAAAGTTTACAATCATGCAAAATTTTTGAAAAAGGTTTTGAAATCATGAATGGATGATGCATGAAGTGCAAGTTTTGCAAAAAGATATTTACACACATTTACACAAGATTTTTGCAAACTTTTTATTTTCAAAACATTTTGGAAAAATTTTGTACTATATACATAATTTTGATAAGAAAATATTTACACAAGCTTTACACAAAAGATTTTTGAAATCATTTTTACAAAAATAATTTGTACACTAGCTATTTATGTGCAAATAAAAGAAGTTTATGTACATGAAAATTTTTTAATTTTTGTGATTTTTAGCCATTTTATTTATTAACACACTCACACAAAGTACGAGTTATGGCTAAAGTATATATGAAATATATACACCCCCCCTATACTTAGCTCGAACGATGTCCTCAGAGTCAAGAACGATGAAGAAGACATAACTCGTGCTTAGTATAGGGAAGTGAAAAGGAAGGCTATATACAAAGAAGAATGAAATAGAAAAAGTCAACAGAAGTCTCAAGTCTTCCCCCTATACTTAGGATCAAATAATCCTAAGTATAGCAGGATGTATACTAAGGGAAAACCTGAGTGGAGAATGTACATGGTCTACCCCCCTATACTTAGGGTGAAATACCCCTAAGTATAGGCAGCAAAAACAGGGGTAGGAAGACACGAAGAAAACCACGAATATCTACAAGATGGAGGATCATCACTCGCCCTATACTTAAGGTGAAGAACCTTAAGTATAGGCAACGACAGAAGTGTTGGAACAAAACAAAGAACAACCCAGTGTCTCCACCCCCCTATAATTAGGATGAGCAATATCCTAAGTATAGCAAAGATAATCCTAAGCGAGACCTGGGGTGAAAACAAGAACGGAAGAAAGAAGGATCAAAATAAGATGAAACACGTATATACAAAAGAGTACAATGTTGAGGTGCCTCTCAACAAGCGCTAGGTTTTACACCCCTAGCTAGGCACAAAGGCTAGGACAATGCAGTATCAAGGTTCAGGACGGCATCGGTAAGGCGAATGTCGTACTGTCGTCGCAGTCTCGGTGTGAGAACAACGACGAACTCAACAGTGTAAAGTAAGACACCCAGGTATGCAATCAGGCGGGTGTCTGCTACCGGCCAAAGATATGGAGGTAAGTGGTCGGAATCCGGTAGCACAAAAGAAATCATCGGCTCTGGTTTAGACTGGAGTGAGAGTATAGAGCCGAAGAAATCAAACGTGGAGAAGGATGGATCGGTAATAGAATCCTATACGTCAATCAGTGTCTCAAGCAGGTATGGACAATCAAGATCAGGAGACTCTCTAAACAGACTGATATCCGATGAATAGAATGGAAGAAGATCAGGCAGATCATCGAATATCTCCTGGATGGGCTCATCCTCGCGAGGGTCGTCGAGGTGAGAAGACTCAGAATCAGAATGATATAAAAACTCGGTTTCGTGTTCCGCCAGATCGGGAACACTCTCAGTAGGTGAAACCAAGTACTCATCGAGTGCGGCATCCTCCCGCAGATAACCCTCGGGGAGAGATGCAAGATCAGAAGTGACAAGAAGAGGATCAGGATCTAGATTGGCATCTGCGCTGCTATCAAGTATCCACTCAGTGCACCAGGTTGCATCATCATCAAAAGTGTAGGTCTCGGCAATCTGGAAGCAGGAGAAGGTACTAGTCAACACCGCGGAAGCTGGCAAAGTGTCTGCGGCTGATCCTCGCTCTGCGGCTATGCTGTTTGTCAGCTGGTCCTCAGGAAATGTATTTATCTCAACAAAGTGGAGGACAAAAGGCTCGAAGACGGGACTCTCTGTATCAACTCTCTTAAAGTGCTATCCCTCCTCAAGCTGTGGTTGTTGGGCTGAGTCCTGGTGACTATCTGCATCCAAGAAGTGTCTCTGCAGGAAGGAAACTGACTCCTCCGGGACTGGAAACTGAAGTAGCTGAATCAATGGCTGCAAAAGCTGGGGCTCCTCCGGCTCCTGGAGTATCAGAAGATCTGATATCCAAGACTCGTCAACTGAGAACTCTGGGACTGACTCGAATTCCAGCTGGAAAACCAACGGGAACTCAAGTAGACTCTGGGTCCGAACCTCTGCTAAGGAAGTCATCTCCTCTGTCCGTGGTGCTGTCAGCTCCATGTCCTCGGGCTGGTGTGTAGAAACTGTCTCATCATGTAAAGTGACACACCGCACTGGTACTGCATCGTCCGCATGTGTTGTCCCGACCATGGCATCTCGCGAAGAAGATCTCTGTGAAAGTAGCCTCGAGATGGTATCCAGGAAGTGAATGCCGGAACTGCGGTGTGAACCACCACATGTGGTAATCACCAGTGCAAGCTGCTCTGCGGTCATCCCCCGCATGGAGATCTCTATCAAGTCTGTAAGTGGAAGTCCGTGCTCAGGTAATCTCCTTAAGAGGTCAAGAAACCTCGACCATGCCTCGTGCAATGGCTCATGGGGGTCAACTGAAAAGTCCATGATCAAAGACCGCATGAAATCTGCTCTCCGTGGAGGGAAGTATCTCTGCAGGAACTCTCGGCGTAGCTCTCTCCACGTCTCGAATGTCCTCCCCAATCGTCGGTGCCATCTCATGGCTCTGTCGTGAAGCGTGAATGGGAAGGTCCTGCTCATCAGCTCCTCTGCAGTGACGTCTGAATATCTCTGTGCTCTACAAAACTCCTCGAAAGCGGACAGGTGAAGATACGGCTCCTAGTGCGCCTCTCCTGAAAACGTCGGCAGTCGCTGAATGTAATCCAAATCCAAGACGAATGGACCTAGTGTAGAAGCTGACTGAGCTCCATGTGCTATCTGCTCCTCCATCCTTCTGGAATAGGATATGTCTGTTGATCTCCACTGCTCTCTCTGGTCCCCAACGAAGTGCGCTCTCAACTCAGCAACAACATCGTCCGGGTCTCGCATCTACTCTAGCTGGTATCCTCGGACGTCTAGCACAGCCTGCCCAGAGTGATGAGATGAAAGGGAGGGAGGGAGCGGGAGGTTGGTCGGAGATCCGACCTCCCTAGAAGGTGGACTGGAGTGATGGTCAGAAAGCGAAGAAAAAGCCGCAAGAGTCGGCTCACAGTGAGGGGGATCCATCATCCAGGGGAAAAAGAAGAGAAGAGGAAGATTGAAGGGAGGTGAGGGTGGGAAAGCAGATAGATAGAGAAGAAGATGGGGAAGATCGAAGGGATCTGGCAATCACACAAGATGAACAAGCAAACCCCCAATTCACCTACGCACACAAAGCTGAAGACCGAAGGGATCGGTCAATTATCTTGTCAATTTTATTTTAGGTGATCATCCAGTCTATAAGAGCGATTACGTGAGGTCAATAGGTATCCAGATCTTTCTCAACCGACTAACCGTACTGAAAGCCCGTAATCAGTTAAGAAAAGATCGGAGGCTCTATCCTAATGTGCGAATCACTCTCTCGCTCATCCTAACCAGACAAGGAGGGGGTTACTCTCCCCAAGATAGATTTTCAATGAAGTGTCTTTTAGGTCAAGTATGATTAGCAGTCCCGATTTTATTGTTTTTGTTTTTAAATATTTTTCAATAAAAACAAACGCCTAACGAATTTTTCGGTTCTCCTGATTATTTAATCAAAAGCAGGGGGGAGAAGACGAAAAAGCCGATGCACGATAAATCAATGATGCATGCATTGTAAGGAAGGCGTACCTGACTCCAGCGCTCTACATGCAATATGATCCGCGCATAAATGTAAAGACAGAAAAGTAAACTACCTATATGATGCAACAGGAAAGCCGAGTCCTAGACGAGCAATTTCTGCACGCAGAACCGTCTAACCGGTCACCGACCTCCAAGCCAAAGGGTCCGGTCTTGGCCCACCCCTCCTCTGCCCGACAAATCGGGGGTAGGAGAAAGCGCTTTACAGGGTGAGCTGCGGCACGTAGGCTACGAAGGAGATGAGTTGATTATTTTTATTAGTTGATTATTAGTGAGTCCAATTAGCGCTCTATAGGAACAAGCAAGCAATTAGGTGTGGAACCCTACTAATTACGGCTTAAGCAAGAGAAATTCCTAAAGCTAGGGGCTCGATGAAAAACCGCGTAAACACCGGAAAAGGCAGTAAGAAAAGAAAAAGAAAACCGCGTTAAAAAACGTGAAAAACTCCTAAGGGTCCCCCGAGCACACCGGTGCTCGGCGAAACAGACCCGCTAAGTCAAAAGTCCACAAATGTCCAGTCTGAGTGTCCCTGTATTATTACAATAATAATGAAATAAAAATAAATATCCTCTCCCACTCAACTCACTCTCTCCTGCGGCTCCGCAAAGAAAGGAGCCGCCTCCGAGTCTCGCGGTTGCGTCGGCTTCTCGAGATCAGCCGCCTCGGTCCTCGGGCCCTTGCAAGAAAAAGCAGAGTGGTCAGACCAAATAATCAAATAATCAAATAAGAAAAATAAATGAAAATGGAAATAAGGGTATATGTGCAAAAATGTAAAATAAAATAAACACTCAAAATAAAACAAAAACAAAAATAAAAGAAAAAGAAAATCAAACAAAATAAAACAAAAACAAAATATAAACAAAAGCCGTGAAAAAGCCGCGAGCTCTAAAAGAGCCGCGAAAAGCCGCGAAAACAAAAATAAAGCAAAAACAAAAACTACTAAGCCGTGCTCCCCGGCAACGGCGCCATTCTGATGACCCGTCCAAATGACTAAGGTAAAGGTATCAATCGGTCGTTGCGACCTCAATCAATCGGACTCGGGTCAATCAAGAAAAAATATAGACCACTAATAAAGATAAATCAATAAAAATACGAAATAGACAGAAGCGGTCCTGCTATTGGATTAACCTGGTATAGCGATCAGGGTCGAACTCAAGGAGCACGAATTGGCCTCGCGGCCTACGAAGTAGTAAAAAGAAATAAAATAAAGGAAGAAAATATTTTTAGTGGTTTTTAAATATTTTTATATTTTTTTGGATTTTTAATGTATAAAGAAAATAAGAAAAACAAAGAAAAGCACACTTCAACAATTTATTTAAAACACTAAAAATCAACCAAAAATTCAAACAAAAATATTTTTATGTATTTTATAATTTTTTATGTTTTTGGTGAATTTTTGAGAATTTTCTGATGTTTATTTAAATTTCTAAAAATCAAACAGTGACTGAAAGAAGGGGTACTGTCCAGCCGAGCCAAAAAGCCCTAGATAAAATATCTAAGAGCCTCAAAATGGCCGGGAGGTAATTTTCTTGTAAATAATATAAAATGAGGAAAATTTAGGCACCAATTTTATTGTTTTTGGATTTTTAATCTATTTACTAGAATTTTTAAAAGTTTTTGAGTGTTTTTAAGTTTTTAGTGGTTTTCAGCAATGAAAAATAGCCAAAATTGGCTAGAAAATCAAACTAAGCAAAATAGACAACTGACATTTTTTTGTAATTTTTAGACACTATTTAATATTTTTTTTGTGATTTTCAAAGTTAGACAGTGACAAAAATAAAGGTTTTTGATTTTTAAAAAATATCAAATGAAATCAGAAATGTCCTCAAAAATCCACAAAACTTTTACACCATGGCAGGAGCCATGTGCCCAATTTTCGTTGGATTTGGAGGTGTTTTGCTATTTTATTCAAAAATAAAAAAAAGAAACAGCGCACAAGGACCTTTCTGCAATTAAAACAAAGTTCTGGGTCCCTGGAATAACAACCCTAGAAAGTATAGGTATAGGAGTGCAAATTACCCTCCAGGCCACGCACGATACGCGTGACTCAGGCCTGGAGGGACCAAATTGCAATTCCTATTTATAAAAGTACAAAACGTAACAGGGCAAAAAGACAGGACCAATATTGCAAATACACCAAAATATCACGCGTCGATGCACGTGTCCACAACTGGCAGGGGTAGAAATGCAAATATGATAAATAGAAAGGTCCACAATGCAATTTTTACAAAAACTAAACAACGACACTACGTATTTACATGACTAGAAAATAAATGCATAAAGTGAAGGGGCCTAAGAGCAAGTTACCCCTTATTTATTATCCGAGGAGCTGATGCACGACGCGTGGAAGATCAGATGGATGGGATGTCGCGCCGCACACAAGAGAAACCCTCGAGTTGATCCGGCGGCTGGAATGCGTCCACGTGGACGATCAGACGATGGTGGTGCAACGAGAGTCTCCGAAGAAGACCTGGCTCGGATCGGATGGAGGTGACGAAGCCACGTGCTAGATCGGAGGGCTGGAATGTGTTGTGGCTTGGCCTCGAGGATTCAACGGTGACGATCGGACCTCGGAAGATCTGGCGGTGGATGCTGCTCCGTGGATGGATGGACACGATCTAATCTGGAGCGTCGAAGCTGATCTGACAGTGGACGAGGATCCTGGAGGAACTGGACGCCGGCGACTTTTGCCGGCCCTCTGTGCGCATGGTGGACCTCGTTTGCCGCTCCTGAGGTGCGAGGAAGCTTCGCCGTGAAGCTCCGCACCTGATGTGTTGCTCCGATGAAGACGAGGAGCTCTGGAGAGCTCCGGCGACTTGGAGGAACGGGAGCCCCTGTGCTCTGAAGTTCCGACCTCCAGATGAGGTCGATTGGTCGAGATACCTGCACAGGAAAGAAGCTGGGTCGAGGGCAAACTGCCTCGACCCGTCAGAGCGGCAAAAGGGTGGCTGATGCGTCGATATGGTGGGTCTCCGGCGAGCGGTGGAGGTAAAGACTCAATGTCCTGCTCTGGGGCGAGACAGGAGGGATGGCTGGGTGGGGAAGGTGGAGAGGAGTCAGGCGGAGGTGGTGGAGTGGTCGGACTGGCAGATGGGTGGTCGGAGTCGAAAGGTGGAGGCGGCGGAGCTAATCTACTGAAATCGGAGAAATCGAAACCTAAACTAATCTACGGGCTAAAGGAGCTACCTGATGGATGCATTCGACTGGGCTGGAGCTGATGAAGCTCCCGGTCGTTGCCTGCAAGGGGCCGTCGAGTCCCCGAGGCACAGCGCGCTCGTGGCGGCGCACGGCGGAGTTAACCACCGGTTCAGTGGATTCCTTGGAACTCGGGCCTCGCTTCCACTCCAGGACACGCAGCTGTCACTCGGGTGCTCTGGAGGAGCTCCTTGGCGGCGAGCAGGAGTCCAAAGATGGAAGAATTAGGTCGCCGGAGACGACATTAAATATGGTTCGGGGTCCGAGAAGATGATGGTCGGGCGAGTAGCGCGGAGCTCGGATCCTCCAAACCCACACTGGGCGAGGGTCCTGGATATGCAGTGATCAATCGGAGCTCGGGGTTAAGGCGAATGGCGATCGGGTCGACCGTGAAGAAATTGGTGAAATCGGGTCGGTCAGAGCAGACCCGGCTCTGGTGGTCCTGGGGGGAGAGTTGACCGGGGGTCAACAATCCCCCGTGGACCAATCAGAGCCCGCCAAGCACATTAATTTTGATTTATTTATTTGAGCTAGAAAATGATCGAATTAGCAAAAACTTAAAACACAAAATAATTTTCTTTTATTTTTTTCTATTTTTTAATGATTTTTAATTAATTTTTCAAAATAAAAATAAGCTATATACAATATAGTACTATACATAGGTATTTATACAATATATAGGATTTTTGATTTTGATTTTTAAATTATTATTTTTATACACTTTTATTCCCATTTTATATTTTATTTATTTTCATTATAAAATAAGGAATAAAAAGGTATTTTTACTTTATTTTTATTATTTATGTACATATGTAAAATAAATATATATGTACCTCTATATACATGGTATATGTACAATATATTTTTGTATTTTTAATTTTACTATTTTTATTTTGTTTTTGTTTTGATTGTTCTTATTTTATTTATTTACATTATAACATAGAATATTTACAAAAAGTTTGGAAATTAATTTTATTTATTTCCAAGGTTAAGTAAATACATAGAAGTGGTTTATGTACATGGTGAAGGTAGTATTTTTGGTCTTTTTGATTTTTATCTTTTTCTTTTGTTTTTACACTTATAAATATATACAAGTATTTACAAGCATATTTTTGGTGAGGAAAATATCTTTATTTTATTTACACAAATATTTACACTCATGAGCCCCTATCTCCCTCTACTTTGGCTTTTATGCGGTCAGGCCCATGCTGAGCCCTCCCTTGGGTTAGGTTGCTCAATATTTATTCTAAATATTTCCCTCTTTTTCTTTTTAATCTTTATTCTTTTATTTTTGCACAAAAACATGCAAATTATAGATTTTTACACAATGCATGCTTTTGGTAATTATTCCTATTTGCACATATCTACATGCATTTGCAAAGGTTTTTGTAGCTAAAATATAAGAATAAAGAGTGATGAATGAGCATTCATCATCATGTTGTAAGTGTTGTTAGCATATTTATTTGAAACCCATGGAAAGAGCGTTATCATACGCTGAAATGGATTTATTGGTACCTGAGAGGAACAAAAAGTACTCGCCAATCTAGGGAAATGATTCGGATTTAGATTATGCTGCTGACATCGATGATGGACCAAAAACATGCTATGCCTTTACTTTGATGAGTTGTATCAATTGTTGAAAGACTACCTTTAGAACATTTAGTTAGTTTACCATCATAGTGGCTAATTATATTTCATTAATGAGAACTGTAGAGAAAGACATTTGCTTGAAGGGCTCCGATTGGAGATCTCGATTTACAACAAGATCATATATAACAACTGTCTTAGTACAATATACCTAGATGATGATCATGTGCATAATGAGAGGACCAAGTACATTGATTTTTGGTTTCATTACAACTGCTCTGAGAAGATAATCAAGGTAAAGACTGTCTAAACTTGCTCAATCTTGGCGATTTGTTGTACCCCTAAAGGGGAATGTGGCAGTGGAGTCGAACAATTGTTATTCTCCTGTCTGTGAACTCAATTCAAGGTGGTGCTTATTTATATGCATTTGAATCTAATCTATTTGTTAACCTCTGTACTGCAAGAAAAAAATAGCAGTTGAAGCCCGCGTTTAAATAGAGAGATCTATCATCGTCATCGAGGGCATAACCCCCTCGTGGGTGAACCTCATGCATCTTGTTTCGTGGTTGTTTTCATGCTTATCATGACCTGTTATTCATAATATAATAAAAAATAACTTAACTACAAAAAAACTTACGTACAAAAGATGATCGTGAATGTTAAAATGTACATTATTGTGATCCATTTTGCGCTTCTGCTGATTAATGGAGATCTGATGTGTTAGGGGGAATAAAATCGGCCGTAACCTGAGGGATGCTTGATTTGCATTAGGCCTTGGCGCCGTCTTGGCATCGAGTGTAGCCGTCCATTATAACCCTGATATACTGCACGGGACACTGCTATTCCAGTGCCCATAGGAGGACCATGATTGAAAATATAGATTAACAGGTAATACGTATCTTTTCGGGTCTGCTTCCACTTAACATGGTCTCCCTAAACTGAGGCAAGGAATTTCGACCGTTCGATTAAAATTGGATAGGTGGGAGACCGTTTTCCTTGTAGTAGACGAAACCGTCCCGCTGATAATTATTTATAATACCGTAAGTGACAAGGAACATGATCTACCATAACTCCATCTAATCGGGACCATTAATCTGGGTGGCTTCCCATTTCACCAACCACTCCAGACACGGTCCACTAATAATGATAAAGGGTCCATGGCGAATATTTTTATCAGCGAATGGTCATCCATTTGAAGTCTGTCACACACTGTAGACATTTGGCCTGATGAGTCAACATAGCTGATCAACTTGTTAAAATTAACTAACATTCACTCTGCCAAAGAGATTATGCCGTGTTCGCTGGAACCTTGATTTCTTGGCCGTTAGCTATAGCATCTTCATCACCTGTGTCCTGTCTATCTTCCTAAAGTCATCTCCATACTATGAAGTTTGGTTTATTAGTTGCAGGAGTCTGCATCGATGTTAAAATCATAGCTTGCCGACGCTCCTTCTAGCTCGATGATCTGATCTGGAGACCTACTCGAGTATGGCAACCCATTTGAGTTGTCCCAATGGTCTTCCATTACTAGAGGGACAAGTTGGCATGGTTGAAAGATGGACGTGGTAGTGACCCCCTTGTTTTTGTGGGGGACCAAAGCTACACTAATGTCTATTCTCCGAAACAAAGGCATGGGAAGTGGGGGCATTGTGTCTCCGAGTGGAGGCATTGACGAGAGGCGCTGTCATGTTCGATCTGAATAGGACAGTTCCACTCGTATGGGATCCATCACCCAACGGAAGTCCGGTGGTGGTTGGATCACTATAGATCAGTCCGTCCATCCTTGTAGTCATAATCAAATTTTCTGTTTTTTTATCTTGGAGATATGTATGAGATCGATATGTACATAGAAATACATGCATAAGTTGTTTCTGTGTTCACTTGTTTTTTTTTAGAGAAAAAAGGGTGCAGTCCCGAGCTGAGACTCACCGCACTATGCTTTTATATAAATAAATAAAGTGGGCAAAAAACTACATTGTGGACCAGAAGTGATACAGGGAGCGACAGTAAGCTACTACATTTTCAAAATAGAACCTTTGATTTTTAAAAATTAAGTCATTTCTGCCTCCCCATATGGACCAAAGAGCAGCAAATGGCAGAGCGCAATCGTCAGTCGAGTTACCTCCCACGGACCATATTGATCTCCAGAAATCAACCATACCACCATGATTGACCCACGATGCCCCCACCTCCTTCCAGACATGCTCAGACAAAGGACATGTAAAGAATAAATGTTCCGCATCTTCATTATCTGCGCCACATCTATCGCACCGGGTGTCCGTAATGCCAAAAATCCTTCCCCTTCTAGCCTTATCACAAACTCTACCCCTTCTGAGGCACCACAGGAAGACTTTCACCCTGCATGGGATCTTGCTTGCCCAAATTATCTTCATATCTTGCTTCAAGTCTTGATCCAGATCATCTGTTCTCCCTCTAAAAACTATGTATGCCTTTTTTTTACCAAAAATCTCCCCTCCTCCCAAACGAAATGATCTCTCCCTTGAGAAGAAAAGCTTGGAGAGGGTAATTCAGATTGCATTCTATCCAGATCCACCAATCTACGGTTTGACAAGACGGACAGGAACTGCGGAACCCACGAACCAGACCCACCAACATCTGCTACATGGCCTTCCTTGTTAACTGCCAGCACAAAAAGTCTTGGAAACCTATCGCAAAGCAACCCTTCTCTTGTCCAGTTGTCTTTCCAAAAACGAAAAGTCACCCCTGACTCCACCTTCGGCTTCAACACCGGCCTGAGTTAAGGTAAAATGTCCCGTATCCCACCCCAAAGGGAAGATTCAAATCTTGTTTTCTCTACCTCCAGGGATCCATTAACCCTATAAATGGCACGCAACAACCTAGTAGCCAAACTATCAATATCACCCCATATCTGCACCACCCATTTTGCTAGAAGAGCTTTATTCATACAGTTCAAATCCCGAATTCCTAGACCTCCTTCATTTTTCCGCCTTGTTAGCTCCTCCCATCGAATCAAGTGCATACTCGATCTCTGCTGCTTTCCATCAGACCAGAAAAATCTTCTCATCAAAACCTCTATTTTCTTTCTGACCCCCGCCGGCATCATCCACGTAGAGAAGAAGAAGATAGGTATTGCAGATAACACATGTTTCAGGAGAGTTAACTTCCCCCCCTTTGAAAGAGTGACCGCCTTCCACCCCTCCAATCTCTGCTCGAATCTTCTTAGGACCATGTCCCATTCTGCCTTTCTAAGTCTTCCCGCCACGAGAGGCAACCCCAGGTAAGAGATCGGAAGCTCACCCAAAGGGCATCCAACAATTGCAACCCTTCTGCCACTCTCCTCTTCATCCATCCCAAATCGAATTACCACCGACTTGGATCTATTAATCTTGAGGCCGGATATACTGCTGAAGATCTCAACCAGTTGTCATGCCCTTCTATCCATTTCTTTTGTGCCGCCCAGAAAAATCACAGTGTCGTCGGCATACTGCAAAAGTGGAATCGAAATAGACCCCATACTGAAACCTTCGCACCACCCCTCATCGACCGATCTCCTGAACATTACCGCCAAAGAGTCTGCCACCAACAAAAAGAGCATCGGTGTCAACGGGCATCCTTGTCGCACTCCCCTCTGTGGCTGAAAGAAACCACCTTCCGGCTCCCGTTCACCAAAACCGTGCAGGAAGATGTCGTTACGTACCTCTTCATCCACGCTATCCATAGTTCAGTGAAGCCACGATGATGAAGCAATGCCCACAGGAAATTCCAGTCTACACAGTCATATGCTTTTTCAAAATCGATCTTCCACAACAACCCCTTCCTGTTTTCATGTCGCCACTGGAGGCAAATCTCATTCGCCATCACTAGCCCATCTGCCATCTGTCATCCGGGAATGAAAGCCGACTGATTCTGCGAGATGACACTATCAAGGACCTGCCTCAGTCTATTTGCCAGCACCTTCGCAATTATCAAGTAGATTGCATTGGACAACGTGATCGGCCTATAATCTTCAACCCGAATCGGGTGCTCCTTCTTTGGCAGGAGGAAAAGCAAAGCACGGTTCACCTTCTCGAAACCCCTATTACCATCTCTAAATTCAGTAATTACGTCCATGACATCCTCCTTCAGCAAGTCCCAGAATTCTCTGTAGAACAAAATCGGAAAGCTGTCTGGACCTGGTGCCCCATCACCATTCAAACCCCAAACTGCACTTTTGATCTCGGCTTCCGTGAAAGGTGCCTCCAGCCCAAGCGGCTGCTCTTCCGACACCGACCTCACCCCACTACCATGCCACCCCCACCCCTCTCCTTGATTCCTCCTCGACGTCTCCATAAAATGCTCCTTCAGAGCCTGCCCCAGCAAAGCATCCCCCACCACCCTTTCTCCCCTCACTTCCAAGCACTGAATAAAATTCCTCCTTCTCCTTCCGGAAGCCATTGAATGAAAGAACCTCGTGTTCGCGTCCCCTTCCCGCAGCCACTTCTGCCTAGATCTCTGCCTCCATTTCACTTCCTCCTTCCTGTCTTCAAAAAGCAATATTTCTAACAACCTTGCCTGCTCTAGAACCTCCCCATCCTCCAACTCCCTCTGGTCCTCTAGCCCATCCAGACGAACCACCCCTTGCTGAGCTTCAATTCTCTGCTCCCTCTGTCGCGTCTTCACCGCCCGACCGAAGTTAATTAGATATTTCTTTAACAACTCCAGCTTGACTGCCAAGCGAATCACAGCCGGACCCTCCACCTGCCATTCCCTCCACTGAGCAGCCACCTCCTCTTTGAACCCTTCTTCTAGCAGCCAAGCCTGCTCAAATCTAAAAATGGATCTAGGCCGCCTCTGCTCCTTAGAAGACCACAATATTGGCGTGTGATCGGAATGAGCACGAGGCGACGCCCATGCCCGAGCAAGGGGGAAAAACTCCACACCCTCAAAAGACGTAATAAATCTGTCCAACCGCGATCGGGACCTAGACTTCCGCCACGTATAACCACATCCCGCTGCATCAATGATTGTGAGCCTCAAGGCATGCACCTGGTCTCTGAGAGCCTCCGACCCCGCATCCCTTCCACCTCTTCTCAATGGTCTGTCATCCGGCAATAGAGTAACATTAAGATCTCCCCAACCAACCAAACCCCATCATCTCTACCAGCTCCCACCTCTGATAGATCCGAAGCCAAGCAACCTGTCGCTGAACCCATAGGACCATACACACTGGTCACAGTAAACAGTAACCCATCCACCTTTCGCCTTAGTCTCATAGAGAGAGAGAAAGAAGACGTCCTCTCTGCTAGCTTATCAAAGTCACCTCTCCTCCACTTGGTGAGGAGCCTGCCAGCCACCCCTTGGGCCTCAACCGCAGCAAAGTCAAAAGAAGAACCACCACCCAAGGCTCGCCATTCCTCCCCTCCCCCCGACCTCGAAACCTTCGTCTCCTGCAAGAGAACTATATCCGCATGAGCTTCGTCCATCAATTTCCTGACCCCTAGTCGTTTCTTGGGATGACCCAACCCTCTTACATTCCATGAGAGCACCTATGTTGTCTTAATACGTCAGCCGCATGAGAGCATCTGTGTTCACTTGTTACGTCCAGTCTATGGAGATTCCGTAGAATGTCTTGAATCTTTTTCATTGTGTCCTTTTGTTGCTACGTGCATATGGTGACATGGAAATTTCTTGAGGAAATCGTAGTACATGTGTTGTCTTAATAGGAGGAACTATACACAGAAGGATAAGAAAATAAAGCCTATGTAGGAACCTCAGTAGTCACTCATAGGAATCACAGGTGTCCTTGAGAGTACTTCAGCCGAGTTGCAGTACTGCAGAGGTCTACCGTAAAATCATGCCCGTTCGAGCTGCTCGATCTTGACCGAGAGGTTTGCACTAATTTCCACGGTAAGGGCCCACAAAAACACCGAATTCGTGTGAACCACTCGATCAAGATCGAGCGGCTCAAGTGGTCCACGGTTTTACAGAAATCTCTACAGTACTGCAGCACAACAGTATATCCTTGTTCTCGGACGAGGTGGAATATCTGGATTCCAAGAAGCATATCCCAGTTCCCAAATAGAGCTTAAACTGCGAGACATTTCTAAAAATGGGGATGGAGGGAAGTTATTTCCTAGAATGGATAAGGATTCGAAATAATTCCCAGAACGAGGACGTATTGGCGAACCGTTTGCCGTTCGTGTATGTGGCGTGTCGCAGCCGGTGATGCGGCGGAGTAGCCTCTGACGCGGCAAACTATTCGCTATGTCAATTATAGCCACAACAAACCGTTAGCGCAAAAGCGTTGTTCCCACCCAAAGTTATTTAAAACTATTTAATAGTTAATTAGAACTATCTAATGCAATTACTATGCTATTATGTTATGTTTTATAATTTTAATAATGTAAATTATTTAAATAATTATTTTATTAAATTAATTAACCAATTAATAGTTTATTTCATAATTTTAATTATTGTAAACGTATAATTGTGTAAATTAATTTGACTAAATCGTATAGTTATTTCTAATGTATAGATTATTCTGATTTGTATATCTCCATTTAGTACTTTATATCAATATATTCACTCTTTTGTTATTTATTGTTATTATTATCGATTTGTATTAATTTATTGATATTATATATTGCTCATTGTGTATATCTCTTTACTTAATTTGCTAAAGTTATGTGTGATTTAGAAGAAGTAATACTGTTTCAATTAGCAATCACACTTATTAAGTAAATACGAATATATTTTTTAATATCAAGAGAACACAACTTCAACATTATCATTTAATCGATAGAAGATTTCTCGAATATGTGCCTACTAACATCACACCAAAATGCACATATCTATCTAGAGTTTAAGAAAATTTCATCACATCAAAGCAACCTCACTCAAAACCTCGACCTTACACGCTCTCCACAAAGTATGATCAAGCGTGCATATTTCAATGCAATTATGTAATGTAAATCTGTCAGGTCTACGTGCATATCTTGTTCCTCATCATAGTAATCTATGGGAGGTGAAGTCTCATTCTGTGAGGAGTCCATCATAGAAGCGGGCATGGATTGTGACAAGTAAGGGATGGCCTGAGAGTCGGAGTGGATCGTCTGAAGATGCGATCATACCTCCTATGAAACTAGTGGTGTTGTAGTAGGAGGTGGTTGCGATGATTGTGGTGGAGGATGTGCTGCATGACACGATGCTCTACTAGATGGTGTACGCGCTGTTAAGAAATAGTTGTCGGGAAGGCGCACCGACATGCGAATTGTAAAATAAGTTTTTACCATAACCTGTACGAGTGTAAGAACATTTGAAATATTTATTAAAAAGTAATATTTATGTCACTAGTAATCACAAAGAACAATCAAGTAAAATATTTGCTTAAATTTCATTTTTCTCTCATTTCCACAATTGGGGGATAACATGTGACAATCAATGAAACCACTTCTTCGTGTGATGTACAATATATGATATTGTCCCCTTAGATGAACCCTTATCCCCCCTCCCCCGCCCATCTATCCTGCCCCCTGACTTGCCTCCAAGCTTCCCGTTTCTCCCATGCCAGATGAACCCCTCCCCGCATCACCCTGTCCCCTTCCAGGTACAATCGTTGTTGAACGCACCCCTCCTGTTGTGGGCCTACCACTCCTCTTTTAGTTGTTACAATTGAGGTACGAGGTGGCTCTAGCTCTGTAATTGTTGTAGACAACCTTGCACTGGATGACCTAGGAAGATCCGTATGTGTTGTCTGTGTGGCCCATGTCGTCGTTCCAATGCCAAATGATTGAGACAATAGCTCTCAAATATCATAATATGGGATACTAGTGTATAATAATCAGAGCATGTGCATACATGGATTGGAATGCGATCGTTGTATAATAATGAGAGCATAACTCCAGATGTTCCATGTTGACTTTGACATTACCCCATACTACAATTATATAAAATTAATCTCAACTCATGCATGTAACCACATGTACAAATAAATTGTTGATCATTTATGCTAACTTTGTAGTTTTCCTCTGGGGTCCGTACCTCGAATTCTATAAGCATGAATTGCTCGAGCATTTTGTGTCGATTATACAAGACCGTCTATCAGATTCTTGTATCGGGGCATTAGGTGGCCAGTCACCTTCACACTGAACTTACATCTTTCGACGAAGTATGTATTCTGGCGATAAAACATAGCGGACACAAGTGTTAATACCGATAGGCCCCATATGCCCCATAGAACATAGTAGAAACTCTTGGAGAGGTTAGTAGTGGTCAGCCTCCATCGACGAACCTCGTCATAGGTGCACTCCTAGTATCGTCGATCACCCCCTTCCAATCTCATTATCCAGTCATAAGAATTTTAGTCAATTGTACGAATTTGGTTCATAATCTACTCGTGCTCATACTTGTTGGTCACTACCTCGGTACTGTAGAATTTCTTCTGTATCTACTTATTTATGTGCCCCTCCTGGTGCACATTTGTCTGCATGTGGCCAAGGTAAAAACTTTGGCAGTGGCCTCTCTCGGCTGGAAAGTATTGGGGCAACAAGTTCTTAATACTAGTAAATCTATCGCCAACAACAGATGACAATACACAATCTTGGATTAAGGGGGAGAAGGCCAAAAACATCTAAAAGAAGGCATCCCTACCTTCTATCTGTGCATCAGTTTTACTATGAACCACCGGTTGATGTTCAAACTCATAAAAAGAACCATGATTGTCATGTCTCATCAGCCACAAAAACCGTCAGATATCTGTGTATGACCCAACATCATCTTTGAATATCTTTCTCAAGGCTCTCAACTTCCAATTCGATGATTTCTTATAAGATATGTGGACCTTGTACTTCTCCTCGACCAGAGATTGATGAAACTCGGAGTCATTGTCAAGTTGGACCTCAGAGTGGCAAAAATGAACCTCCCAATAAATTTTGCAGTGCAAGCATGATTGTCAACAAGCAGTATTGCATTACAGCAAGTGTGTTCCGCACAATAACTGCGAACTTGCCAACTATCTCGATGAATGTTATATACTGCATGAAACCACCAATAGCAATCCTTAAAGACACATCTTGATGTGTATTAGGAGCTCTTCGAGGCATCCACCTTGAATTGGACATACTTTTCCATTCTCTGAGTGCTCAACTCATCGACTAGGGCCATCTTTGAGTCGAAGGATCGATTCAACCAATACTCTTTCCCCGATGCACCTTTAGTCACAAAACCAATCATTAATCAATATCCATGGGCTGTCGTGTGTGCTCATAAGGCGAAGGCACAATCATCGAGATGACACCTCACGAAGAGCTCAACTAAATAAACAATTAACCCACAACAATAATAAAGAAATGTAAAATTAATGTAGATCAATGTTTATTATAAACCCTATAAACAGTGTGTATAGTGGACAAGTATGGTCGGGTGTTGAACTCAAGGGACAAGAGACGTAGTAGGTGTATTATTTATTGCTAAATAATATGTGTGTATGTATGTATATATATGCATAATATTTACTCATTGTTTTGAGTGTTTTTAATTCTTTAATATTTTCTAATATATATTTTTTAAATTTTAAATTTTTTATTTAAATTTCTTTTTTTTAAATATACAATATATATATATGCAATATAATGTAATATGTATAAGATAAGGTATGTATATATATAATATGTAATAAATATATAAAAATAAAAAAATACAAACAAAAATAGTCCTTTTTATTTTTTAAAGGAGTTGAAATATATTTTGCATATCTATAATAACTAATAAGAAGAATAAAGTACATATAGTTAATATAGGCTATATAGAGTATTATATTTATAAATATAGCTATATATATTCAAAAAATGCAAAATAAAACATTTTCATATTTTTATAATATTCTTCTATTTTTGTAAATTTTTGTTGGTTTTTTACTGATTTTTTATAATTTTAAATCAGAAATAGTTCAAAATAGGGAATATTTAAATAGGCAGGATTATTTGAGATTTAAACATAGCAAATGGGTCCAAAATTTTCCAAAACTATTTTAATATAGAGTAATATGTATATATAAAAATATAGGACATAAATTAAGTTTTTTGAGCTTTTGAAAATATTTTGTAATTTTTTAGGGTTAGCAGAAGTTTGCAAATTTTTTGAGTTTCTTTTGAGATTTTTATGATTTTTATTTGTTGTAATAAAATAGGATAATAAAGAGTAGATAAATTTTTGGGAATTTTAAAAAACAGTTTACATTTTATTTTAAGTCAAACATATAATAAAATTGTTCTTTATTATTTTTAATAAATAGTAAAATGCAAGAGAAATGCTAAATATAATATCTAGCATAGATAAGCATTCAATTAGGTATTTAACCCTATTTTTACAATTTTTTTGAGCACATGAGCTATTTTTAGAAAATAGAAAATAAAACTTGAAAATAAATCAAGCTAGTAGGGGTTTTCAAATAAAATAAACTTTAGGGGTTACATGAAAAAACATCAATAAGTTTGTAGTTGAATTCAATTTTTAAAGACTAAATAATAATTACAAAAGTTGGTGGGGTACTGGTGAAAAATGTCCACTCACGTAGGGGTCCATGTGAGGTGACCCTCCAATAGACTAAAGTGTAATATAAAGGAGTTACATGGGTGCCTTGTATTTTTTCTCAAAAAGTTAAGTATAATTAATATATTTACAGGACCGTTTACAGAAGACAAAATATGTGGAGGGGATATATGATATTTACCCCACTGAAGTGATTCTGATTGGGCTGTTCGCTGCATGCCATGTGTTTGATCCGGTGTTCGATAGAGGGCTACAGTTCGAAAAAATGGATAGTCTAGATTAGATCTATGTTGTGTTTTTGATCCGACAATTGTCAAGCCCTTTGGATGAACAACTGAAGAACATCGACCAACCTCGCTTAGATCTCTTCGTTATCCATCCTCTGACGATGGATCTTCGATCTGACGATAGTTGTGAACTCGTGGGGGTCCTCTGCATGTGCTGACTGGCTTTAATGAGGTTGAGGGAGCCCTGGGAGCTCTGACTGCTCCAGACGACCTAGAGCTACTCCAGATCTTCAACGTGGTTCCAGATGGGCCGCAAAGGTCGGGGCCTGCACCAAAAAGTTACCTAGCTCGAGGGAAACTTCCTCGATCGGTTGCTTGAAGCTAGGAGCTAGGGGATGATGGATATGGCGATGGTACGATGAGAGATGGCAAAGCGACCTTCGATTCACCAGGTCAAAGCATGACCTATGTTGGAAAGTGGGGGGATTAATGGAGCACACGAAGGGGAATAGAATGGGGTGATCATTGGGCAGAGATACATTCGAGAACAAACAAATTTGAGCTCCAGCTCAAAGAGGGATTTAAAAAAAACCTAATCTACTAAGATCAATACCAAATTAAACACGTGAAACGGAAATAGGAACTAAGATTAACCTAATTGGGAGAAAGAAAAGGATTCGACTTGGTCGGGGGGCCAAGGAAGTAAAACTAGCCAGCGGAGCTCCAGCGATGGATATGGATCACCTCCACAGTCACTCCTCCTCACCGCTAATCCTCCCAATCTGAAGATGTCACCAAGGAAAGGGTTTGGTCTGGATCTGAGGGGCTAAGATTGGTTGTAGAAGGATCAAATTTGGAAATGGGGCGAAGAGTTTATTTTATAGGCTGTTAGAGGAGGGAAGTTACAAGGGAAATGTAGCTCGATTCAATGAAGATCGGCCGGATCTTTGGTATTGGCATGAATTAGCGACAACATGTCTCCAGGAAAAGCTCAGCATGCTAAGGCAGGTGATGATGATCTAGAGCGGAAAATTGGGCGAAGTTGCAGGTTCTGACAGTTCAAGGCTCAAGAGGTCAACTAAGGTTAGGTTCTGGTTGGTCCATGTGGACAGATGAACCCATAATTCATCATCTTTATTCTTTTATTTTAGCTTTATTTCCTTTGTCAAATACCTGTAAATACCCACTAATTTCATGAAATTATCATTTTGCATGCATTTGTTAAATATACATTTTTAACACTCTTTATACTCAAATAAAAGAATAAAGAAGAATAAAATATAGAATGTATTTATGAAATAAATGCAGACTGACCCGAACCTTGAGAGAAGGTCAATACTTGACCTGATCAACCAGGAATAAAGTAGGGGTAGATAAGGTCTTTAATCCAAAAATCCAAAAATAATGTGTACATTTATTCCTTGTATATTTGTATAAAACTTATACTATTTTATTTGTACATATATCGACCTGAAATTTAATATTTTTCTAAAAAAGATTGTAAATAAAAATGTTTTATAAATACTAAAAATAATTACAAAATAAAATAATGTACAGATTACAAATAATCAAAAGCCGTAAAGAGACAATTGAAAGTTCAATTCCAGCTCCATACGAACTCAAATTGAATCAAACTCACCTCCATTGGACTCTAAATTAAATTATCTTTAAATAGTTGTAGTTTCATAATTTTTGTAGTTATGGTTGAAAAGTCGGTTTTCTGGAATGATTTTTACAATTTTACCATTTATTGTATATATTTATTCATTTTTTACACAATGTAAATTATTGTAAATATTCTCTTCATTATTTAAAATAAAAATAAAAAATTCATTTAAAAATAATTTCCTTATTTGTATATGTATATATTATACTATATGTATATATTACTTGTATACAACTAATTTCCTTACAAACAAATCACCAACAAAATTTAATATCTAACATTAATTAAATATATTACTATAATTACTAAAATTGGATTTACTTATTTAATTTAATCATATATTTGATTTGAAAACCACCATGTATATAAGATTTGATTTTTTACCTTAAATAACCACTATTAAGGTGGCTAATTAATTATTATAAATTATTATTTTTAATTATTTTATTTAATTCTGAATTTCATTTTTAAATAAATTATTCATTTATTTAATTATTTATTTTTTAATTAACCAATAAACACATTCCTTATTGATCCATATTTTCCTTTTCGATTTTTCTTCTTTTTATTGGGCTCATCCTCCCTCATTTGCTCTTGATCAATCTTTGGTGGAGAGGAGCCCGATCTCCAAGAGTTTCAGGTCGCAGAAGGGTGCCCATCCTCCGAGCCGTCCGGTGATAGCGAGTCGGTCCTTGTCGGGGCCATCACGATGTATCCAACCCCAAGGTGAGATCCAATTTATTTTCCTTCGCCGTTTTAGATTAGTTTTTGCTTCAATGTCATTATTAAATTTTAGATCTTAAATTCACAAATTTTCCATCCCGATTTGATCCTCTCTCAAATTCGATTTTTCATCTCATTATCCGATCTCTAAATTTAACATTCTACGTCACATAATCTATCACCTCTGACCGTGCACGGTGATCGGAGATCCAGATCTATCTTCCATTTCGCAGGATCCACATTCGTTCACACTTTTTTTGTTTTTTATTTTTCTTGGATCGAGTCGTCATGCTCGTATCCAAATTTATTTATACAAAGAAAATATTGCAAATTTTTTATTGCTAACATTTGTGTTGCATGAATAAATAAAAAAATCATCATATATATTTTCTTTTTCTGACATTTATTTTGCAGGAATAAAAAAATAAAAAACATATTTTTTGCTAACATTTGTTTTACAGAAAAGAATTAAAAAATATAAAAATATAAAAATATGTTTCTATTTATTGTTTCTGTTTGAAAAAATAAAAAAGATTCTTTTCATTTCTATTTTATAAGAATAAAAAAACAAAAAATACAAAAAAATCAGACGCATGCGTTGACCATGCCCGCTACCCCTGCTTGCCGTCACCACCCGCCTTGGGCGGACCCACAACCGTGTCGTCCAGCACCTCCGCCATGCTTCCCCATGCGAGGTGGCACCCTCTGATGCCCTCAGTCCCCTGTAAAGACCTCCAGCGGTGCCGCCCGTGTCACCGCCTCCACCCCTGCGAGCCACCGAGCTCTGACCTCCAGTCGCCTGGGTCCTCCTCCACTTGAAGCCCAGTGGCCGCACCCAGATCCACCGTAGAGCCGTCACCACCCACCCAGGGTGGACCCACAAGCGCGTCGCCCGGTGCCAATACTGCGCATCCCTACGCGAGGCAGTGCCCTTCGCCTCCTCCTCCTCCATCTCAACCACAGCGAAGCCGTGCCACCGACCGAGACCCCGTCCGTCGCCACCCATGAGGGATGGAAAAAGGATGGGAGGTGGCGACTCCCTTTTTGGTTTGAAGGAAAGAACAAAAGAAGATATGAAGAAACCCTAGGGGGCTTACTAAAAAATTGGAAAATTATCAGAGAGGCCCCTAGAAGTTTCGAAAATCACAAATCAGTCCCTACTCCAGATCAAGTCACATGCATGGCACGCTTTTCTTAGGTAATTTGCGCAATTTAATTTTGTTATATTTTGTTGTAAAACTTTTGAATATCTGCAATTCTGTCATCTATGTCGAGAACTTAAAATTGCATGTTTGTTTGTTTGATATAAATCTTTTCATTACTCAATAAATTCTCGAAAAAATCATGTTATGTTCTTATTGTATTCCTCTTCATTGTATATAAATTCCATTACATTTTGATTTTATTTGATATTTAAAAAAATTCAAAAATAGTGTCATTTTCTCTTCCCGAAATTTGAAAAATCATAAAAATTTGAATGTTGCTTTAAA
Organism: Ottelia alismoides; assembly: GCA_037367405.1. NCBI lineage: Eukaryota > Viridiplantae > Streptophyta > Magnoliopsida > Alismatales > Hydrocharitaceae > Ottelia > Ottelia alismoides. Next base: position 368,374 of record JAZKJV010008883.1, read on the forward strand.
AAATCCAAAAAAATTAGATTAAGTGTATTTTATTATCTTTTATTTTCTTCTAAATTTTGTGTATTAATTATTTATAAAATCCAAAAAATTTGTAAAAATACTAAAAATATTCAATAAATTATAGAAAAATGTTGAAAAATTAAAAAAATGTGATTTTAGTTTCTGTGTTAGATATTTGTCTATAGTCTATCATAAAAATAATTTGCAGGAGTTTAGGGCATTAAATTAAATTTAAGTTGCAAATTACTCCAGGATGGGCATTTTTTGTATTTTGAGCATTGTTTGAATTTTAGAAAATACTTAAACATCTGAAAATTCTATAAAATTACCAAAAACATTATAAAACCTATAAAACACAAAAATATTTTTTATAATTTTTTGAGCATTTGTGAATATTTTTAACAAATACAATAGAGTGTGGTGTGATTATTTTTATTCCCTTGTGCACGTTGTTTCTCATTTGGAAATAAAAAAAATCGAAAAATAAAAAACCACTAAAAAATCCTTTATTTTCGAAATTTGACTGCTGAATTCTTTAATCATGCTCCTTGTCTTTGACCCTGGTTGCTATACTAGGTAAATTAAATAGCGAAGACCGCTTACATTGCTTTTCATTGATTGATATTTTTTCTTTTAAGTGGTTGTATATATTTTTCTCGTTGAGTTAGACGATTAATTGGGTTGCAACGACCATTGATATATTTGCATACTTAACCCACGATTCATCATCTTTATTCTTTTATTTTAGCTTTATTCCTTAGTAAAATACTTATAAATACCCACTAATTTCATGAAATTACCATTTTGCATGCATTTATTAAATATGCATTTTTTAACACTTTTTATACTCAAATAAAATAATAAAGAAGAAAAGAAAAAAAATAAAAAAAATAAAGGTTGTATTTATGAAATAAATGCAGACTGACTCGAACCCCGAGAGAAGGTCAAGACTTGACCTAATCGATCAGAAATAAAGTAGGGGAAGATAAGGTCTTTAATCCAAAAATCCAAAAATAATGTGTACATTTATTCCTTGTATATTTGTATAAAACTTGTACTATTTTATTTGTATATAAATTGACCTCAAAAAAAAATTTTTCTAAACAAATGTTGTAAATAAAAATATTATGTAAATAGTAAAAATATTTGCAAAATAAAATAATGTACATATTACAAATAATTACACTCCAAAAAAGCCGTAAAATAATTGAAAGATCAATTCCATCTTGATACAAACTCAAATTGAATCAAACTCATTTCCATTGTACTCTAAATCAAATTATCTTTAAAATGGTTATGGTTTCATAATTTTTGGAGTTACGATTGAAAAGTCGATTTTCTGGGTTGGTTTTTGCAATTTTACCATTTATCTATTGTATGTATTTATTTAATTTTTTACACAATGTAAATAATTATAAATATTCTCTTCATTATTAAAAATAAAAATAAAAATAAAAATAAAAATGAAAAATATTCATTTAAAAATAATTTCCTTATTTGTATATGTGTAAATTGTACTATATGTATATATTACTTGTATACAACTAATTTCCTTACATAAAAATCATCAAAAAATTTTAATATTTAACATTAATTAATTAAGTTAATATAATTACTAAAATTAGATTTAATTATTTAATTTTTTTCATTTATTTGATTTAAAAACCTACCATGTATATAAGATTTGATTTTTTACCTTAAATAACCACCATTAAGGTGGCTAATTAATTATTGTAAATTAATTATTTTAAATAATTTATTTAATTCCGAATTTTGTTTTTAATTAATTAATTAACTTATTTAATTAACCAATAAACACATTCCTTATTTGTCATATTTTCCTTTTTGATTTTTCTTCATCTTTTTATTGGGCCCCTCCTCCCTCATTTGCTCTTGATCAATCTTTAGTGGAGAGGAGCCCAATCTCCAAGAGTTTCTTGTCGCAGAAGGGTGCCCAGCCTTCGAGCCATCTAGTGACAGCGAGTCGATCCTTTTCGAGACCATCACGACGTATCTGACCCCAAGGTGAGATCCAATTTATTTTCCTTTGTCATTTTAGATTTAATTTTTGCTTCAATGTCATTGTTAAATTTTAGATCTTAAATTCCCAAATTTTCCATCCTGATTTGATCCACTCTCGAATCCGAATTTTCATCTCATCATCCGATCTCTACATTTCACATTCTACCTTACATAATCTATAACCTCCGACCACGCACGGTGATCGGAGATCCGGATCTATCTTCCATTTCGCAGAATCCGCATTCGTTCACACTTTTTCCATTTTTGCTTTTTCTTGGATCGAGCCATCGTGCTCGTATACTCATTTGTTTATACCAAAAAATAAAAAATATTGCAAATGTTTTTATCACTAACATTTGTGTTGCATGAATAAATAAAAAATAAAAAAAAATCATCATATATATTTTCTTTTTCTAACATTTGTTTTGCAGGAATAACAAAAAATTAAAAAATACATTTTTTGCTAACATTTATTTTGCAGAAAAGAATTAAATAATACAAAATATAAAGAAATTTATTTCTATTTACTATTTCTTTTTTAAAAAAACTAAAAAAAGATTCTTTTCATTTTTTTACAAGAATAAAAAACAAAAAAATAAAAAAAAATCAGATGCAGGCACCGACCGCGCCCCCCACCCCCGCTCGCCATCACCACCAGCCTTGGGCGGACCTGCAATCATGCCACCCAACGCCTCCGCCGCGTGTCCCCGCGTGAGGCGGCACCCTCCGACGCCCTCAGTCCCCCTCAGACACCTCCAGCGGCACCGCCCGCATCGCCGCCTCCACCCTGCGTGAGCCACCGAGCTCGTACCTCCAGCTGCTTGGGTCCACCCCCATCTGAAACCGAGCGGCCGCGCTCATATCTGTCGTAGAGACATCACAACCCGACTTGGGCGGACCCGCAACCGTGCCACCCAACGCCTTCACCGTGCGTCCCCGCGCGAGGCACCACCCTTCGTCGCCCCCTCGTCCATCTCAACCACTACAAAGTCGCACCGCCGACCGTGACCCCGTCTGCCACCACCCACAAGAGAGGAAAAAAGGAGGGGCAGCGGGCGACCCCTTTGTAGTTTGAAGGCAAGATCGAAAGAACACAAGAAGAAGCCCTAGGGATGTATTAAAAAATTGGAAAATTATCGAAGAGGTGACGTGCGTCTGACTACCCTTATTAATTCGATCAAATTAATGGTCAAATTAAATTTTATGTTCGTTGCAGTCAGATAATCAAGGCTATGTCAAAAATACCACTTTAAATTAATGTTCAGTTAATTACGAGCAGCATATTTATTTTACTTGGGCAAGCCCAAAGTTGAACTCAGGGAGGCAGTTGTCTCCTTAGGTGAATTTAAAGTGAATTCAGAGGTCAGATTTTTAGAGGATTATTCTTCGTATTTTTAGCATTTTTTATGCAATAAAGGAAAGACAAATGCAATTTCAAGCCAAATTTTAAGGTTAAATCAGAATTATGATCGAATGAAGTCCAAAAATTATGAAACTTGGCCAGAATATGAAATGCAATGAAGTTAAGCTACAACAATTTTTTGGAATTTTCTGACACTTTATGAATTTACTGTGAATAAAATATGAATGAAAGGTGAATTTTTACCAAATTAATTTTAATAAATACCAAAACACATTATTTCTAGATATAAAAATTATCCTAGATAGATCTAAGTATGATGAATCCTGGAAAATTAATAAACCTAAAATTCTATGTGAATTGGAATTATTAAAAATCAATTAATTAAATCACTAATTAATTTACTCAAGCCTCGTGATGCATGCAAATGCAATGATTTTTGGGCACAATGTAAAATAAGTTATCCTAAGTTTAATGTGATTTTATGGTTATTTTTGGAGAAATAAGGAATTTAATATGAATTAAAAGGCATACAACAGGCAAAGTATGGAAAATTTCACCAATTTAATAATATAAATTCCAGAGATTTCAGAAAAATTAAACAAGTGTCACATAAGATAAATGACAAGTTGGGCTAGATCACGCAACTTTAGAATTGAAAACTAATGCCATATGGACACCTAAATATGCATGCAAAGACAAGGACCAAATTACAAATATAGAAAATAAAATTACTAAAAATAAAACGTGTTGACAGGGACTTAAATGCAATTACCTATAATGCGAGGGAGATATATGCAATTTTCCCACAAAGTCACGCGCGCCTCGCGTGACATGCCAAGCAGGGACCAAAGTGTAATTTCCAATACCTTCGGGGGCCCCCGTGCAAATTACCCAGCTCTCACGTGGGGAGCACGTGCAGGACCATGCTCGGACGCCGTTCGAGGCTCGGGAAGCCTTGGAGGCTCGGATCAGCTTCGAGCGTGCTTCGGGAGGTCTGAGCCTAGGGTCGAGGAAGAGGCTCGGAGGAGGATATGTGGCGCGATGTGGACCGTTGGATCAGTTTGTTATCCAACGGCTGCTGGAGCTAGTGGCGTGCCACCTCTGGAGTCGTCAGATCGTAAGGATCTAACGGTGCTAAAGATGTCGACGTGGCTGACTATCGACCGTTGGATCAAGATAGATCCAACTGGGACTGGAGCGCAGGGCAGTGGCTACGTGGAGCGACTAGGGCCGCTTGATCTGGATGGTCTAACGACCACAGGCTCAAGGCGACATGGCGTGGCGATCTGTTGGATCGAGGCGATCCAACGGTGCCTGTATGTCTTCTTCTCCGGTCCGCCGCCTCCTGCGGCAAACTTGGCGGGGCTCCGACGTTGAGCTCCTTGCTCCACCTCCTCTCCTCATGCTCGGTGTAGCTCGCCGGTGGCCCCTGAAGTGCTCGGATCGATCGTGGGAGTGTAAGGGGTCCGCCGGAGATCCTGAATGAGGCTAGAAAGGTCTGCACGCTGGTGGAGAAGAAGCTCGAGCTAAGCTCCAGTGAAGTTCCAGCCAATGAAGCTTGGGGTACGTGCAGGGTAGCTGGGGCCAAAGAATGGAGCCCGTGCTTGTGGGAATGTGTGCGAGTGCGGCAAGGCCTGAGGTATGTCGTGGTGATGGCCGGAGTGGTGTTCCTCTGCAGTGAAGTCAGAGCTTTGGTCGGAGGAGGTGTTGTGTGTCGTTGGGGCGAATGAGATAGCACACGAAGATCAGAGCTTCGAGGTGAAGCTCGGTGGATGATCATGTGAGAGCGGGATTGATCGGAGGAGGCGGGGAAATTAAGAGAAAAATGAAGGGAAAGAAGAAGAAGATCAGAGGAGGAATGGAGGTTTCTACCCGGGGCTTGGAAGCTCAGATGATGCTCCCGATCATCGCTTGAGGGATGGTAGAGGGCCCGAGCTCAAGCAGATCGTCGGAGGAGCTACAACACGGTGCGACTATGCCGTGGATCTTGCCGGAGGTGAAGGCCTGTCTTCACTCGATTTTACGCCTAATTGCTATCACCAATGGGTATCTCTGAGCTCTAGGACACCTCTTGCAATGGCAGATAGGGTTGAAGGTTGCTGGAGGTGGGGTATTTATAGGAAGAAGGTGGGGGTGACAGTGATGGAAGGCGAGGTTTCGTGGGGGTTGTGGAGCGACAACGACAGGTTTCATGGAGGTCATGGTGGCTGGCGAGGATAAGGGAGTCATGGGCTACAAGGTGGAGGTGCTAGAGGGTGGAGATGATGGCTGTGGTGGCGGAGAAAATAGGAAGGGGGCGAAGGGCACGCGGAGTGGGTGACGTGCACTAGGAAGGCGGGCGCGAGGTAGAAGACGGTCTCTGGACCATTGGATCGAGTGATCCAACAGCCAGAAGAAGGGCGTAAGGGAAGGGCTTGGATTAGATCGGAGTGGTGTGATCGAATGGGTCGGGATGCGACGCGTGGTGGGCGCAGGTGAAGGCGCTAAGGGATGGAGGAGATGCGATCTGGAGAAGATTGGAGAGTGGAAATCAGCTGCGCATTTGAATGACTCAGATCTGAAGAGATGTAAAGGGATCAGATGGCAGAGAAAAGGGGTGCGTGGCGTGATGTGAGCGGGCTGCATGGCACAACCAGAAGGCGCCACGTGGCCTGATCTGAATGGCTGAAAGAAAACGTGGAATAAGAGAGAGAAGATGGTCGAATTTGGAAAAACTCAAAACATGAAAGTTGTAGAGCTTGATGAGATATACAAGTTTCATTTGACCAAAAATGGAGATGAGGTCAAATAAAATACAATAATACAAGGGTACAAATATGCATACATATAATGTATAATGGGGTCCCAAAACCCAAGCTTTGCATACGAGCTCATGTTTAAATGAAATTGGTCTCATTTTAAAGGTCTCTGAATATATATTAATTTAAAAGTGAGTAGACCTAGATCGGAAGTTGTATGAGATAAATATGTGCATTCTAAGATCTACGGTCTCCAACTGGGTTTGGGGTTTTATTGAGTAATTTTTCAAGTTAGGAATTTTTGGCCTTTTCCTTATATTATTAGTTAGTAATATATACAGTATAGAGTTGGTTTTATTGACTTTGGAGTGGGTATAGAATACAAATAAATAGGTGAAGAATTACAAGTGAGGTGGGCTTCTTATTTTGTGCAAATATGAATGCTAAAATGCAGATATTATGTATGCATGCACGAATGCTAATTATGCAAGATAAGGGGAAATATGCCGCTAATTACTCGGGAACAAGACTCTATTTTCAACTTTAAGAGCGATGAATTACAGATTCATGAACCCCCTATACTTAAACCTTGCTCACCCCCGAGAACTAAAATTAAATGCAAGAGTGAAATGAGATTGGGTTCCATACCAAGGTCATGAACAAAAGTTGATAATGGAGCTTGACTCGACCTTTGGATTAATTGTGTGGTGGAACCTTACTGGGACATGAACTTAAGACCTAACAGACTTCAAGTTCCACAAGTCTTCTATTCAAGACTCCTCAATAGTCAGGTCAGAACAAATCCTCAAACGCAAATTTCTGATGACTATGATTCTTATTTGTACTGTGTAAGTGTAGAATAGCTCTCTACATCAGAAATGGTTCAGAACCAGCCTCCACCAACAAGGTAACTCTAATTACCCAGTCCAGTAACTCTTTCCTCGAGGAGCGGGGTATTCCCTTCTAAGTTCAAGTGCGACCAGCTCAAGAGGAGGGGGTGGAGAAAAGAATGGACGGTAGCCAGTGTAGCTACCTATCCCGGGATGCCTGACCAGTGTATCCAAGTCATCCACCTGCAGATTTCTTGCTAATGTTCATAATCCGACAGGTATTTTATTTTATATCTGGCCTGTCTATTTTTTTGGAGTTCTTCCATTTTTTTCAACTATATACAAGGTGCAACATGTACATAGGAGTTTTTCCTCTTGATCCAGAAGACTATCCCTCTTTTGAAGCATTATTGCAACCCACAACATCCCGTCCTTATATGTCAACATCACCAGACTAGGTTGAGATGCACTACCCTCCCTAGAGGACGGATGTTTCCACCCGTGTGCTACTCCAAGTCAAAGGATTCTACCTCCGCACCACCACCTCAATGAAGAGCTACGTGCATGGTGTTGTCAAACTTAGGTCATTATCTAAAAGAATCATGCTTGTGTACGAGATATTCTACTTAGACTAATCAAGATGACATGTGAACATAGACTTGCGGACTCAAAGAATTAAGTCACTAGACCTGAGAAATCTTAACTCCAGTTCCTATAAAGGTTCCTCTGAAATTAGGTGGATTAAGGTCAAATCAAGTCCTTCCTAAACATCTTATTCATAACTTAGTTCAGAACCCACTAGCTTTTCACATTGCATATGCAAGATATGTAGATGAGATGTAGATGACAAGCTATATGGATGAATGAAAATGCAAGACTCTTTTTTTTAGATGCAGAGATGATGCGCAAGAGTAAATAAGAATCCTATTTTTTGTTTTTTTTTGTTTTTTTCAAGATTTGGTATACGTCCTATGTTACAACATTTTTTTTCAAGAATTTTATAAGTGTATTTAATTTTTTTTCAATTTTTACAAATGTTTTACAAGTATTATACAACAATTTTTTTTCAATTTTTACCCACCCGTAATTATTGCATAAAATTCATGAAAATACGCAAAAGTACGAGCTATGGGTAAAGTATATATGTAATATATACACGCCCTCCTATACTTAGCGTGTGCTATGTCCTCAGAGCACGAAAAGCGAGGAAAAAGACATAGCTCGTTCTAAGCGTATGAGAGCTAAAATAACAAAAAAGTATAGAAGTTGCTCCGCCCCCTTATTCTTAGGCTCTGGCAGTCTAAGTGTAGAAGAAGATCAAAAATGGGGCGGACAAGGTCAAGAGGGGAAATGGAGGAATATACCCGGCGAACATCAGTCCCTCCTATACTTAGGCTCTGGTCAGCCTAAGTATAGGACAGAAGTGAGTGTGAGAACCGATGAGATCTAGAGAATATACAACGAATGGTGAAGAGACTCGGGTCACTCTCCCCCTATACTTAGGATCTGGTCATCCTAAGTATAGCCATAACATAAATGATATGGAGCCGGGACGAGTGATTAGAATCACTGGGGAGGGAGGGAAAGAAAATCTATACAAGGAGGATTGAGAATATACAGGGATCAAAAGGTTTGTGACGAACCTTCTTGCGGGAGCGAGGTGGTGGGTAATATATACGTGTGTCGCTATCGGAATCGTCCTCAGATGAATAGTAGTGAGGTGAAGGGATCGTCCAACGAGGGTCAACACACGGCTGCTTGCTTAGATACGGCTTAAGAACAGCCGAACTGAGCTCCCTCATATAAATCACCTTATCTGGACCAGGTGAGGACTCCTCAAAAAATTTCTTCTCTGGTATGTTGAAGGAAACTTTGTTAGTCGATTTTCTAGAACCTGAATCATTGAGAGGGAGATGAGAGAGACACGCCTTGAGAGGTTTGGGGGAACACCTCGAGGAATCAATTCTCGACTTCCTCTCACTAGATAGCCGACTAGAAGAGGGAGAAACCGTGTTTTTATGTGGAGTCAATTTAGTCTTGGTTGTTTCCTTTGACGGTCCGGGATGTGGTGTGGTGCTGACCATGGGTTCCTCATCAAACGAGTTACCATATAGATTGGAATATTCTTGAAGGGTCAGCACATGTCTCGCGAAAGTGCTAGTAATATCGGTTGGCTTGGCATTATTGGGTTCTTGTGTCAGATCATCGAAATGATCAAGGCAATCCACAAAGGTTGTGTCTAACTCAATAATAGCTTATGGTAGTGAGTCCTCGGAAGCTGTCACGGTGGTGGTGCAAGAAGTGGATGAAGTGGAGTTGTGGGGAGTCTATGAACTAATGGTCATCCGGACAGTCGGTCTCTCAGGTGTAGCGGAGTGGTGGGACTCATCTACCTCTCGATGGTCACGACTGTCAGCGGATGTGCGGGTCACCTTAGAGTAAAGTCTATCAAAGAATGGGTGAGGTTGAAGCGTTTCCAATACTGTAAAATCGATTTCCCGAGTCTCGTAATCTATAGTTGCCTTAGCAAAGGCTAAGAACGGCTTCCCGAGAATAATTGGAGACTGGGTAAACTCTCCTCGGTGCTCGATGTCAATGATCGTGAAGTCCACCTGGAGTAGAGCATCTTGGAAAGTAATGATGACTGAAATGTTTCCTCTCGACCGTTTGATAGATCGATCAGCCAGCTGAACGATCTCTCTCGACTTTCTTATAGGCCTGAGTTTGAGATTGCAAAACACAGAGGTCGGGAGGATATTTATTGGGGAGTCATCATCGATTCTTGCATGGGTAAAGATAGTGTCTTTGATTTCACATTCAACTCGGGGCAACCGCTTCACTTTACGGCTTTTGGTCTTTCTCCCCATCACCAAGGAGATGGCCACAGACACTATGTGTCTTTCAGTCCTTGTCCTCTTATTGCCCGACCTCTTGGGCATCATCTTACTCTTTACAAATCGTTTGAGGTCGGGGAAGTGATCTATGGCCTTTATTAAGGGAAGATAAAAAATCAATTCTTCATCAAGTGCTTCCCTTAGGATATGATCTAATTTTTTAGGTCTTTTTTATTTTCAATTTTTATGTGGGTTTTTGGTTTTTCAATTTTTTTGGTATTTTTGGTGGATGAATGACCAGACTCTGGATTGGAGGGTAAGTGGTTAGTAGAAGAGGGATGTAGAATGGACTCCAGCTATACAAAAGGTGTGGGTTCCCTAATGCTTGCTCGCTTTTCATCATCAAATCTACTTATTTCCTTTTCCACTATCATTCCCAAGCTGGCAGAAATTGAGTGCAATATGTCGATGACATCTCTCAATTTGGCACCAAATAATTCATTTTTTCAATGAGTCGAGAAATGTCATCCTCCAAATTGTTCTCATGACAAATCATGGGAGAGTTCTGCTTAATTGGACGATACTGCTGAGATATTTGGGTCTCATACTCAACATACCTAGACTCTGGCATGTAATGCTTGTTGGACATGCGAGCCCACGACGAGCCATTATGCAATAATTGTTATTGCAAGTATCATTCCCTGATCTGAAATGAAGAATAAATAATTTGCATAATAGGTCCCTCTGTACAATTAGGGTTATGTACCATGGCCATCTTAATGATCATACAGCTGTTGATTCATTAAATGAATCATAGAGGCTGGTGCTTGGATGAATATCTAATGGGTTAGATAGAGGACTCATCAAGCACCGTCAAATGATTATTAAGAGATGATCTCCAGCCTGAGTAGGAGATGGCAATCCTTTCTCGCATAGGCTGATTTCTGACCGACCTCTCGATGCAGGTCCTCTGCATGGGAATAGTGATTCGGAGGTGTTAGATTAGTTACGTCAATGGGTTGACTTAGCGAGATTGAGATAACCTAAGTCCTATGTTGAATACTGTCACAGCATAGGCACACATCCTCTGACTAGAGACAGATGTGTTACTATATGTCTGAGTATGTAAATTTGGCAGACCATTAGGTTGATGACCTAATCAAGGTCTATACACCGGCGAGATGGTGTGCATATAAGGGCATATGAGTAATACGATCTCTCAAAGGGATCATACAGGTTCACTTGTGAACCGGAAGACATGAGCTCACTCATGAGGTATTGGGACCGATCAAATTCCATGCATGGTCGTCGTGCTTTGGAAGCATGACAAGAATTTGAAGGTATGATATATGCTTTGGGAAAGCATATGATCGATATCAAATCCCAATGACCAAGATTGAGAAACTTGGTGATCAAACCATGAAGAAGACAGTATAAAATAGATCTTCATCTTCAGGTTGATCATTGGTCTTCCAGTATGCAGGATGTGCAGGTATTGGGAATACCTGAGGGTGATGTGATCATAAACGATTGTATAACCATGACGCTTCCAGTTCGAGGGAGTGATGAAACATGTCTGGATTTTAGTGACTCCTCTCAGTAGAGAAGTAACTTGATCTTAGTCCAAATGTTGGACATTGATCTGAATGTGATTCAGATGCAATGAGAAGATTAAGTATACGGACTTGATTTAATCAAGCATCTATGAGAGGTCCGTTAGATCTGGATTTGAGATGAGATCTCAATATCCAAGTCACTATACATGGAACAATACAATCGCCCTGTCCTTATCTCCAAGTATCTGCGGAGAAGGCACATTATTCTTGAAGGAGTTCAAGAATAATTCCTATGATGAATTTAGTATCCAAGAAAGAAGGTTTTGATGATTAAATGAGATTTATTATCAAGTATAATATGAATAAGATTCATATTGTGAGAATGTGTCCAAGATAATTAAATGAGATTTAATTATCAAGTACAATATGAATAAGAATCATGTTGAGAGAATGATTGTCCGAGATAATTAAATGGGATTTAATTATCAAGGATAAGCAGATCGTGGATAGTGATATCCAGAATATCTGTGTATATTATAAATGAGATTTATAATATATCAGAGAGAGAGAAACATTGTAAATAACATTTGTTAATTATTAATGTGGATTGGATCCACATTAGTTAATTAATTGGAAATGTAATTACAAATTAGTTTGGGATGTGAATATGATTCACATTTTTTTTAATGGCATGATTGAAATATTCACAAATTAATTTGGAATTAATTTGGTGGATATTATTGCAATAATGATTATTGCAAATAATCAAGAAATAATAATATAAATAAAAGGAGACAAAACCACCTATAATCATAGGTGGCGTCACCTATGACTTAGTCATAGGTGACACCTCCTTGATTTTAGGAGGGGTTGTTGTCTCCTCTTATTTGTTGACTTATTATCTCTTGATAAATTAATTTATGTTAATTAAATTTTGTTGATAATAATTCAACACATATTTAATTTAATATAAATTAATGTTGTTGGTTTTTAACCAACAACAATCATAGCCGTTGGATGGCTCTTGGATTACAATGACCGTTGGATCCATGAGAGCCATGGATTGAGATCCATTGGATCCCAAACTAATATATAAAGAGGGTAGCCTTAGCCCTTGAGTGCACAACAAGTAGACGCCTACTCTACTTCTCTCTCTCCCTCTCATTCTCGTGCTCTCTCTCTCCATAGGGTGGCCGACCACCATTGTTGAGAAAGGAGAGAAGTTCTCGCCTTCGCCTTCGACGACTCAAGGATCTCCTTCTTCTTCGTGGTTACTTGCTATAGAGGAAGACGACGGATTTCGCTTGACGAAATCAGGGGATCTATTGCTTGGATCTTCATCGAGGATTGCGGGAGGAACGCGACTCATCATCGTGCCCGCAAGTGCGTTCTTCGTGGATCGGACTTGAGACAGGAGGATCTCTTGTTTGGGATCTCGCGATCACAACCACGCTTCAAAGGTATTCTTTATACTTTGTGGTTTGATGAAACGATCCGAGAAGTGTTCTCGTGATCATGTGGTTTCATCATTTGATTTAAAATTTTTTAAATTCCGCTGCATCTTGCGACTAGTACGACTAGTCGCCCCGATCGTATTCGATGCGATCATCACGCTTCCGTGATGCGCTTGAGGATTCTCAATATCCTTCAAGTGGTATCAGAGACAGGTTGAAAAAGGTTTTGGATATGATCCATGAACCATGGACGGCTTGGGTTTGAAATGGTCGCGAAAAATTTTTGGCGCATTTGAATTTTCGCAACTCTGTCTAATTGATTTTTCGGCACTTTTTAAATTATTTAAACACGAAATATTCAATTGGATTTTGTTCCTCATTAAACAAGGAAACTGTAGGACTTGAGTTTACTAAATTTGGATTTAATTTGCTCAAGATATGGCCTTTTGAATATGCATGTATTCACAGTTGCGGGAACTGCAGAACAGAACGTGATTAATTTGTTAATTACGGTTTTGTTACGGCTCGAAATACGTAAAATATCACATAGGTTCTGTTATAAATCAAGTTCGCAATCTTAGGGCACTAATTTTGCTAATTTTGGATTTAAATTGATCAAGATAAGTTAATTTTAGTGATAAGGGGTCACTGCTGGAAATTGACATTTTTTGATCATGAACCTTGTGATAGTCATTCAAATAAATGATGATGAAAATTAATTGTTAATTTTCTGAAATTAGTTATTGATAAATATTTGTGGAATATTTAAAGATGATAATCAATTCCTTGAATGACATCCCACTAAACCATAATGATAAGATAGTTGATCTTGATCATTGGTTAATTTGAAATCATCAACAAACATTGTTTTCATGTAAAACCCTAGGTCATCCTACAATAGTTGTAGGAAAACTTTTACATGCAAAACCTCTTGCTTGAATAGGATCGGGGATTCGTTTAGCAAATCTCCTTATAATATAATCAAAAAGGTTTTGATGTATATTATATGGTATAATTTCGGTTGAAAGACCGATGAGCATCTCCAAGTACATGATGATCTATCTGGCATTATCCTTTCCTGAGGTGGATATTGTGTCTAGTCGGAGATCGCTGGGGTAGCGGGTTGCAACGTATGTGGTCCGTCCCACTCTCGCCGGTACTGGCATTGACAGCGGGTAGGGATTGGATAATGCCGGAGAAATCAAAGTGTATTTCTAATTATTAAAATTCGAAATAATACGTATTTTTATATTATACCTACTATTGAAGTAAAATTCAAAGTTTGTTGATTGATAATAGGATTGATGATTGATTTAATGTGATTAAATTAATTATATCCTATGAAACACTCTATTATGAATAGATGTGTATTTCCCTTGGAAGAATTAATTATGTGAATATGATTCACGATGATTAATTACAATTTGAATAAGAGGTGGAGGATCACATAAGTGACATCCATGGTCTCCCGTCAAGGCAAAGAATTTCGTCGCCAAAAGTTGTATATAGGAGACGCCTGTCCGAAGTGACAGATCCTATATACAATTATTTGGATCGGGTTCTTTGCTTCTCGAAAGAGTAAGGCCGTATACGTAGTGACCCCGATATCGGATCCTCATATTATTGGGGTGATATTGGATTGTGTATAGCGAGTTTTAAGCCTGTTGACGGTTGGTTCAATTAGCAACGGGTCAACATCATCTTAGGGGTGGTGGGCCCGGGTGTTAAAGACCGAATTGGGAAATGCAAGTTGGACTTGCAAGGCAGAATGTGTTCCCGCTTCTCTTTATTCGAGTCACAGGTTCTCATATTATTGGGATGTGATAAAGATAGAGAGGAGATCGCAGATCTTGCTTGAGATATAGTGGTAAGTATATCTCTTACTTTGAAAGACGATTAGGGAATAATCTTTCATAGTAGACATAGCAAGACAAATTTGATTTAAAATTCCTAAATCAAAGTAAAATATGTATATATAATATATATACCCATATGCAAATTTCTTATTTCAGATAATCCTTCATTAAACCCACTCAATGTTATACTCAATAATAACCAGTAAAATATCATGGATTGGACTCATGATCCAGATATTGTACTTGCAATTGGACACATAATGTATGTGGTTGCAGTGTGCAAGTTTCCTCAACATAATGAGGAATGACGATTAAATAAGACAATGAGACATCACCTTAGGATTTGTATGTCTCTATAGTCTTGATCTTTCATCGAGTGTACTTTGGAAGTGACATGATGATGGTGATCGTAATTGTCGAATAATCCTTATAAAATCTAAGAAGATGTTCTGGCATACATATGTGCTCTAAACATTTAATCATGAATGACATGGTTCTCTGCATTATGCAGAATGGTGGCTTGAAAGAGATGATGTATTCAAAATATTTGAATACCTACCTGAACCAATGTATTAGGAGTCTAGATGGATCTAGACATGATGAGTGTCATCATTCTACTATCTATACTCTAGTCATTCATGAAGCTTCATAATATTCATATTGTATGAATTTAATGAAGCATGAATAAATGTTGAAATGCTCTTACATTGAATTCTTTTTAACATAAGAGATCCTTAGTCTTTAACAATGATTGTTTATAGATGAAGAGAGCACAGTGGAAGTGTGGGTCAGACCCATGTGAGAAGGAAAGTCAAAGAGTTGATTGTACTTCTGTGACTTCCATATGACATCCAAAGAGTTGGATGAATGCCTATACTGCAATAACTTGATGTGTTGATAGTATGACTATCAAGTCTGCCTAGAATCCTTAGAGAAGGACTCAGATAGTGCATCATAATAATCTATATCTACATTTGATCACTGAAATTGACTTGCTTATTTGATAAGATAAAGTCTGATAATTGTATCTCAATCTTCTAACAACACTTGCAATGTGTTGCACATGTTTTAGAAGATTGATCTTAAGGTTTATAGTTATCCACATAGACATTGATGCAATTGTTGCAACAATCTCTATTGGATTGATATACTTCTTAATTTCAGTGGGAGAGCCTTAGTCTTAGAGAATGTCTCTATGACCTAGATATTAGAATACACTCATTGTTTGTTTCTAAATGTTGGAAATAAACATGAATTCTGGAATAAACCTATCATAAAGAGTTATGATAGATATATTTCAGATAATAATCTAGCATCTGGTGGACTCTACTAAATTAGAAATTTAATGAATGGTTCATTGAGATTTCTAATACTGAAAGTTAAACCTTATAAGATCAATAGGAGGATAAAGATCATTTGACAATGATTTAGCATCAAGTTTTGGACATATGTCTGCTGATGAGATCAATAGACTAGTAAGATATGAAACTTTAGAATGTCTAAAATTTCAAATCTTACATACTTGTGAATATTGTATTCAAAGTAAAATGTCCAGTACACCCTTCTTTTTGGGAAAGGTGTAAGATGTCAAGGTATTCGAGATCTCATACATATTGATGTATGTGAATCATCTATATCATAGTCAACATTGTGGATATGTGATATCTATTGATGATCATATGAGATTTCTTCTCTTCACCTGGGAAACCTTTGAAATGTTCAAAGATTTCGTAATTTTGGTTTAGAACCAAAGTTTGAAGGAAGAATAAATGAATTTGATCTAACCAAGGTAGCAAGTAGCTATTAGATGAATTCAAAGAATATCTTATGGAGATATGAATATCACTTCTATCTCAATCCTCCTGACACACCTAAACTCAATGGAGTTGTATGAAGATACAATTAGATCGTGTGTGACATGATTTGATCAATTATGAATTTTAGCATAATTATCCCTTAGTTTCTAGGTATATATGTATAGTAGAGACTACAATATATATCCTTAATAAGGTTCCATGCATGTAAGCTGGAATCTAGCACTTGAGAGTGCTACTTCATTAGGAAAATAAAGGATGGTATTGGATACCTACTTTACGACCTTGAGATTCTTAAAATATCTCATCTTTAAGAATATGATTCTTATAGGATGACTCTCTTGAGAACCAAGATGAAAATGAAGTATAGGAACTCATTTAATCTTGAGAAGATAATGAGGCTCCAGAAATCGGAAACTAAAAGGGACAATTAAAGATGAAACACTAATACCTCTTCAAATGAGTTTGAGGATGTATTCCTTGTGTCAGCTAAGTCTGACAATGATCGGACTTCATGTGATGAATCTCCTGAGGATCATAACATGGAAAGATGGATATTAGCAATAAAGGTCTAAGGTAGACTTCATATACAAGTGTTGTATATGGACCCTCGAGGATCCACCTATAAGGGTTAGACCCATTAAGGTGTAAATGGATCTTCAATAGAAAGAGGGAACCTGATGAGAAGGTAGAAACCTTCAAAGCACGGTTCGTAGCCATGAGCTACACACCGAAGAGAAGACGTCGATTGCGATGAGACTTGCTTTTCAGTTGATCATGCTTAAACCCATCAGAATATTGCTAACCCTAGCTACACAATTTGACTATGGCATCTTCAAGAAGTGAGTCAAGATTGTATTCCTCTATGAATACCTCTTTGAGGATATTCACATGAAGTAGCCCCAGGGCTTCATGGTTGAGAAATGTAAGATGTGCTAGCTAAAGAACTCCATCTTTGGACTCAAATAAGCTTCTTGTTGTTGGAACATAAGATTTGATGAAATTATAAATGTTATAATTTCAGATATAATCTTAGTGCACCATGTGAAGCTTAGTGGGAGTGCCATTGTGTTCATCGTGCTAAATGTAGATAATATCCTAATCATTTGGAATGATATAAGGATAATAATAAGTGTTTTGTAATCTGGTTATTCCATACCTTGAGATATGATCTCAAAGATGCATCTTAGATCTTAGTTCTGAAGGTGTTCAGAAGCAAAGAAAAGAGGGTATTGGGACTGTCACATTTGTAGTACACCTTGGACATGTTCCATTTTCTAGAAATTCAAAGAAATGCTTTCTTACCTTTAAGATTTGGTACTGACCTATCTAAAGGGATAGCACCTCAAAGAGTTGAGGAAGTGAATGCTAAAACTGGTTGCCCTTTTGTGCATCAATTATGAAAAGCTGAAAGTATGCTAGATGTGTATAAAAGCCAGATATCTGCCATGCAGTGGGAATAGTAAACTGTTATTAATCCTACTATGGAGATAGAACACTTAATTGCAGTAATAACAATATCTTCAAAGATGATAAGGCTTTAGAGATAGTGATCTCTAAGTCTTATCTTCAAGAAAAAGACTTTTAGATGGGGATCTAAAAGGTCTTAACTGCGAATACCTTAGGAGATAAAGATCTCCAGGGATAAGGGTATTCTAATAAGGATAATAGAAATTACATGCTGGCTATAATAATATTTCTTTGAGTTGTAGTATCAAGGATACTATGACTGACAAGATTGAGTATTGGTTGCATTAGATGCAACATTCGCATTAGATGCGATCACTGTTACTGGGGATATGCAAGTGCCGTAAAAGGACTTGGTGTAGTCTCGCGGGAACAGAGTGATTGATCGGCTTACCTAGCTATTTTCTAAATAGCCTATGATTGTCACATGAGTGTGGGTTTAAATGATTAGCCCATTAATGGCTCTTTGGGCTAGTGGGAGATTGTTGGACATGCGAGCCCACGATGAGCCATTATGCAATAATTGTTATTGCAAGTATCATTCCCTGATCTGAAATGAAGAATAAATAATTTACATAATAGGTCCCTCTATACAATTAGGGTTATGTACCATGGCCGTCTTAATGATCATACAGCTGTTGATTCATTAAATGAATCATAGAGGCTGGTGCTTGGATGAATATCTAATGGGTTAGATAGAGGACTCATCAAGCACCGTCAAATGATTATTAAGAGATGATCTCCAGCCTGAGTAGGAGATGACAATCCTTTCTCGCATAGGATGATTTCTGACCGACCTCTCATGCAGGTCCTCTGCATGGGAATAGTGATTCGGAGGTGTCAGATTAGTTAAGTCAATGGGTTGACTTAGCGAGATTGAGATAACCTAAGTCCTATGTTGAATACTGTCACAGCATAGGCACACATCCTCTGACTAGAGAAAGATGTGTTACTATATGTCTGAGTATGTACATTTGGCAGACCATTAGGTTGATGACCTAATCAAGGTCTATACACCGGCGAGCTGGTGTGCATATAAGGGCATATGAGTAATACGATCTCTCAAAGGGATCATACAGGTTCACTTGTGAACCGGAAGACATGAGCTCACTCATGAGGTATTGGGACCGATCAAATTCCATGCATGGTCGTCGTGCTTTGGAAGCATGACAAGAATTTGAAGGTATGATATATGCTTTGGGAAAGCATATGATCGATACCAAATCCCAATGACCAAGATTGAGAAACTTGGTGATCAAACCATGAAGAAGACAGTATAAAATAGATCTTCATCTTCAGGTTGATCATTGGTCTTCCAGTATGCAGGATGTGCAGGTATTGGGAATACCTGAGGGTGATGTGATCATAAACGATTGTATAACCATGACGCCTCCAATTCGAGGGAGTGATGAAACAGGTCTGGATTTTAGTGACTCCTCTCAATAGAGAAGTAACTTGATCTTAGTCCAAATGTTGGACATTGATCTGAATGTGATTCAGATGCAATGACAAGATTAAGTATACGGACTTGATTTAATCAAGCATCTATGAGAGGTCCGTTAGATCTGGATTTGAGATGAGATCTCAACATCCAAGTCACTATACATGGAACAATACAATCTCCCTGTCCTTATCTCCAAGTATCTGCGGAGAAGGCACATTATTCTTGAAGGAGTTCAAGAATAATTCCTATGATGAATTTAGTATCCAAGAAAGAAGGTTTTGATGATTAAATGAGATTTATTTATCAAGTATAATAAGAATAAGATTCATATTGTGAGAATGTGTCCAAGATAATTAAATGAGATTTAATTATCAAGTACAATATGAATAAGATTCATGTTGAGAGAATGATTGTCCAAGATAATTAAATGGGATTTAATTATCAAGGATAAGCAGATCGTGGATAGTGATATCCAGAATATCTGTGTATATTATAAATGAGATTTATAATATATCAGAGAGAGAGAGAAACATTGTAAATAACATTTGTTAATTATTAATGTGGATTGGATCCACATTAGTTAATTAATTGGAAATGTAATTTACAAATTAGTTTGGGATGTGAATATGATTCACATTTTTTTTCAATGGCATGATTGAAATATTCACAAATTAATTTGGAATTAATTTGGTGGATATTATTGCAATAATGATTATTGCAAATAATCAAGAGATAATAATATAAATAAAAGGAGACAAAACCACCTATAATCATAGGTGGCGTCACCTATGACTTAGTCATAGGTGACGCCTCCTTGATTTTAGGAGGGGTTGTTGTCTCCTCTTATTTGTTGACTTATTATCTCTTGATAAATTAATTCATGTTAATTAAATTTTGTTGATAATAATTCAACACATATTTAATTTAATATAAATTAATGTTGTTGGTTTTTAACCAATAACAATCATAGCCGTTGGATGGCTCTTGGATTACAATGACCGTTGGATCCATGAGAGCCATGGATTGAGATCCATTGGATCCCAAACTAATATATAAAGAGGGTAGCCTTAGCCCTTGAGTGCACACCAAGTAGACGCCTACTCTACTTCTCTCTCTCCCTCTCATTCTCGTGCTCTCTCTCTCTCTCCATAGTGTGGCCGACCACCATTGTTGAGAAAGGAGAGAAGTTCTCGCCTTCGCCTTCAACGACTCGAGGATCTCCTTCTTCATCGTGGTTACTTGCTATAGAGGAAGACGACGGATTTCGCTTGACGAAATCAGGGGATCTATTGCTTGGATCTTCATCGAGGATTGCGGGAGGAACGCGACTCATCATCGTGCCCGCAAGTGCGTTCTTCGTGGATCGGACTTGAGACAGGAGGATCTCTTGTTTGGGATCTCGCGATCACAACCACGCTTCAAAGGTATTCCTTACACTTTGTGGTTTGATGAAACGATCCGAGAAGTGTTCTCGTGATCATGTGGTTTCATCATTTGATTTAAAATTTTTTAAATTCCGCTGCATCTTGCGACTAGTACGACTAGTCGCCTCGATCGTATTCGATGCGATCATCACACTTCCGTGATGCGCTTGAGGATTCTCAATATCCTTCAATGCTGGGTCGAGTATGGACCATCTAAATAGCAAATATTGGTCAGAGCCTCATATGATGGAGTCAATGAATGGGGGACTGGTAAGTCTAGCTCATGAGTCCACTCCTGTGAATGTATAGGCTCTTCGAATGTGTGATATGAAGGCTGGTTAATGGAATCTTGATCACTAAAGTCAATCAAGTCTGGGAAATCATGGTGTACAGGCCTCTCCATTTGGGTTGTTCGATCGACCAAGTTGTTCTGCCAATCATCTGTCTCAGCAATGGCTTGCTCTTCGTATGGTCAACTGATTCCAGTAAGCTCTCGAAAGTAAGGACTGTCAACCCAAGGTGGTAGTGGGTCCTGAGTGTTAGAATATGGAGTAGGTGAGAAATGCGAAGAAGTGGAGAAGTCAGTCGAAGTTCTGACTTCATAATCAGGTTGAGGTAGAATCGACCACGGGTAAAGGTCTCTCGTGAGTGGCGGAGGATACATGGAAGAAGGAGAAGGCAAAGATGAATGGTATATGATCGAGGAGGATTGACTAGAGGTCACAGGGTATGGGGACAAGGTATGGGAACCAATATCCCAACATCTTAAAGAGGAAAGGATGAATGTAAGCAGATTGAGGTGTGCAATTACACATGATAACACACACGGACATACACAAAGACAAATGCAAGAGCAAATCCCGAGTTCACACTCAACATGGTGAAGGACCCGAATCCGAGTCCGATTAGTCCGGTTGATTTTAAATGTGAATTTTTAGACAAATAGCAAACGTTACGCAGCCTAGAGGGGAGTCGGCTAAAAGTCGGATGCGTCTCCCCTGTTTAACCTTTCACCTTAGATACCAACGACCTTCCTTTCTTCGCTCCTATCCCCAGCCGAAAGTTCAAGGACCTGCCCCTATCTACCTACAGAGTAGGCGGAGGCTGACAAGGCTATAACTTCGCCCCTATCTACCTGCAAGCACAGGCGGAGGCTACTAGCAACTTGTCGTTGTGCACCGCAATTTCGCCCCGATGTACCTACCGGAGTAGTTGGAGGCTACTTGGTACTGGTCAGTTGAACCCAAAGCCCAGTCATTGATATTTGCTCGGATCGGGGTACGTGATATGGAAAGCGAGGATTTTCGGCTCTGCCCTAGGGTGCTCACACACTCTAGTACCCTCACTCAACATGAAAATAAGGTCGGGGGTTAATTTCCCGCAAGTAGAATTTCCGATTTTATTATTTTTTTATCAATTTTGTTTAGTAGTCCCGGTTTTAAGTTAGATTATCACTGATTAAGTCCAACCACACAGCACACATATCGTCCAGTCCCAATTTCCTTTTTATCTAAATTTGAAAAACCAAGAGAAAGGAGTCGAGAAAAGCCGATGCATGATAAATCAATGATGATATGCCAAGTTGAGAAGACTTACATTGATCCCTTTGCTTTTATGCAGGATGTAGAACAAAATTGAAAACTTTTTACACTATATGCCAATGCAGACGATAAAATCCGCTCCTAGATAGGCAGTTCTATTAGCGAGTGAAGCACTGATTAAATTTGACTAGATCAGTGGTCTAAGTGCGTCTTTCATGTGCGAAGTGTGGTCCTAGAATATTACGAGCATAAGCAAGTCCTAAAGTGTCTTGAGGAGCTGCTAGTGCAAACCTAATCTAAAAAGCAATCCACACAGCACACGGGGACACGTTTCCACTATTTTTACACAGGCGAGAACCCAAACGGGAACCGCTGGAAAGAATGCAATAATAATGAAAAATAACAAAATTACAAGTCCTCACAATAACTCAAAATGTTCAAATACAAGCTCCTCGAAGCGCCTTCGATTCCTCATGTTCTTCTCACAAAGACAAACTGAGGTCAGATAAAGGACGACACAAAATACTCAAAATTAAATGACAGAAAAATATTAACAAGAAAACTGGGAATCAGACAACCCAGGGATGGAAAATCAAACACTCAAAAATTCTCTAGAAATTAACCTAAGTCGTGCCTCCCTGGCAACGGTGCCAGTTTGACGTGTGTCTAACTACCCATGTTATTCGATCAAATTAATGGTCAAATTAAATTTTATGTTCGTTGCAGTCGAATAATCAAGGCTATGTCAAAAATATCACTTTAAATTAATGTTCAGTTAATAACGAGCGATAGATTTATTTTACTTGGGCAAGCCCAAGGTCGAACTAAGGGAGACAGCTGTCTCCTTAGGTGAATTTGAAGTGAATTCAGAGGTCAGATTTTTAGAGGATTATTTTTGTATTTTTTTAGCAATTTTATGCAATAAAGGAAAGTTAGATGCAATTTCGAGCCAAATTTTAAGGTTAAATCAGAAATATGATTGAATGAAGTCCAAAAATTATGAAACTTGGCCAGAATATGAAATGCAATGAATTTAAGCAACACTACTTCTTTTGGAACTTTCTGACACTTTATGAATTCACTATGAATAAAATATGAATGCAAGGTGATTTTTACAAAATTAATTTTAATAAATACCAAAATACATTATTTTTAGATATAAAAATTATCCTAGATATATCTATGTATGATTAATCCAAAAAAATAATAAACCTAAAATTCTATGTTAATTGGATCTATTAAAAATCAATTAAGGAAATTACTAATTAATTTATTCAGGCCTCGTAATGCATGCAAAAGCAATGATTTTTAGGCACAATGTAAAATAAATTATCCTAAGTCAATGTGATTTTATGGTAATTTATGGAGCAACAAGGAATTTAATATGAATTAAAAGGCACACAATGGGCAAAGTATAGAAAATTTCACCAATTTAATAATATCAAATTCTAGAGATGTCACAAAAATTTAAAACATGTCACATAAGATGAAGGACAAGTTGGGCTACATCATGCAATTTTTAGAATTGAAAAATAATGCCAAATGGACACCTAAATATGCGTGCAAAGACAAAGACCAAATTGTAAATATAGAAAATAAAATTACTAAAAATAAAACGTGCTGATAGGGACTTAAATGAAATTACATATAATGCGGTGGATATGTATGCAATTTTGCCACAGAGTCATGCGCACCTCGCGTGACACACCTGGAAGGGACCAAAGTGCAATTTCTAAAACCTTCATGGACCCCATGCAAATTACCCAGCCCTCAAATGGGGAGCACGTGCTGGACCAGGCTCGGACATCGTTCGAGGCTCGGGCGGAGGTTCGGGAAGCCTTGGAGGCTCGGATCAGCTTCGAGAGTGCTTCGGGAGCTCCAAGCCTAGGGTCGAGGAAGAGGCTCAGAGGAGGATATGTAGCACGATGTGGACCATTGGATCAGTGTGTTATCCAATGGCTGCTGGAGCTGGTGGCGTGGCACCTCTGGAGTCGTCAGATCGCAAGGATCTAACGGTGCTGAAGACGTTGGCGTGGCTGACTATCGACCGTTGGATCAAGATAGATCCAACGGGGACTGGAGTGCAGGGAAGCAGCTACGTGGAGAAACCAGGGCCGCTTGATCTGGATGATCTAACAACCACAGGCTCAAGGCGACGTGGCATGGAGAGGGTTGTTGGATTGAGGCGATCCAACGGTGGCTGTATGTCTTCTTCTCCAGTCCGTCGCCTCCTACATCGGACTTGCCTGGGCTCCGGCGTTGAGCTCCTTGCTCCTCCTCCTCTCCCCGTACTCGGTGTAGGTCGCCGGCGGCCCCTTAAGTGCTCGCATCGATCGTGGGAGTGTAGGGGTCTGCCGGAGGTCCTGGATGAGGATGGAAATGTCTGCACGCCAGTTGCGAAGCAGCTCGAGCTATGCTCCAGTGAAGTTCCAGCCAATGAAGCATGGGATACCTGCAGGGTTAGCTGGGCCAAAGAATGGAGCCCGTGCTCGTGGAAATGTGTGCGAGTGCGGCGAGGCCTGAGGTGTGTTGTGGTGATGGACAGAGTGGTGTTCCTCCACCGTGAAGGAGGAACTTTGGTCAGAGGAGGTGCTGTGCATCGTTGGGGCGAATGAGATAGCACGTGAAGATCAGAGCTTCGAGGTGAAGCTCGGTGGATGATCAGGTGAGAGCGGGATTGATTGGAGGAGGCGGGGAATTAAGAGAAAATGAAGGGTAAGAAGAAGAAGATTGAGGAGGAATAGAGGTGTCTACTTGGGGCTTGGAAGCTCAGGTGATGCTCCCGGTCGTCGCTCGAGGGACGGTAGAGTGCCCGAGCTTAAGCAACTCGTCGGAGGAGCTGCAGTACGGCGCGACTGTGCCATGGATCTCACAAGAGGTGAAGGCCTGCCTTCGCTCGGTTTTACTCTCAATTGCTGTCACCAATGGGTAGCTCTGAGCTCTAGGACACCTCTTGCAATGGCGGATAGGGTCGAAGGTGGCCAGAGGCAGGGTATTTATAGGAAGAAGGTGGGGTGACAGTGATGGGAGGTGAGGTTTCGTGGGGGTCGTGGAGCGACAACGATGGGTTTCATGGAGGTCATGGTGGCTGGCAAGGATAAGGGAGTCATGGGCTACAAGGTGGAATGCTAGAGGGTGGAGATGATGGCAGTGGTGGCGGAGAAAATAGGAAGGGGGCGAAGGGCGCGCGGAGTGGGCGACGTGCACGAGGAAGGCGAGCGTGAGGTAGAAGATGGTCTCTGGACCGTTGGATCGAGTGATCCAACGGCCAAAAGAAGGGCGTAAGGGAAGGGCCCGGATTAGATCGGAGTTGTGTGACTCGAATGGGTAGGGATGCGACGTGTGGCGGGCGCAGGTGAAGGCGCTAAGGGATGGAGGAGATGCGATCTGGAGAAGATAGGAGGGTGGAAATCAGCTACGCATTTGAATGGCTCAGATCTGAAGAGAAGAGAAGGATCGGATGGCGGAGAAAAGGGGCGCATGGCGCGATGTAAGCGGGCCGCGTGGCGCAACCAGAAGGCGCCACGTGGCCTGATCTGAATGGCTAAAAGAAAATGTGGAATAAAAGAGAGAAGATGACTGAATTTGGAAAAACTCAAAACATGAAAGTTGTATATCTTGATGATATCTACAAGTTTCATGTTGACCAAAAATGGAGATGAGGTCAAATAAAATACAAAAATACAAGGGTACAAATATACATACATATAATGTACAATGGGGTCCCAAAACCCAAGTTTTGCATACGAGCTCCGATTTAAATGAAATTGGTCTCATTTTAATGGTCTCTGAATATGTATTAATCTAAAAGTGAGTAGACCTAGATCGAAGGTTGTATGAGATAGTCTAAGGTCTAAGGTCTCCAACTGGGTTTGGGGTTTTATTGAGTAATTTTTCAAGTTAGGAATTTTTGGCCTTTTCCTTATATTATTAGTTAGTAATATATACTATATAGAGTTGGTTTTATTGATTTTGGAGTGGGTATACAATACAAATAAATAGGTGAAGAGTTACAAGTGAGTTGGGCTTCTTATTTTATGCAAATATGAATGCTAAAATGCAGATATTATGTATGCATGCATGAATGCTAATTATGCAAGATAAGGGGAAATATACAGCTAATTACTCGGGAACAAGACTCTATTTTCAACTTTAAGAGTGATGAATTACATATTCATCAATAGGCCCCTGAAAGTTTCGAAAATCGCAAATCATCCCCTGCTCCAGATCAAGTCACGTGCAATGCACACTTTTCTTGGGTAATTTGTGATCTTAATTTTCTTATATTTTGTCGTAAAACTTTTGAATAATTGCAATTCAGTCCTCTAGGCCCAGAACTTAAAATCCCATGTCTGTTTGTTTGTTTAAAATACATCTTTTCATTACTCAATAAATTCTCAAAAAAATTATGTTATGTTCTTGTTGTATTCCCCTTCATTGTATATACATTTCATAGCATTTTTTATTTGATATTTTAAAAAATTTAAAAATAATGTCATTTTCTCTGCTTGAAATTTAAAAAATCATAAAAATTTGAATATTTCTCTAAAAATTCCCAAAAAATAGATTATGTTTATTTTATTATCTTTTATTTTCTATTCAAATTTTGTGCATTAATTATTTAAAAAACCAAAAAATTTATGTATTCCTCTTTATTGTATATAAATTTCTGTGCATTTTGTTTTTATTTGATATTTTAAAAAATTCAAATACATTATCATTTTCTCTGCTCGAAAATTGAAAAATCATAAAATTTGAACTAAAATTTCCAAAAAAAATAGATTAGGTGTATGTTATTGTCTTTGATTTTTTTGTCCAAATTTTGTGCATTAATTATTTATAAAGTCCAAAAAATTGCAAAATACTAAAATTTTTTGAAAAATTGTAAAAAATTGTAGAAAAAATAAAAAAAATGTGATTTTAGTTCTTGTGTGTAGATATTTGTCTATAATTTATCATAAAAATAATTTGCAGGAGTTTTAGACAATTAAATAAATTTTAAGTTGCAAATAACTCTAGGATGTGCATAGTTTTGTATTTTGAGCACTATTTGAATTTTAGAAAAATAGAAAAACATCTGAAAATTCTATAAAATTTACCAAAAATATTTTAAAATATATAAAACATAAAAATATTTTTCTGTAATTTTTTGAGCATTTATAAATATTAAAGAGTGTGGTGTGTGTATTTTTATTTCCTTGTGCATATTGTTTCTCTTTTGAAAATAAAAAAAATTGAAAAATCAAAATCCACTAAAAAATCCTTTATTTTCGAAATTTGACTGCTGACTTCTTTAATCATGCTCCTTGTGTTCGACCTTGGTCGCTATACCAGGTAAATTAAATAGCGAAAACTACTTACATTGAGTTCTTTATTTTGGCGAAGCAAGAAAATGCTTGAAGATTGGAGGAGGAGTATCACGGTGCCTCTTTATATGAGACATTCAAAATTGTTCAAATTACAGAGGTATCAAGTTGATGAATCATACTATGAAAATTTGGGAACGTGTGATCGAAAGAAGGCTGAGGAAAGTTTCCAACGTAAAAGAAAATCGATTCGAATTCATGCCAGGTCACTCAACTATTGAAGCCATCCATTTGCTGAGGAGAACAATGGAGATTTATAAAGCTAAAAGGAAGAACCTCCATATGATCTTTATTGATTTGGAGAAGGCTTATGACTCTGTCCCACGAGAGATATTGTGGAGAGTTTTGGAGAAGAGACAAGTACATGTCCTATACATTAACCTCATAAAGGACATGTATGATGGGGCTTTATCTTGTGTAAGGACCTTGTCTGGGAAGATTGACTATTTTGACATCAACATTGGTTTACATCAAGCTTCAGCTTTGAGTCCATTTCTTTTTACTTTGATTATGGACGGGTTGACAAGTCACATTCAAGATGAGTTACCTTGGTGTATATTCTTTACTGATGATATTGTGTTGTTTGACGAGACTAGAGATGGAGTAAATGAGAAGCTTGAGGTTTGGAGATATGCTTTGGACACTAAAGGATATCATATAAGTAGGGCTAAGACGGAATATGTGGAGTGCACATTTGATGGAAGCAATGGTGAAGGAATTGAGGTGAAGATTGGTGACAATAACATTTGAAAGAGATATTCTTTTAGATATCTGGGATCTATTTTGCAACAGGATGGGGAAATTGATGGAGATGTTACTAATAGAATAAAGTAGGCTGGCAAAAGTGGAGAGGACCTCTACTGTTCTCTGTGATAATAAAATTATTTTAAAAATTAAAGAAAAGTTTTACAAAGCAGTCGTGAGACCTGCTATGCTCTATGGATCTGAATATTGGCCTGTAAACCATAGACATGTGCAGAGAATGGCTGTAGCAGAAATGAAAATGCTAAGGTGGATGTGTGGACACACACGTAAAGATCAGATTCGGAATGATGCAATAAGAAAGAAAGCTGGTGTAGCTCCGATCGAGGATAAGATGCGAGAAAACCGCTTAAGATGGTTTGATCATTTGCAAAGAAGATCAACGGATGCACCAGTTAGGACATGCGAGTGTTGGGATGTTGAGCCAGCTAAGAGAGGGCGAGGAAGGCCCAAGAAGTGTTAGAAAGAGACTATACGAAGGGATCTTAGTTTTTTGGATATAAGCATGGGATTGACCCAAGATAGATCTGAATGGAGGCAAAGAATCCATGTAGCCGCCCCATTTAATTGTGGGAAAATTCTTTGTTGTTGTTGTTGTGATATTTTTTCTCTTAAGTGCTTGTATATATTTTTCTTGTTGAGTTAGTCGATTAATTGGGGTCGCAATGACCGTTGATATATTTGTGTACTTAACCCTAGTTGATCGTTCGCTCATCAGAATGGCACCATTGCTAGGGAGCACGGCTTTGTAGTCAGTTTTCAGCTTTACTTGTCTCGATATATATTATAACCATTTTCTGACCATCTCTTATTTGCTTTTTGTGCGAGGAACCACTTGGAGGACGAATTGGAGCCTTTTCGGAGGACCCGCCTAGGAGGAAGAGCAGAGAGGATAGAAGATTGTTATTTTATTTTTAGAGAACAATTATCTGTATTGTAATAATTAGACCTTGGACATTTAGACACGTGTACTCGGGGTCTGTTTCCCTGAGTACCGGTGTACTTGGTTGACCTCACCGCTGTTTTCCGTGTTTTATTTTCTCACTTTTATTTTTTATTTGTTTCACGTGGATTTTTTATGCTTGAGCCCCTAGATCTAGGTTTCTATTTAATTGAGACAGGTAACATTAGGTCCAATGACCCTAATAGAATATATGTTGTTATACAACTCGCTTGGACTTAGTCAAATTAATATGTGCTTCACGATAATAGAAGTTTCTGTTTAGAACGGTTCTCACATTGCATTCATATTGAGTAGTTTAATTTTTCTCCGCGGGTCATATTGCATGTAGAGCGCTGGAGTCAGGTACACACCTCTATCTCTAGCATTTGCATCCATATTTTCTCGTGCATTGGCTTTTTCGATTTAACCCCTTGATTCCACTCACATAATTCAAACAGGAAATTGGAAACTCGTTAGACGTTATTTTTGAAAGAAAAAATCCAAAAAAAGAGAAAAAAATTAAAAATTGGGATTGCTAATTGAACTTGATTCTTAAAATCAAACGTAATTAATTCATACTATTGTTTTGGGGAGAGCAACCCCTCCTTGTTTTATTTATCTACAGCGAGAGAGCAACCCACACACTAGGATAGAGCCATACTTCATCTCTCTTCAGACTACTGGTCTTGGGGTTAGTCGTTCTCCAATGAGGATCTCTCTGATAGCCGGTGAAGCGGCCCGCGATGTCTTTAGCAGATTC
Source organism: Ottelia alismoides (assembly GCA_037367405.1). NCBI lineage: Eukaryota > Viridiplantae > Streptophyta > Magnoliopsida > Alismatales > Hydrocharitaceae > Ottelia > Ottelia alismoides. The sequence goes on from JAZKJV010008883.1 coordinate 398,548, forward strand.
AATTGATCGGGTAGGCTGTAAATGATCCACAATTCATACTGGCTAGGAAAGATCTAACTTTAGGATTGGGACATTCTCCTGGGAGCATTGGGTTCCCAACAACTTGCTCTAATCGCTCTGATAGATTGATTTATCACCTAAATTCTAAAAATTGAGAAGATAATTGACCACATCTTCATAGTTTTTTTGAGTAGGTGAATTGGGTGCATTGTGTTTGTTTGTGATTGATGTGAGTTGGTTACGATCATCATATCTAGATCATTAGCAATCGCCTTCTCTTCTTTTTCTATTTGTTTTCTTTTTCCTCCCTTCCTTCATTAACCTATTCATTTCCCTCTCTTTATGATGGGCCATACTCCATTTCAGCCGGAATTTGCGGCTACTTCATTTCATTCCCATCATTCCCACCCACTCTCTTAGGAGGTCGGAACTCCGACCGACATCCCATCTTCTCCCTACCCACCTTCTTATTATGGGCATGATGTCCTAAGAGAAGACACCCGAAGCATTCAAATTGACCAGATACAAGACATGGGTGATCACCTTGCTGAGATGAGAGTGCATTCCATAGGAGATCACTTGGAGCAGTTACGAGTTTTAGACGACTTCTGTCTGGGTGATGGATGAGTACCCAAATCAGGAAGCGCAGTCTGCTTCTACATTGAGTCCCTTCATTATGGATTTAGAGTTCATTAATCAACTGCCGAAGTTTTCATGGGGAGTCCATGAGGAGCCATATATTCATATATCTGAGTTTGAAGGTTTTTATGGATCACGAGCATACCTAGATATCACTTCTGAGGAGATAATGCTGATGACCTTCCCTTTATAACTTTAGACTAGAGCTTTGAGATGGCACAAAGAGTTGGGGAGGAAGTTTGCTACATGGGGCGACCTTCGGATGTTGTTTTTGCCGATATTTTAGCCCCATCGTAGAGCAGAGTTTATGCGGTCTTGTATTCGAAATTTTTCAGTTGACCCCTAGGAGCCATTGAGAGATTCATGTCTTAGGTTTGTTGACCTATTGAGGAGATTTCCAGATCACGGAATCTCGAGGTCTGACCTTATTAAGATTTCCATGAGGGGGATGACTGCCGAACAAATTGCATTAGTCATTACCTCGTGTGGTGGTTCAAACCACAGTCCTGATATGGATTTATTTGAGACCATCTTGAGAGAACTTTCAGACATTCCACATTCATCAGATGATTTATTCGGGACAATACATGAGGGAGATATAACACCAGTTGAGTGTGTGGCACTTCATGCCGATTTAGACAGCACACACCAGTCCAAGTATGTCGATTTTACTACATTTCTTATGATGGATGTGTTGACCACCATTGTGAGTTCTCAGAGCCGGACATTGGTCGAGTTCCCTTTGGTTTTACAATCAGAGTTTGTGTCAGTCCCACATTTTCATGTCAAAGATTCTTGGATTCTAGATCTGCTAGAGTCCCAAGAAATGGAAGAGGAGCCCACATCGCAACCGTCCTTTCAGTCCTTTCAGTATCCATGTCCAGCAGATTCAGTATCCATTCTTCAAAAGATCCTCTCAGATTCAGATACACATTAGGATCCATCTCACCATAGAGAGCTTGATGAGGGACACTATTTTGATTTCATAGACCTAGATAGTCCCTTACTTAAGCCGTGTGTCCTTCCACTTGATGATGTCGATATATTTTTGTTGATGATTGACAACATAGATCCCCAGTTCGATTCTGATTCCTCTTTCTTTACCGACGAGCATGTATCACTCCCTGAGGGTTATCTGGGGGAGGATGCATTATGTCCCTTGTACTCGGGTTCACTTCCTAGACATGATCCCGATCTGTTGGATCACGAGACCAAGCCGTCGGTTAGTTCTGATTTCTCTGAGTTCGATTTTTGTCTCCTCGACGACCCTCGTGAGGATGACATGATCTTCGACTTATTCGATGTTTATTCTGATTTCTCTACCCTATATACATTGGATATCGATTTTTATAGAGAGTCTCCTGATCATGACCTTCCATATCTAATCGATACAGTGATTAACGTGGAAGATTCCATGACTGATCTTTCGTTTTCCGCGTTCGACTTCTTCGGCTCTGCCATTCCACTCCATTCAGACCTTGAGCCAATGATTTATTTTGTGCTACCAGAGCCTGATTTTATTCTCCCATATCTTTACCCGGTAGTAGACACCCGCTTGATTGTTTACTTGGGTGTCATAATTTATATTGTTGACCTCGTCGTTGTTCCCCTATAGAGACTACGACGAAAATACTGTATTCGCATCACAGATGTCGTCCTGAACCTCGATACCGTGTTATCCTAGACTTTGCGCCCAACTAGGAGCATAAACTCTAGCGCTTGTTGAGAGGTACCTCAACGTTGTTTTACTTGTCTAGATTATTCTGTCCATATTGCACATTCTTTTGTCTAACACCCCATCTCCATCTTATAATTATGTTATACTTAGGATGCACATTACCCTAAGTATAGGGGGTGTCGGACTTATGATTATCCTTTTGATTCTTTTTACCTCTATTTTGCTGCCTATACTTAGGGATATTTTACCCTAAGTATAGTGGAGGTAGACACTGTACATTCTAACCCTTGGTTTTCCCCTTGTGTACAGTCTTCTATACTTAGGATTACTTGATCCTAAGTATAGAAGACTGTACACAAGGGGAAGTAATCCTAAGTATAGAAGACTGTACACAAGGGGAAAACCGAGGGTTAGAATGTAAAGTGTCTACTTCCCTAAACCCTATTATTGCAACCCCACAACATCATGTCTTTAGACCTCAACATCGCCAGACCAGGTTGAGACGGACTTCCCTCCCTAGAGGAGGACGAGAGGTTCCTCCTAGATGTATATGCAATTTTTTATAGACTTTTGGATTTTGTAGTTTTTTAAGGATTTTTTAACGAAAAAGGTTTAGAACTATATACAAGTATATACAATGACTTTTTTAATAAGGGTTAGGGTTAGTAGATACGATACACATATTTACACGGGAGTGAGTTAATTATTTACAAGAATTAGGTTGATTAGTAATTTAAAAAAGTATGTATATATAGTTATTTTTTTCATTTCATTTTTTTTGTGATGCATATATTCCTCAAACTTATCTGAAAATAATTTTACAAATAATTTTGAAAACTATATCCAAAATATTTTTTCAAACAATTTTACAAACAATTGAAAATTATTTTGCAAACATTTTTCAAACAATATGTATAGATTTTTTTCAAAATAATTTTTCAACTATTTTCAAGACATTTGCAAGTAGTTTTACAAAATAATTTTATTTTTTCACACAAAGAAAAGAAAATTTTTTACACGCCAAAATATTTTTACAGAGGTTGAAAATATTTTTCAAACATTTCAAATATGTTTTCAAACTACTTTCAAAATATTTTTCAAAATATTTTAACTTGACTTATTAATCAGAATATACAAAAAGAATTTTGAGGAGATATCTGCATCTTTTTATTAGTTGGTTTTACTGAATTTTACAAGTATGTATACAGTATTTTAGCCATATTAAAAATACGAAAGTACGAGTTATGGCTAAAGTATATATACAATATATACGACACCCCCTATACTTAGCTTGAACTATGTCCTCATATTGATGAGGAAGCTATGAAGAAATACATAACTCTTGTTTAGTATTGGAAAACGAAAAGAATGCTATACTACAATGATTGAATAAAAGAATATAATCAATAGAAGTAAGTGATCCTCCTATACTTAGGATCAAGTAATCCTAAGTATAGAAGACTATACACAAGTGATCCCCCTATACTTAGGATCAAATAATCCCCAGCAAAGGTGCCATTCTGATGAGCTAACGATCAACTAGTGTTAAGTATGCAAATATATCAATGGTTGTTGTGAACCCAATTAATCGGCTAAGTCAAGGAGGAAAATATATACAACCACTTAAGAGAAAAATATCAATCAATGAAAAGCAATGTAAGCAGTCTTCGCTATTTAATTTACCTGGTATAACAACCAGGGTCGAACACAAGAAGCACGATTAAAGAACTAAGCAGTTAAATTTTGAAAATAAAGGATTTTTTAGTTGTTTTTTATTTTCTGTGGATAAAATGTTTTATTGATTAGATAAATAATAATAAATGATTATCTTAATTTTTGGTAAAAATATGAAAAATTTTGTAATTTTCTATAGTATTTTCTTCTTATTTTTATTTATTTTTCGAGGCTTTTGTTAATATCTTAAAATATAAATATAGGTAAATATAGTAGTAAACTCTTTTTTTATTTGGTATTTTACATTTTGTTATTTTTTACGTGTATTTTTTATATTTTTAGTTTATTTAAATACACATTTAGGTAATTTTGCATTTTTTGAATTTATATGTACACTTAAATAAATATGTATATTTATTATATGGTTGTATATAGGGACACAAACGGATGCGGTTATATTCGTATTCGTTCGTATCCATATTCGTTTTAAAGAGGTTATGGATCTTGTTTTCCTAAAACAGACGAATACAAATATTGGAAAAGAATTTTTTGCGGATACGGATACGAATACGAATCCTTCCTTAACGAATACGAATACAAACACGAAAGTTAAAACGAATACGATTACGAATACGAATATTTGTTAATAAAAGAATTATTTTATTTAATTTTTTTAATACATAGGGTTTTTCGGTTTTTGCCCCCTCCCACTCCCACCCACGCCCGACGCCCTTCTTCCCCTTGAGCCTGTGCGTCCCCTGCCGTCCCCCTCCGTCTCCGCCCCTCCTGCCGCCCTCCACCACCCACCCAGCCTACGCCGCCCCTCCTGTCGCCTTCCTCCACCACCCGCCCAGCCCGCACCGCCCCTCCTGCCGCCCTCCTCCACCACCCGCCCAGCCTGCGCCGCCCCTCCTGCCGCCCTCCTCCACCACCCGCCCAGCCCGCGCCGCCCCTCCTGCCGCCCTCCTCCACCACCCGCCCAGCCCGCGTCGCCCCTCCTGCCGCCCTCCTCCTCCACTCGCCTAGCCCGCGCCGCCCCCTGCCGTCCCCCTCCCACCTCCTCCGCCCCCACCGCCCCCTTCCGCCCCCTGCCATCGCCCTCCTTCTCCTCCTCCACCACCCGCCCCGACGACGCCCCTGCGGCCCCCTCCTTCCCCTCCGCCCAGTTCGACCCGCCCCTGCGGCCTGCAGCCTCCTTTCTTCCCCTCCGCCCAGCCCAACGCTGTCCCTGCGGCCCTGCTCCTGCGCCTCCATTTGCGATCGATTATTGGTAAATTTCATATTCTTGAAATGTTTTTTTATGTATGAATTATTTTGTTAGAAAGAATTAGAACATTGTTAATGTTATTAAAAGATTCGTATGAATGTATGGAATGTATTTGTTTATGAATATGGTTAATGCTATTAGAAGATTCGTATGAATGTATGGAATGTTTTTGTTTATGAATATGGTTAATGTTATTAGAAGATTCGTATGAATGTATGGAATGTTTTTGTTTATGAATATGGTTAATGTTATTAGAATGTTTTTGTTTATTAGAAGATTCATATAAATTTCAGATTCAAGTCATAATATGGAAGTAATGCGGAAGTGATTGCCAAATAATCAGGTACGCTTTTAGATATAATTTTTTTTGCAATATTCGTTTGATATTCGTATTCGTTCGTAAAAGATTCGTATTCGTATTCGTATTTTGAGGATATGGATCTTGATTTTTTACATTCGTATAACATTCGCATTCGTATTCGTATTCGTAATATAAAATGAATATGGTTATGGTATGACCTGAGTTCGCATTCGTATTCGTTCGTTTGCATCCCTAGTTGTATACATATATAATTCATCTATGTATGACGATAGCCTTATTTATTTTATTGTATTTTTAGTGTATTAATTTTATTTTAATTGTGTACATATATTTTCAATAATATTTGCACATTTATAAATATACAATAACTTGATAAATATAAAGAATAAATATATTGAATATAATATACAAGTATATTGGATAATGGGGCCTAAAACCTAACTTTTGCATCTTAATTTCAAACTGAACTAAACCACATTCATTAGATAGCTTATTAAATTTTATATAAAACTAAAGATGAGTTTGGTAATTTTGATACAGTCTGGATATTATACAGGTCTAGAAAATTTTATTTTTGCATTTTATTTTGTGTGTCTCAGGCTTACTGTGCATTATTTTTTAGTATAATCAGTTTGTATTTTTCTTTGTATTTATATATACAATATTCACGTTGAGGATTTTGTTATTTGAGGTGTAAAAATAATTAAATAAAATAGGTACCAAAATACGTTAATTGTCAAAAATAATTAGGGTTTTTATTGTGTTTTCTATACAATTTCTCTACACTATCTCTCCTAACTTTATTCTTTGTCGACCAAGTCATCATGATGACTTGGTCTCGTGATCTAGGGTTATTCAATACCTATGTTATTCTATTTCTTTTTTTCCTTTTCTTCCTTTATTTTTTTATTTTGGAATTAAGTACATTATTTATACATTATTTTATACCATATTTTGTATAATTTATAGAATGTTTATTTTCAGAAATTAATGCTATATATGCATTTAGCTAGGGATTTAAGGTCAAATGAAAGAATAAATGTAATGAAATGAGGAGTTATCACCCCCTATACCTGCCTTTGCTAATCCCTAGCAAACACTGATTCATATAAGTGCATAAAAGAAAATAAAGTAAAGAAAAGAAAAAGAAATAGTTTACATTGTTTTTAAATTTAAACCTATCCTCCTAAAATCAAAGTTTGAAGCTCAGTCAGACATTTGGATTTTTAGTTTCGTTGGAACCTTCTTGGGAATTGGACTTGAAACACAACAGCCTCCAAGAATCACAAAACATTGCCCAAATCTCCTCAAAAGCCATGTAGAATAAGTTGATATCATGCGTAGTCTAATGAATCCATGATTCATCAACTTATTCTTTTATTTTAGCTTTATTTATTAGGTCAAATACTTGTAAATACCCACTAATTTCATGAATTTACCCTCCAACATGCATTTGTTAAAAATGTATTTTTAACACTTTTTATATTTAAATAAAAGAAAAAAGAAGAAAAAATAAAAATAAAAAAAATAAAAATAAAGGATGTATTTATAAAATAAATGATGATTGACCTGAACCCCGAGAGAAGGTCAATACTTGACCTAATCGACCAGGAATAAAGTAGGGAGAGATGGGATTTTTAATCCAAAAATAATTTGTAAATATTTTTTCTTTTTATTTTTGAATTTATTCTTTGTATATTTGTTTAAAACTTACACTATTTTATTTGTATATAAATTGACCTCAAATTAAATATTTTTCTTAACAAAAGTTGTAAATAAAACTGTTTTCTAAATAATAAAATTAATTGCAAAGTAGAACCGTGTATAGAGTAAAAGTATACACACTCAACACAAGCCATAAAGTGATAATTGAACGATCATTTCAGCTCCATACTAACTCAAATTGAATCAAACTCACTTCTATTGTACTCTAAATTAAATTATCTTCAAAATGGCTATGGTTTCTTAATTTTTAGAGTTAGGTTGAAAAATCGATTTTCTGGTGTGGTTTCTACAATTTGACAATTTATTTATTGTATTTATTTTTTATTATTTATTTTTGTACACATTATAATTTTAATAATTGTAAATATTATTCACAGTAATTTAAAATAAATAATTTTTTTAAACAAATGTATATAAATCTATTTTCTCATTTGTACATGTGTATAATATACATTATGTATATATCATATGTATAAAATTAACCTCCCTATATAAAAATCACCAAAAAAATTAATATCTAACATTAATTAATTAAATTAATATAACTACAATAATTCCATTTATTTATCTAATTTTTTGATTTGAAAAACTACCATGTATATAAGATTTGATAAAATACCTTAAATAACTACCATTAAGATGGCTAATTAATTTTCGTAAATGAATTATTTTATTTAATTAAAATTTTGTTTTAAATTTATTTATTATTTATTTATTTTATTTATTTCAACAACCACTAAACACCTTCCTTTTTGGTACATATTTTTCTTTTTTTCAATTTCTTCTTCTTTTTAATGGCTCTCTTCTCCTTCTTGTTTCTCTTGATCAATCTTTGGTCGAGAAGAAGCCTCATTCTCGAAAATTCCGTCAGTCGATAGAGGAGCCCAACCCGCGAGCTGTTTGGTGACAGCGGACTGGTTGTCGTCGAGGCCATCACGACGCTCGCCTGCCTCCCTCATGTTAGATCCATGTTTTATCATTCTTCTATATAAATGTTAGACTTTGTTTCGATTTCATTATTAGATTTTAGATCTTAGTTCCTAAACATTCATCACGATTCAACCCGACTCCGATTATCGTTTCCATTGTCACTGTCTCGATCTATCTGCTTCACATTCTACGGTACACGATCTCTCAACTCTGACCACACACGGCGGTTGGAAACACGATTTCGATCCCTCACCTCCGTTGGAACCTCGCCCACTAATTCCTCTTTATTTTTGCAGATCGAGCCGCATGCTCGACTTAGTTTCTCAAATTATTTTATTACAAAAATCAAATAAAAACACAAAAATAATATTTCATTATTTTATCTCTAATGCTTTTGTTGCATGAGTAAATAAAAAAAATAAAAAATATTATATATATTTGTTTTGCTGTTTACAAAAAATATATTTTTTTCTCTAACATTTATTTTGGAGGAAAAATGCAAAAAAATAAAAAATATCACAGCTATTGTTTTTAAAAAAAAAATAATAAAGTTGTTGGAAAAAAATATTACAAAAAAATAAAAAAATAAATAAAAAATAACAGTGAGTGGCATTGTTGCCGCCACCACCCCTCCACAGTGGCCCCCCTTCTCACCATAGACAATGAAGGAGGCGAGCATCTCCATCTTCACCTGCACAAATGCCGGGAGCTCGCAAACAACCACCAAGCATCTCCTCCTGTGTGCACGTGTGTCGCCTTGCAACTGCCCTATCCGCAGCTCCGCCATCTAAGTCGAAGACGACCACCGTTCACCATCGATATGCCACCTACGCAAATCATTGCCGCTACCCCCTTCTCGGCACTACGTCCGCCGACCGCGCCACCGCTGATGTGGGCATGTGTCGCCCAGCCTCCTGAACTGTCGTCTCTGCACCCAGCCGAGCAAGGTCCATGCCGCCACCCCTTGTTTGACCAGACCCGACGCACCACGCACGAAGGGCGTGTATCGCCCTCTCGCGCACCATCCGCACGATGCAGCCCTATTACCACACCTCATTACCACCGCTCACGACCGGAGGGCATGTGTTGGCCTCTACCATCAACGCCGACCTGCAACAACCCAATCTCACATAGCCTCGCTCGTCGCATCGCCCTCGACGCAGCGCCACTATCCTGTCGTGCCACCCATGTCTTGGAGGAGAGGAAGGTGTGGCGGTGGCGACCCCCTTCTCTTTTTGTTTGGATGTGGAATGAAACGAACGAATTTTTGGGTAAATTATAGTTCAAATCCCAGATATTTCTCAAATTACACAAAAGCCCCTGTTAGAGCATCTAACATATGCATCACACGTTTTTAGTGGGTAATTTGCAACTATATCCCCATAATTTTTTTTGTTAATTTTTTATGCAAAAACTTTGAATATTCGCAATCCAGTCCATGTTATTCAGACAAGTATTTTGAATGTTATTCTTGTTGAAATAAATATTTTTATTGCTCAATAAATTCTTGAAAATTCATGTTATATTCATGTTGTGTTCCTTTCATTGTAAAAAAAATTCATTGTATTTTTTTATTTGCTATTATTAAAAATTAAAAAAACATCACATTTTTCACTATTTGACATTTGAAAATCATAAAAGTCAAATATAGTCTGAAAAATCCAAAAAAAATTAGAGTAGATTTATTTTTCTGTCTACTAATTTCCAACCAATTTTTATGCATTGATTATTTGTAAAACTCCTACAAATTGCAAAATAATCAAAACATAAAAAAATGTAGAAAATTATATAAAAAATAAAAAAAATTGTTTTTGGTCTCAGTTTGTAGATATTTTCTTCTAGTTTCTAGGAAAAATAAATTTCATAATTTTTGCATTTATATTCTTTTTTTAAATTGATAAATACTCCTGTCTAGTGTAATTTGCACTTTTCGATTTTTTAGAATATCATTAAAAATTTGAAAAATCTCTGAAAAGTCATCGAAAATTGTAAAAAAGATTTAAAATCCAAAAATACTTTCTTTGAAGCTCCTTGTGTTCGACCCTGGTGGCTATACCACGATAAAACCATAGCTAGACCACATTATATTTTATTGTATATCATTTTGTGGTTAATTGTACAAATTTTTCTAGATTGAATCTCTTGGTTGACTAAGGCAACAATGACACCTTAATTTGAAAATTTAACCTAGTCGATCGGGACGACTCATTAGACGATGTCGTTGCTGAGAAGAACGGCTTGGTAGTCTTTTTTTTTCTTTTTATTTAGTTTATTTGTTTCAATAATTACTAATTATCCATTTTAGCTTGTTTGTTTGATTGTTTATTTCCATTTCATTTCTTTTCATTTTCTCTAAAATAATTGTTCATCCGTGTCTAATACATCTCTTGTTTCTCTTTGTTGCGAGGACTTGCAGAGCGAATGAGGCGATCTTAGGATAGTCGAAGCCCCCGACCGACGCGGAGGTTGGACGTTCTTCACCGATTGGTAGGAGAGAGCACCGAGGAGAGCAGGAGACCATTGAAAAGCAAGAAAAGTTATTCAAAAAAAGTTTAGTTAATTGTATTATTTTGGCACTTCCGACTTTTTGTTTTTGTTGAGACACTTGGACATTATTTGGTTTCTGTTTTGTCAAGTGTTAGTGCGCTTGGGGGACCTTACCATAGTTTTTCCGCCATTTTCATCGCCTTTATTTTTATTTGTTTCCCACAGATTTGAGTTTTTCGACTTTATTTTTATTTATTTTTGTGAGTGAAGCCTCTAGACTTAGGTTTTATTTGGTTAAACTAGGTAATTATTAGGTCCAAACACCCTAAAATAATATTTGTTCCTATGGAATGTTTGACTTAGTCAAATAATTTATTGGTTCTTCCCGAATAGAAGTTATTGTTTAGGATGGTTCCCGCTTGCATTCTACATATAGTTAGTTTTATTTTTTTGCGTGGATCATATTGCATGTAGAGCACTAGAATCAGGTACGCACCTCTATCTCTAGCATTTGCATCCATGTTTTCTCGTGCATTGGTTTTTTTGTTTTCCTCCTCCATTTTGTTGATATAGAAATAATGGAAATTGGAAAACCTGTTAGACATGTATTTATCAGAAACATCCAAAAAAGTGAAAATTAAAATTTTAAAAATTGGGACTGTTAATTATACTAGAATCCTTAAAAGTCAAATGTAGCTAACACATGTCATTGTTTTGGGGAGAGTCGCCCCTCATTGTTTGATTTATCTACAGCGAGAGAGTGGTCGGCATACAAGGATAGAGCCATGCCTAAACTCTCTTTTCAGACTTCCGGTTCAGAAAATTAGTTATTTTCCCGTTAGGATTTCACCGGGTAGTCGGTAATCAGTCTGGATTTCCTTAACACATTGCGTATGATCAGGTAGCTGGTAAACGGTCCGCATCCCATAATGGTTGGAGGTAATTTGTTGTAGGAACACAGGACAGTCTCCTAGGAGCATTGGGCTCCTAACAACTCGCTTAACCCCTCTAATAGATTGAATTATCACTAAACTCTAAAATTAAAAAGATAAAGACCGGACTCTCACGGTCTGATTTGTGTTGAGTTGGTGAACGGAGGGTTTGCTTTGTGTTTAGATGTCTTTGGTGTGACTTGTTACTGGTATTCTATTGAGTCGTTTGCAGTCACCTTCTTTTATTTTTCTCTCTATTTTCTTTTCCCTCCCTCCCTCCCTTCATTATCCTTCTCCTTTTCTATCTTGTGATGATGGATCATGCTTCATTCCAGCCGGATCTTGCATCTTCTTCATTTCATTCCCATCATTCCCACTCACTCTTTTGGAGTTCAGAACTCCAACTGACATTCCATCTTTTCCCTTCCCATCTTTTTATACTGGGCATGCTATGCTAAAAGAAGATGCCTGAAGAATTCAGATTGACCAGACACAAGGCCTGGGTGATCACTTTTCTGAGGTGATAGTGTCTTCAAGGGATAATGAGATAGAGCAGTGGCGAGTTTTAGACGCTCACAATTCTGGGATGATTGGACATTATTTAGGAGACGAGCAACCACTCTTAGGAGCTCAGTCAGATTCTACATTGAGTCTATTTATCCTGGATTTGTATTACATTCAGTCACTATCGAAGTTTTTGGGAGAAGTGGACGAGGAGTCGTATCTTCACATATCTGAGTTTGAGGAATTTTGTATGACCAACGCCTATATAGATATCACTTATGAGGAGCTGATGCTGATGATCTTCCCATTTACACTTCAGAGCAGACCCATGAGTTGGTGCCGACGGGTGGGAAGGAAGTTCGCTACGTGGGGAGATTTACGTTCAAAGTTTCTACAGAGATTTTATCCCCAACGTAGAGTAGATTTGATGTGGTCTTGCATTCGAGATTTTTTAGTAGACCCCCAAGATCCATTTAGAGATTCATGGCTTAGGTTTATTGACCTATTGAGAAGATTTCCAAACCATGTAATCTCAGCGACTGACCTTGCACAGATCGCCATGAGGGGAATGATCGCAGAGAAGATAGGACTGGTAGTGACCTCGTGTGGTGGTTCACACCACTATCCTGACATGAATATACATTATACCATCTTGGGAGATATTTCATCCAATTTGTCAACTTCACAGTCTTCACGAATTGATTTATTCAGGGACAACACACAAGGGAGATATGACACCAGTTGAGTGTGTGGCACTTCATGCCGATGCATACAGCATACCATTCAAAGTATGTGGATTCTACTACATTTTAGATGATGGACCTGTTGACCTCCACTGTGAGTTCCCAGAGCCGGACAATGGTCGAGTTCTCGTTGGTTTTACAGCTAGAGTTTTGAGCCAGTCCTGCACATTCACGTCGAGGAGTCTTGTATTCTAGATCTTCTAGTATCCCAATGAATGGAGGAGGAGCCCACATTGTTTCATCCGTCCTTTCAGCCGTTTCAATGTCCCTATCTAGAAGATTCAGTTTCCATTCTTCAGAAGATCTTCTCAAATTTAGATACGAATTTGGATCCATCCCAGCAGACATAGCTCGATGAGGGACACCATTTTGATTTGACAAAGCTAGAGAGTCCGATCTTTGAGCCATGTGTCCTCCAACTTGATGACGTTGATACATTCTTGGAGGACTTGATGATTGATAGCATTGTCACAGTTTGAGGATCAGATCTTGAGACGTCTACTGCTTCCGTGTTGTTGACTAGCAGCATGCCATGCCTCCAGGTTTTTTAGATGTTGTTTACAGTAGATGACCTACTTTGGTGCAGTGGGTTGATGTTTCATAGCAGCGTAGATCCCCAGTTCAATTCTGATTCCTCTTTCTATATTGACGAGCCTGCATCACTCCCTGAGGGTTATCTGCGGGAGGATGAATTATGTCCTTGTACTTGGTTTCGCTCCCTGGACGTGATTCCGATCTGTCGGATCATGAGACTAAGTCGTCGGTTAATTCCGATTTCACTGATATTGATCTTTCTCTCCTCGACGACCCTCGCGAGGATGACCCAATCTTCAAGTTATTCGATGTTGGTTCTGATTTCTATACCTTATAAACATCATTTATCAATTTTCATAGAGAGTCTTCCGATCTTGATCTTCCTTATCTGTTCAAGATGGTGATTGACATGGAGGATTCCAAGATAGATCCTTCCTTCTCCACGTTCGATTTCTTCAGCTCCATACATTCCCTCCATTCAGACGTTGAGCCGATGATTTCTTCTGTGCAACTGAAGTATGATCATACATCATATTCTCTTTTCCCAATAGCCGATACCCAGTTGAGTGCATATTCAGGTGTCTCTTTTGACCATCCTAATCCATTGTTTTTCTCCTATTGAGACGACAATGATAGTACGGTATTCGCATTATAGATGTCGTCCTGAACCTTGATACAATGTTATCTTAGCCTTTGCGTCCAGCTAGGGGTATAAACTCTAGCGCTTGTTGAGAGGCACCTTAACATTGTTCCCCTTGTATATATGGGTTTCGTCTTGATTTATTCTTTATTTTCTTCCATTTTTTAGCACCTCAGGTCTCGCTTAGGATTTTTGCTATACTTAAGATGTACTTCATCCAAAGTATAGGGGGGTGCTAGACTCGGGTTGTTCAAATTCTTTGTGTCGATTACCTCTTATTTGTTTCCTATATTTGGGATCTGTGACCCAAATTATAGGGGAGGTAATCTCTTTATATTATACTACTTGTCCCATGCATGTAGATATTCTTTTCTATACTTAGGCATCCTTTGCCCTAAGTATGGGGGGACCTGTCAATTCATTGATTTTCATGTAAATTCTCCTCATCGGTTCTCCCCATTTGTACAATATTCTATACGTAGGATTATTTCATCCTAAGTATAGGAGGGATCACTGACTTCTATTCTTTTCATTTCGTATTCTTTAAGTCGTTGTAGCATAGGAGTCTTTTCACTTTTCTATACATAGCACGAGTTAGGTCTTCCTTTGCCGCTCTTTGATCACCATGAGGACATAGTTTGAGCTAAGTATAGGGGGTGCGTATATATTGTATATATACTTTAGCCATAAGTCGTACTTTCATATTTTTAAATAATATGGCTAAAATACTTTATATGTAAAATTAAAAAAAAACAACTAATAAAAAGATGCAGATATTTCCTCAAATTTCTTTTTGTATATATTGATTAATAAGTAAGGTTAAAATATTTTGAAAAATATTTTGAAAGTAGTTTGAAAATCTATTTGAAGAATCTTTTGAAAATTATTTGAAAAATATTTTGAGAAATGTTTTCAACCTTTGTAAAAATATTTTAGCTTGTAAACATTGTCTTTTCTTTGTTTAAATAAAATTATTTTGTAAAACTATTTGCAAATATTTTGAAGATGGTTGAAAAATTATTTTGAAAAAATATACATATACTGTTTCAAAAATATTTGCAAAATAGATTTCAAATGTTTGTAAAATTATTTGAAAAAAAATATATTGGGCTATAGTTTTCAAAACTATTTGTAAAATTTTTTTCAAATTAGTTTGAGGAATATATGCATCACCCATAAAATTCATTACCAATTGTGTATATATAAACATACTTGTATAAATTACTAACACTCAAGTTGTAAATCCCTTTATCTAATTCTTGTAAATAATTGACTCACTCCCGTGTAAATATGTGTATCTTATCTACTAACCTTGACCCTTATTAAAATACCCTAAAAAGTACAAAAACCAAAAGTCTATAAAATTTTGCATTATTAAAATTCCAAAAAAAATTCTTTTTACATGCGTATTTTTAAAAAATCAATAAAAAGTTCAAAAATAGAAAATTGTTTCACAAAAAAAGATTTTGCTTTCTTTTCTTTGCATTGTACTTTTTTTACATGAGCATTTTTAGGTTAATGCTGACATTTAAACTAGTCTGGAATAAAATTGAGGAATGGAGCTTAGTTGGACATTAATCCACTTAATGATAGAGGAACCTTATAGAATCTGAGCTTAGGATTTTTCATGTCTTGAGACTTAATTTCATGTCCACTAGGCTATGTTCATATATCAACTTGATTGGTCTAAATAGAGCACTTAACAGCAGACACATGACTCTCGCATCTAATGGCTTGACTTGTACACACACTTTACACGTGGCTCAACACGGATGAGGTGGTGAGGAGGTAATTGACCTTTTCTTGGAGAAGCATACGAGGGTGGTACATTTAGGAGGAAACTCTCATCTTTCTCTAGGGAGGATAGTGCATCTCAACCTGATCTAGTAGCATTGAGGTCTAAAGACAGGATGTTGTGGGGTTGTAATAATGCCTCAAAAGAGGAATAGCCTACTAGCTCAAGAGGAAAAACTCCTTATGTACAAACTGCACCTTGTCTATATCTTCAAAAAAAAGAAAAGAAAAGAAAAGAGAAAAAAAATGCAGAATCTCCAAAAGTGGACATGCCTGATTGAAATGTAAAATTTCTGTCGGACTGTATATACAAATAAAAAAAGAATAAGAGCTTCAAAATCAAATTTTTGTAAGCTTGTAGCTGGATAACTTGAATACTCTGGTCATGCATCCAAGGATATGTAACTACACTAGTTACCATCAATTCTTTTTTCCATCATGTCTTCTTGAGCTGGTTGTACTTGAAATTAGAAGGGAATATCCTCGCTCCTCTAGGAAAGAGTTGCTAGATCGGGGACTGTTGAGGGAGGTTGTTTCTTTGTCATATCTGAAATGTTGAGCCAAAATACACATACATCGTACAAGTTCATATTCATAGTCACTAGAGTTTGTGTATGTAGACTAGTTCTGACCTGACTGATTAAGGCGATCTGACCAAGGAATAGTGGAACTTGAGGTCTGTTGAGTCTTAAACCCGTTTCCCAATAAGGTTCCGCCAAACTAATAATCCAAAGGTCTGACCGAGCTCTATACTCCAATCTTATGAAGATAAGTTTAAAAATCAACATTGGTCTAAGTTCTTTCCGTTCTCTTTTATTTATTTTTTGTTTTCACTTATTTTCCAAATAAGTGTCTGCTAAGGGACTAGCAAAGGTAAAGTAAAGGGAATGATGAATCCATGATTCATCACCGTTATTCTTTTATTTTAACTTTATTTCTTTAGTCAAATACTTGTAAATACCCACGAATTTCATGAAATTACCATTCAACATGCATTTGTTAAATATGCATTTTTAACACCTTTTATATTTAAATAAAAGAATAAGGAAGAAAAATAAAATAAAATAAAGTAAAAATAAAGGATGTATTTATGAAATAAATGCGGACTGACCCGAACCCCAAGAGAAAGTCAAGACTTGACCTAATCGACCATGAACAAAGTAGGGGGAGATAGGGTTTTTAAACCAAAAATCCAAAAATAATTTGCAAATATTTTTAGAGTAAGAACACATTTTTATTTTAATTTTGGCAAAAATAATTTATGTACATAAATGAGATATAAATACAAGCTATAGTGGCCCTATCTCTCTGTACTTATTTTATTTGGCGATCAGGCCAATGCTTGGCCCTCTCTTGGGTTTGGGTCACTCAGTATTTATTCTAAATACTTCTTTCTTTTTCTCTTCTTATTCTTTATTCTTTTATTTTTGCATAAATACATGCTAATTATATAATATTAACACATGCATGCATATTGCTAAGTTATTGTATTTACACCTATTTACATGATGCTTTGCCAAGATAATTAGCTAAAATAAAAGAATAAAGAGTGATGAATAGGGATTCATCACCTCCTATACTTTACCTTTGCTAGTCCCTTAGCAAACATTTATTTGAAAAAGATGTGAAAAGAGAAAGAAAAAGAAAAAGAAGGAGAATCAAGAGTGATTATTAAACTTGTTTTCATTAAATTAAAGTATGGAGCTCAGTCAGACCTTTGGATTATTAGTTTGTTGGAACCTTATTTGGACTTAGGTTTGAAACTTAACAACCTCTAAGTTCCACCAATCTATGGTCGAGACTCTTCAATAATCCAGATCAGAACAAGTCTACATAACAAACTCTAATGACCATGAATCTTACTGTGTCAGTGATATGTAGCTCCCCTCCTCAGAAATGGCAAAGTAACAGCCCCCCTCAACAAGGTAACTCTAATGCCCTAATATGGAAGCTCGTTCCGTGAGGAGCGGGGTATTCCCTTCTAAGTTCAAGTACAACCAGCTCAAGAAGAGGAGGAAGAAGAGAATGGACTATGACCGGTGTAGCCATGGATCCTAAGGAGCCCAACCAGTGTAGCTAAGTCTCCCTACTGCAAGCTTCATGAGATGAGAATGGGTAACATAAGCTTTGCTTTATTTGGCTATATACACTGCCGTGGGTCTTTAATTTTCTATAAGACCCACCACTTTTTTGGAATTTTTTCTTTCTTTTTCATTTTTTTGATGTGCATATGTACAACATATCTACATGGTGCAACATATATACATAAGGAGTTTTTCCTCTTGAGCTAGTAGACTATCCCTGTTTTGAAGCATTATTGCAACCCACAACTCCTGTCTTTAGACCTCAATCCCACCAGACCAAGTTGAGACTCACTTACTTCACTAAAAGAAGACGAGAGGTTCCGCCTAGAAGTACTACCCTCGTATTCTATCCCAAGCCAAAGAAGATTGCCTCCTCACCACCTCCTCCGTAGAGATCTATGTGTAAGGTGTTGGTGCAAGTAAAGCCATTATCTGTGAGAGTCATGTGTGCGTTGTTAAGTGTTCTACATATGCTCATCAAAATGACATGTGATCATAGCCTAGTGGACTCAAAGAATTAAGTCACCAATGGACCTGAAAAGTCTTAACCCTAAGCCCTATAAGGTTCCTCTAAGAATTAGGTGGATTAGGGTGTTAACCAAGCTCCATTTTCCAATTTAATTCCAAGCTAGTTTAAATGTCAACTATAATTCAGAAAAACTGTACAGATATAGAAAAATCTTTTTATGCAAATTTTTGAAAATGTGCAAAATTTTTGAAAAATGTTTGAATGAATGAATGCATGGAAGCAGAAGTTTTGCAAACTAATTATACACATTTACACACGGGTTTTTGCAAACTTTTGTTTTTCAAACATTTTTACAAAAGATTTTGGACTATATACATAATTTTGATATCAAAATATTCACAAAATCTTTACAAACAAAACATTTTTACAAACATTTGTACAAAAATAATTTTTATAAATAGCTATGTATGTGCAAGAAAGAATTTTATGTACAAGAATTTTTATAAATTTTTATGGTTTTTAGATAGAGGATTTTAGCCATTTTATTTATTCACACACACACACACAAAGTACAAGTTATGGCTAAAGTATATATGAAATATATACGACACCCCTTATACATAGCTCGAACGATGTCCTCAGAGTGGATCAAGAGCGATGAAGATGACATAACTCGTGCTTAGTATAGGGAAGTGAAAAGAAAAACTATACTACAACAACGAATCAACAAATAGAATAGAAGGACTCCGGTGTTTCCCCCTATACTTAGGATCAAGTAATCCTACGTATAGCAGACTGTACATAAAGGGAAATCTGAGTGGAAGAATGTACATGGTCTACCTCCCCTATACCCAGGGTAAAATATCCCTAAGTATAGACAACAAAACAGAGGAAAAAAGAATCATAAGAGAAATCAAAAGTCTGACACCCCCCCATACTTAGGGTAAAGTACACCTTAAGTATAACATAATCATAAGATGCAAATCGGATCTTGGACTGAAGAATAGTATGATATGGACACCTGGATCTATTCAAGGCGGAAGACGATGATAATCAGGAGTGAGATGCAATAGATGTGAGTCAAAGACCACATCTCACGCAAAATTAATAGGGGCGACATCAACGATCAATGACTCATGATCTAGATATGGTTTGAGCCACTGCCCGTTAATACGAAAGGTAGAATCTGATAACATTTCGGATATGTCAATGCTCCCATTGTCATGTACCTTTCAGACCAGGTATGGTCCCTTCCACTTGCTCTACAACTTCCCTAGAAATAATATAAGTCTAGCATTGAACAACCATACTATCTTATCTGGATCAAACTGCTTGTGGCTGATATGAGAATCATGCCACTTCTTCACTCTCTCCTTGTATTGTAGGCTGCTAAAAAAGGATGAATCTCTAAGCTCCTCCAAGGCTTCCAATTATGCCTTCATCTGATCTCCTACACACACTAGATCCAAAAATATGTTTGTGACAGCCCAAAGTGAATTATGCCTAATCTCAACAAGTAAATGGTAGGGCTTGCCATAAACGAGGCGAAAGGGAGATGTACCCAAAGGAGTCTTGAAGGAAGTCTGATATGCCCAAAAGACCGAGTCCAAAAACTGTGACCAATCCTTTCGGTCAGGACGGACTACCTTCTGCAATATAGTCTTGCTCTCCATGTTCGACACTTCAGCAAGGCCATTGGTCTGAGGATGATATGGAGTGGCTACTCAATGATCAATACTGAACTCGCTAGCAAGGGCCTTTACCTTTTCATTAATGAAATGAGAGCCCCATCAGATATCAAAACTCTAGGCACCCCGAAATGTGAAATGATATTCTTCCTCAAAAATCTGCAAATGATCTTAGCATCTGCGGTTCGGTCGGGGATGGTCTCAACCCAATAACT
Source organism: Ottelia alismoides (assembly GCA_037367405.1). Taxonomy (NCBI): domain Eukaryota; kingdom Viridiplantae; phylum Streptophyta; class Magnoliopsida; order Alismatales; family Hydrocharitaceae; genus Ottelia; species Ottelia alismoides. The sequence continues at coordinate 418,873 of JAZKJV010008883.1, forward strand.
AACATAATCAACGGCCCAAAGAATGTACTCAAATCCCTGACTCTTAGGGAATGTACCCATGAAATCGATGCCCCATGCGTCAAAAACCTCACAGAAGTGAATGGGCTGCATCAGCATCATATCACACTGTCCATAAGTGTCCATTCTCTGACAGTCAGTACACCTCTTCACGAATTCATCAGAATCCTTAAAGAGGGTAGGCCACCATAGGTCGGATTGGAGCACTTTCTGTGTCATTCTCCTCCCAGAGTGATGTCCTCCTGCCTCAAGCTTCTGGCAGTATGTGATGATGCTTTGGTGCTCCTCTTGAGGAATGCACCGACGCCAGATGCTATCCCCTCCTTCATGATAAATGATGGGATCCTCCTAATGGTAGAACTTGGCCTTCACAAGAAAGGTCTCGAGTCGCTGTCTGGGCCAACCTTGTGGAACTTTCTTGGTAACAAGATAGTTCACAATGTCAGTGTACCACGGGAGCGAGGTGATAGCGAGGATTGCCTCATCTAGGAAGGTCTTAGAAATAGGATCAGTCTGCTCAAATTCCTTAAGATGCTCTAATCGGGAGAGATGATCTGCCACCACATTCTTGACTCCAAGCTTATCCTTAATCTCAATGTCAAATTCCTGGAGTAGAAGGATCCATCTCGTCAGTCTCGCTTTGGCATACTTCTTTGCCATGAGGTACGTGATGGCGGTACGATCTCTAAAGATAGTCACCATTTATCCAATGATGTATGATCTGAACTTATCTAGGGTAAAAACTACGGCTAGCATCTCCTTCTCAATGACGGTATAGTTCCGTTGCGTGGCGTCCAATGTATGGCTAGCGTAGTGAATGGCAAATGGCACTCCATCCCTCCTCTGTCCCAACACAACCCCTATGGGAAAATCGGAGGCATCCGTCATGATCTCGAATGGGAGAGACCAATCAGGCGGTTGAAGGACAGGAGCCTCAACAACTAGACTCTTGAGAGTCTCAAATGACGCAAGACACTTATCATCTACGATGAACTCGATGTCTTTGGTCAGCAAATCAGTCAACAGTCGGGCAATCTTGTTAAAATCATGAATGAATGGCCGGTAGAAACTAATGTGCCCCAGAAAAGACTGTAACTGTCGCAAGTTGGATGGTGGATTGAGTTTCCTGATGATATCCACCTTGGCCGGATCAACCTCCATGCCCATGTTGGAGATGATATGACCAAGCACCGTCCCTTGAGTCACCATGAAGTGACTCTTCTTCTAGGATAATACAAGATGGACCTCTATGCATCGTTGAAGGACGCGGTGTAGGTAGTCAAGACAAGCATCAAACCCATCGCCATAGACCAAAAGTCGTCCATGAAGACTCCAAGCACTCACCCACCATGTCCGAGAAGATGGACAACATGCACCTTTGGAATGTTGCCGGAGCGTTACATAGACCAAAGGGCATCCTCTGAAAGCATATGTCCCAAATGGACAGGTGAATGTAGTCTTATCCTGGTTTTCGGGCACAATGGCCAACTGATTGTATCTGGAGTACCCATCAAGGAAGCAGTAGTGACTCTTCCCATCTAGTCTCTCTATGATCTGGTCAATAAAAGGCAACGGGAAATGATCCTTCTTAGTGGCCTGGTTCAATCGTCTGTAGTCCAGATAGACCCTCCAAGAAGTGGGTACCCGAGTAGCTATCTCCTCTCTGGACTCACCCACAACTGTAGTGATGCCCGTCTTCTTAGGCACCACATGTAATCGACTAACCCACTTGGAGTCAGAGATGGGGTAGATAAAACCGGTGCTCCACCATTTCAAGATTTCCTTCATGACAACCTCTCGAAGGTTAGGTTTCAGCTGTCGTTGGAACTCATGCGATGGCTTGGCGTCCTCTTCGAGATAGATATCGTGGGAGCACAGGCTGGACTTATCCCTTGTAGATCAGCTACACTCCATTCTATCACCTTGTGATTCTTTTCAAGAACTTCTATCAAGCGAGATTATTGCTCTCCAGTCAAATCTACTGAGATATTGACAGGGTGCATCTCATGCTCGCCTGCAAGGAATCTATACTTTAGCGACTGCAGCAAGGGCTTCAGCTCTGGGAAACTAGGAGTTGGCAAATCTAGCCTCTGAAAAGTATGAGTGAAGGCAACCAAATCTTCATGGGAGAACTCTCGCTGATCATGAAAATCTGGTGAAGACTGCTCTGCTGATGTATTTGTACTCTGTATTGGATCAGTTTCCACCCTAGCTGCTGGGTCTGTAAGAATCAGACATGGTATCAACTCATCAAACTCTGGCCAATCAGTAGACTCTGAGGGATCTAAATCTGAATCAAAAGAAATATCAATTGCCTCGCTATCCTGAACACAGTCTATAGCCTCGAATGTGTCCTCTGCCAAGAGTGTGCTCTCCATGCTCTCCTTTGCTTCAATCTGGAAATCTGTTGTATCTGAGTGTGAGAGGATGGCTCGTGAAACGGGATCTAACCAAGCGGCTTCATCATATGTGATCAGAAAATCACACTTCTGATGGACGTCTCGCTCTGCCTCTGTCATCTGTTCTGAATTGTTGAGCTACTCTGAGCAGGATGAATCTCGCGCTATAGTCTCGTCGATCGTCTCTATTTGTATACTCTCGCCCTCGACGCGAAAGTATACCTTCCCGCTATCATGATCGAATACTGCCTTACCTATGGACAAGAACGGGCATCCAAGAATGATGGGGGTATCGGTCATAGACTCAGGGATCTCCATGTCCAACACAATGAAGTCCATGGGGAATTTTAGGCCCTGAATTGTGACGACCACATCCTTCAACAACCCATTCAGCCTCTTGACAGATCTATCAGCAAACATAAGGACTATCCTGCTCTATTGAAGAGGGCCAAACTCGAATCGGTCGAGTAAGGCTACCGGAAGTAGGTTGATGGAATAACCACTATCTAATAGAGTTCGATCGAACTCTGCTCATGGATGTGACATTTGACATAGGGATCTCCTGCATCTAGCCTCTTGGTTGGTAGACAGTTCTGAATGGCGAAGCAGGTGGCACGAGTGAGCACATGGATCTCTGCATGACGGTTCCTCTTCTTCCTGTGAATGGTGGTCTTCTCTCTCAGGTTCCTCTAGAAGAGAGGGATGTGCTCAAGGGACTCCTGTAGAGTCAGCTGAATGTGAAATCTATCTATCAATTGCTGGATGAACTCTAACTAGTGGGATTCTTTTGGATTTTCTTTTTTATTCCCCTTAGCCATGTGGAGTACTTAAGGGAAGGGGATGGCTAGTCCCTCCTCAGATGGAGGGCTAGGGTCAGGTCCCTATTGCTGTGACGAAATAGAATTCATACAAACAACTCCGGGCATCGCAGATAGACTCGCAAGTAAAGAACCCTTTCCTTTATTAATTTTTTAGATTTTCTTGAAGAGTCATGAGATACAAAAACAGAAGGAAATGCAATAGGAATAGAAGGGGTGGCCTCAGTACCACCCGCGATATCTGGACTTGCGGTATCAACACTGCTCTCTAGCTCAACATCAACATGTTTGGTGGCATCAGCAGCACCTCCTGCATCTGGTGAAGTGATGGCCTTAGTACCGTCAGCTGGATCTATATTCTTAGTGGCGCCAGTACCACCATCATCAACATCATCATGAGTTCCATCAGCACCGCTCTCCTCCTCGTCAGGCGCTCCTGAGTCATCATGGTGTCGTCGCTCAGACGAGGCACTGTCGACTGGCATCCTACCGCTTCTAAGTGTAGCAAAGTCAACATCAAAAGTATATGTAGTAATATCACCCAATGAGTCACTAGGAGTGGTAACCTCTGTAAACTCTACCTGCTCAAACTTCCTCTTCAGGTTGTTCGGATTAGGCTCGATCTGAACGAATATGGCGGCCTTGCCCATCATGATCTCCCTCATATCCTGACGGAACTCATCCATCTCCCGACTGAAAGTGGCCTGCTACTCGGAGATAAGGCTGGGTAAATCATTAAGTGCTGGGTTCTCATAGGCTGGCCCATGAGAAGCAGACGGGTTTCCTATCTGGAAGTGAGGCTGCTGCTGCTAGGAAGGATGAGGGGGATACATGTGATAATACTGCTGAGGCTGTTGTTGCTGCATCCACGGCTGTTCCTACTGATAGGGACGAGGACCAAACTGGTAGTATGGTTGTGGTTGTGGGAACTGGGACTGCTGCTGCTGCTGGCTGTACTGGACACCCTGAACTGGAGGTTGCTAGTGGGATGAGGCACCTCCGGTCGACCATCGGAATCCGGGATGGTCTCAGCGGATCCCAGGATGAGGTCGGTCATACCAAATCTCATTGTCTTCCATCAATGGGTCCTGCTCGTAAGGGGGTGGGGGGAGAACTGCTAGGGGCTGATCTGGCTGGTAGACCACCATCTGAGTGTCCGGAGATGGTGGTAGCTAGACATACTGCTGCTGCTGGAACGACTTCGTCTAAATGTGGTGCACCTGTTTGTAGTTGGCGGAGGGCTGGGTCGAGCTGCTGCTGCTGGGGTCAGCCCGTGACCTGAGACGGGGCTGAGAAGCCGTCTGTGTCTCCTGGAGACACATGATCTAGGTCTTCAGCTCACTCAGCGTCTGTGCTATCTGATCTATCAGAGACATGCCCTGGCACTGCTTCTTCTCAATGATCTCGGTGCGGTCCAGCTTCTCGCTGGTGATGCCCATATCAGCGTCCGACGACTCTGCCTATGTTGCGGCTGCTGAAGATGTGGAAGGACCTACATCGACCCGTGTTATCCTCTAATAGGACACGACATGTGGTGTGGGCTTCCCCTATGTGTAAAGGCGGGTCTGGGACATGAATGTATAATTCTCTACCATCTCCTCGTAGATGGCCCAAACTTGATGCTCATCCTTGGCGAAATAGGAACCCCCACAGGATGCGTTCACTAGCCCCTGCAACTCTGGTGTCAGCCTGCAGAAGAAACTCTGAACAATGTTGGGCTTTTATATATCGTGATGGGGACACCGGTCGATGAGCTCTTTGAATCTGTCCCATGCCTCATGGAATTGTTCACTGGGAAGCATGGAGAAGTTGTTGATGAGGGCTCGTGCTGCATTCATCCGGCCGAGTGGATAGTACTTATTCAAGTACTCATTTTGGAGCTATTCCCTTGATGTGACGTATCTCCCTAGGTGCTTCAGCCAATAGGCTACTCTGTCGACGAGGGAGAACGGAAAGGCCATCATCTTGATGGTATCCTCATCCACGAGACGATCGTGGACCGTGCTGCAGATCATCTCAAACTCCTGGAGATGGAGGTGCGGCTCCTCGGTGGCAAGCCCGTGATATCTAGGCAGTAACTGGATGGTCTGAGGGGGGAGCTTGAAGTCCCCCAGAATAGCTGGCAGCTGGATCCATCGGTGTGTCAGAGTCGCACAACGATTGTGCAACTCTCTCATCGGGCGTGCTGGTGCTTCTGGCTGCACTGGTTCATCTGGCTCTCCTCCCTCAGGAATGTCTCCTCCACCTGCTCTGTTTCTTCTCCTCTTTGTCCGCTCGTATCTGCACCATCTCCCTGCGCATATCGGCCATGAAAGCCCCTTGGTCTCTGATCTGGCGCTACATGGTCTCCAAGGAGGCTAAAAGCGTGTTGTTGATGTCACCCTAATCAAGTACGTAGGTGTTGGTCTGGCCGAGTCCATCAGTGCACTCCTCGTTGTTGGCCATGGTCTCTGCAAAGGCAAAAGACTCAAACTCAGGTGCCGTCAAATGAACAAACATCTGTTGCAGTCTCTGCTCGGGCACTCCAGGACTGGTATAAGGGTAGTCGAGGGGGAACATGGTGGATTCAAACTCGGGTTCGGAGAGCGGGTCTGGGCTCTCGCAAACCAACCTAGATGAATGGGGCGGAGTGCTCGAAAGCAGTGCAGCCAAAGGCTGCCTAAGGGACCTCCAGCCCATCATCATGATGCGGAGAGTGAAGGCAGATGAGATCTGGAAAACACACAAGATCAGGCAAACAAACCCTCAATTCACCTACTCACGCTGAGCTAATGATCGTAAAGGTTCGGTCTTTTATCTTATCGATTTTATTAGGTGATAAATCTGTCTATCAGAGCGATTAAGCGAGTTGTTGGGAATCCAACACTCTCAGGAGACTGTCCCGATCCCAAGGCTAGATCTTTCCCAGCCAGTACAAGTTGCGGACCATTTACTAGCTACGCGATCAACTCGCTCTATTAAGGATATCGCGACCTGCTTTACCGGAAACCAAAGCGATCCTCACTGGAGAACGACTAACCTGAAATCAGTAGTCTGAAAAGAGGTCGGATATGGCTCTAGCCTTGTGTGGGTCACTCTCTCGCTCATCTAAATCAATCAATGAGGGAATTTCTACCCTAAGACAAAATTTTCAATGAGGTGTCTTTTAGGGTCAAGTGTGTTTAGCAGTCCCAATTTTATGGTTTTTACTTAGATATTTTTCAAGAAAACAACGCATAATGAATTTTCCGATTCTCCTGATTATTTTAAGTCCAAAAACATAGGGGGAGAAGTCGAAAAAGCCGATGCGCGATCAAACACTATGATGCATGCAAAGTCAGAAATGCGTACCTAACGCCAACACTCTACATGCAGGGTGATCCGCGCAAAAAATAAAGATAGAATTAAAACTACCTATATGATGCAAAAAGAAATCGGCCATAGACAGAAAATTTCTACTCGAGAAGAACAATAGCTAATAGGTCAACAAGAGAGGTCGGGGTCCGGTCTCTGATGCCGATCGATATCCGCTACAACGGATCCTGCCAGCGCTGTATACAGCCTCTAGCAGCACATGATCTCTCAGGTGACCAAATTAGCTTTTTCTTTGTGATTTAATTAATTCAGTCAACTTAGCAATCTATAGGTGCAGGTAAATGATTAGGGTTGGGTCCTTAATTAATTACATCACAGTCAATAAGAAATCCTAAGTCTAGGGGCCAAAATCTTCGAGAATCAAAATAAAAGAAAAGTCGAAAAACTCAAAACCGGCATAAAAATCACAGTGAGGACCCCCGAGCACATCGGTGCTCGACGAAACAAACCTCGATAATAGGCCAAGTCCAAGTGTCTGAGTCATGTATTATTACAATAATAATGGAATAAAAAATAAAAAAGGAAGACTGCAATCCTTCCAAGGGTCCTGCTCCTCCTCTTCCCACGGCTCGATGCAGAAATGAGTCACCTCCGCTTCGCTCAGGTGCCTCGGCGCTCCTATGAAAGATGCCCTCGCTCATCGGGCCCCTCACAAGAAAGAAAGAACAGAAAATGGCCAGATCACAGTTATAAAAATAAAAATAAGAATAAAATAAAATGAATGAGAATAAAAATGAAGAAAAAGAAATGGAAACAAAATAAAAACAAATATAAAAAGTAAATAAAGAAAAATAAAAAGAAGAAGAAAATAGAAACAAAACCAAAATGGAAAATTGACTACTAAGCCGTGCTCCCTGGCAACGGCGCCATTCTGATGACCCACGGATGTAACTCGTGTTAAGGAATATTTAGGGACGTTGCGACCCGAATCGCAAGGCGCAATCAACAAGAAAAAGTAGACCACCAACAAAATCAATCAAACATAAAAATGAGGCAAGCAGTCTTGCTAGTTATTTAACCCGGTATAACTACTAGGGTCGAACACAAGGAGCACGGAATGAAACCTACGAAGTAGTCAGGAAATCCAAGAAAGAAAGGAATTTTTGGTGATTTTTAATTTTTGATTTTTATGATTTTCTATTAAGAGAAGAAATGAAGAAAAAGGCCAAAAATCACACTCAAGCAATTATTTGAAGGGTCAAATGACTCAAGAATTCAAAACAAAAATATTTTTTATGGTTTTGAAATATTCAGGTGTTTTTGGGAATTTTCTTGTGTTTTTCTTATTTTTATTTAATTTTCTACAAAGAAAAGAAAGAAGAAAAATGCAAACAGTGTGTAGCCGAGATTGACAAGCACTTTAAAAATATTTAAAGTACCTATAAAATCTGAGCAATAATTTTATGTGAAAATATAAAATAAAATCTACCTATGGAAACTTGAAACACATTTTTTTATTTTTTTTTTGAATTTTTAATATTTTTTATAAGGTTTTTAGTCTTTTTTTATTTTTAAGGGTTTTATTAGAGGGAATGAAACAAAATCACAATGAAACTAAAACGAGACAAAACAAGCAATCATGGATTTTTTTTGGAATTTATGAAGCTATTTTTTAAATTGATTTTTTAAAATAAATAGAGACACTTTTTATGGTTTTTGAATTTTAGGAAATATCAAATAAAACCAAAACATGTTACAAAAATTATAAAAATCCTACACAGTAGCAGGAGCTACATATAAAAATTTTGGAATTTTTGTAGTAATTTTGATATTTATTTGAATAAAAATAAGGCAAACAGGTTACAAAGACCTAACTGCAAATATCGAAAAGTTAGCAGCCAAAATGTAACACGTGTAAATAGTTCAGGGTTGAAGTTGCAAAATGTCCAAGTTCACATGTGAACAACACGTGAATCAGGCACTCAAGGGTATAAATGCAATTCCTATAAAGAAACATTCATTCATGAACAACAATAAAGTCCAGGATAAATATTGCAAATAACCCAGCAGGTCACATGTCACTTCACGTGATACACTCATGAATACCTGTAAATACCCACAAATTTCCTGAAATTACCTGTAAATACCCACGAATTTCATGAAATTACCATTCAACGTGCATTTGTTAAATATGCATTTTTAACACCTTTTATATTTAAATAAAAGAATAAGGAAGAAAAGAAAAATAAAATAAAATAAAATAAAAATAAAGGATGTATTTATGAAATAAATGCGGACTGACCCGAACCCCAAGAGAAAGTCAAGACTTGACCTAATCGACCAGGAACAAAGTAGGGGGAGATAGGGTTTTTAAACCAAAAATCCAAAAATAATTTGTAAATATTTTTAGAAATATATACATGGAAGTAAAAACACATTTTTATTTTAATTTTGGCAAAATTAATATATATATATATATATGAGATATAAATACAAGCTATAATAGCCCTATCTCTCTCTACTTATTTTATTTGGCGATCAGGCCAATGCTTGGCCTTATCTTGGTTTGGGTCACTCATTATTTATTCTAAATACTTCCTTCTTTTTCTCTTTTTATTCTTTATTCTTTTATTTTTGCACAAATACATGCTAATTATAGAATATTAATACTTGCATGCATATTGCTAAGTTATTGTATTTACACCTATTTACATGCTGCTTTGCCAAGATAATTATCTAAATTAAAAGAATAAAGAGTGATGAATAGGGATTCAGCATTATGCAATATAGACAAAATCATTTTGTGGAGTCATTTTCTGATTCTGAACTTTTATGGAATTTTTGAAATTTTTTTGCAAATTTTTATGCAATTTTGAAAACATTTTGCAAATTTCTATATGTTTTTGGTTTTTCAGATTTTTAAGGGTTTATAAAAAACAAAAGAGTTTGGTAAAATAATTATGTCCTGAATTTTTTACGGGAGTGCGTCTTGTTATTTATAGGCATTAGGGTTCAAGAATTTACACTAGGTATTTACAAGGATTATGTTAGTTGTTATGTACAGATTTTTATTTACAGAGTTTGTAAAGAATCTTGTTTTGCTATCAGTATGTACAAGATTCTCGAAATCATTTGAAACAATTTTGATAAATATTTTGACAGCTTTATTTTGAAAAATACTTTGAGAAATAATTTGTGCAAATATTTACAAAATCTGAAAATCATTTTATAATGTTTTTTCAAAGTATTTTTACAACTATTTTCCAAATCATTTGCAAATAGATTTTCAAAATATTTTATTCAAACAAAGGAAATAAATTTTTACAAACAAAAATTTTTATAAATGTTTGAAAATATTTTACAACATATTTTCAAATGGTTTTACAAAAGATTTTTTAAAGAAAATTTCCAACCATTTTTAAACATTTTGCAAAACATTTTTAACTGGTTTATTAACTGTAATTATAAAGAATATGGATGCGTGTTTTAGTTTTTATTAATTGGCCATATTATTGAAAACGTGTAATTACGAGTTATGGCTAAAGTATGTACAACGTATATATGACCCCCTTATACTTAGCTTAATTTATGTCATCATAGACCAGAGAAAAAAGGAAGACATAACTCATATTATGTATAAGAAAGTCTATACTACAAAGACATAATAATGAATGAGACGTCGGTCATCCCCCCTTTACTTAGGATCAATTGATCCTAAGTATAGCATATTGTATACAAGGCACGGTGGGTCAAGGTGGGAATACAAAAATCATCAGCTCTGTCTGTCTCCCCCTATACTTAGGGTAAAATATCCCTAAGTTTATACAGAATATCAAGAGTTTAGGAGATATATGAGGAAACAAAGTATGAACACCTATATATACTAACCCCCACCCATACTTAGGATGAAGTATATCCTAAGTATAGCAATGATGAATGGGATGAGTGAAGCTTTTGGTAAAATGAAAGAATGGAATTCAGAGAAAATAAAAGAAGATAAAGTTTAACTAATCAAAAATGTTTTTGGATGCCCTATCTGAATATGTTTATGCTGCACTGGAAGTTTATTTTCATAGACCGCCTAAATGGATTCAACCATGGATAGGAATGTATCATGCTCGAGATAAGGCTTCAATAGATGTCCGTTGATGATGAAAGGTTGTGCATCGATTGACAAACCAGATATCACAATGCTTCCATTGTCACGCACATGCTTCACTACAAACAACTGGTCCACTTGCTCTTCAACTTCCTTGGGAATAGTTTCAACCTTGCATTGAACAACCAAACCTTATGACTAGGTTAGAAAGTCTTTCGGTAGATGTGCTTCTCATGTTACTTATTGACATTCTCCTTGTACATCTGGATGTTGTCATATGCATAGTTCTGGAATTCAAGGAGTCTGTTTAGATCAACTTTTCTGTTCTTGCTAGCTTTCTTGGAATCCAAATTATAGACATTTATTGCCCACAAAGATTTATGAATTAATTCGATGGGGAAATGGCATGGCTTGCCATATACTAGGCAGCAAGGAGACATTCCCAAAGGAGACTTATATGTGGTACGATAGGCCTAGAGAACTGAGTCGAGAAGTTGAGACCAGTTCTTCTTGTCATGACATAGGGGCTTCTATAGAATTATATTAATATCTCTATTTAAACATTTTGTCAGGTCATTGGATTGTGGGTAGTATGTAGAAGAGACGCGATGTTCAATGCAATATTCTTGAGCCAGCTTCTTCACATCTATGTTAATGAAATGGCTTCCCCCATCTGATATCAAAATTTTAGGGATCGCAAACCTTGCAATGATATGTTCTTTTAGAAATCGACAAACAATGCAACTGTTGGTGGCTCGGGTTGGGATAGCCTCCACCCAATGACTTACATAATCGATAGTGGGCATAATATACTCAAATACTTGACTGTTGGGAAATGGGCCCATGAAGTCAATGCCCCATGCATCAAGTACATCTAAAATATGAATATACTTCGTGGACATTGTATCTCTCATTCCAATAGTGGCAACCATCTTCTAACGGTCAGTGCAATGCTTCACGAAATCTTCCGCGTCTTTGAATAGAGTCAACCACTAGAGGTCGCATTGGAGCACTCTCATTGTCGTTCGTTTCCCAGAGTGGTGTCCTCCTGATTGTCGAGCATGGTAATGTTTGAGGATACTGTGAACTTCCTCCTATGGAATGTACCTTCTCCAAATGCAATCTACCCCCTTACGAAAGAGATACGAATCCTCCCACAGGAAAAATGAATATTTGACAAAAACTTGTCAACTTTTAGTTTCGGCCAATCTTGTGAAGTTCACATGGAAATAAGATAGTTCACAATATTGACGAACCAGGTGAGTAAGGTGACTAACATAATTCCTTCATTTGGAAAGATTTCTATAATCGATAATAGGCTGTACTCAGGAGTATATGGATCTAGCAATCTTGAGAGCTGATCTGCCACCACATTTTTAATCCCAGGTTTATCTCTGGTTTTGAGATTGAACTCCTTGAGTAGAAGGATCCATATGATGAGTCTTGGTTTGGCATCCTTCTTTCTTTGCAACTATTTGATGACAGAATGGTCTGTATAGAAAATCACTTTGGATCCTAGTAAATGCGGTTTAAATTTTTTTTCGGGTGAAGACGATTGCTAGCAGCTCTTTTTAGTGGCTGTGAAATTCTTTTGGGTTTCATCAAGAGATCTGTTGGCATATTGAATTGTAAAGTATAATCCATCTCTTCTCTATCTCAGAGCTACTCCAATGGCATAATATGAAGTATCTACCATGATCTCAAAGGGGATAGACCAATCTAGTAATTGAAGGATAGGGGCATGCGTGATCAAATCTTTTAATTGATTAAAGGTTTGGAGGACTCTGGCATCTAAAATGAAATCGACCTTGTTGCCTAGAAGCTCAGTCAACTGTCGGGTGATCTTGCTGAAATCTTTGATGAATCTTCGATAAAAACCAACATGCCCCAGGAATGACTGAACTTGCTTCAAGTTTGTAGGTGGCTCAAGTTTGAAATGACTTCCACCTTCGTAAGGTATACCTCCATGCCACGCTTTGAGATGACACAACATGAAGTGACTCTTTTCCCATAAGAGAACTAGGTTAACTTCGTAGCATCTCTTCAAGACTCGATCTAGATAAGACAGTCATTGATCGAAAATATCATCGTAAATCGAGAAATCATCAATGAAAACCTCAAGAAAACTACAAACCATATCTGCACAAACTATCAACATGCACCTCTGAATGGTCATGGGAGCATTGCACAGTCCAAAAGGCATCCTGCGGAAGGCATATGTCCCAAATAGACATGTGAAGGTAGTCTTTTCTTGATCTTCTAGGGTGATCACAACTTGATTATAACCAGAATATCCATCCAAGAAACAGAAGTACTCCTTCGTGACCAGTCTCTCTATAAGATATGGTTATATTCTCAAGCGCATCACGGAAGCGTGAGCGTCGTATCGAATACGACGAGGAGCAACTAGTCGCACTAGTTGCTCGATGCAGCAGAATTTTAAAAAAAAATTATTCGATGAAACCACATGATTCGAGAACGATTCTCAGATCGTTTCATCTATAACTACAACAAGTATAATGCAATACCACTTGAAGCGTGGTTGATCGAGTCTCTAAGAGAAGAGACCTCTTGTCTCAAGTCCGATCGTCGGTGAGATCGCTTGCGAGCGTGGGGATGAACCGCATTGTCCTCGCAATCCAAGAAGTTGATCCAAGCGTAGTTGCTCCTGATCTCATCGCACGAGATCGAACGTCTCCTTCGTGAGTGCAGCACTCCAAAAAGTCGGAGAACCAAAGAACGTCGAAACGGTGGTGCGATGGCGAGAGCGTCGACGATCCTCTCCTCTAGGATATGGTGGACGGCCACCAATATTAGAGGGAGAGAAGGCTGTCGTGTATGAAGAAAGAGAGAGAGAGAGAGATCCAATAATGTATGTAAAATAGAGAGCATGGTATGCCTCTCTATTTATAGGGTTTTGGGATCCATGGATCTCAATCCATGTGACATGTAAAATCAATGGATGAGATTGATTTATGTCAATCCAATGGTCAAGATTGTTGTTGGTAAAACCAACAAATTTAGGTTAAAATATATTTGACAAAATCAAATATAAATTAGTCCTAAATCAAACCAATAAATAAGGAGAGAATGTGCATGGAGATTTCATCTCCATGCACCTTCCATGTGGATGGCCATACATTCCTATTAGGAATGATGTGCCACCCACTCTTTCCATGGGGAGAGCAATCTCATGATAATTCATGAGATTGCATATCACCATGGAAATCTCTCTTTATTTATTTGCAACAAATTTGTTGGGTTTTATTTTTCAAAAATAATCCATAATTATATTTGAGAATATTGCAATCTTGCCATGGAAAAAATTGTGAATCATATTCACAACCCAAAACAACATATAATTTACATTGTCAATTAATTACATAATGTTTATCCAATACACATAATAATTAATCAACACATATAAATTATAATTAGCTCTCTCTAATACATTATAAATCACATTTATAATATATTATGAATAATTGGATATTTCTATCCATATTATTCTTATCCACATTAATTAAATCACATTCAATTATATTGGATAATTTCTTCATACATCAAGACGATTAAATCACATTTATCATTATTTCTTCATTGCTTAGATATTATGGAATTATTCTTGAACCCTTCAAGAATAATGCAATCTCTCCGCAGATACTTGGAGATAAGGATAGGGCGATTGTATTGTTCCACGTATAGTGACATGGATGTTGAGATCATATCTCAAATCCAGATCGCGGGCCTCCCATAGATGCTTGATTAAATCAAGACCGCAAATCTAATCTTCTCATTGCATCTGAATCACATTCAGATCAATGTCCAACATTTGGACTAAGATCAGATTACTTCTCTACTAAGAGGAGTCACTAAAATCCAGACCCGTTTCATCACTCCCTAGGAATGGAAGCGTCATGGTTATACAATCGTTTATGATCACATCACCCCCAGGTATTCCTAATACCTGTACATCCTGCATACTGGAAGACTCAGAATAAACCCAAAGTATTAGATCAACTTTACACTGTCTACTTCAGGGTTCTATCAGTAAGTTTCTCATTCGATCATTGGAAGTCGGTATCGATCATATACTTTTCAAAAGCATATATCATACCTAGGTCTTGATAATATACTTTCCATAAGTATATATCAAACCTACAAATTCAGTCAAGCTTCCAAAGCGAGACGACCATGCACATGGAATTTGATTCTTCCCAATATCTTATGAGTGAGTTCATGTCTTCCGGTTCAGTAACTGAACCTGTATGATCCCTTTAAGAGATCATATTACTCATATGCCCTTATATGCACACCAGCGCGCCGATGTATAGACCTTGATTAGGTCATCAACCTATTGGTCTGCCTAATGTACATACTAAAACATATAGTAACACATTTGTATCTGGTAAGAGGATGCATGCCTGTATCGTGACAGCATACGATATAGGACTTTGGTTATCTCGATATCGTTAAGTCAACTCTTTGACCTAACTAATCTGACACCTCCGAATCTCTATTCCTATGCAGAGGACCTGCATCAAGAGCTCGGTCAGATATCAGCCTTTCTGAGATAGGATTGCAATCTCCTACTCTGGCTGGAGATCATCTCTTAACAATCATTTGATGGTGCTTGATGAGTCCTCAATCTAACTCTTTAGATATTCATCCAAGCACCAGCCTCTATGATTCAATAATTGAATCAACAGTTGTATGATCATCAAGATGGCCATGGTACATAACCCTAATTGTATTAAGGGACCTATTATGCAAATTATGTACTCTTTATTTCAGATTAAGGAGAGAATTGCAAAAACATTTTTGCATAATGGCTCTCCGTGGGCTCGCATGTCCAACAATCTCCCACTAGACCAAAGAGCCATTAATGGGATAATCATTTAAACCTACACTCATGTAAAAATCATAGGCTATTTAGAAAATAGCTAGGTAAGCTGATCATTCACTCTGTTCCCAAGATACTACGCCAAGTCCTTTTACGACACTTGCATATTTCCTAGTAATAGTGCATGCATTCAATGCGAATATTGCATCTTATGCAACCAATACTCAATTTTGTCGGTTATATTGTCCTTGACACTACATCTTATTAATTATCATAACCAGTATTCCCATAATCCTTATTAGAACACCTTCATTCCTGGAGATCTCTATCTCCTAAGGTATCTACAGTTATGACCCTTATAGATCACTATCTATAAGGTCTTAAACTTTTGAAGATAAGACTTTGAGATCACTATCTCTAAGTTTCATCATCTTTGAAGATATTGTTATTACTGCAACCAAGTGTTTTATTTCCAGAGTAGGATTAGTAACAGTTTACTACTCCCACTGCATGGCAGACATATGGCTTTTGTACACATCTAACATACACTTCAGCTTCTCGTAACTGATGCACAAGTGCAAGCAGTTCTAGCATTCACTTCCTCAACTCTTTGAGTTGTTATCCCTTTAGACAGGTCACTACCACATCTTAAGGGAAGGAAGCTTTTCTTGGAATTTTCTAGAAAAATGGAACAAGTCCAAGGTGTACTACTAATACGACAGTCCCAATACCCTCTTCTCTTTGCTTCTGAACGACTTCAGAATTAAGATCTAAGAGGTATTCTTGTATGGAACAACCAAATTGTAAAACACTTATTATTATCCTTACATCATTCCAAATGATTAGAATAATATCTACATTTAGCACGATGAACATAATGGTACTCCCACTAAGCTTCATATGGTTCATAAAGATTTTATCTGAAATCATAACATTTATAATTTCATCAAATCTTATGTTCCAACTACAGGAAGCTTTTCTGAGTCCAAAGATGGAGTTCTTTAGCTTGCACACCTTGCTTTTCTCAACCATGAAGCCCTGGGGCTACTTCATATGAATGTCCTCAGATAGGTATTCATAGAGGAATGCAATCTTGACTCACATCATGAAGATGTCATAGTCAAGTTGTGTAGCTATAGTTAGCAATATTCTGATGGGTTAAAGCAAGGTCACTGGAGAGAAAGTCTCATCGCAAGCGATGTCTTCTCTTCGGTGTGTAGCTCATGGCTACGAACCGTGCTTTGAAGGTCTCTACCTTCTCATCAGGTTCCCTCTTTTTCTTGAAGATCCATTTACACCTTAATGGGTCTGACCCATATAGGTGGATCCTCGAGGGTCCATATATAATACTTGTATATGAAGTCTACATTAGACTTTTATTGCTATCATCCATCTTTCCATGTCATGATCCTCAGGAGCTTCATCTTATAAAGTCCGATCATTGTCAGATTCAACTGGCACATGGAATCCATCCTCAAACTTTTTTAAAGAGGTATTAGTGTTTCATCTTTAATTGTCTATTTAGTTTCCGATTTCAGGAGCCTCATTATCTTTTCAAGATTAAATGAGTTCCTTTACTTCATTTTATCTTGATTCTTAAGAGAGTCATCCTCTAAGAATGACATTCTCAGAGATGAGATCCTTTAAGAATCTCAATGTCATAAAGTAGGTATACAATACCATCCTTTGTTTTCCTAATGAAGTAGCACCCTCTAGTGCTAGATTCCAGCTTGCATGCATGGAACCTTATTAAGTATATAATGTAGTCTCTACTACATATGTACCTTGAAAATGAAGAGATAATTATGCTAGGATTAATCATTGATTAAATCATGTCACACATGATCAATTGTATCTCCCTAAAACTCCATTGAGTTAAGGTTCATTAGGAGGATTGAGATAGGAATGATATTCATATCTCCATAAGGTATTTCTTGAATTCATCTAATAGGTACAGGCTACCTTGGTTAGATCAAATTCATTT
This sequence comes from Ottelia alismoides, assembly GCA_037367405.1. NCBI lineage: Eukaryota > Viridiplantae > Streptophyta > Magnoliopsida > Alismatales > Hydrocharitaceae > Ottelia > Ottelia alismoides. Next base: position 436,328 of record JAZKJV010008883.1, read on the forward strand.
CGTTTTCCTTCAAACTTTGGTTCTAAACCAAAATTGTGAAATCTTTGAACATTTCAAAGTTTTCTAAGTGAAGAGAAGAAATCTCATATCACAAATAATCACTAATAGATATCACATATCCATAATGTTTATTCTGATATAGATGATTCACATACATCAATATGTATGAGATCTTGAATACCACAACATCTTACACCTTTCCCAAAGAAGGGTATTGGACATTTTTACATTGAATACAACATTCACAAGTATGTGAGATTTGAATCTTTAGACAATCTAAAGCTTCATGTCTTACTGTTGAACAAGGATTTGCAGAGGTCGTGTTGACTCACAAGGCGAATCAACAGTCGCTGATTTGACCTCCAACGAAATCCGAGATCCGAGATTCAAACAACAATTAACCCACGACAAATAAATCAAGCAATGAAAGTAATTGTGCGGAGTTAAAATTTATTATAACTCTACAACAAGATGTGTATAGGTGCAAGTATTGTAGAGGTCGAACACAGGGAGCAGACAGGTAGAACGGGGTACCGAGGCACCAAAATGTGTGAATGTGATCAAGAGTCTACTATGCAATTTTTTTTGTGGGTTTTTAATTTTTATATTTTTTATTTAATTTTTTTAATTTTATAATTTTGTATTTTGATTTTTAATTTTCTGATTTTATATTTTCTTTTTATATTCTATATTTTTTTATATTTTCTTTTTCAATATTGGAATATAAAAGCAATGTAATAAAAGGGGGAAAGAGATAGTAATAAAAGTAGATAAAAATGTTCACAAATTAGCAAATAAAGTCTTTTTGATCTTTTTATATTTTTCTACTGTTTTTGTGATTTTTGGGTAATTTTTAGAATGTTTTTGGTATTTTTAATTAGCAAAATAAAGAAAACAGTGAATAAAATGCAAGGCTGAAACTTAAAATGGAGAAATAAAATAGAAATTAGTAGCAAAAATTCTCCAATTTAATTTTCACTTAAAGCTAATAAAATAAGGAAAATTTGAACACAAAGATTATATTTTTAGGGTTTTTGAGGAATTTTTAAGATTTTTATGAAGTTTTTTGGAGTTTTGTGATTTTTATGAGTTTTCTTTTGTACTTTTTAATGATTTTTGGATGGGAGTTAAAACAAACTAAATTAGACAAAATATATTTTTTTGGGATTTTTCTGGAGTGTTTTTATATTTTTTATGGATTTAATAATGCCAACAGTGCTGAAAATGGATGTTTTTTATTTTTATTAAATATCAAAAATGCAATAATATAAAAAATAAAAATATGGTGATGAACTACCATGCAACAGAGATCTAAACTGATTTTTGGGGAAATTTTGGGTTTTATAGATGCGTGCATAAAATACAAGAAGCAAAAAGAAAAGGCGCACATGCAGGGGTAGTTTTGTAATATTCAGAAAGTCAAGGGCCTTAGCGAAAATTCACAGAAATTCTATAACTGAAATTAAACGTTTAAGAACTAAAAACTAATACTCAAACATCCGGGGGGTTGCCTGCAAAAATCGCCAGGGCCACGTGCGAAGCACGCGACCTGGCGGGGGCGAACCTGCAATAAGATGGACGTTCGGGGGCATGCTCGCAAATATTACAAAAAGATTATAACTAAATAAAAATCTTGCGAACTGAATATTAAAAGCAAAATATCCGAGGGTACCCCCGCAAAATATCCAGACCCACGTGCATACGCACGTGCACCTGGTAGGGGTGAATTCGCAATATCCAAAGATTTCCGGGTACAAATGCAAAATCACCAAAGTTCTAAAGGGGATACAGACAGTTTAGAAACTAATTAAATATTACAAAAAGGGACAGGGAATAGATCGCAAAATACCCAACTGCTCTTGATGGATGGCGGATTGGGCTTAACTTAAGCCACGTGTCGCAGCAGGGACGGCCGATACCCCTTCATCTATGCGGCCCCGATTAGAAGCTCGATGCAAATCGGACGGTGGAGCTGCAGTAGATCCGATGGTAGCTGCTCTTCGGGATGAACACGTCCAGATCAACGGCCACGGAGAGGGGAGAATGATCCGGGAAGAAAACCTCGCCGCGGGGAGGTTCGCCAGAGCCGATCTCCCTTCGTCGTGCGCGAACAAGTTCCAGACAGGGGCCAAATTGATCCTGGAGGGTTGCTCTTGATCCTGGAGGAGACAAACTGCCGCGAGGCACCCCAGAACTTCCCCGCGTCGTCGGAGAAGAGGAGGGAGCCCAGGAGGTCCGGCGACGGGTCAAAATTCCTCCAGGTGCCTTTGTATGCTCCAAAAACCTGCAAAAGGGGTTATGGAGGGAGAGGGCAAATTGCCTCCCCACTCCAGATCGTGAATTGCGGCGGAGATTGGTAAAAACGTGGCTCGCTGGAGCAAGCTCCGGCGAGGGGACGGTGGTGGCGATTTAATGCATAGCAAACAGATAGGGAAAGTAGATCCAAGGCTACAAAAAATAAATTAAAAAAAACGCAAGATATGAGAAGAGAATGGACCTCAAGCGGTTGAGAAAAACCACGAGATAGACCTCGACGGCGGCGGCCGGAGGTGGAGGATGGAGACGCCTCTATGGCCGCCCGATCACACCGTTAGGGGGCTGGAGGACCTCCTCTCACCAGGCCCAATCCGGAGCACACCCAAGAGAGGGGAGGAGGCGATCAAAAAGGGTTCAAAATGGAAATGGGAGGTTTGGGTTACTTTTGAAACATGGTGGAGAGGTGAACTTTGAGGCGCGATCACGGGTGCGCCATTGATCCAATCCCCAAAATAATCGATGGGCGTGTATGATCAGTCATAAGGGAGAAAAAAGTCAGAAGAAATCTAGGCCGAACGGTGAAAGGATCGTCCAAGAAAAAAGGGAGAAGAAGGGGAAAAAACGCATTCTGACACTGAGCAGGCTGGGGTCAGAGAGTTGATCGCGGGTCAACTTTCCAACCCCCCTGGTTGGTCCACGTGGACCAACCAGGAAAAAGCCTGCAAAAAATGCTTAAAAAATCATTTTAAAATAGTAAACTATTTTATTAGATTTAGGTTATTAAATAAAAAGTGCTTATAATTTTATAAATTATTTTATTATGATTTTTAGTTATTTTTATGAAATGTATTTTTACAAGTTTGCATTTATGCCCTTTATAGGTATATATATCTATATATTTTAGTATTTTATTTTTATTTTGTACATTTAATTTTATTTATTTTGTTTATTATTTTATATACTTATAAAGTATTTTTATACACTTAAATATATTTTTATTTTATTTTTCTAAATTGTTTTGTATATTTAATAAAATATAAGAATGTATCATATAGGTATGTCTATAGAATTATTACCCTTGTATTATAGATACATGTATTTTATTTTTATTTACATTTTTATTCTGATTTTAATATTCACAATTATTATAAGTAATCTTTACAACATTATAAAAAATATAAAAATACAAAAATAATGAATAAATAATAAATTGAATGTTTTAATATGTACAATTATATAATGAGGGTCCAAAACTCAACTTTCAAACTGTAGCTCCGCCAAATGCGAAACCACCACCATTGGATAGATTATTTTATTCTATATACAATTAAAGTGAGTATGCTGCATTTGGAGTTGTCAGTTGTGAGATACGGGTCTGGGAAGTTGGGATTCTGGATTCTTATTCAGACCATAACTTTTTATATGTACATTATTTTTCTGTGAAATCAATTTTGTATTTTTCTTTATTAAATTATCTACAACTTTCATGTACAAAGTTTCTTTATTTGATGTATAAAAAGTGGAACCAAAAATAGGCCTCAAAATGAATAAAGAACGAATAGAATACATATAGGTATTTGGCCCTTATCTCCCCCTACTTTATTCCTTGTCGACCTATTCATCAAGATGCCTAGGTCTCGGGGTTTCGGGTCATAAAATATTTACAATATTTTATTCTTTTTCATTTCTTTTCTTTATTCTATAATTTTGGCATTAAAAACCGTATTTTATACAGTATTTACACACCTATGCATGAATGCTAAAATGCATGAATTAATGTTATTTACATGCATTCACTAGGGTTTTTCAGGCCAAAATGATAGAATAAAGATGATGAAACGTAGATTTATCATCCCCCAATACTTGCCTTTGCTAGTCCCTTGCTAACACTTATGCAATAAGTGCAGAAAAAGAAAAATAAAGAAAAGAAAAGAAGAAAGATGGACTAAATTTAATTATCAAACTTGTCTTCACAAAATCAAAGTTTGGAGCTTAAGTCGGACCTTCGGAATTTTAGTGCGGGTGGAACCTTATTGAGAACCGAATCTGAAATCCAACAGTCCCTGAGAATCTCAAAACTCTGTCCAAGTCTCCTCAATAGCCAGGTCAGAAATATCTCAATTCATACGCAAACCCTTACGACTATGAATCTGACTTGTACAGTGTAAGTGATGGTGGCTCTCCCCAACTAGAATGACAAAGAAACTGACTTCTCCAGTACGACAACCCAATGATTCCCCAATCCAACAACTCCATCCTCGAGGAGTGGGGTATTCCCTTCTAAGTTCAAGTGGCAACCAGCTCAAGAGGAGGGGGTGAAGAGAAGAATGGACGGTAGCCAGTGTAGCTACCTATCCTGGGATGCAAGACCAGTGTAGTCAAGTCATCCAGCTGCAGGCTCACATGATATGACTTTGATGCTCAAGCTTACTTATTTTCTATACAACATATTCACATACTTTGCTGGCTTTTTATTTCTGTACATGCCTGAACTTTTTTTCTTTCTCTTTTTTTTTTGAAATACTATTCACAGCAGCATTTACATAAGGAGTTTTTCCTCTTGAGCTAGTAGACTATCCCTCTTTTGAAGCTTTATCGCAACCCACAGTCTCCTGTCTTTAGACTTCCTTATCACTGGACGGGTTGGGGTGCACTTCCCTCCCTAGAGGAGGACAAGTGTTTCCACTTGTGTGCGTCTCATACCGGCAAATCCAATCCCCTCACCACTCCAACTGAGTTGAGCCATGTGAAAGGTGCAGGTGTCCAAGTTAGGTCATTATCAACAAGAGTCGTGCGTATGCTCTGAAATACTCTACTTAGGCAGTCAAGAATCCATTGAACCAAGTCTCGTGATCCTCAAAGAATTAAGTCAACTAGACCTGAAGTACCTCAAACAAAGTTCTTATAAGGTTTCTGTTATTAGGTAGATTTTAAGGTCCAATCAAGCTCCAATCTCTGGATTTTACTTAGACTTGTTCAACCATCAAACTCAATCCGAAAAATGCTCATGCTATGCAGAAAATATTTTTGTGATGCAATTTTCAAAGATTTTGAACTTTTTATGGATTTTTGAAAACATGATGCATGTATGCATATGCATTTTTTGTCTTTTTCAAAAAGTTTTTTCAAATGTTTTTGGATTTTAATTTTTGAAAATGTTTTTGGGCTTTTTGAAAACAGAAAGATTTTGGCTGAAAAATAGGTTAAAATATGTACACGGGAGTGCTTCTTATATATACAAGAAGTGGATTTTAAGGATTTACAAGGTTAAGTGATCAATTTTATAAGTACATATATAGTGGATTTTGGTGAGATGCAAGTATTCCTCAAATTTATTTGACACAAGCTTTTCACACAATTTTTGAAAACTATAGTCCAAAATAATTTTTACAAACATTTTTGCAAACATGTACACACATTTGAAAATCATTTTGCAAAGGTTTTTCAAACAATATATATAGATTTTTCACAATATTTTTGCAACCATTTTTCAACCCATTTGCAAATCATTTTTCAAACATTTTTATTTCACACAAAGAAAATAAATTTTATAAACCACACATTTTTACACAGGTTGAAAACATCTAACAAAATATTTTCAAAATAGTTTTCAATAGATGTTCACAAAGATTTTCAAACTATTTTTCAAACATTTTGCAAAAAACATTTTCACCTCATTTATTAATCGGTAAATACAAAAAAGAATTTGAGGAACAAAACACCTTTTTATTAAGGATTTTAATGAATTTTAAAGAATGATTAGCCATATTATTAAGAAAATACGAAAGTACGAGTTATGGCTAAAGTATATACGTAGTATATACGACCCCCCTATACTTAGCATGAGCTATGTCCTCATAGATCGGAGAGAAAAGAGAAGACATAACTCGTACTAAGTATAGGCAAGTCTAAAGAATAAAGAAACAAATGAACGAATGAGAAGTTGACCGTCCCCCCTATACTTAGGATCAAATAATCCTAAGTATAGCAGACTGTACACAAAGCAGGGAGGGTCAAGGGTGGGAATGAACAGATCGTACTCAGATTGTCTCCCCCTATACTTAGGGTAAAATATCCCTAAGTATAGACAAGAAGAGGAGACAATAGAGATGATCACAGAATAGAGAAACTCGGGGTGCACACCCCCCTATACTTAGGACAAAGTACGTCCTAAGTATAGAAGACTGACAAAAAGGGGCGGCACCTTTTCGGTAGATGAAGAAGATAGAAGAGGAAAAGAAGAAAAGAAGAAAAGAAGAAAAAGAGATGAAGATAGAAGAAGAGATTGTGAGGATGTACGCATCGCTCCCCCTATACTTAGGGTGAAAGAAGCCCTAAGTATAGGCAACAGCAGTGATGAGACGGAACGAATAACGAACACTCGGCTCGTCCACCCCCCTATACTTAGGACAAAGTACGTCCTAAGCTAGGCAAACACGAGAATGGGTGGACGAGCAATACGGAAGATAGACGGAGGTACACAACACGAATGTACAACAGGATGGATGTACAGAGGGTCAAAAAGGTAGAAAGCGAACCTTCTTGCGGGACCGTTGAGGGATAGATCTAGTGTGGTGCAGGTCGACATCGGGGTCCTCAGATGACAGAAACCGATAAGGGTCGACAGGGTGATGGTCCTCAGTGGCCCTAGGGTGAAGAGGCACAGACGAGTGAGTGGAAGAAGTACGGCTAGGTCCGGCCTTGGTAGTCTCGCTGATATCAAAGTGGAATGGGACGAACTCATCATCATCGGAAGTAATGTACTCGGAGTCGTCCTGCGAGGTGTCATCCAGGTCAAAATCAAAAGGCACGAAATCATCGGTGGAAGTAGTCGAACTCTGTTCGTCCTCTATAATCTCAACCGGATCATCTTTCTCATCAAAAGGCCCGAATTTCTGAAGAAAAGCAACTAAATCAAATTCGGCCTTAGTCTCATCAGTATCTATGTGAACAGGAACGGGCCCATCGGTGAAAGAAGTCGAAACCTGTTCGTCTTGTATCGTCTCTAAGTCTGCCCTCCGATCAATGGTATCTATCGTGTAAATCCCGCGGATATCATCAACACAATGCCAAGTCCCAGAAGAAGGAACGTCGAGGTCCATGCTTTCTAAGTTTTCCTCAACCGGGAGGAATTCTCGGGTCTCAGTGGAGTCCAATAGACAACAAAATTCTCTGATAGTATCATCAAGGTCATGGTCCTCGAGGTCAACCAAGATAGGTGTGGTCACATCAGGTGCAGGTCTCTGGTCGGCAGTCGGTAAGGTGATCGAAACTTCGCTCTCATCAGCAGGGTGAAAGCGAATCTCTCCTGATCCATAGTCAATAACGACCCTCGCAGAGGCGAGGAACGGTCGTCCCAGGATGATTGGAGAGTGATCCCCAGTGGAGGTCTCCATGGGCAATACGGCTAAATCAACATGGTGGCTCGTGCCCTGAATCGAAATGACGTCGTTTTCAAGGATGCCCTTCGGCCTCTTTACTGATCCATCAGCAAACTGTATGATCATCCTGGTTTTCTTGAGAGGCCCTAAGTGAAGAGACTGTACCAGCGAGAAGGGTATGATGCTAATCGAAGCACCGCCGTCTAGGAGAGTGTGATAACATGTGAAGTCAGAGATGGTGCAGCTAATGAAAGGTGTGGCAGTGTTCCTCTTCCGGGGAATGGGACGGTGTGTGATGGCATGGGCAGTGGCCCTGGTCAAGATATGACTCTCAGATCTGCTCCTCCGCTTTCTCTTCTTGGGAAGAGGAGCAGATAAATCGGTCATGGCCTAATGAAGTGGGGCACGGATGATCTCATGAATGGTGGCCATCACTTCGGGTTCAGTCAACATTTTTTTGAATTTTTGGACCTCCTCCATACAAGGGAGGAAGTCGGAATCAGCATATACATGAGGCATGCCAAGAGCAGTCTGTACAGAGGCATCCTCGGGGTCAAAGGTGGGACGGGGTGTGAATGAATGTGTGGACAAAGGATCTGGCAAGTGGGCGCTCTCTTCATAGTTTGACTCGATCAAAAGTCTCCCAATCTCTTTTTGTGTTTTTAATTTTTTCTCATTTTTTTGTAATTTTGGTGATTGCAAGCTCTCATGGGAATCCTCGAGTGAACCCATATCATCAAATGGTGGAATATCATGGTCGCTCTTATTGGTACTAGTGAGGTGGTCAATCCTCTGTCTCATATGATCCATCATCTGGGTCAAGTGCTCAAGGGTAGACTCCATGAAAGGTGACTCCAACAGCTCGGCCTCGGGTGGATGTGAAGGTGGAGAATACGGAAGTGGAGGTGGGTGTGGGTAGAAATCCGAGTCCTGATACTGTGGCTGAGGCGGATATGTACAAAAATCAGGAGCAAAGTCCTCCTGGAAAAAAGGAGGTGGACCAGCTGGAGTGAACGAATGATCCGCAAAGTCCGTATAAAATACTCTCCAGTCGGCCATCTCGAAACAAAAGAAAATGATCGGGAGAGCACGATGGTCAGGTCAAGAGAAGTGAGAAGAAAGGCGCAAATGCGCAGAGGTGATCTTGGACACACACAAAACAATGACAAACAAAAAATGAAAATAATACAAATCCTCAATTCACCTACTCAACTCGGTAGAGACCGCAAAGAGCGGTCTTTTTATCTTGTCTGTTTTAGAGTTAGGTGAGAAGTCAAAATATTGCGCAAACACTTAGGGGGCTGAATATGGGATTTGGGCACTAATCCTTAGTGTGTGCGCGAGCAAGTAGAAGCAAAGACAATGAGGGGATTACTCGCCCCAAGACAATATTTTCTTTTTGATGGATTTTTGGGTCGAGTAATATTAACAGTCCCAATTTTATTGGTTGTCACTTTTTTGGATTTTTAGTAAAAATGCACGTTCCTATCGGGGAGTTAATTCCTTTAAGCTCCTAGGTTGGCAAAATCAGAGGTAGAGTCGGAAAAGCAATGCAAGCGTCAAATCAATGATGCATGCTAAAAAGAAATGCTCACCTTGCCTCCAGCACTCTACATGCAAGGATGCTCAGCAGAATTGAAACCTATCTATATGCAAATGCAAAAGCCGATGAAATCGCCCTAAGTTCAGAAATTGCTATTAGCGGGAAGAACCACAAGCTGACCACCAATCCTCAACCCTAATGTCCGGTCTAGGCTCACCCCTCCTTTGCTCAACACACTTGAGTTTAGGAGAAATTGCTTTGCGAGGAGAGCTCGCGGCGCGACGGATTGAAGGTGATGATCAACTGTTTAAAATTTGACGAAGTCCAAATGAGACTATAGGTGCATGCAAAGGTATTAGGTGTTTGGCCTTAATCTATCGCAAGCAATCCTAAAATCTAAGGGCTCAATCACACAAAAGAAATGAAAAATAAAACCGGAAAACAAAATAAAAAATGCTAAGAAAAGCCGACAAAACCGCGGTGAGCCCCCAAGTGAACAATCACTTGGAAATTAGGCTCGAATGTCCAAGTGTCCGAGGGTACCTGTATTATTACAAATATAGGTCGCTCTCTCACTTAAATTACAAAAACAAACACAAGGAAATAAATGCAACAACTACTGTGGAGCTCGGTCTACAAAAATCCTCTTCGTCTCCTCGGTGCTCGGCTAGCAGATGCAGGCTTCATGTGGGTGCGTAGGCGCCTAGGATGGAGCGCCTCCCTCAATCCGTGGTTCCTCGCACAAAGTCAACAAAAGAGAAGGTTAGACAGCTCAATAGATATATCAAAAATAAAGAAAATAAAATAGCAAAAATGTTAGCCACGAAATAGACAATAAATCACAAACACAAACAAGACCCGAACTACGCGCTGTTGCTCCCCGGCAACGGCGCCATTTGTTGAACAAGGATTTGCAGAGGTCGTGTTGACTCACAAGGCGAATCAACAGTCGCTGATTTGACCTCCAACGAAATCCGAGATTCAAACAACAATTAACCCACGACAAATAAATCAAGCAATGAAAGTAATTGTGCAGAGTTAAAATTTATTATAACTCTACAACAAGATGTGTATAGGTGCAAGTATTGTAGAGGTCGAACACATGGAGCAGACAGGTAGAACGAGGTACCAAGGCACCAAAATGTGTGAATGTGATCAAGAGTCTACTATGCAATTTTTTTGTGGGTTTTTAATTTTTATATTTTTTATTTAATTTTTTTAATTTCATAATTTTGTATTTTGATTTTTAATTTTCTGATTTTATATTTTCTTTTTATATTCTATATTTTTTTATATTTTCTTTTTCAATATTGGAATATAAAAGCAATGTAATAAAAGGGGGAAAGAGACAGTAATAAAAGTAGATAAAAATGTTCAAAAATTAGCAAATAAAGCCTTTTTGGTCTTTTTATATTTTTCTACTGTTTTTGTGATTTTTGGGTAATTTTTAGAATGTTTTTGGTATTTTTAATAAGAAAAATAAAGAAAACAGTGAATAAAATGCAAGGCTGAAACTTAAAATGGAGAAATAAAATGGAAATTAGTAGCAAAAATTCTCCAATTTAATTTTCACTTAAAGATAATAAAATAAGGAAAATTTGAACACCAAGATTATATTTTTAGGGTTTTTGAGGAATTTTTAATATTTTTATGAAGTTTTTTGGAGTTTTGTGATTTTTATGAGTTTTCTTTTGTACTTTTTAATGATTTTTGGCTGGGAGTTAATACAAACTAAACTAGACAAAATATATTTTTTGGGGCTTTTTCTGGGTTTTTTATATTTTTTATGGATTTAATAATGCCAACAATGCTGAAAATGGATGTTTTTTATTTTTAATAAATATTAAAAATGCAATAAAATAAAAATAAAAATATGATGATGAACTACCATGCAACAGATATCTAAACTAATTTTTGCGGAATTTTTGGGTTTTTATAAATGCGTGCATAAAATACAAGAAGCAAAAAGAAAAGGCACACATGCAGGGGTAGTTTTGTAATATTCAGAAAGTCAAGGGACTTAGCGCAAATTCACAGAAATTCTATAACTGAAATTAAATGTTTAAGAACTAAAAACTAATACTCAAACATCCGGGGGGTTGCCTGCAAAAATCGCCAGGGCCACGTGCGAAGCATGCGACCTGGCAGGGGCGAACCTGCAATAAGATGGACGTTCGGGGGCACGCTCGCAAATATTACAAAAAGATTATAACTAAATAAAAATCTAGCGAACTGAATATTAAAAGCAAAATATCCGAGGGTACCCCCGCAAAATATCCAGACCCACGTGCATACGCGCGTGCACCTCGCAGGGGTGAATTTGCAATATCCAAAGACTTCGGGGTACAAATGCAAAATCACCAAAGTTCTAAAGGGGCTACGGACAATTTAGAAACTAATTAAATATTACAAAAAGGGACGGGGAATAGATCGCAAAATACCCAGCTGCTCTTGATGGACGACGGATTAGGCTTAACTTAAGCCACGAGTCGCAACAGGGATGACCGATACCCCTTCATCTATGGGGCCCCGATTAGAAGCTCGGTGCAAATCGAACGGTGGGGCTGTAGTAGATCCGATGGTAGCTGCTCTTCGGGATGAACACGACCAGATCAACGGCCACGGAGAGGGGAGAATGATCCGGGAAGAAAACCTCGCCGGGGGAGGTTCGCTAGGGCCGATCTCCCTTCGTCGTGCGCGAACAAGTTCCAGACATGGGCCAAATTGATCCTGGAGGGCTGCTCATGATCCTGGAGGAGACAAAATGCCGCGAGGTACCCCAGAACTTCCCCGCATCGTCGGAGAAGAGGAGGGAGCCCAGGAGGTCCGGCGATGGGTCAAAATTCCTCCAGGTGCCTTTGTATGCTCCAAAAACCTGCAAAAGGGGTTATGGAGGGCGAGGGCAAATTGCCTCCCCACTCCAGATCGTGGATTGCGGCGGAGATTGGTAAAAACGTGGCTCGCCGGAGCATGCTCCGGCGAGGGGACGGTGGTGGCGATTTAATGCACAACAAACAGATAGGGAAAGCAGATCCAAGGCTACAAAAAAATAAATAAATAAAACGCAAGAAATGAGAAGAGAATGGACCTAAAGCGGTTGGGGAAAACCACGAGATAGACCTCGACGGCAGCGGCCGGAGGTGGAGGATGGAGACGCCTCTATGGCCGCCCGATCACACCGCTAGGGGGCTGGAGGACCTCCTGTCACCAGGCCCAATCCGGAGCACACCCAAGAGAGGGGAGGAGGCGATCAAAAAGAGTTCAAAATGGAAATGGGAGGTTTGGGTTACTTTTGAAACATGGTGGAGAGGCGAACTTCGAGGCGCGATCACAGGTGCACCATTGATCCAATCCCCGAAATAATCGATGGGCGTGTATGATCAGTCATAGGGGAGAAAAAAGTCAGAAGAAATCTAGGACGAACGGTGAAAGGATCGTCCTAGAAAAAAGGGAGAAGAAGGGGACAAAACGCATTCTGACATTGAGCAGGCTGGGGTTAGAGAGTTGACCGCGGGTCAACTTTCCAACCCCCCTGGTTGGTCCACGTGGACCAACCAGGAAAAAGCCTGCAAAAAATGCTTAAAAAAATCTTTTTAAAATAGTAAACTATTTTATTAGATTTAGGTTATTAAATAAAAAGTGTTTATAATTTTATAAATTATTTTATTATGATTTTTAATTATTTTTATGAAATATATTTTTACAAGTTTGCATTTATGCCCTTTATAGGTATATATATCTATATATTTTAGTATTTTATTTTTATTTTGTACATTTAATTTTATTTATTTTGTTTATTATTTTATATACTTATAAAGTATTTTTATACACTTAAATATATGTTTATTTTATTTTTCTAAATTGTTTTGTATATTTAATAAAATATAAGAATGTATCATATAGGTATGTCTAAAGAATTATTACCTATGTATTATACATACATGTATTTTATTTTTCTTTACATTTTTATTCTGATTTTAATATTCACAATTATTATAAGTAATCTTTACAACATTATAAAAAATATAAAAATACAAAAATAATGAATAAATAATAAATTGAATGTTTTAATATGTACAATTATATAATGAGGGTCCAAAACTCAACTTTCAAATCGTAGCTCTGCCAAATGCCAAACCACCACCATTGGATAGATTAGTTTATTCTATATACAATTAAAGGTGAGTATGTTGCATTTGGAGTTGTCAGTTGTGAGATACGGGTCTGGGATGTTGGGATTCTGGATTCTTATTCAGACCATAACTTTTTATATGTACATTATTTTTCTGTGAAATCAATTTTGTATTTTTCTTTATTAAATTATCTACAACTTTCATGTACAAAGTTTCTTTATTTGATGTATAAAAAGTGGAACCAAAAATAGGCCCCAAAATGAATAAAGAATGAATAGAATACATATAGGTATTTGGCCCTTATCTCCCCCTACTTTATTCCTTGTCGACCTATTCATCAAGATGCCTAGGTCTCGGGGTTTCGGGTCATAAAATATTTACAATATTTTATTCTTTTTCTTTTCTTTTCTTTATTCTATAATTTTGGCATTAAAAACCGTATTTTATACAGTATTTACACACCTATGCATGGATGCTAAAATACATGAATTAATGCTATTTACACGCATTTACTAGGGGTTTTCAGGCCAAAATGATAGAATAAAGATGATGAAACATAGATTCATCACTTACTAGTCCATTGATCTCATCAACAGACATATGTCCAAAACTTGATGCCAGGTCATTGTCAAATGATCTTTATCCTTCTATTGATCTTTAAAGGTTTAATCTTCAGTATTAGAAATCTTAAGGAACCATTCATTAATTTTCTAATTTAGTAGAGTCCACTAGATTTTATATTACTATCTGAAATTTCTCCATCATAACACTTTATGATAGAATTATTATAGAACTCATGTTTATATCCAACAATTAGAAATAAACAATGAGTGTATTCTAATATCTAGGTCATAGAGACATTTTCTAAGACTAAGGGCTCCCACTGAAAATATGAAGTCTATTGATCCAATGGAAATTGTTGCAACACTTGCATCACTTTCAACATGGATGACCAATAAACCTTAAGATCAAATTTCTAATATTCTAATACATATGCAACCAATTGCAAGTGTCATTAGAAGATTGAGATACAATTATTAGACTTTACCTTATCAAATAAGTAAGTCAATTTCAATGATTATATGTAGGTTATTCTGATGTATTATCCGATTCCTTCTCTAAGGATTCTAGATAGATTTGATAATCATACTATCAACACACCAACATATTGCAGTATTGGCATTCATCCAACTCTTTGGATGTCATATGGAAGTTACAGAAGTACAGTCAACTCTTTGATTATACTTCTTGCTTGGGTCCTACCCATGCTTCCACTGCGCTCCCTTTATCTATAAACAACCATTGCTTAAGACTGAGGACCTCTTATGTTAAATTCAAAAGAATTTAATGTAAGAGAATTTCGACATTTATACATGCTTCACCCAATTCATACAATATGAATATTATGAAGCTTCATGAATGACTAGAGTATAGACAGTAGAATGATGACACTCATCAATTACATCTATCTAAACTTTTAAAACATAGGTTCAGGTAGGTACTCAAACAATTTGAATACATCATCTCTTATAGAGATACCATTCTACATGATGCAGAGAACCATGTCATTCATGATTAAATGTCAAGAGAACATATGTATGGCAAAATATCTTTATTGATTTTATAAGGATTATTTGACAATTGCAATCATCATCGACATGTCACTTCCAAAGTACATTCGATGAGATCAAGACTTATAGAGACATACAAACCCTAGGGTTTTAGTCCTATTGTCTTATTTAATTATCATTCCTCATTATTATGAGGAAACTTGCACATTGCAACCACATACATTATGTGTTAAATCGCAAGTACAATATCTGGATCAAGGGTCCAATCCATGATATTCTACTGGTTATTATTGAGTATAACATTGAGTGGGATTAATGAAGGATTATCTGAAATAAGAAATTTGCATAAACTTACGTAAATATATAATTTACTTTGATTTAGGAATTTTTATATCAAAGTTGTCTTGCCATGTCAACAATGAAAGTTCATTCCCTTAATCACTTTCAATGTAAGAGATATACTTACCATTATATCTCAAGCAAGATCTGGGATCTCCTTCCTTATCTTTGTTACATCCCAATAATATGAGAATCTGCAACTCGGATAAAAAGAAGCGGGAACACATTCCGCCTTGCAAGTCCAACTTGCATATCCCAATTCGGTCTTTAACACCCGGGCCCACCACCCCTAAGGTGATGTTGACCCATCATTAATTGAACCAACTGTCAACAGGAATAGAACTCGCTATGCGCAATCCAATATCACCCCAATAATATGAGGATCTGATATTGGGGTCACTATGCATACGGACTTACTCTTTCGAGAAGAAAAGAGTCCGATCCAGATGCGCTTGTATACAGAAGCTGTCACTTCGTACAGGCGTCTCCTATATACAATCCCTGGCGACAGAAACCCTTCGCCTTGACGGGAGACCATGGATGTCACTTATGTGATCCTCCACCTCTTATTCAAATTTAATTAATTACTATGAATCACATTCATATAATTAATTCTTACAAGAGTATAATTGGACATAATCAATTCAATCATATTAAATTAATTATCAACCCATTCAATCAAATCAAACTTGATTGTTACGCTTGAATATATATGGTATTATTCTCAAAGTACGTATTAATTCATATTTTAATAATTAGGAAAATATAACTTAATCCCTCGGACATTATCGCGGCCCTACCCGCTGTCATGGCCAGTACCGGCGGGAGTGGGACGGACCGCATACATTGCAACCCGCTACCCAAGCGATCCCTGACTAGACACCATATCCGCCTCAGGAAGGATAATGCCAAATTGATTAATTTGTACTTGAGATGATCATCGGTCCTTCAACCGAAATTATACCATATAGTAATCAAAACAATTTTGATTATAAGGAAATTCGCTAGACAAATTCCCAATCCTATTCAAGTAAGGAGTTTGATGATTGTGTTTCCAATTATGATCTAGATCAAATCTAATCAATTAATTGTTTGAGACCAAGTCAATTAAGGAAATAATCATCTTCCATTATTTCTCAAATATTTTCCTTAATTATTTCTCGAAATTAACAATTAATTTCATTAATTGACAATCACATGGTTCTTGATTAGGAATGTAATTTCAGTAGTGACCACTACTTACTAAAATTAGCATATATCAGTCATATTAAACCCAAATTACACCAAATTAATTTTCATAGATTGATAATTTGATTTAGGACAGAACCCAAGTGATGTTTCACGCATTTCGAGGCAAGTCTAAACAATAATTAACATTTTAATCACGTTCAGATCTACAGTTCCTGCAACAGTGCATACATGTTCATTAAAACAACCATATCTCGAGCATACGAAATCCGATTTACGCAAACTCAGATCCTATGATTTCCTTATTTAATGAGGAACAAAATCCAAGTATTAAATTCGTGTTTAAACAATTTAAACAGTGCCGAATATATTTACTAAACAGATCTGCGAAATCAAATGCGATGAAAACTTCGTGACCTTAACGAACCCAAGTCCTCCTCGGTTAGCGAATCATATTCGAAACCATCAACCTGCCTTTGATACCACTTGTAGGATATGATTAGATCCTCAAGCGCATCACGGAAGCGTGAGCATCATATCGAATACGATGAGGAGTGACTAGTCGCACTAGTTGCTCGATGCAACAGAATTTTAAAAAAAAATTATTCGATGAAACCACATGATCCGAGAACGATTCTCAGATCATTTCATCTATAACCACAACAAGTATAACGTAATACCTCTTGAAGCGTGGTTGATCGAGTCTCTAAGAGAAGAGACCTCCTGTCTCAAGTCCGATCGTCGATGAGACCGCTTGCGAGCGCGGGGATGAACCGCGTTGTCCTCGCAATCCAAGACGTTGATCGAAGCGTAGTTGCTTCTGATCTCATCGCACGAGATCAAACATCTCCTTCGTGAGTGCAGCACTCCAAGAAGACGGAGAACCGAAGAACATCGAAACGGCAGCGCGGTGGCGAGAGCGTCGACGATCCTCTCCTCTAGGGTATGGTGGACGGCCACCAATATTAGAGGGAGAGAGGACTGTCGTATATAAAGAAAGAGAGAGAGAGCTCCAATAATGCATGTAAAATAGAGAGCATGGTATGCCTCTCTATTTATAGGGTTTTGAGATCCATGGATCTCAATCCATGTAACATGTAAAATCAATGGATGAGATTGATTTATGTCAATCAAATGGTCAAGATTGTTGTTGGTAAAACCAACAAATTTAGGTTAAAATATATTTGACAAAATCAAATATAAATTAGTTCTAATTCAAACCAATAAATAAGGAGAAAATGTGCATGGAGATTTCATCTCCATGCACCTTCCATGTGGACGGCCACACATTCCTATTAGGAATGATGTGCACCCACTCTTTCCATGGGGAGAGCAATCTCATGATAATTCATGAGATTGCATATCTCCATGGAAATCTCTCTTTATTTATTTGCAACAAATTTGTTGGGCTTTATTCTTCAAAAATAATTCACAATTATATTTGAGAATATTGCAATCTTGCCATGGAAAAAATTATGAATCATATTCACAACCCAAAACAACATATAATTTACGTTGTCAATTAATTACACAATGTCTGTCCAATACACATAATAATTAATCAACACATATAAATTATAATTAGCTCTCTCTAATACATTATAAATCACATTTATAATATATTATGAATAATTGGATATTTCTACTCATATAATTCTTATCCACATTAATTAAATCACATTCAATTATATTGGATAATTTCTTCATACATCAAGATGATTAAATAACATTTAATCATGATTTCTTCATTGCTTAGATCTTATGGAATTATTCTTGAACCCTTTAAGAATAATGCAATCTCTCCCAGATACTTGTAGATAAGGACAGGGCGATTGTATTGTTCCATGTATAGTGACATAAATGTTGAGATCATATCTCAAATCCAGATCGTGGGCCTCCCATAGATGCTTGATTAAATCAAGACCGCAAATCTAATCTTCTCATTGCATCTGAATCACATTCAGATCAATGTCTAACATTTGGACTAAGATCAGATTTCTTCTCTACTGAGAGGAGTCACTTAAATCCGGACCCGTTTCATCACTCCCTAGGAATAGAAGCGTCATGGTTATACAATCGTTTATGATCACATCACCCTCAGGTATTCCTAATACCTATACATCCAGCATACTGGAAGACTCAGAATAAACCCGAAGTATTAGATCAGCTTTACACTGTCTACTTCAGGGTTATATCAGTAAGTTTCTCATTCAATCATTGGAAGCCGGTATCGATCATATACTTTCCAAAAGCATATATCATACCGAGGTCTTAATCATATACTTTCCAAAAGTATATATCAAACCTACAAATTCAGTCAAGCTTCCAAAGCGAGACGACCATGCGCATGGAATTCTATTCTTCCCAATATCTTATGAGTGAGCTCATGTCTTCCGGTTCAGTAACTGAACCTGTATGATCCCTTTGAGAGATCATATTACTCATATGCCCTTATATGCACACCAGCGCGCCGGTGTATAAACCTTGATTAGGTCATCAACCTATTGTTTTGCCAAATGTACATACTAAAACATATAGTAACACATCTGTCTCCGGTCAGAGGATGCGTGCATGTATCGTGACAGCATACGATATAGGACTTTGGTTATCTCGATCTCGTTAAGTCAACTCTTTGACCTAACTAATCTGACACCTCCAAATCTCTATTCCTATGCAGAGGACCTGCATCAAGAGGTCGGTCAGATATTAGCCTTTCCGAGATAGGATTGCCATCTCCTACTCTGTCTGGAGATCATCTCTTAACAACCATTTGACGGTGCTTGATGAGTCCTCAATCTAACTCTTTAGATATTCATCCAAGCACCAGCCTCTATGATTCAATAATTGAATCAACAGCTGTATGATCATCAAGATGGCCATGGTACATAACCCTAATTGTACTAAGGGACCTATTATGCAAATTATGTACTCTTTATTTCAGATTAAGGAGTGAATTGCAATAACATTTATTGCATAATGGCTCGCCGTGGGCTCGCATGTCCAACACTCTCAACTATCTGGTTGATGAAGAGAAGTGGGAAATGATCCTTCTGGATCTCTAGATTCAGGCATCTGTAATCACACATATGCATCAAGAAGTTGGAACTATGGTTGTGATCTCCTCTCCTTTGTTATTGTTTATGATGGTGATCCATGATTTCCTGGGTACAACATGCAAGTGACTCACCCACTTTGAGTCAGAGATGGGATATATGAATCATGCGGCACACCATTTTGTAATTTTGTTCATTACAGCCTCCTGGAGATCCAGATTTAATCTACGTCGCACCTTGCAGGACGACTGGATATCTTCCTCAAGGTAGATATGATAGGAGCATAGTGAAGGGTTGATGTCATGGAGATCCGAGATTTTCCAGCCTATGACCTTGCGGTTTCTTTTCAGAACCTCGAGTATATGAGATTCTTGTTCCTTAGTTAGTTGGGAGTTGATAATCATTAAGAACGTATTTTGTGCAGCTGGAAGGAAGTCATACTTCATATTTGTTGGAAGTGGTTTCAGTTAAGGTGTGGTTTGAGTCATCTCAGTGGAAACTTCTATGATTGTGTAGGGTGGCGGTGTCAGATCTTTCAACTATACATTGTCCGTAATTGACATTTCATTCTCCGCATTCAATGGAGCACAAAAAATCTCAATGATATCATCTTGTTCAAAGAAATCTTCAATAATTTCATCTTCCTCTACCAAGGATAGGTGGCCATCAATCAGCTCTTCTGGCACATCATCAAAAAAATCTTCTTCTGAGATAGAGGGGAATTCGATTGTGTGATCCACTCCTTCCTAATCGGTGAGGAATTCATGGATGTCAATGTCATCCATGAACAGATTGGTGTCTCTGATCTCTACAAGAAATTCATAGTCTTCTGTTCTCTGTTTTGTAGGCTAACGCGCATCTGATGCTGACTCTGACAGTTTGGGCACTTGGATCATCTCAAAAGTCACCTTGTCATTGCTGGAACAAAAGGTGATCTGCTTGGTGCCAAAGTCTACTACTGCTTCAAATGTTCGAAGGAACAACCGTCCAAGTATAATCAGGGTATGCAAAAGAGGAGCTGAGGTGTCCATGTCCAAGATAATAAAGTCCATAAGGAATTGCATCCCTTGAATGGTGAGACATCCTCCAAAATTCCTTGGAGCTGCTTGATTGATGTATCCGCAAACTGAAGAATCATTCTTATTGATTTGAGCGGTCCCAACCTAAATTCCTTCAGTAGTGAGGTAGGCAACATATTGATGGACAATTCATTGTCAAGAAGTGTTCTCTCGAACTCTTGGTCGAACATCTGGCAGTTGATGAGAGGGGCTCCCATGCCTTTCTTCTTGATTGGGAGATTGTAGATTGCATTCACTATCATCGTAGTTAGCTAGTGCTTCACATTTCTTTGTCTAACTTTACGTGGTTGTCTTTTTGAAGTGCATGCATCCTTCAGTCCTTTCTTATTATTTGTAATGTACTTAATGGCCTTTAGAAGGGGCATCTCAAGAACAAGATTGTGGATAATCTCAACCACATAAGGGTCAGACAAGGCACTTTTTAAATTTCTATTTTTTTGGATTTTCTCACTACATCAAAAAATGTAATATTTACATAATCAAAAGAAGAAATAGTGTTATTATTTACACCAAAATCTCTGTCCACATCTTTCTACATAATAGTATGACAGAATGGTGTGCATTCATCCTTGAGAGGTGGGCATCCAAAAATGGAAGGTTGGGCTCCACGGGATAACACTAGATCGACTGCAGGTACAATCGTCTCTACTATTGGCCGATTGTCACTTCAGCTATTGTTGTCTTTTTGTATTTTTTTATTCTGCTGATTTTTTTATTTTTTATCTCCGGTACTTCTCCTCCTACTCCTCCTTCTTCCTCACCCGGCCAGGTTGTTGAATCGACTAATGCATAAGATGATGAAGATTTGCCAGTAGAAGTTTTATTCTTCCCCTTCATGGTAGCAAATATCTGTAAGGTTATACCACTCCTTAGAGTGACAGCTTTAGATAGAAACATATCATGAATATCTAACTCTGTAGGGTTGAAAAGAGCATCACAGACTACCAGCTCTCTTTTCCTGAAGTTATTGGGGTTTTCTACCACATATACTGGAATGGTAGTATTGGCGGTAGCAAGGTCATCTGCATGGTCATCTAACTTTTTCCTCATCTCTACAAGGCCCTTCACTAGTTGAGACAAGCAGTCCAAAGCGAGGTTCATAGGAGCAATGTTGGGATGGTCAATGTGTTGGTCATGTTGAGACTAGGAATGGTTTAACGGTTGCTAGTTCGAATATTGGTTGTCATACTAAGGAGAAGACTGATATTGATGATGCCGAGGAGTGGGACTCTAATATGGAGCAATCGAGTACTACTGATAGAGCTGGTGTTGATGGCACTGTGGCTGTTGGTATAGCGACTATTGGTACTAACTTTGTCTCCAGTTCTTCTAGTATGACAGAGACTGCTGGCGGTGAGGTTGGTTACTCTAGATGAATCTCCCTCCTTGTTGTTGAGGGAATGGACGAGAATTGGTAGATTTTCCCTGCTGATGTTCCCCTGGATGGGCCAACTATGCATCGTTAAACCACACACCATTCACCTCTTGAATGAGAGGCGGTGGAGGAGAACATGGATGTAGGAGAGTTTGGAGCTCTGGCTGGTAAACAACCAGCTACTGTTGTAGTTGCTGAGGCGATGTAGGTATGGGGTCCTGGACATAATATACATGTTGGACCGCTATCTGTGCTATACTCTGCTGAGGAGGCTGAGGCGGTGATGGATCCTTCATCTCAACATGAGTCATAGACGATGGAGAAACCGACTGGCAAGAGCTGATGGTGCTCACCAGTAGCTCCATCTGCTTGGTGATCTGATCCAATTTGTCTAAATTCTAAGTCCTCTATTTGATCACATCAAGTTTTCCAAGATCTTGGGATCGTTTCTCAATAATATCCACCTTGGACGTGTTTCTCTCAATGATGATTAGGTTGGAGCTTTCATCCAAGTCCGGATCATGGCATGTTATCATCTAAATTGGCTTCTGATGGATCTGCGCCTATTGTTGGTATACACGAGATGATGACAAGGCATCCTTTCCTTCGATCATTTCTTCAAAATAACACACGACGTCCTTGTCTTTATTGAAGTGTGAACTTCTACAGGTGGCATCTATGAGCCTTTGGCTCTCAAGAGTGAGTTCCAAGTGTTGGACCAGGCTGGTTTGAGGAATATCATGGTGGGGACACTTCTCCTGTAAATATGTGAAATGCTCCCATGTTTTATGGATAGATTCGTGCGTGGATTGGGAGAAATTGGTTTTTCTAGCTCGCATCTGATTGAGCCAACCAAGAGGGTGGCGTTTGAGCATGAATGCTGACTTGAGCTCATCCCAAGTCGTGAAGACTTTCCCAAGATTATTGATCCAATGTAGCGCCTTGTCATGAAGGCTGAATGGAAACACCGCCATCTTGAGCACACCTAACTGGATGTTAGGGTAGTAAGTTGTTCTCATATGCGACCAAATTGTTGAAGATGGATATATGGTTCTTCAGTGGCGTTCCCATGGAAGGTGGGAAGAAGAGTCAAGAATTGAGGCTTCAACACAAGGTCTGCATGGACCGTTGGGATCTGGATTCATTCGGTCATCTATTCTGCCATCGGGGTGTAAATCTCTTTGAGAGTAGGCTTGGGCCTCTCTCCTCTACACTCATCCACCAGCCCTCCACGGCCTCCATCTTCTCTCTCTTCCTCTTCTCCATCTCCTAGATTATCTCTTCTTCTCCTCAAATCATTTAACATATCCTATAAGGCAACTTGGGCCAATTCCTGGTCGGTGAGTTGTTGTTGTATTGCTCGGATGGAGGCAAGAAACTGAGCATTAGGACATTTTGATCCAACTGCTGGCTCAGCTGTGGTTGTGGCTGCTGCAGTTATGTACCTTTTCTA
The DNA here is from genome assembly GCA_037367405.1 of Ottelia alismoides. Lineage (NCBI taxonomy): Eukaryota > Viridiplantae > Streptophyta > Magnoliopsida > Alismatales > Hydrocharitaceae > Ottelia > Ottelia alismoides. Next base: position 459,699 of record JAZKJV010008883.1, read on the forward strand.
GTTGGAGACATCTCTATATCTGATTTTGAATCTGAAATAATTTTTGGCTCCAGATCAGGATCTTGATTTGTACATGGAATGATGCCCTAGTCAATCTAAATAGAAGCACCAGATGGAAAGAATCGTTCTGTGTTAAGGTCAACACATAATTTCATTAAGGATGGTGAAGTATATGGAGTGAAATCAATTTCCATCCAAAATGGGCATATTTCAGAACAAGAGTGATCCCGGATTATTGAAGAAGGTGGGGAGTCTGGAGATTAGTTTGCAAAGTCCGAACCTTGATCTCGGGAATTGCCCGGAGTTACTGGAGAAGGTGGCTGCATAGAACCGATATGAGTATCGATGGAGCCCAGACCAAGCCATCCATGAGTCACCATCTCGAGGATCAAGAAGAAGATCGAGAATGGATGAATGATAGAGAGATGAACAAGAAATAAAAGGAGTGCGAAATGGTATAAATACTCAAAGTGAGCGGGGGTTAAATGAGAATAAAATAGAAAATGAAAGGCAAAATTTGCACAAGTGTGCGGAATTGATCTTTTACTTTAATCTAAAACAAACAAACACCAAACAAGCCATGGATTAAACAACTTAACCCAACTGAAGCTGTAAGAGTTCAGCTACTTTTATCTTTTCAATTTTATTTTTGTTTTGCAGGAAACACTTTTAACAAGTCTTTAGGAGGGCTATCCCTATACGAATGTGTGAATTGTCAGGAAAGTACCCCATGCTTATTCCACATCCTTTGCAACATGTTATCTACATACTTAAAGGTCTTTGATCTTATGCATGGGGAGGGGGGGCTACTCATCCAAGAAATAGAGAAAGGAAGCCAATATGCGAAACTAATACTTCCCTCGCAAGCGTGGTACTCGGATGCAGGACAATGAGAAAGACGCCCCTGCGAGGGCATGGCCTATGCTCAATACTTCAAACCAAGTCGGATGCTCCATACAAGGCGAGAAGATCATCGTCGACAACGCCCTACTCTCTTATGTATATAGAAATGCCAATACTTCATCATCCCAGGTGATAATAAAGGCTACCTGATAACAGGGATTCGGCAAGGGTCTAAAGTAGTCCACACAAGGCGGGACCACATTGTCGCTGAAGCAACCGCTCACAAAAATCCTATTGATCAGAAATTAACCCACAATTAAAATAAAGCAATTAAGTCCCAAAAAAGTGAATTAAAATGATTAACTCTACCATAATGATGTATAGTGCGTAAGTAAGTAGAGGTCGAACCACAGAGAGCAAAAACAGGTAGCCTACAATTACTCATGTACAAGTTCGTCATGTATGAATGCAAGTCTTTTTGTGGGTTTTTAATTTTCGTTTATTTTATTTTATTTTTTTGATTTTTTATTTTTATATTTGATTTTTAATTTTCTGATTTTTTTTATATTTTATATTTTTTATTTTCTTTTTCTTTTAATAAAGGCATAACATATATAAGGAATATGTATACACTAGATATAAAAGAGTTAAAAATAGGAGAAATGCTCAAAATATAGAAAATAAAGTATTTTTGTGATTTTTATATTTTTTTTCTAATGTTTTTATGATTTTTTTGGATTTTTTCTATTTTTTTGGTATTTTTTAAATCGAAAATACAAGCAAACAGTGAAACATATTGCTGGCCAAAATTAAAATAAGGATGAAAAATATCAAATAGTGTCTAAAATTCCTAAAATTAGTTTTAAAACAAAGATAATGAAATACAGAAAATTCAGAAATAGAGATTGCATTTTTACGAATTTTCTGTGATTTTTAATGTTTTTATGAAAGTTTTTGGTGTTTTTTAATTTTTAGGAGTTTTGTTTTATATTTTTTAGTAATTTATGCAGAAAATCAAGCACAATTAAAGGAACAACATATATTTTTGGGGAATTTTTCCAGAAGTTTTTATATTTTTTTAGGATTTTTCAATGCTAACAGTAGCGAAAATGCATGTTTTTGAATTTTTTATAAATATGAAAATGCAATAAAAAGGCAAAATAAAAATATAAAGTAATAATACAATGCAACAAGAACATATGGTAATTTTTTGGTGATTTTTGGAATTTTATAGATGCATGCAATAAACAGGGAAAGCAAAAAGAAATTACAACACTAGTAGGGGTATTTTTGTAAATAAAATAAAGTCCAGGGGGTTCTGTGCAAATATACCAAAAATTTGGACGTTAACACAAAGTTTCAGGACCAAATACATATTTCAAAACCCACCAGGGGGCCCTTGCAAATTTCCCATCACGTGAGACTACACGTGACACACACATATAGGGACTAAAACGCAATTTCGTAAAGAACATGGGTCTGCGTGCAAATTTCACAAAAATATAACACTGTATATTTTATTTAATAGACCTTTACGAAATACAAATAAATACAAGGGCATCCATGAATTTTTTCCAACATACACGAGACCTCACGTGATCTGATGTGGAATGGACCTCGATGCAAATACCAGAAACCCAGGGGTCTTTTTATAAAATACCCACTTTATTTTAAACGTTACACAATATTTAATGGACTAAATAATAAATACACAAATGCAAGGGCTTAAAGTGTAAATTACCCCTTATTAGGCACAGATGGACGACGGATCTTCATTCACTTAAACACATGCCATCCATCTGACGGTCGATGACGATTCGTGGTTGGATGGTTTAGATTAGATCTCCTGATGAGATCGTACGGTCACGAGGCTTGGCATCCAACGGCAGCTGCTACGCATGGGGTCTTCGTCTTGATCGGACGGCTCTGGAGCGACCTGGAAGAACAGGGACGATGCCCGCACGCGGCGAGCGTCGATCGTGAATAACCGGCGCCTCCGGCCTTCTTCGTCGCCTCCGATTGTCTCTACACCTTCCTGGAAGCGTCCCGCATCGGCTGATGGTCTCCTCTTGGCCCCTGGAGGCCCCAGTCGTTCAGATGAGCTCGAGGAAGGGGAGGACCTCCAGGAACCTCTTCTTGGAATCAATCAAGCCCAAGAGGGCTCTTACACGTCAAGACCTGCACAGGAAGAACCAGCGGCTCGAGGCGAAGCTCCTCGACCTGGGTTTTGAAGTTTTGGCGCCAAAATGAAGGTGGGCGATGACGTTCCGGCGAGCGGCGGAGGTGGACCTCGATTCGCGGAACCACGAAGGATCCGGTTGATCAGGGGTGTGCGGATGATGGAGAAGGCGATAGGGAACGATATGGGAGCGATACGAGCGTTGAAGGTTAACTGGAGGGCGCAGGAGTCATCGTCGGAGCGGAGCTCCGGCAAACTACGACTCGATCGATTAAAGGCGATTCACTTAACTACAAGCTAAACTAAGTGCGGGAAATAAATGCTGGAATGAAAACCTATCTAATAAAGCAAGAAAAGGTGCTCTGATACCTGGTGGAAACCAGGGAGCTTGGCGTCGTCAGAGCTCCGCCGTGGGTGCAGCTCCCACCTCCTCCGACCGATTCAAGGCGCCAAAGATCTCCTCCTGTCACGAGGGAACCTCCAGGACCGAATACGAGGAAGGGAGAAGACTTAAAACTGACCAAATTTGAGAAGGAGGTCGGAGATGGTTATTTATAAACATCACAAGGCACCCTTATTGACCGGCTAAAATCAAAGAATCCGATGTGTTTACGAGCAATCTAAGAGGTTGGCGTGATTGTACAATGATCCAGGAACAATTCTTGGGAAGGAAGCGGATTCGATCGATGGACGAGACGCTCCTGAAAAATGCATGAAAATCGTGGATTCACCAGGTCTGACGGGCCAGAGCTGTAGATGGGACAGTTGACCAAAGGTCAACGAAGGCCACACGCCTATTGGTCCACGTCGGCCGCTAGAAGGCAAAACAGGGATTTTTATTCGAAAATAATTAATTAAAAATAGTAAATGATTTTATTATTTTCCGAGTATAAAATAAAAAAATGTTTATTATTTTATGTAGTATTTTAATATGATTTTTATTTATTTTTTTGGGCTTGATTTATTAGTAGTTATTTTTTATTAGTGTATTTATAGGTATATTTACCTATAATCTGTATATTTTTATTTTTATTTTGTTTATTTTATTATATTATTCTATTTTCTTATGTTATATATTTATAACTTATTTTAGTGAGTATAAATATATTTTATTTCATTTTTATGGGTCTATTTGCATATTTTAATAAATTGGTATATATAATATGTAGGTATACTCATAGGTATTTTACATGTATTTTATATACATTTTATTTATTTATTGTATTATATTGGGTTTTATTATATTGGGTTTTATTTTGGATTTACATTTTTAATGGAATATAGGTAATATTTACAATTTAAAAAAATATAAAGGAAAAAAGAATGAAATCCCCTTTTATTTATATACAAGTCATAATAGGTATTTTGCCTAGGTAATTACATAGCCTTATTTTATTTGAGGTTTTCTTTTTGGTTTTCTTTTAATTTCAATATGTACATATATTATGTATATTATTTACAATACTCTAAAAATATAAATTTGTAAAAATAATGAATAGTGAATCTTTTGCACAGTAACTCCAAAAAAAACCACTGCCATTAAATAGCTCATGAAAAGTTATATACAATTAGAGGTGATTTTAATAGATTTTGAGTTTTTATTTGGAAGATATGGGTCTGTGAAGTTTAGTTCCTAGCTTTTTATTCTGTGTATAAAATGTATATTGTATATTATTTTTGTACAAACTCAATTTTATATTTTTATTTACATTATTATCTACAACTTTCATATACAGAGTTTATTTGTTTGATAGATAAGTCATGAAGAATAAAATAGGTGTCAAAAAGGCATAATTAATGCATAAATAAATGAGGTATTTATTGTATTCTCGGCCCTTATCTCCCCCTACTTTATTCCTTGTCGACCAATTCCATTCTGGACTTGGTCTCGGGGTCAGGGTCATAAAATATTTACAATATTTTATTCCTTTTCTTTTCTTCTCTTTATTCTATAATTTTGGCATTAAAAACCTTATTTTATGTACAATGAATACAATAAATAATATATGCTATTATAGACAAATTAATATTACTACATGCATTTGCTAGGGTTTTCAAGGCCAAAATGAACGAATAAAGGTGATGAAATGGAGATTCATCACCCCCCTATACTTGCCTTTGCTAGTCCCTAGCAAATACTTATGCAATAAGTACAGAAAAGAACAACGAATAAGATGAAAAGAAAAAGAAGATTGAAAAAGATAGAGTGAATGGGATTGCTTTCAGTGTAATATCTTGTCCTTACAAAATCAAAATTTGGAGCTTATGTTAGACCTTGAGTGTGGATGTGTGTGGAACCTGGTTGGGAACTAAGTTTAAAACACAACAGCCTCCGAGAGTCACAGAACTCGATTCAAATCTCCTCAATGGTCATGTCAGAACTAGCCTACATCATACGCAAACCCTTATGACTATGAAGCTAACTTGTACAATGTAAGTGAATTTGGCTCTCCCCAACTGAAATGACAAAGGAACTGACTTCTCCAGAATGACAACCCAATGATTCCCCAATCCAGCCCTCTATCGTCGAGGAGCGGGGTATTCCCTTCTAAGTTCAAGTGGCATTCGACTCAAGAGGAGGAGGGGAAGAAGAGAATGGATGGTAGACAGTGTAGCTACCTATCCTGGGATGCAAGACCAGTGTAGTCAAGTCATCTAGCTCTAGGCTCACATGGTATAACTTTGATGCTCAAACTTGCTTATTTTCTATACAACACATATACATACTCCGGCCGGCACTTTTATTTTTATTTTCAAGCCTGTCCACATTTTTTGAGTTTTTTTATTTGGAATACTATGCACAGTAGCATATATATAAGGACTTTTTCCTCTTGAGCCAGAAGACTATCCCTCTTTTGAAGCTTTATTGCAACCCACACTCTTCTGTCATTCGACTTCATTGAAATTGGACCAGGTTGGGGTGCACTTCCCTCCCTAGACGAGGACGAATGTCTCCACCCGTGTGCATCTCAGACTGGCAAATCCAACCCCCTCACCACTCCAACTGAGTTGAGCCAAGTGAAAGGTGCAAGTGTCAAAGTTAGGTCACAGCCGACAAGAGTCATGCGTGTGTCTTGAAAAGTTTTATTTAGTCAGTTGAGGTGACTTGAACCCAGCCCTGATTTCTCAAAGAATTAAGTCCGAATAGACCTGAAGTACCTTAAACCTAGTTCCCATAAGGTTCCAGTGCAGTTAGGTACGGTAAGGTCCAACCAAGCTCCAATTTTAGACTTTATTAGACTGGTTCAATCATCAAGCTCACTCAAAAAGAATATGAATGATATGCGCATGCTATGCACAATGAATGATGCAATTTTTCACAAAGAATTTAAAAATCAAAGAATCTTTTTACACAAGGGATTTTTGCAAGTAACAAAAATCTTGGCACACAAAAAGTATATACAACTATTTACACGGGCATGCCGCTTTATTTTACAAGAATTAAGAACTTTAAAGATTTACAGTTGTTAACCTGTTTGTTCTAGGTACATATATGTATACAATTGATAAAGAGTTTTTATTTAACGACTTTACAGATATGTATTTTATTATTATTATTATTATTTGAACAATTACTTTGAAAACATTTTCAAAACTATAGTACACAATAGTTTTTGCAAGCATTTACAAACATTTGGAAGCCATTTTGCAAAGATTTGTCACACTATGCATATACATTTTCCACAATAGTTTTTACAAACATTTTCCAAATCATTTGCACATAGGTTCTCAAATCCTTTATTTCACACAAAGAAAAGAATTTTACAAACAAAACAATTTTACACATGTTGAAAACATTTCACAAAAAGTTTCCTAAACAGTTCACACCATTTTTCAAATCATTTTGTAAAGATATTTAACCTGATTTATTAATAAGAATATATAATGAAGAACTATATTTTATGTACAAGATGGTTTTGGCTCTTATAAGTCTAATTGGAATTATTGAATGTTTTTGCATGAGAGATTTTTGTGTAGACTCCTCATACTTATTTAAGAATTATTTTCAAAAGATTTTTGAAGACTATAGTCCAAAATATTTTTACAAACATGTACACGCATTTGAAAATCATTTTGCAAAGGTTTTCGAACAATATAGATAGATTTTCAAAATAAATTTTACAACCATTTTTTCAATCATGTGCAAACCATTTTTTTTCAAACATTTTTATTTCACTCAAAGAAAATAAATTTTTGTAAACAAAACTATTTTTCAAAGGTTGAACACTTTTTACAAAATTTTTCAAACATTTTCCAAAAGATTTTTTCATAAGGAGAACATTTTGCACAAAGCGTTTTTCCTGATTTATTAATCAATATGGAAAAAAAGAATCTGAGGAGCTCACAATCATCTTTTATTATTGTAATAAAAATACTTTTAACATTACTTTTAGCTCCAGGTAGTATTTTTATTTTCAGTATGAGTTATGGCTTGTAGTACATACAAAGTATATACGACCCCCCCTATACTTAGCATGAGCTATGTCCTCATAGGTCGAAGAGGAAAGAGAAGACATAACTCGTACTGAGTATAGACAAGTCTAACGAATGAATAAATCAATAATTAAATATAGGAAGGAATGCACAAATGAGAAGTTGACCGTTCCCCCTATACTTAGGATCAAATAATCCTAAGTATAACAGACTGTACACTAAGCAGGGAGGGTCATGGGTAGAAATAAATAGATCGTATTCAGATTGTCTCCCACTATACTGAGGGTAAGATATCCCTAAGTATAGACAAAAAGAGGAGACAATGGAGAGGATAAAAAAGATTGAAAAATCGGGGTGTACACCTCCCTATACTTAGGACAAAGTGCATCCTATGTATAGAAGACTGACGACAAGGAGCATCACCTTTTCAATAGACAAAGAAGATAGAGAAGGAAAAGAAGAGAGGAAGAAAAGAAGAAAAGAAGAAATCAGATGAATAGTTTTTGAGGTGCAGCGTCTGAATCTTCTGTTGCTGACAATTTAGTGGATATCTCATCAAGGCGTAGGAGCTTGATGGAGTCGACAACGACCAAGAACGTATCAGGCTTGAGGTAAGGCTTCAGGAGTTGACCGTTGACGACGAATGGTTGTGCGTCAGGAGACAATTCTGATATGGCAATACTTCCATTGTCACATACTTCACGAACTCGGAATGGCTCTGTCCATTTACTCTTTAATTTACCTGGGAAGATCCGTAATTTTGCATCAAATAACCACACCTTTTGTCCAACTTCAAAGGTCTTTCGTCTGATGTGCCGGTCATGCCAGCGTTTCACCTTTTCCTTGTACATCGATGTGTTATCGTATGCATAGTCTCGGAACTCTAGGAGTCTGTTCAGATCATCTTTTCTTTTCTGACCACTTTTCTGTGAGTCCATGTTGCACATGTTGATTGCCCATAAATTTGTGAATTAATTCGATGGACAGATGGCATGGCTTCCCATATACAAGATGATAGGGCGACATGCCCAAGGGAGACTTGTAGTCGGTTCTGTAAGTCTAGAGGACCGAGTTCAAGAGTTGAGACCAGTTCTTTCTGTCCGGCCTAACAAGTTTCTGAAGGATTGTCTTGATTTCTTTGTTCGACAATTCGGCCATGCCATTGGTCTGAGGATGATAAGGAGATGCGACTCGGTGGTCGATGTCGTACTCCTTCGTTAATTTCTTGACCTCTTTGTTAATGAAATGGCTACCCCCATCTGATATGAGAATCTTCGGGATCCCGAACCGTGCAATGATGTTATCTCTCAAGAATCGGCACATTGTCCGGCTGTCAGCGGCTCGAGCGGGAATAGCTTCAACCCAACGACTCACGTAATCTACGGCAAGAAGGATGTGCTCAAAACCCTGACTGTTTGGGAAAGGTCCCATGAAATCAATGCCCCATGCATCAAAAACATCTGCTATCTGAATGATCTTCAGAGGCATCGAATCTTTTGCAGTAAGTGTACCCTTCAGTCTCTGACAGTGAATGCATTGTTTGACAAATACTGCAGCATCCTTGAATAGCGTGGGCCACCAGAAGCCACACAGAAGTACTTTAGCTGTCGTACGGTCTCCAGAGCGATGTCCACCAGATTCGAGAGAGTGAAAATGCTCAAGGACACTATAATGCTCCTCCTGAGGTATGCACCTGTGCCAAATGCGGACCGCTCCTTCTCTAAATAAGAGAGGATCTTCCCATTGATAAAAACGGATGGTCGACATGACTTTGTTCTTCTGATTTTTCGTCCAATTCGATGGTATTACCCCTGAGGCAAGGTAATTGACTATATCAGCATACCAAGGGAGGGAATCCACTGCTAAAATTGACTCATCTGGAAAGGTTTCTGTGATAGGTGCACTGTTCAGGGGACGCTCATGCTGCTCAATTCTGGAGAGATGGTCTGCTACCACATTCTGGACTCCAGGCTTGTCCTTGATTTACAAATCAAATTCTTGAAGGATAAGGATCCATCTAATCAATCTAGGCTTGGCATCCTTCTTCTGCTGTAAGTATCGGATAGCAGAGTGGTATGTAAAAATGGTAACTTTTGATCCAAGCAAATAGGATTTGAACTTTTCCGGAGCGAAAACCACAGCCAGCTACTCTTTCTCTGTCACAGTATAATTTCTTTGCGCCTCATCTAATGTTTTGCTGGCGTTGTGAATGGCATAGGGCGCTTTTTCTTTTCTCTATCCCAAAACAGCCCCGACTGAAATGTCTGACGCATCAGTCATGATCTCAAAAGGAAGAGACAAATCCGACGGTTGTAGGACTGGAGCTTGAGTGATAAGCTCCTTCAGTTGATTGAAAGCAAGGAGAACCTGCTGATCGACATTGAACTCAGTTTCCTTGCATAAAAGTTCTGTTAAAGGTCAGGCGATGCGGCTAAAACCCTTGATGAATCGTCTGTAAAATCCCACATGCCCCAGGAATGACCTTACATTTTTAACTGACTGAGGTGGCTCTAGATTGGCAATAACATCCACCTCTGCCGGGTCGACTTCCATGCCATGTTTGGAAACGACGTGACCCAGCACAATGCCTTCGGTGACCATGAAGTGGCTCTTTTCCCATGAAAGCACTAAATTAACTTCACGACATTTCTGAAGCACTCTGTCTAGTTGCCCAAGACAAGAATCGAAACTGTCACCATAGACTGAGAAGTCGTCCATGAACACCTCGAGAAAACTTCCTACCATCACGGTGAAAACTGCTAGCATGCATCTCTGGAATGTCACAGGTGCGTTACATAAACCAAAGGACATTCTCTTGAAGGCGTAGGTGCCGAACGGACAAGTGAAGGTAGTCTTCTCTTGATCTTCAGGAGCGATTGCCACCTGGTTGTACACGGAATACCCATCCAAAAAGCAGAAGAACTCCTTGCCTGCCAGTCTTTCCAAAACTTGATCAATGAATGGCAAGGGGATGTGGTCCTTCTTAGTTGTTGCATTAAGACGGCAGTAGTCAACACACACCCGTCAGGATGTTGGTACCTGAGTGGATATTTCCTCTCCTTTTTCATTGGTAACCACAGTAAGCCCTGATTTCTTTGGAACTACATGTAGTGGGCTTACCCATTTTGAATCGGAGATAGGATAGATGAAGCATGCATCATACCATTTGGTGATCTCTTTCATGACGACGTCCCAGAGGTTTGGATTCAGCCTTTTTTGGAATTCTTGGGATGGCTTGGCATCTTCTTCAAGATAAATGTGGTGTGAACACAAAGCAGGATTTATCCCATGGAGATCTGATACGCACCAACCAAGTGCCTTGCGGTTCTTTTCTAGAACCTTGAGAAGTCGAGAGACCTGATCCGGGTTCAGCCTGCTACTGATTATGACAGGATACATGTGTTCTTCACCTGCAAGGAAAGCATACTTCAGACCTGCAGGAAGTGGCTTGAGTTCTGGTCTTGATCTGTCCAACTTGTTGGTCACTTCAGACACTATACTGGTGGTGGGATGTTCTTCATTGATGGAGCTACCAACCTCAGTATTCTGTTGAGATCTCGATGCTGTGCCAAACAGTTCTGGACTCGGCTCATGATGTTCGGGCTGATGTGTATTCTTGAAATCACATAGTCGCGCCAGTATCTGAGAGTCTATCTCCCAAGAATCATCGGAGCATAGGTCAACTGTGCTTTCTGAGTCCTCCTCGAGAGTGCGGATTTCTCGGCTCCATGAATCATTCAATGAGAGTGGTGAGTCCCTGATCTCTGCAATAAAGTCACAGTCTGCTTCTGATACTTCATGGCTCTCTTCGGTCGTGGTGTTCGGCTCTCTGACCATGTCTATAGTGATCTGCTTGTCGTCCAAGTGAAAAGTGATCTTGCCGGACCCGTAGTCAACCACGACACCTGAGGTAAGTAAGAATGGTCAGCCAAGGATGATAGGGGTCTGGAGTAAGGGTGCGGGTGAGTCCATATCAAGGACCACGAAATCAATAGGGAATTGCATCTCCCTCTCCTTCACCACAACATCTTCCATCAGACCTTTAGGCCGCTTGGTGGATCGGTCAGCGAACTGAAAGATCATCTATGTCAGCTTGAGCGGACCTAGCCCAAATTCTTGCATTAGGGACGAGGGTAAAAGGTTGATAGAAGACCCACTGTCAAGGAGAGTACACTCGAAGACCTGATCGAATATCTCACAACTGATAAGAGGCGCTCCTTTGTCTTGTTTCTTCTGAGGGAGATTAATGATAGCTGCGACAGTGGCCATGGAAAGCACGTGCCTCTCGAACTGATTGCGTTTGTTTTTGTGTGCTAGTCGACGCCTGCTGGTGCATACTTCTTTCAAACCTTTCTTCACAACTGGCATATATTCCATGGCCTTCAATAGAGGAATCTCAATGGTTAAGTTATCTATTATTTCCACAATTCCAGGATCAGACAATGCACTTTTTTTGCAATTTTTTTGGATTTTTCTATTGCATTAGGAAAAGGAATATTTACATCACTGGAAGGCAAAATAGAGTTCTTATTTACATCACAATTATCGCCCACATATTGTGGTACATCCAGACTACAAAAAGGAGTACAAGCTGGATCCTGAGGTACTAGTGCTGATGGGCGAGCAAAATGTAGGGCGTCTGCTCCATCGGCTGGCGAGGGATCGGCTGCAAGTGGCAGCTCCTACGAGGCTGGCGCATCTTTGCTTCGGCTGCAAAATTCTTTTTGTTCTTTTTGGTTTTGCTGATTTTTGTAGTTTTTGTTGAGGGTACTGGTGCTGCATGACGGCTGGAATGGCTTCTCCTTCTTCTTCCTCCTCACCCGTCCCTATAGCTAGCACGACTGATGCATAAGATGATGATTCACTTGGTTCTTTATTCTCACCATTCTTGATAGTAGGCAGAGGCAAGGCCCTACTGCTATTGAGAGTAACAACATTAGAACAAACAATAATATCATTTTCTGACTCTACAGATGCAGATAGGACATCACATTCTACCTGCTCTTTCTTTTTAAAGCTATTGGGGTTGGCCTCGACCTGAGCTAGGATCGTGGTCTTGGTGGCGGTCAGCTCGTCGAGCCTCTTGGTCATGTCTGCTAGCCCTTTGATGAGTTGGGCCTAACAATCCATGGTCGGGTTCACAGGATTTGCCTCAGTAGGTTCAGCGTGCAGACCACGCTGTTGCTGCATGTGTTGGTGCTGAGGCTGTTGTTGGTGGTGTTGGAGTGGTGCATGAAGCTGAAGATGCTGGTACGAGGAAGGGGGATACTGTTGGTATTGCTGAGGTGGAGCGACCGCATACTGATGAAAAGGCTGTGGATAGCGGTACTGCAGCTGATGATAATGCTGATTATGCCTCCATTGATTTGCCTATGAGGGAGGTTGTTGGTACTGTGGCGGCGGTTGTGAGGATTGCCCAAATCGACCACCCTGATGTTGGTGGCATTACCGGTTAGCTGGTAGCTGACCCTGAGGTTGTCCCATAGGACGGGCTGGTTGTGCTTCATTGCTCCAAACCCCGTTGACTTCTTGAATCAGGGGTGGTGGTGGGAATATTGGATTGGATCTTGATACAAACTCTTGTTGGTACACGACCATCTGCTGTTGCGGCTGGCCCTGATCGGGCGACTGCATGTAGTACACGTGCTGGACTGTCGGTGGCTGCTGGCTCGGCTGAGGATGATGTGGCGGTGGTTGCTCGTCCTTCCTCTCAACTGGAGCTTCTGATGGTGCTGCCGACTGAACAGAGTTGATGGTGCCCACCAACAGTTCTAATTGTTTGGTGATCTGATCTAGCCTGTCAAGGTTCTGAGTGCTCTTCTCGATCACAGCAAGTTTCTCTAGGTCCTGTGATCGTTTCTCGATGATGTCAACCTTCAAGAGATGGCCCTCGATGATGATGATGTTGGAGCTCTCATCTCTCTCCGCCTCGCGGGACGTTGCCATGTGCACTTGTTTCTAGAGGATCTGAGGCTGCTTTTGGTATGCCTTAGATAAAGAGAGGGCGGCCTCTCCTTTGGCCATTTCTTCGAATATCTGCCAGACTACATCTTCATCCTTGTTGAAGTGTGAGCCCCCACATGCTGCGTCAACGAGCCTTTGGCTCTCGATGTTCAGGCCCTCAAAGAAATGTTGGACCAAGCTGGTCTTCGGGATCTCATGATGAGGGCATTTCTCCTGCAGATCTGTAAACCTCTCCCAAGCTTTATGGATAGATTTGTGGGCTCCCTGTGAGAAGTTGCCGATTCGTGCTCGCATCTGGTTGAGCCGACCGAGAGGGTAGAACTTGTGCAGGAAAGCGTACTTCAGTTCCTCCCAGGTTGTCACAACCTTCCCCAGATGGTTGACCCAGTAGAGGGCTTTGTCTTGCAGGCTGAAGGGGAATGCCATCATTTTGACAATGTCCAAAAGGACATTTGGGTAGTGAGTAGTGCGGCAGATGCGTGAGAGCTACTGCAGGTGGATGTACGACTCTTCACTGGTGTCCTTCTGGTTGGGGTGGCTGCTGACCCTTGCCCTTTACTCGAGGAGCCATGTCAGGGTTTGAGTATGAAGAAATGAATTTCGGAATAGAATCCAGGGATTGATCTGTCTTCTATCTGCAGAATGAGAGAATCCTAGTCAGACAACTTGTAATGTTATTCAGTTGTCATGATGAGTCTGGAATTAAGGTCAATCCCAGCATGTTGTGAACGGAAAAAGATGTGGACTGTGGTCGACTTCCATTCGCAACGGTGAAGGTGGGACAAAAGTGATCCCGGTTTATTGGGTGGTCAAAAGAAAGGTAGAAGACGAGGAGTCTGGAGATCGATCCGCAAAGTCCGGTTCTCGGGAAGACGAGGGTCGGGTTCTCGGGAATCGCCTCAAATTTATTGGCGAAGTAGAGTCTATGGAATCGATGTGGGTGTCGGCGGGATCCCGACAGAAACCATCCATGGATCGACTTCACGAAGCACAAGGAGGATTGGATGTTGGAAGAAGGATACGATGGTCAACAAGGAATAAAAAGAGTGTAAAACAGTAGAAAGGCTCGATTGAGCGGGGGTCAAAGGAGAATGATACAATAAAATTTGCGCAAAGGTGCGGGACTTGATCTTTGAACCTTAATCTAGATTCATACAAACGCAATACAAGATTGGGTTCACCAACTCACGCCATGTGAAGCCGTGAAGGTTTGGCTACTTATTATCTTTTCGATTTTAGAGTTGTTATTTCAGGCATATCTTTTAACAAGTCCTTAGCATGCTAACCTTATATGAGAGAGAGTACTGCCAGAAAAGAATCACGTACTTGTCCTCCTCCTTTGTAACATGTAGTATGTACTTTTTTAGGTCCTTGTAACCCTTCCTGGATCCCTACTCAGCCAAAGAAATAGAGAGAGGAAGCCGATAGGCGAAACCAATACTTCGGTTCTTGCTCGGTACGGAATCACCCGTGAGCGTGCAAGAACCTACTCGGACGCAAACCGATGAGACAGAAACCCCTGTGAAGGCGTGGCCTATGCTCAGTACTTCAGACCATGTCGATGTTCCACACAAGGCAGGAACACCATCGCTGACAAGGCCCTACTCGGTCACGTACGATAGAAGCGCCATTACTTCGGAAATCCAGGCGATACACAAGGCTGTTGCAAACTGGGATTTTGGCTTTATTCCTTATGGGACGTGCCTCGCTCATGGGAGTAGGGTTTTGGTCCCCCTCCGAAGGTACCTGAAGACAATGAGGGCTTTATGAACCCACTACAATGATAGTCCATTACAAATTTTAATTAAGGTCAAAGTTTATTTAGCAGTCCCCTTGTTTTAGTTTTTTGGATTTTCCCTTTTTTGAGTCTTTTTTCATACCAGTGCCTAACGTTTTTTTGTAGATTTTAATTTATATCCTACGTTCTCAAAATCAGTGGGAGATAGCGGAAAAGCCATGCAAGTTGGTTCCATGATGGAAATCTCACCATTGAACCAAATGATGCATGCTGAGTTAGAGGACTTACAGTGCATCCCAGCTCTCTCCATGCGGTATGCAAAATAGAATTTTTAAACCTAACTACATGACGGTGTGCAAGCGACAAAATCGCCCTAAACATTAGCTGCTATTAATCGTGAAGAACATTTTTATGATTTGACTAAGTCCAAGCGTATGATACTATAGGAACAGACATTCTTATTAATGTGTGGACCTAGCTATCGAGTTAAGCAACCTAAATCTAAGGGCTCCATGCACACAAAACAAAATAAAGAAAAGGCGGAAAACTCAAAACAACAAGAAATAAAGAAAAGAAGGGCGGGAAAACATGAAAAAGCCACGGCGAGGCCCCCAGATGAACAAACACTCGGGCACTGGACCTCGTTGTGAAGAGTAGAGTCTAAGTTATTACACGCTGAAATTCTCTCTCTCTCTCTCAAAATTACATTTTTTTAAAACAAAACTAGCTAAAACTTCTTCTTGCTTCCTTGGTTCTTACTCTAGCTGGTCAAACAGGTGTGACCCTCCTTTATGCATGGCTGCACCGGCCTCCTAGAAAGTCGTCCTCGCATGGCGGACCCTCGCATCAAAGTTGCAAGAAAAGGGTATTAGCACAAATAATCACAGAATATATACATAAGCAATAAATATTTACAAGCAATTCATGAATATAAACAGAAGATCATGCAAATATTTACAACATGACATACTAAAGTAAGCTACGCTCATTGCTCCCCGGCAACGGCGCCATCTGATAATAGGGACCGGCGAGGGTCTAAAGTAGTTCACACAAGGCGGGACTACAGTGTCGCTGAGGCGACCGCTCACGAAACCCCTATTGATCAGAAATTAACCCATAATTAAAATAAAGCAATTAAGTCCCAAAAATATGAATTAGAATTATTAACTCTACCACAATGATGCATAGTACATAAGTAGAGGTCGAACCACAGAGAGCAAAAATAGGTAGCCTACAATTATTCATGTACAAGTTCGTGATGTATGCATGCAAGTCTTTTTGTGGGTTTTAAATTTTCGTTATTTATTTTATTTTTTTTGATTTTATATTTTTATATTTGATTTTTAATTTTCTGATTTTTTTATATTTTATATTTTTGTATTTTCTTTTTCTTTTAATAAAGGTGTAATATATATAAGGAATATGTATACACTAGATATAGGAGAGATAAAAATAGGAAAAAATGCTCCAAATACAAGAAATAAAGTATTTTTGTGATTTTTATGTTTTTCTAATGTTTTTATGATTTTCAGGATTTTTTCTAATTTTTTTGGTATTTTTAAAATCGAAAATACAAGCAAATAGTGAAACATATTGCTTGTCGAACTTAAAATGAGGATGAAAAATATCAAATAGTTTCGAAAATTCCTCAAATTAATTTTAAAAAAAGATAATGAAATACAGAAAATTCAGAAACAGAGATTGCATTTTTATGAATTTTCTGTGATTTTTAATGTTTTTATGAAGGTTTTTAGGGTTTTTAATTTTTAGGAGTTTTGTTTTATATTTATTTAGTGATTTTTAGAAAGAAAATCAAGCACACTAAAAGGCAAAACCTATTTTTGGGAGTTTTCCAGAAGATTTATATTTTTTAGGATTTTTCAATGTAAACAGTAGCGAAAATGCATGTTTTTTAATTTTATAAATATGAAAATGCAATAAAAAGGCAAAATAAAAAAATAAAGTAATAATACAATGCAACAGGAACATATGGTATTTTTTTGGTGATTTTTTGGAATTTTATGTATGCATGCAATAAATAGGGAAAGCAAAAAGAAATTCCAACACTTAGGGGTATTTTTTCAAAAAAAATAAAGTCTAGGGGGTTCTGTGCAAATATACCAAAAATTTTGAACGTTAACACGAAGTTTCAAGACCAAATACATATTTCGAAACCCGTTAGGGGGCCCTTGCAATTTTCCCATCACGTGGGACTACATGCGACACATACGCATATGGACCAAAACGCAATTTCATAAAGAATAGGTGTCTACGTGCAAATTTCACAAAAATATAACATTGTATGTTTTATTTAATGGACCTTTACGAAATACAAATAAATACAAGGGGCATCCATGAAATTTTTCCAACACACGTGAGACCTCACGTGATCTGACGTGGAATGGACCTCGATGCAAATACCAGAAACCTAGGGGTCTTTCTACAAAATACCCACTTAATTTTAAACATTACACAATATTTAATGGACTAAAAAATAAATACACAAATGCAGGGGCTTAAAGTGTAAATTACCCATTATTAAGCACGGATGGACGACGGATCTTCATTCACTTAAACTCGTGTCATCCATCTGACGGTCGATGACGCTTCATGGTTGGATGGTTGAGATTAGATCTCCTAATGAGATCGTAAGGTCACGAGGCTTGGCATCCAACGGCAACTGCTACGCCTAGGGTCTTCGTCTTGATCAGACGGCTCTGGAGTGGCGTGGAAGAACAGGGAAGAAGGTCGCGCGTGGCGAGCATCGATCGTGAATAGCCAGCGCCTCCGGCCTTCTTTTTGGCCTCCGATGGTCTCTACACGTGCCTGGAAGCGTCCTGCATCGGCTGATGGTCTCCACTTGTCCCCTGGAGGTCCCAGTCGTTCAGACGAGCTCGAGGAAGGGGAGGACCTCCAGGAACCTCTTCTTGGAATCAATCAAGCCCAAGAGGGCTCTTTTCATGTCAAGACCAGCACAGGAAGAACCAGCGGCACGAGGCGAAGCTCCTCGACCTGAGGTTTGAAGTTTTGGTGCAAAAAGCAAAGGTGGGCGGTGAGGTTCCGACGAGCAGCGGAGGTGAACCTCGATTCGCGGAACCACAAAGGATCTGGTTTATCAGGGGTGTGCGGATGATGGAGAAGGCAATATGGAACGATATGGGAGTGATACGAGCGTCGAAGGTTAACTGGAGGGCGCGGGAGTCGTCGCCGGAGTGGAGCTCTGGCAAAATACGACTCGACCGATTCAAGGCGATTCACTTAACTACAAGCTAAACTAAGTGCGGGAAATAAATGCTGGAATGAAAACCTATCTAATAAAGCATGAAATGGTGCTCTGATACCTGGTGGGATCCAGGGAGCCTGGCTTCGCCGGAGCTCCACCGTGGGTGCAACTCCCACCTCCTCCGACCGATTCAAGGCGCGAAAGTTCTCCTCCTGTCACGAGGGAACCTCCAGGACCGAATACGAGGAAGGGAGAAGACTCAAAACTGACCAAATTTGAGAAGGAGGTCGGAGCTGGTTATTTATAAACATCACAAGGCACCCTTATTGACCGGCTAAAATCAAAGAATCTGATGCATTTACAAGCAATCTAAGATGTTGGTGTGATTGTACAATGATCCAGGAACAATTCTTGTGAAGGAAGCGAATTCAATCGATGGACGAGACACACATGAAAAATGCAAGAAAATCGGGGATTCACCAAGTCTGACGGGCCAGAGCTGCAGATGGGACAGTTGACAAGAGGTCAACGAAGGTCGTCCGCCTATTGGTCTACGTCGGTCGCTAGAAGACAAAACAGGGATTTTTATTAAAAAAAATTAACTAAAAATAGTAAATGATTTTATTATTTTTCGAGTATAAAATAAAAAATGTTTATAATTTATGTAGTACTTTAATATGATTTTTATTTATTTTTTTTGCTTGATTTATTAGTAGTTAATTTTTATTAGTGTATTTATAAGTATATTTACCTTGTTTTGTGTATTTTTATTTTTATTTTTTATATTTTATTTATTACTCTATTTTCTTATGTTATATATTTATAACTTATTTTTGTGAGTATAAATATATTTTTATTTGATTTTTATGGGTTTATTTGCATATTGAAATAAATAGGTATATAAAATATGTAGGTATACTTATAGGTATTTTACCTGTATTTTATATACATTTTATTTACTTAATGTATTTTATTGGGTTTTATTTTGGATTTACATTTTTAATGGAATATAGGTAATATTTACAATTTAATAAAAATATAAAGGAAAAAAGAATGAAATCCCCTTTTATTTATATACAAGTCATACATAGGTATTTTGCCTATGTAATTACATAGCCTTATTTTATTTGAGGTTTTCTTTTTGGTTTTCTTTTAATTTCAATATGTACATGTATTATGTATATTATTTACAAAATTCTAAAAAAAATTTGTAAAAATAATGAATAGTGAATATAATGAATATTTTAATCGGAATTATGTACAATAGGGGCCCAAAACCTATCTTTTGCATAGTAACTCAAAAAAAAATAAAACCACCACCATTAAATAGCACATGAAAAGTTATATACAATTAGAATGATTTTGATAAATTTTGAATTTTTATTTGGAAGACATGGGTTTGTGAAGTTTAGTTCCTGGCTTTTTTATTCTAGGTATAAAATGTATAATGTATATTATTTTTGTACAAACTCAATTTTATATTTTTATTTACATTATTATCTACAACTTTCATATACAAAGTTTATTTGTTTGATAGATAAATCATGAAGAATAAAATAGGTGTCAAAAAGGCATAATTAATGCATAAATAAATGAGGTATTTATTGTATTCTTGGCCCTTATCTCCCCCTACATTATTCCTTGTCGACCAATTCCATTCTGGATTTGGTCTCGGGGTCAGGGTCATAAAATATTTGCAATATTTTATTCCCTTTTCTTTTATTCTCTTTATTCTATAATTTTGGCATTAAAAACCTTATTTTATGTACAATAACTACAATAAAAAATAGATGCTATTATAGACAAATTAATGTTATTTACATGCATTAGCTAGGGTTTTCAAGGCCAAAATGATAGAATAAAGGTGATGAAATGGAGATTCATCACTACCACAGATCGGGTTTTGGGCTCTAATCCTAGGGGGTCGCACCTCACTCTTCATGAACGATACCTAAAAACAATGAGGGATTTATAAATCCAAAACAGTGATGTCCATTAAGAATTTTAATTAAGGTCAAAGTTTTATTAATAGTCTCCTTGTTTTAATTTTTTGGTTTTCACTTTTTTGAGCATTTTTCAATAAGAATGTGCCTAACGATTTTTTTATTTGCTTCCCTTTTGATCCTATCTGTGCAGAAATAGAGGGAGATAGCAGAAAAGCAATGCATGTGGATACTAGAGTGGAAATCTCACTCTCATATTAAATTTTGCATACAAAGTAAGGAGATTTACATTGCTTATTTGATCTCTCCATGCAGAAATTAAGGCATAAATGTAAATATCTACAGTACATGTATGATATGCAAAGCAATGAAAGAGCCCTAAACAAGAATTGCTAATTAACATGAAGAACCAAATGCTAACCAGTCAAAAATGGATCCTAAGTGTCCCGTCTTGGAGACTTCTCAATGCACACCACAACAGGTCGTGCAAGCGTTGTATGGAGTCTCTCATGATGCCCGGTTCCAAATCAAAGTAATTAGCAATTAAATTTGACTAAGTCCAAGTGTATATCACTATAGACACATGAGTCTAATTAAGCTATGGACCTAGTTTATCGATGCAAGAAATCCTATCTTGGGGTTCAATCACATAAAACAAAGAAAAAGAAAGGTGAAAAGCTCAAAATACATGAAACAAAATAAAATAAAGGTGAAAAAAACACAAAAAAACCCGATGAGGTCCCTAGGTGAACAGACACCCAGGCAATGGACCTCGTGAAGTAGAATTGTCCAAGTATCCAAATTATTACACATTAATTTAAAAAAATAAAATAAAAGCACTTTCTCACAAAATAAAACAAAAAATGCTAGACTAACTGATTCTTCTCCTTCTCTCTTTGCCTCTCTCTCTCCTTCTCTCTCCAATTAGCTCAGAAGTAGAAGAGCCAATATCCTTGCAGCTCAGGTGCATCCACCTCCTAAGAAGAGGTCGTTGTCACATGGTCCCTCGCAAGGAAGTCAACAAAAAATATGGCCAGAAATAGATAATCAATTATCAAAAATAAAAGAGAAGAAAATGAAAGAAAAAGTAACGTACACAATATAAAAGTGCTACACTATCTGTTAGTCCTCGATAATGCTACCATTTGACTAATCAATATACATGGGCTGTCGCGTGCTCTCACAAGGCGAGTACACAATCGTCAAGGTGACAACTCACTAAGACCTCAATTAAATCAACAATCAACGTATAATAATAATAAAGCATTGCAAAATAATGTAGACCAAAATTTATTATAAACAATACAGATGAGTATGTATAGTGGATAAGTATGGTAGGGTGTCGAACTCAGGAAATAAGGGGCACAACATGTTTATTATTTATTTCTAAATAATATGTATGTGTGTGTATGTATGTATAAATATGCACAATATTTACTTAATGTTTTTGTGGGTTTTTTAATTCTTTAATATAATTTTTAATATATATTTTTTTATTTTTTATTCTTCAATTTTTATTTTCTTTTTTAAATATATAATATATATAGATATGTATATATATGTGATATAATGTACTGTGTATAAGATAAGGTATATATAATATATAATAAATATATAAAAATCAGACAATATAAAGAAAAATAGTCCTTTCTATTTTTTAAAGGACTTAACATATATTTAAGGTATTTATAATAATAGTAAATAATAATACAAAGTATATATAATTATATATAATTATATATAGGCTATATAGAGTATTATATTTATAAATATATCCATATATAACTAAAACTTACAAAATAAAATATTTTTGTACTTTCTAATGTTCTTCTGTTTTTATGAATTTCTAGAATTGTTGCTAATTTTTTGTATTTTAAAAATCAGAAATAGTCCAAAATAGGGAATATCTAAATAGTATGGATTATTTTGATATTTAAAAATAGCAAATGGGTCTAAAATTTTAAAAAACTATTTTTAACATATAGTAATATGTATATAAAAATATGGGACATAAATTAAATTTTTTAGTCTTTTTGATAGTATTTTATAATTTTTTAGGTTTAGCCAAGGTTTGCTACTTTTTGAGTTTCTTTTGAGATTTTTTTTATGATTTTTGGCGTTTAGTGATAAAATAGGATAATAAAAAGTGGGTATATTTTTGGAAATTTTTAAAAGTGGTTTAATAATTTTTATATTTTTTGATCAAACAGGGAATAAAATAACTCCTTATCATTTTTAATAAATTGTAAATGCAATATAAATGCTAAATAAAATGCATGTCAAAGATACACATTCAATTAAGCATTTAATCATATTTTTGCAAATTTTTTGGACCATAGGAGATATTTGTAGAAAATAGAAAAAAATAAAAAATAAATCATGTTAATAGGAATATTTTGGAAATAAAATAAACTTCAAGGGGTTACACGCAAAAAACTAGAAAGTTTGTATTGGAATTTGATTTTTTAAGACTAAATAATAATTAAAAAGATGATATGTTACTAGTGCAAAATGTCCACTCACGTTGGGGTCCACGTCAGGTGACTTAGCAACAGACTAAAGTGCAATAATAAGGAGTTACATGAATCTTTTGCAATTTTCTCCTAAAATTTATGTGTAATTAATATATTTACAGGACCTTTTACAAAAGATAAAATATGTGGAGGGGTTATATGATATTTACCCCCACTTAAGTGACTCCGATCGAGTTGTTCGCTTTACACCACGTATTTGATACGTTGGTCGAGGGAGGACAATTGTTTGAATAAAATGGATGGCCTGGATTAGATCTGGGTTGTGTTCTAGATCCTACGATTGTTGAGCCCTCTAGATGAACTGCTGAAGAACACTGGCCAATCATGGTTGGATCTCTTCATTCTATGTCCTTCGACGAGGGATCTTTGATCTCACGGTAAATGTGAACTCCTAGAGGCCCTCCGCATGTGTTGGACGGCTTCAATGAGGTAGAGAGAGCCCTGGGAGCTCTGACTACTCTAGACGACCTAAAGCTACTCCAGATCTTAAACGTGGTTCCAGATGGGTCGCAAAGGTCGGGACCTACACCAAAAATATTACCCACCTTGAGGGCAACTTCCTCACCTATTTTCTTGAAGTTGGGAGCTAGGGGATGATGGATATGGTAAAGGTCTATCAAGAGGCGGCAGAGCGACCTTTAATTCGCTAGGTCAGAGTAACCCGGGTTTGAAATTGGGGGGATTGATGGAGCACAGGAAGGGGAACGGAATGGGGTGACCATCGGGCAGAGATACATTCGAGAATAAATGAATTTAAGCTCTAGGTCAAAGAGGAGTTTTAAAATTTAACCTAATTTACTGAGCTAAACACCAATTTACTAGGCTGACCCTACTTAATTATGGGAAAAGGCTTTGTTGTTGTTGTACTAAGACAAACACCAAATTAAACGTGGGAAGTGGAAACATGAACTAAGATTTACCTAATGGGCAAAAGAAAAGGACTCAACTTGGTTGGGGGGGGAAGTAAGCGAAACCAGACGGCGGAGCTCCGACGATGGACATGAATCACCTCAACAGTCTCTCCTCCTCATTGTAAATACTACCAATCCAAAGCTATCACCAAGGGAAAGGGTTTGGTCTGGGTTTGTGGGGCTAAGATTGGCCATAGAGGGATCAAAATTGGAGATGGGGTGGAGGAACTTATTTTATAAGTAGAGAGAGGAGGGAAGTTGCAAGGGAGATGTTGCTCGATTCGATGAAGATCGACCAAATCTTTGGCATTAGCATGAATTAGGGACATCAGGTCTCCAAGAAAAGCTCGGTAAGTGAAGGTAGGTAATGATGACCTGGAGCAGAAAACTGGGCAAAATTGCGGGTTCTGATAGTTCAAGTCTCGAGGAAGAGAGGGTGGGCTAGCTGACCAAGGTCTACTAGGGTTAGCTTTTGGTTCGTCTATGTGGACCAACCAGAAAAATCCGTGGCTAAATTATTTTAATAATTAGATAAAAAATAATAAATGATTTTATTTATATTTGATGAAAACATGAAAAATATTTGTAATTTTCTATAGTATTTTTTATATTATTTTTATTTATTTTTCAAGGCCTTTTATTATAAGATAATATTTACATGCATAAATATAGGTAAATATACATGAATTTTAGCATTTTTATTTTTTAATTAGTATTTTTCTATTTTATTATTTGCATGTATTTTACATATTTTTAATTTACTTAAATACACACTTAGATATTTTTGTTGTATTTTTCTGAATTTATATGTATACTTAAATAAATATATATGTTTATTTTATAGGTGTATATATATAATTCATCTATTTATGATAATAGTCTAATTTATTTTATAGTATTTTAATGTTTTAATTTTATTTTATATATGTACATATGTTTTAAATGATATTAGAATTTTATAAAATAAAATAACTTGAAAATTATAAAGAATAAATATATTGAATATAATATACATGTATATTGCACAATAGGGGCTCAAAACCTAACTTCTGCATCTTAACTCCAAATTGAATAAAACCACCTTCATTAAATAGCTTATTTAATTTTATATACAATAAAAGGTTTGGTCAATTTGATATAGTATGGAGTCAAGTCTACAAAGTTTTTAGTTTGGCTTTTTATTTTGTGTGTCCCTGACACACTATGTATTATTTTTCAATGAAATAAATTTTGTATTTTTATTTGTATTTTTATCTACAATATTCATGCTGAGGGTTTTGTTATTTGAGGTGTAAAAATAATAAAATAAAATAAGTCCCAAAATACATTAAGTGGGCAAAAATAGGGTTTTAATTGTGTTTCAATAAAGTTTCTCTACCCTGTCTCCCCTACATTATTCCTTGTATACCAAGTCATCATGATAACCGAGTCTCGGAGTTTAGGGTCATTCAATACCCCTTCTATATATCATTTCTTTTTTATTTTCTTTTGGAATTAAATACAATATTGATATAGTATTTGATACAGTATTTTGTACAATTTATAGAGTGTTTATTTTCACTCAGTAATGCTATATGCGTGCATTTAGTTAGGGATTTAAGGCTAAAATGAAAGAATAAAGGTGATGAAATGAGGATTCATTGACGAACAACTTCATTTAAAAATGACACCTCCTTTGAAAAGGTACCAAAGATCCAATCATCTGAACCGAAGAAGTCAGGAAAATTCTCCATAGAGTCCAAATCTATCCTTTAGTGCATGCGTGGATCAAAATTAGTTCTTTGTTTATCGAACGAAGGAGAGATTCATGACTGCTATCGATCAGTACTCCCACCCTCTCACCGGTAGTGCTCATGCAAGCTTCTTCATTCACTCCCTCTTTGACATGTCCTTCTTCTTCTTCATCCCTTTCATCTTCATCTTCATCATCACCATTATCTTCACCATCATCTCCAGCATCAACTCCCTCGTATATAGATGTGTTAAGGTCCAACCATCGCATTAATGATACTCCCTCATCAACTTGGGATGGAGTGATCTACGCCGCCTCAAGTAGTAGTTCCATCATTCCCACCTGTCAATTCACATGCAACATCAAGTTTGTAATTTTATCTGTCCCAATCATGATTGGATTGAACGAGCTTGCACTTGTCGGCCACTGGCAGGTGATCTTAATTTCGTAAATGTTAGGTGTATATCTGGTAATCCCATATATGTAAGCAATAAGATCGTTGTAGCTTCTAGATATAGTCACTCTGATCATGTCGTTGTGGTCTCCTTCGTAAACAATCTCAAGATCCACACATTTAATCCGTCTGCCCTAGAACATATAGAATGCAGCAACATCAGTCATTTCCTATGCATCACTAAAAGCCACTAAAAGACCTACAAACTTATACTCCATAAAAGTCATTTTATGTCCACGTTGTTGGTCATGGCTTTGATTCTACAAAGTGCAATTGCAAGTAGTTGAATTGCTTGGACATAGGGGCAAGAATCACCTATTACTAGCATTAATCATTCATATATCTATTGTATTCACAAAAAATGCACCCTAATTATGATATTAACTGCATTTACAATACAAAATCCTGCTTTATATTAATTAAAGAATTACATGATCAAATTCAGGTATCTAATATATTCACAAAAAATAGAACCTAATTACGATATTAACTACATTTACAATACAAAGTCCTGCTTTATTTTAATTCAGAACTTGAGTAACCGAATTCAGGTATTGTGTTGGGAGGTTGTTGCTAATTATCCTAATTTGCATATCTATGTTGATAATGATGTTTAATATTATATTGCTAATTTAATTTTGAAACTAACATTAAATTGACAAGATGTTGCTAACATTATATGTGTTGATAACATTATATGTACAATTACCTTTTCTTAAAAATACCTAGTTAAATAACTTTCTTAAATAAATTTTTAGAAAACATACCTAAGAGATTTTGAGTGAGGAAGAGGGAGGGGATGGGGGAATGTGAGTTGTGAGTGAGGAAGAGTGAGGGGTGGGGGTATTTATAGATTTTTTGGGCAGGCATACCGCGGCAAACAGTTTGTCGTAGTTCTCTAGTCGCCACAACGGCAAATCGTTTGTCGCGGTCTCTAGTCGTCCGACGAAGGCTGCCAGCAACAAACGGTTTGCCGCATGAACTCCCCGTCACTTCGCCCAGTCATCAGACATCGTTGACCGAGCCCTTGACGATCGTGCCCCAGAGCTAGGAACGAAAAAAATCGTTTGCCTCACCATGTACTCAAGTGGCAAACGATTCACCGGTACATCCCCCTTGTAGGAACTGCTTCGAATCCATACTCATTCTAGGAAATAATTCCCCCCATCCTCAGTATGAGAAACGTCTCCTAAACTGCAACAAAAATGGTTATAGCAATTATAGATCTAGCCCTTTTTGACAAATGATGTAGAGTTTTGGCCCACTTTATTCGACAACTTACTTATAAGGGTCAATAAGAGGCTAAGTGCAAGGGAGAGCGGTGAGATTTTATGGGTGACATTCATTGTCGATATTATGCTATTCCCATTTATATTACAATATGCACGTACTATTATAATAAGGCAACACAATTTATAGATGCCCCAACACTTAATGAACGTACTAACTAGACCTAGGCATTACCATGGTCTTGGAGAAGTGATTTTGTCTCGAAGTATGCCGGATTGTTTTTTCAACTTTTTAGAGGATGAATTAGTACGCATTTTCAACAATATTCTTTCTCATTGTGGGTGGGCGCGTGTTCATTTCAAGGTCATGATGCAATATCTATTTTATCTTACTTGAAGAAGAATGCTAAATAGAAAATGATTATTTATTATCCATTTCCAGATGTATATGATACGTGCAATGTTGGGTAAATACCTTGTTGTATGTAGCGGAAATAAAACACAAATTAAATAAATGAGCAAGTAAAGCAAACACAAAACATATAAATGTATGAGGTTCACCACTAACTGACACCCTTCGGTGGTGATGATGAAGCCTTTTTTTTTCTAAAAAAATTATTGATATAGAGGATTCGTAAAAAAATCAATCTAGGTGATTTTTATAACACATCCGTATAGAAGGAATCTCTTAAAAGTGCAGTTCCATAAAAACTCAGCCCAAGTTCCACGGCGTGCACCCCCACTCTTCAGGATTGCTGAGTAGTAAGATCCTTATTTGAGACGACAGATTTAATTCAATAATGTCACAAAATCATACTCTAAAATGCATTGAATCAAATGGATGAGTTGGAATTAAAGACATCTCAATGATCTCCACATTAAATTGAATCTTTTAAAAGATAAAAACACACTAGATTTTGTTATTGCATGTCCACCTTAGAGTTTCATCCGATTGCCGACGTTGAGCAAACACAAACAATTTTTGATGAATTGTTAGAAAAATGATATTTGTGATACTAAATCGTCATGCCTAGTGATTGAGTACAACATTAGAGGGTTGTTTATAGACTATTCAAAGGATCCTAACGACCGGCCTCGTAAGGCCTGCGGTGTCCGACAAGTCAGATCTGACAAGTCTGATCCGACAATCGATGTGCCGGCCACTCTCACGGTACTCAGATTATGAACAATCTGAAGGATATGGTTAGATCCTCAAGCGCATCACGGAAGCGTGAGCGTCGTATCGAATACGACGAGGAGCGACTAGTTGCACTAGTTGCTAGATGCAGCGGAATTTAAAAACTTTTCATGCGATGAAACCACATGATCCAAGAACACTTCTCGAATCATTTCGTCTAAACCAAAAACTATTAATAGGATTACCTCTTAAAGCGTGGTTACGATCGAATCTCTAAACGAAGAGATCTCCTATCTCATGTCTGATCCGACGGAGGAGACGCTTGCGAGCGCGGGGATGAATCGCGTGCTTCTCGCAATCCATGTTGATGATCCAAGCAGTGGATCTCCTGATCTCGACACACGAGATCCGACGTCTTCTTCACGAGCGAGGCACACCGAAGGAGACGGAGATCCACGAGCAAACGATCGGGCAGCATAACGACGACGTTGCAGCGATGGAGAACCTCTCTGGGGCATCCATGGTGGACGGCAATGAGAGGCAGAGAGAGAGTAGGTGTGTAGAGAGAAAGAGAGAGAGAGAGACTTGTGTTCTCTTATGTGTAGAGAAGAGCAAAGGGATGCCCTTCTATTTATAATATTTTGGGATCCATGGATCTCAATCCATGCGTAACACAAATCCAATGGCTCTCATTGATTATGTTTCTTTTAATGGCCAAGATTTGTGTTGGTTAAAACCAACAACAATTAATCTAATTTAGATTAAATATATATTGATAAATCAATATAATTCAATCACCAAATAAAATCAACTAACATTGGAGATAATGGAAAGGAGACTCCTCCCTTCCATATAGGAAGAGTGGACAGCCACCCTTTCCTTTAGGGATTGGTAGCCGTCACCCCTCTCCTATTAGGAAAGGGAGACTCCAATGCAATCTCCAAGATTGTATATATCTCGAATATTTACAACAACAATTGTTGTAAATTATTCTACAAAAATAATTCATAATTATTCTGTAGAAATTGCAATCTTGCCATTGAAACATGTGTGAATCATATCACAACCCAAAATAAAATGTAAATTACATTTTCAATCTAATGTCCCATGTGAATCCAATTCACATCAACATTTAATTAATGAATGTAAATTACAAATAACTCTCTCTTATATATTATAAATCACATTTATAATATATATGAATAATATGGATATTGCTATCCACATTATTCATATCCATGATAATTAAATCATATTTAATCATCTTGGATCTCTATTCTCTTATTTTCAAATAATATGAATCACATTCATAATATTCATATCTTTGATAATCAAATCACATTTAATTATCTAATATAACTCTCTTTATAATATGAATCAAATTCATATTAATCATGATAATTAAATCACATTTAATTACCAATTTACTCAATGCTCGGATACATATATCAACAATAGAATTATTCATGAACTCTTTTAAGGATAATGCGCTTTCTCCGCAAATACTTGGAGATAAGAACATGGCGATTGTATTGTTCCACATATAGTGACTTGGATATTGAGATTACATCTCAAATCCAGATCTCGGGCCTCCCAAAGATGCTTGATTAAATCAATACCGCAAATCTAATCTTCTCATTGCATCTGAATCACATTCAGATCAATGTCTAACATTTGGATCAAGATCGGATTACTTCTTTACTGAGAGGAGTCACTAAAATCCAGACCTGTTTCATCACTCCCTGGGAATGGAAGCGTCGTGGTTATACAATCATTTATGATCACATCACACTCAGGTATTCCCAATAACTATATATCCTGCATACTGGAAGACTCAGAATAAACCCGAAGTATTAGATCAACTTTATATTGTCTACTTCAGGGTTTTATCAGTAGGTTTCTCATTTTGATTATTGGGAGTTGGTATCGATCATATACTTTCCAAAAGCATATATCATACCTAGGTCTTGATCATATACTTTCCAAAAGTATATATCAAACCTACAAATTCAGTCAAGCTTCCAATGCGAGATGACCGTGCACACGGAATTTGATTCTTTCCAATATCTCATGAGTGAGCTCATGTCTTCCGGTTCAGTAGTGAACCTGTATGATCCCTTTGAGAGATCGTATTACTCATATGCCCTTATATGCACACCAGCATGCCGGTGTATAGACCTTGGTTAGGTCATCAACCTATTGGTGTGCCAAATGTACATACTCAGACATATAGTAACACATCTGTCTCCGGTCAGAGGATGCGTACCTATATCATGACACCATACGATATATGACTTTGGTTATCTCGAACTCGTTAAATCAACTCTTTGACCTAACTAATCTGACACCTCTGAATCTCTATTCCTATGCAGAGGACCTACATCAAGAGGTCGGTCAGATATCAACCTAACTGAGAAAGGATTGCCATCTCCTACTTAGGCTGGAGATCATCTCTTAATAATCATTTGACGGTGCTCGATGAGTCCTCAATCTAACTCTTTAGATATTCATCCAAGCACCAGCCTCTATGATTCAAGACTTGAATCAACAGTTGTATGATCATCAAGATGGCCATGGTACATAACCCTAATTGTACTAAGGGACCTATTATGCAAATTATTTATTCTTCATTTCAGATCAGGGAATGATATTCGCAATAACATTTATTGCATAATGGCTTGCCGTGGACTCGCATGTCCAACAATCTCCCACTAGCCCAAAGAGACATTAATGGGCTAATCATTTAAACCCACACTCATGTGACAATCATAGGCTATTTAGAAAATATCTAGGTAAGCTGATCAGTCACTATGTTCCCGAAGAGACTACGCCAAGTCCTTTTATGGCACTTGCTTATCCCCCTAGTACAGTGCTCGCATCCAATGCGAATGTTGCATCTCATGCAACCAATACTCAATTTTGTTATAGTGTCCTTAACACTATAACTCGATAATTATTATGACCAGTATGCCCATAATCCTTATCAGAATACCTTTATTCCTAGAGATCACTATCTCCTAAGGTATCTACAATTAAGACCCTTATAGATCACTATCTACAAGGTCTTAAACTTTTTGAAGATAAGATTTTGAGATCACTATCTCTAAGTTTCATCATCTTTGAAGATATTGTTATTAATGCAATAAAGTGTTTTATCACCATAGTAGGATTAGTAACAGTTTACTACTCCCAGTGCATGATAGACATCTGGCTTTTGTACACATTTAGCATACACCCGATTTCTTGGAACTGATGCACAAGGGCAAGCAATTTGCATTCACATCCTCAACTCTTTGAGGTGCTATCCCTTTAGATAGGTCAGTACCATATCTTTGAGGATAAAGAAGCCTTTCTCAGAATTTTTCAAAAAATAGAAATGTCCAAGGTGTACCATTAATGTAATGGTCCTAATACCTTCTACTCTTTGCTTCTGCACAACTTCAGAACTAAGATCTAAGAGGTATCCTTGAGATCATATCTCGAGGTATTGAACAACCAGATTATAAAACACTTATTATTATCATCCTTAGATCATTCCAAATGATTAGGATATTATCTACATTTAGTACGATGAACATAATGGCACCCCCACTAAGCTTCACATGGTTCATCAAGATTTTATCTGAAATCATAACATTTATAATTTCATCAAATCTTATGTTCCAACTACAAGAAGCTTATTTGAGTCCAAAGATGGAGTTCTTTAGCTTGCGCACCTTGCTTTCCTCAACCATGAAGCCCTGGGGATACTTCATACGAATATACTCAGAGAGGTATTCATAGAGGAATGCAATCTTGACTCACATCATGAAAATGTCATAGTCAAGTTGTGTAGCTATGGTTAGCGATATTCTGATGGGTTTAAACATGGTCACTGAAGAGCAAGTCTCATCATAAGCAATGTCTTCTCTTCGGTGTGTAGCTCATGGCTACGAACCATACTTTGAAGGTCTCTACCTTCTCATCAGGTTCCCTCTTTATCTTGAAGATCCATTTACACCTTAATGGGTCTGACCCTTATAGGTGGATCCTTGAGGGTCCATATACAACATTTGTATATGAAGTCTACTTTAGACTTTATTGCTAACATCCATCTTTCCATGATATGATCTTCAGAAGCATCATCACATGAAGTCAGATCATTGTCAGATTCAACTGACACATGGAATCCATCCTCAAACTTATTTGAAGAGGTATTAATGTTTCATCTTTAATTGTCTATTTAGTTTCCGATTTCAGGAGCCTCATTATCTTCTCAAGATTAAATGAGTTCCTTTACTTCATTTTCATCTTGATTCTCAAGAGAGTCATCCTCTAAGAATCACATTCTCAAAGATGAGATCCTTTAAGAATCTCAAGATCATAAAGTAGGTATCCAATACCATCCTTTATTTTCCTAATGAAGTAGCACTCTCTAGTACCAGATTCCAGCTTAATCACATGGAACCTTACTAAGGATATATATAATGTAGTCTCTACGACATATATATACCTGGAAACTAAGAGATAATTATGCTAAGATTTATCATTGATCAAATCATGTCACACATGATCAATTGTATCTCCTTGCAACTCTATTGAGTTAAGGTTCATTAGGATTATGGAGATAGGAATTATATTCACATCTCCATAAGGTATTTCTTGAATTCATCTAATAGGTACAAGCTACCTTGGTTAGATCAAATTCATTTCATTTTCCTTCAAACTTTGGTTCTAAACAAAAATTATGAAATCTTTGAACATTTCAAAGGTTTTTTAGGTGAAGAGAAGAAATCTCATATCACAAATAATTATTAATAGATATTCACATATCCATAATGTTTATTCTGATATAGATGATTCACATACATCAATATGTATGAGATCTTGAATACCTTAACATCTTACACCATTCCAAAAGAAAGGTGTATTGGATATTTTTACCTTGAATACAATATTCATGAGTATGCAAGTTTTGAAATTTTAGACATTCTAAAGTTTCATCTCTTACTTGTCCATTGATCTCACCAAAATACATGTCCAAAATATGATGCCAGATCATTATCAAATGATCTTCATCCTCCTATTGATCTTTAGAGGTTCAATTTTCAGTATTAGAAATCTTTAATGAATCATTCATTAATTTTCTAATTTAGTGGAGTCCACTAGATGTTAGATTACTATCTGAAATATCCTCATCATAACTCTTTATGATAGGTCTATTCCAGAATTCATGATTATTCCCAACATTTAGAAATAAACTGAGTGTATTCTAATATCCAGGTCACAGAGACATTCTCTAAGACTAAGGGCTCCCACTAAAAATATGAAGTCTATTGATCTAATGGAAATTGTTGCAACAATTGCATCACTTCTAACATGGATGACCATTAAACATTAAGATCAAATTTCTAATATTCTAATACAGATGCAACCAATAGCAAGTGTCATATACAATTATTAGACTTTATCTTATCAAATAAGTAAGTTAATTTCAATGATTATATGTAGATTATTCTGATGTACTATCTGATCCCTTCTCTAAGGATTCTAGATAGATTCGATAATCATACTATCAACACATCAACTTATTACAGTATTGGCATTCATCAAACTCTTTGGATGTCATATGGAAGTCACAGAAGTACAGTCAACTCTTTGACTTTACTTCTTACTTGGGTCCAACCCATGCTTCCACTGTGCTCCCTTTATCTATAAGCAACCATTGCTCAAGACAAAGGATCTCTTATGTTAAAATCAAAAAATTCAATATAAGAGTATTTCAACATTTATACATGCTTCACTCAATTCATACAATATGAATATTATGAAGATTCATGAATGACTAGAGTAGAATGATTACATTCATCGTATCTACATCCATTTAAACTCTTAAAACTTAGGTTCAGGTAGGTACTCAAACAGTTTGAATACATCATCTCCTATAGAGCCACCATTCTGCATAATGTAGAGAATCATGTCATTCATGATTATATGTCAAGAGCACATATGTATGCCAGAACATCTTCTTAGATTTTATAAGGATTATTTGATAATTACGATCATTATCGACATGTCACTTCAAAAGTACATTCGATGAGATAAAGACATAATAGAGACATATAAAACCTGGGGGTTTAGTCCTATTGTCTATTTAATTATCATTCCTCATTATTATGAGGAAACTTGCACATTGCAACCACATACATTATGTGTCCAATTAGAAGTACAATATCTGGATCATAGGTCCAATCCATGATATTCTACTAGTTATTCTTGAGTATAACATTGAGTGGGATTAAAGAAGGATCATCTAAAATAAGAAATTTACATAGACATATATAAATATATAATTTACTTTGATTTAGGAATTTTTATATCAAAGTTGTCTTGCCATGTCAACAATGAAAGTTCATTCCCTCAATCACTTTCAATGCAAGAGATATACTTACCATTATATCTCAAGCAAGATCTGGGATCTCCTTCCTTATCTTTATTACATCCCAATAATATGAGAACCTGTAACTCGGATAAAAAGAAGCCGGAACACATTCCGCCTTGCAAGTCCAACTTGCATCTCCCAATTTGGTCTTTAACACCCGGGCCCACCACCCCTAAGGTGATGTTGACCCGTCATTAATTGAACCAACCGTCAACACGAATACAACTCGCTATGCGCAATCCAACATCGCCCCAATAATATGAGGACCCGATATTGAGGTCACTACGCATACGTCCTTACTCTTTCGAGAAGCGACGAGCCCGATCCAAATGGATCATATGCAGGAGCTGTCACTTCAGACAGGCGTCTCCTACATACAATATCTGGCGACGGAACCCTTCGTCTTTACGGGAGACCATGGATGTCACTTATGTAATCCTCCATATCATATTCAAATTTTAATTAGTTATCATGAATCATATTCACATAATTAATTCTTCCAAGGGAAATACACATCTATTCATAATAGAGTGTTTTTAATTGGATATAATTAACTTAATCATATTAAATTAATTTTCAATCCAATTCAATCAACAAACTTGATTTTACTTGAATATATGTTATTATCTCAAAATACGTATTAATTCGAATTTTAATAATTAGAAAAATACATCATGATCTCTCATGCATCATTCGTTCCCTATCCGCTGTCATGGCTAGTACCGGCAGGACTGGGACGGACCGCATACGTTGCAACCTGCTACCCCAGCGATCCCCGACTAGATACCATATCCGCCTCGGGAAAAAAATAATGACGAGTCAATCACTTTGTACTTGAGATGATCATCGGTTCTTCAACCGAAATTATACCATATAGTAATAATAAAAATATTTTTGATTATAAGGAAATTTGTTAGACAAATTCCCAATCCTATTCAAGCAAGGAGTTTGATGATTGTGTTTCCAATTATGATCTAGATCAAATCTAATCAATTTATTGGTTGAGGCTAAGTCAATTAAGGAAATATTCGTCATCCAATATTTTTTAAATATTTTCCGTAAATATTTCATAAAAATTAACAATTTATTTCACTAATTGACAATCACATGGTTCTTGATTATAAAAGTAATTTCAACAGTGACCCCTACTTACTAAAATTAGCATATCTCAATCAATTTAAATCCAAATTAAGCAAATTAAGTTTCCAAAGTTTGCTAATTTGATTTACAACAGAACTTATGTGATTTGCACGCATTTCAAGGTGTTTCTAAACAGTAATTAACTCCTTAACTAAATTAAGATTCGCAGTTCCCGTAAGAGTGAATACATGTTCATTAAAACAACCATATCTCGAGCAAACGGAATCCAAATTACGTAAACTCAGATCCTATGTTTCATTATTTAATGGGAAACAAAATCCAATTATTATTTTCGTGTTTAAACAATTTAAACGGGGCCGAAAATAATCACCAAACAGAGATGCAAAAATGAAATGCGATAAAACTTTCGCAAC
The DNA here is from genome assembly GCA_037367405.1 of Ottelia alismoides. NCBI lineage: Eukaryota > Viridiplantae > Streptophyta > Magnoliopsida > Alismatales > Hydrocharitaceae > Ottelia > Ottelia alismoides. The sequence goes on from JAZKJV010008883.1 coordinate 495,956, forward strand.
CTTAACGAACCCAAGTCGCCTTCGGTTTTATGGATCGTATACAAAACCTTCGACCTAAGGCTCCGATACCACTTGAAGGATATGGTTAGATCCTCCAGCGCATCACAGAAGCGTGAGCGTCATATCTAATACGACGAGGAGCGACTAGTCGCACTAGTTGCTCGATGCAGCGGAATTTAAAAAAATTTCATGCGACGAAACCACATGATCCAAGAACACTTCTCGGATCGTTTCATCTAAACAACAAACAATTAATAGGATTACCTCTTGAAGCGTGGTTGCTATGGAGTCTCTAAACAAAGAGACCTCCTGTCTCAAGTCCGATCCGACGGAGGAGATGCTTGCGAGCGCAGGGATGAATCGTGTGCTTCTCGTAATCCATGTTGATGATCCAAGCAGTGGATCTCCTGATCTCGACACACGAGATCCGACGTCTTCTTCACGAGCGAGGCACACCGAAGGAGATGGAGATCCACGAGCAGACGATCGGGCAGCATAACGAAGACGCTGCGGCGATGGAGAACCTCTCTGGGGCATCCATGGTGGATGGCCATGAGAGGGAGAGAGAGAGAGTAGGCGTGTAGAGAAAAAGAGAGAGAGAGAGAGAAACTTGTGTTCTCTTATGTGTAGAGAAGAGTAAAGGGGTGTCCTTCTATTTATAATATTTTGGGATCCATGGATCTCAATCCATATGTAACACAAATCCAATGCCTCTCATTGATTGTGTTTCTTTTAACAGCCAAGATTTGTGTTGGTAGAAACCAACAGCAATTAATCTAATTTAGATTAAATATATATTGATAAATCAATACAATTCAATCATCAAATTAAATCAACTAACATTGGAAATAATGGAAAGGAGGCTCCTCCCTTCCATATAGGAAGAGTGGATGTCCACCCTTTCCTTTAGGGATTGGTGACCGTCCCCCCTCTCCTATTAGGAAAGGGAGACTCCAATGCAATCTCCAAGATTGCATATATCTCCAATATTTACAACAACAATTGTTGTAAATTATTCTACAAAAATAATTCATAATTATTTTGTAGACATTGCAATCTTGCCATTGAAAAATTTGTGAATCATATTCACAGCCCAAAATAAAATGTAAATTACATTTTCAATATAATGTCCAAAGTGAATCCAATTCACATCAACATTTAATTAAGGAATGTAAATTACAAATAACTCTCTCTTATATATTATAAATCACATTTATAATATATATGACTAATATGGATATTGCTATCCACATTATTCATATCTATGATAATTAAATCATATTTAATCATCTTGGATCTCTATTCTCATATTTTCAAATAATATGAATCACATTCATAATATTCATATCTTCGATAATCAAATCACATTTAATTATCTAATATAACTCTCTTTATAATATGAATCAAATTCATATTATTCATGATAATTAAATCACATTTAATTACCAATTTACTCAATGCTCAAATACATATATCAACAATAGAATTATCCATGAACTATTTCAAGGATAATATGCTTTCTCCGCGAACACTTGGAGATAAGAACAGGGCAATTGTATTGTTCCACGTATAGTGACTTGGATATTGAGATTACATCTCAAATCCAGATCTCGGGCCTCCCATAGATGCTTGATTAAATCAAGACGTAAATCTAATCTTCTCATTGCATCTGAATCACATTCAGATCAATGTCCAACATTTGGATGAAGATTAGAATACTTCTTTACTGAGAGGAGTCACTAAAATTCAGACCCATTTCATCACTCCCTAGGAATGGAAGCACTGTGATTATACAATCGTTTATGATCAAATCAGCCTCACGTATTCCCAATACCTGTATTTCCTGCATACTGAAAGACTCAGAATAAACCCGAAGTATTAGATCAACTTTATACTATCTACTTCAGGGTTTTATCAGTAAGTTTCTTATTTTGATCATTGGGAGTTGGTATCGATCATATACTTTCCAAAAGCGTATATCATACCTAGGTCTTGATCATATACTTTCCAAAAGTATATATCAAACCTACAAATTCAGTCAAGCTTCCAAAGCGAGACGACCGTGCGCTTGGAATTTGATTCTTCCCAATATCTCATGAGTGAGCTCATGTCTTCCGGTTCAGTAGTGAACCTGTATAGTCCCTTTGAGAGATCGTATTACTCATATGCCCTTATATGCACACCAGCGCGCCGGTGTATAGTATAGACCTTGGTTAGGTCATCAACCTATTGGTCTGCCAAATGTACATACTCAGACATATAGTAACACATCTGTCTTTGGTCAGAGGATGCGTGCCTATATCATGACAGCATAAGACATAGGACTTTGGTTATCTCGATCTCGTTAAATCAACTCTTTGACCTAACTAATCTAACACCTCCGAATCTCTATTCATATGCATAGGACCTGCATCAAGAGGTCGGTCAGATATCAGCCTAACTGAGAAAGGATTGCCATCTCCTACTCAGGCTGGAGATCATCTCTTAATAATCATTTGATGGTGCTCGATGAGTCCTCAATCTAACTCTTTAGATATTCATCCAAGCACTAGCCTCTATGATTCAATACTTGAATCAACAACTGTATGATCATCAAGATGGCTGTGGTACATAACCGTAATTGTACTAATGGACCTATTATGCAAATTATTTATTCTTCATTTCAGATCAGGGAATGATATTAGCAATAACATTTATTGCATAATGGCTCGTCGTGGGCCCGCATGTCCAACACAATCAAATCATAGAAACAATCAACCCATAATGTATGAATAATCAATGTAAATATGTGAGACAAATATTATTTTAACTCTACAAATTGTGTTTATATTTAATAAGTATAGAGTGTCGAACCACAAAGAGCAAATACGTGGATAGACAAATAATTATTGTCTACAAAAAATAAATAACTATTTGTTGTACTTTTTCTGCTTTTTAATTTTTGTGGATTTTTTACTATATTTAATTTTTTGTATTTTTAATGTTTTATGTTTTTAATTTTATAATGTTTATTTCCTTTTAATTTCCTAATTTTAATTGTTTTTCCTTTTTAGAATAAATAATAAGTATATATACCTATATATAATAATATGTGAAATATAAGTAATATATATAAGATATATAATAAATATATAAAATTTAGAAAATACAAATCAAAATAGTCCTTTTTTTTGTTTTTAAAGGTTTTAAAATGTAATTTAGGTTGCTATTATTCCTATTAATAATTATAATACTATATAAGTAATATTAAGTGTGTGCGTATGTGTATATATATACAATATATGGTTTTATACTTTTAAATATAGTTATATATACTCAAAAATTATAAAATAAATTAGTTTTTGTTTTTTTTTCAATTTTTATATGTTTTTGTGATTTTTCTTGAGTTTTTTGCTAATTTTTATGTATTTTCAATTGATTTAAAATGTCAAAACATTGACTTATATTAATATGCAGGATTGTTTTGAGTTTTAAAAATAGATAATAAGTTCAACATTTTCCAAAAATTATATATATATATATATATTATAAAGAAAATTATACAATAGAAAACTACTTTTTGTTTTCATAAAACCTTTACTAATTTTTATAGGTTTAGGAGGGCTTATCAATTTTTATTATTTTTCTTTTGAATTTTTCTGATTTTTAGTCCGAAGTTTTAAAATAAAGTAATATATGACATATAATTTTTTGGAATTTTTAAAATTGATTTTATTCTTTTGTGTATTTTTATAGGTATAGAGGGAATAAATAGGTACGAAATAAATTTTAATAAATGGAAAAATGCATAAAATATTAAAATAAAAATGCATCTTGAATAAGTATAAAATGAAGCACCTTTAACTATTTTCCCATAATTTCCAAAGCATGGGAGCTATTCAAATAAATCAGAAATGCAACAAAATAAATATATTGTACTAGAGAGGGTGTATTTGCAATAAAAATTAAGTCTGGGGGATTACATGTAAAATACTCAAATTTTCAACACCATTATTGAATTTTTAAGTATTGAAAACAAATAAATAAACTTGAGAGGGTTTCTCTACAAATTTCCCAACTCACGTAGGGGACCACGTGAGTTGAGCTGGCACGGGACCTACATGTAACATATAATAAGATGTAGAGGTCTGTGCCATTTTAAAACAAAAGATTATACCTAATTTAATATTTGCAGGACTTAATTGAAACTACAAAAAGTGTGGGGGTTTATATATAACTACCCCCACTTAAGGTGCGCGATCGGTTGGCTCTGTAAGCTCCACTTAGCTTAATGATGGACAGTCGAGGCGAGGTAGTGCTTCACTGAGATTGAACAACTGATAACGCGTCCCGCTACCCTTGTTAATTCAGGCAAATTAATGTCCAAATCAATTACAATGTTCGTTGCAGTCGGATAACGAGAGGGAATCAAAAACCACTTTTAATTTTTTTTACAAATTAATCTCGAGTGGCAACTATTTTTACTCGGGAGTCCAAGGTCGAACTCAAGGAGGCATCTGTCTCCTTAGGTTGATTTTTAGCGAAATCCAAGTAAAAAAAGTTGCCACTCGAGATTAATTTGTAAAAAAATTAAAAGTGGTTTTTGATTCCCTCTCGTTATCCGACTGCAACGAACATTGGTAATTTATTTGGACATTAATTTGCCTGAATTAACAAGGGTAGCGGGACACGTTATCAAAATGGAGCCGTTGTCGGGAGTAAGATGCGAGGCCTATGGTGGAGCGAGGGTGGTCCGGTGATGGTGCTCCGCCCAGGTGGTAGAGCTGGCGTCTATGAAAGATGAAGTGCATCGTCGGAGGGGGTGAAGTGTAGAGCGAGGATCTGAGCTCCGTCGTAGAGCTCGGAGGGATGAAGGTGGAGCGAGAAGATGATTGCGGAGGGTGAATTAAATCGGAGAAATCAAACAAGAAAACAAGGAGAAGATTAGAGGGAAATGGAGGATGCTACCTGGGGAATGGAGCTCGGGTTTGAGCTCCAGGTCATCGCTCGAAGGTCGGTAGATGGCCTGAGCTCATGCAGCTCATGGAGGGAGGCTGCAGCACGGTGGAGGAGGCTGTGGATCTCACCGGAGAAGACGCCTATCTTCGCTTGAAGATACGGTCAATTGCTGTCACCAATCGAATGATCTAAGCTCAAGGGTTCCTCACGTAATGGCGGATAGGCGTGAATGTGGCCGGAGGGCAATGCTTTATAGGGTGAAGGTGATGGCCGGAGTCGCTGGAAGGTGGAGTTCGTGGAGGTTGTGGGGCGACTCTGGTGGGAGTTGTGGTGAGCGAGGGATCTGGCGAGGATGAGGGGATAATGGGCTCCATCGTGGAGGTGTTGGCGATCGGAGAGGGTGGCGGGAGTGGGTACGAAAATAGAAAGGGGGTGACGTCTCGCGCAAGATCGAGATCGTGGGAGAGAGGGGGGCCGGAGGTAGAAGACAGGTTCCCAACAGTTGGATCTTGTGATCCAACGGTCTAGAGTGAGGCGCTATGGAGCGGCTTGGATCTGATCTGAGGCGAGGCGATCAGGGGTGCTGATTGCGCTACGTGTCGCGTTAAAGATGAAGCGCAAGCGGGCAGACCAGATCGGAGATGGGCATTTGATCGGGCGGTTGAGAGTTGGTGTGGAGATAACGACTGAGATGGAGGGCTTTTAAGGTGATCGGAAGGCGCACAATGCGCCATGTGGCAAACTGTGGGAGAGGCGCAAACGGGCGGATCAGATCTGAGATGGGAAGTGATCTGATGGTAGGGGAGTATGGCGCACGTGGAGGTGGTGCAACCGTTGGATTGGGATGAAGATCCAATGGCTGTGGGCATGGGCGGCTAAGGCAAGGGGAGCGGGCCGCGTGGCGCAATCAGAGGGCACCACGTGGCCGGCTATGAGTGGTTGCGAGAAGAAATGAAATTAGAGAGAGAAGGAGGCTGAATTTGGAAAAAACTCAAAACATGAAAGTTGTAGATCTTGATGAGATCTACAAGTTTCATGTTGACCAAAGACGGAGATGAGGTCAAATATGATACAAAAATACAGGAATACAAATATACACATATATAGTATACATAGAGGCCCAAAAACCCAACTTTTTCCTACGAGCTCCAAATTGGATGAAATTAGTCTCATTTTAGAGGTCTTTGAATGTGTATTCATCTGAAAGTGAGTAGACCTATTTTGGAGGTTGTATGAAGGAGTTATGGACTTTCTAAGATCCAAAGGTTCTAGGGCTTTATTGGGTGCTTTTACAAAGGAGATCTCTGACTTCCTTCCTTATATTATTAACTCAATATATATATTATAAGGGAGGTGTTATTTTATAGGTGGATATTTTACAAGTGGAACTGGCTTCTTATTTAATGCAAATATGAGTGCTAAAATGCATATATTATGAATGCATGTATGAATGCTAATTGTGCAAGAAAAAGGGAGAGATGCTACGATTTACTCGGGAACAAGCCTCTATTTTCAACTTTTAGAGTGATGAATCATAGATTCATCAACCCCCTATACTTAAACCTTGCTCGTCCCCGAGCAACTAAATGAAATGCAAGAGTGAAATGATTTTGGGTTCCATACCAAGGTCATGAACAAAAGTTGAAAATGGAGCTTGACTCGACCTTTGGATTAATTGTGCGGCGGAACCTTATTGGGACCTGAACTTAAGACCTAACAGACTTCAAGTTCCACAAGTCTTCTATTCAAGACTCCTCAATAGTCAAGTCAGAACAAATCCTCAAACGCAAATTTCTAATGACTATGATTCTTACTTGTACTGTGTAAGTGAAATGTAACTCTTCACATCAGAAATGACTCAGAACCAGCCTCCTCTAACAAGGTAACTCAATAATCCGATCCAGTAACTCTTTCCTCGAGGAGCGGGGTATTCCCTTCTAAGTTCAAGTTCGACCAGCTCCAGAGGAGGGGGTAGAGAAAAGAATGGATGGTAGCCAGTGTAGCTACCTATCCTGGGATGCCTGACCAGTGTAGCCAAGTCATCCAGCTGCAGACTTCTTGCTAATATACATACTCCGACAGGTATTTTATTTTCACTTGCACATGTCTGATGTTTTTGGAGTTCTTGCATTTTTTTAATACAAGGTACATCATGTACATCAGGAGTTTTTCCTCTTGAGCCAGTAGACTATCCCTCTTTTGAAGCATTATTGCAACCCACAGCATCATGTCCTTAGATGTCAACACCACCAGACTAGATTGAGATGCACTACCCTCCCTAGAGGAGGACGGATGTTTCCACTCGTGTGATACTCCAAGCTAAAGGATTCTACCTCCTCACCACCTCATCAACGAAGAGCTACGTGCATTGTGCTTGTCCAAGTTAGTCACTGTCTATAAGAATTATGCGTATGCATGAGATATTAGACTAATCAAGATGACATGTGAACATAGACTTGCGGACTCAAAGAATTAAGTCACTTGACCTGAGAAATCTTAACTCCAGTTCCTACAAGGTTCCTCTGAAATTAGGTGGATTAAGGTCAAATCAAGTCCATCCTCAATATCTACTCATAACTTGGTTCAGAACCCACTAGCTTTCCACTTTGCATATGCAAGATATGCCGATGAGATGCAGATGACATGCTATGTAGATGAATGTAAATGCACGACTCTTTTTTCTTCTTTTTGAATGCAAGAGTAAATAAGAAGCCTATTTTTTTATTTTTATTTTTTTATTTTTTATGTATTTATTTCAATGTTTACCCACCTGAAATTATTGAAAAATACGCGAAAGTACGGGCTATAGGTAAAGTATATATATAATATATACACGCCCCCTATACTTAGCATGTGTTATGTCCTCGGAGCACGAAAAGCGAGGAAAAAGACATAGCTCGTGCTAAGCATAGGAGAGCTAAAGAGAATGGAAAATGTATAGAAGTCGACCGACCCCCCTATACTTAGGCTCCGGCAGCCTAAGTGTAGAAGAAAGTCAAAACGTGGGGCGGACGAGGTCAAGAAGAGAAGTGGATGAATATACAATGCAGGCATTGGTCCCTCCTATACTTAGGCTCAGGTCAGCCTAAGCATAGGACGGAAGTGAGTATGCAGACCAATGTGATCCGGAGAATGTACAGTGAACTGACTCAGGTGACTCATCCCCCCTATTTTTAGGATCAGGTCATTCTAAGTATAGTCCAAGATAGTGATTTAATGAGGCGGGGATGGGTTACTAGAGTCGCGGGGGAGAAAGGACAGAATGTACAGGAATGATGATATATACAAGTGAGTCGGTCTGAATCTTTCGAGATGCTGCTGATGGCTAGAGCTCACTGCTGCAAGGTCTCATACGCGGCTCGAGGTGTATCTGCTGAATTTGTCTCGCACATGAATACAATCTCCTCAACATGGACTAATTGCTCATTGGATTCGACGAAGTGCTTCAACAGTTGTCCATTTACCAGGAATGTCAGTGCGTCATCTGCGAGATCTGAGATCTCAACACATCCACTATCATGCACCGTGCAGACGACAAATGGGCCTGTCCACTTGGACTTCAAATTGCCTTGGAAGATCTTCAGCCTAGCATTAAACAACTATACCTTCTGTCCCGGAACAAAGTTCTTTCGTCTGATATATCTATCATGCCAACGCTTCACCTTGTCCTTGTACACCAAACTGTTGTCATATGCGCGGTTTCTGACTTCCACAAGCTCATTCAGATCCATTTCTCTCTTCTTCTGCCCAAGGTGTGTGTTCCAGTTGACCTTCTTAATTGCCCATTCTGATTTATGCACTAGTTCTGCGGGCATGGCACGGCTTTCCGAATACCATTCGGAATGGGGAGGTTCCTAACTGTGTCTTGTAAGATGTCCTATACGCCCATAGGACCTGATCAAAAAATTGAGACCAGTCCTTCCTGTCTGGGCGGACAAGCTTTTGCAATATAGTTTTCACCTCCCGATTCGACACCTCAGCCATACCATTAGTTTGTGGGTGGTAAGGACTAGCGACACGGTGTTCGATGTCGTAGTCCTTCAGGAGTTTCTTTACCTCCCGATTTACAAAGTGGCTACCCCCGTCTGATATCATCATTTTGGGGATCCCGAACCTAGAGATGATGTGCTCTCTGATGAATTTACAGACAGTCCTGCTGTCTGCGGCTCGGGTCGGGATAGCCTCCACCCACCTGGATAGATAATCTACCGCAAGAAGGATGTATTCGAATCCGTGGCTGATAGGGAATGGGCCCATGAAATCGATGCCCCAGGCGTCAAAGACATCACAAATGATGATGGGCTGCATTGGCATCTCATCCTTAGAACCAACAGTTCCTCCCATTCTCTGACATACTGGGCACGACTTCGCAAAGGTGATGGCATCGCGAAACAGAGTCGGCCAGTAAAAGCCACACTAAAGTACCTTCCATGCGGTCCTCTTCCCGGAGTGGTGTCCTCCTGCCTCCAAGTTGTGGCATAAAGAAAGGACAATTTGGTATTCCTCCTGAGGAATACACTGTCTCCAGACACAATCCGGTCCTTCGAAGAAAAGGATTGGATCCTCCCAATAGTAGTGTCTAGCGTCCGACTTCAGTCGGTCGATGTGGCTCTTGGGCCAATCTTCGGGAACCTTCTTGGAGACAAGATAGTTCACGATGTTGGCGTACCATGGGAGTGAGTCGACAACAAAAATCGACTCGTCAGGGAAGGTGTCTCGAATAGGTGAATCCTCGGAAGTATTAAGATCTTCGAGACGAGAGAGATGATCGGCTACTACGTTCTTCTTTCCAGGTTTATCACGGATGTCCAAATCAAACTACTGGATAAGTAAAATCCACCGAAATAAATTGAGGTCAGTGATAAATTTTGATAACGCGTCCTGCTACCCTTGTTAATTCAGGCAAATTAATGTCCAAATCAAACTCCTGGATAAGTAAAATCCATTGAAGAAGACACGCCTTCGCATCCTTCTTCTCCATCAAGTATAGCAGTGCCGTGTGGTCAGTGAACACAATTACCTTGGATCCAATTAAGTGAGATCTGAACTTATCCAAGGCAAACACTACTGCAAGCATTTCCTTTTCCGTAACTGTATAGTTACGTTGAGCGGTGTCAAGCACTTTGCTTTCGTAGTGGATTGCGAACGGGACGCCCTCTCTTCTTTGTCCTAACACAGCCCCAACAACATAGTCTGAGGCATCCATCATGATCTCAAAAAGTAGAGACCAATCTGGGCTTGTAGGATAGGTGCGTCCATGATCATTCCTTGTAATAGCTTAAAGGCCTCAAGACATTTGTGATCAACAATAAACTCCATGTCTTTGCCTAAAAGCTCAGTTAGCGGTCGGGAAATCATAGAAAAATCCTTAATGAATCTCCGATAAAATTCGACATGTCCGAGGAACGACCGCAACTGTTTGACGTTTGTTGGTGGCTGGAGTCGTCTGATCACATCCACCTTGGCAGGGTCAACCTCCATTCCTCTCTTGGAGATGACGTGCCCCAACACAATGCCCTCCGTCACCATGAAGTGACTTTTCTCCCAGGAGAGCAAGAGATTGACCTCACAACATCATTTGAGGACTCGGTCCAGATTCCTAAGACATGAATCGAAGGAATCGTCGTGGACCGAGAAGTCATCCATGAAGACTTCCAGGAATTTGCCGACCATTTCAGTGAATATAGCAATCATGCACCTTTGGAAATTACCTGGAGCATTGCATAACCCAAAGGGCATGCACAAGAAACAGAAGAACTCTTTCCCTGATAGTCTCTCTAAGATATGATCAATGAACGGTAGGGGGAAATGATCCTTCTTCGTCGCGGCATTCAAGCGTTTGTAATCCACACAGACGCGCCACGACGTGGGCACTCGCATCACGATCTCCTCTACGTCCTCATTGGTGGTCGTTTGAATTCCCGACTTTTTCGGGACCACATGGATTGGGGACACCCATTTAGAGTTGGAGATGGGATAAATAAAACCCGCGTTGCACCATTTCTCTATCTCCTTCTTCACGACCTCTCGTAAATTTGGATTCAAACGACGTTGGAATTCACGAGAGGGTTTGGCTTCATTCTCCAAGTAGATATGGTGCGAACACAGAGCGGGATTTATCACGTGGAGATAGGAAATGCTCTAGCCTATCACCTTGCGGTTTTTCTCTAGGATCTCTAGCAAGCGAGATTCCTGCTCCTCGGTCAATCGCGAACTGATGATGACCGGATATTTCTTATCCTGACCCGCAAGGAAGGCGTATTTTAGCGTTGTGGGTAAGGGCTTGAGCTCAGGTATAGTGTGATCGTCAAGGAAATCTGGCTCAATCGTATCTGGTTCGGTGTTGGAAGTGGCTGGATCTTTCTCTATAATTTCTGCCAGCAAGTTGTTCGGCTCTGGAGTCGGATCGTCAAAGGTTTCCATGCAAACGGTAAAAACCTCGTCCGACTCGTCATGCTCATCTTCCGATTGTCCTAAAGAGGTAAGGACTGACAGGCCCAGTTGGGCCTCAAAGTCATCGAAGATGTAGGGCGATGCAAGTTCTGAGCTGTACTCGTCTCTGAGGACCTCGCAAACTGACTCATGCATGGGATCATCTCCAGAGGGGAGGGACTCATCGGTGCTGGCTGGTTTCTGTCTCCATGGCCCAATTGTGTCTACATGATCGCAGTCTGCTTCGATTGAAGAGTACTCGGTGCTGGATTCGGAATCCGGTCTCTGCCATCTGGTCTGCTTCATCTCGAGTTCCTCATCTCCGTCTAGAGTTTGGAACTCGATCTTCCCGATCTTATAATCAAACAAGGCCCCTGCTGTTCTGAGGAAAGGCCTGCCTAAGATGATCAGGGAGTCTCTCCAATTACGAGGGGTTTCCATATCTAGGAGAGTGAAGTCCACCATGTATTCTTGTCCCTCGACTTTGATCACGACATTCCTCAATTCTCCTTGGGACCTCTTGGTTGATTTGTCAGCGAACTGTAGGAGGGCTCTAGATTTCCTAAGAGGTCTGAGATTAAGCCGCTCATAGAGGGTTGTAGGCATTAGATTAATTGAGGAACCATTTTCCAGGAGAGTGCGTGCAAATGCGATGTCATCAACATGACTCACTACATAGTGTGCACCCATGTCTCTTCGTTTCCTGGGAAACGAGTTCTTTATTGCGCAAGTCGTGGCTACTGATAGAACGTGTTTCTCAACACGGCTTTGGTCTTCCTGCTAACCCTAGTAGGTGTGCATCTCACCTTAAGGTATTTTTGAAATGCAGGAGTCATTTCCACGTACTTGTCAAAGAGGATTGTGACCTTGAGGTGTTTGTTGCAGAACTCTGCCATCTCAGGGTCATCTTTTTGGATTTTTTTCATTTTCTTCTTTCCACGCTTGAGAGCTTGGGGGAAAGGGATTATTGACTCCAACTCATGTTCTGAAACTGAAGGGTTTTCATTGAAATCTGGAACTGAGTTTTGTACATGACTCAGACTTTTAAACAGACTCGGACTTTGACTCTGACTGAAAGGAAAATGCTGAGGCGAAACCGGTGATGCATCTTATGCGACTTCTGGACGGTCCTCCTCAGATGGAGGTGCGGGCTCTTCATCGGTTCCGTCGAACTCTCTGCTCGTGCAGGGTTGCTGCTTCGAGGACTCAGATGTCCTCTTCTTCTACCGGTGGTGATGGTGGTGCTGCTCTTCTTCTTCCTCCAAGTTCTCCTTAGGTAGAGACTTGGTGGGTCCTTTCTTCGGTGCCCGTGCCCGATCAGGTACGGTCACGGTCCTTCTGCTCCTGAGGGACATATGATTCACATTATCATATGAAAGGATCTCATGTTCAGATAAATAATTATTTTAATAATATACCTGATCACGAGGTCGGTTTTGGACATGGGTTAAGTTGTTTGGATTGGCCTGAACCTGTACGGGAATTGGGGTCTTTGGCGCCATCTGTTGATCTTGGGTACGAGAGACATGATTCAGATCGGTTGTCATATCCAGATAGTCATTCTGCATTTGTTGGACCCTATCAGACAGGGTCTGGATCGCCAAGGTGAGGGAATCCAATTCGGTGGGCTGGGCTTGATGCTGATTTGCGAATGAGGTTCTGTACTGGCCCTGCTGGCCATGCCGATACTGCTGCTGCTGGTGGGACGGTGTTGGGCCCTGCTGAAACGTGCGCTGCTGCTGCAGGTGCCGTTGAGGCTGGTACCCTTGTTCGGACCTGGACTGAACAAAGCGCGGTGCGGGGACAGAGCTGGTTCCTTGGTAAGATGTTGTAGGTCGGTGAGGCTGACCATTCCCCATCCCCGACTGTCTGTTGACGGGGTCATGACTGTACCACAACCCGTTGATCTCGAACACCTGCGGAGGCTCCTCGTATCCGGTCTCCACTTGTGGGGGTGCATGCTGGTCCTGCTGGGTGTAAGTCTGATCCTCCACCCAGCCACTCTGAGGCCCTGGTGCATGTTCCTGTACAAGATGGACTCGATGTACAGGTACAGTTGGTGCAGAAGGGGTATGTAGCTTCATCTTAGCTACCTTCTCAGTAAGTTCCTCCACTTGCTTCGGTAGACGTGAGAGAGACTCAAGGTCAGTGACCATCTTGTGGATCTGCTCGACCATGGTTGACTTCTCAGCAATCATCCCCATGCTGGGGATGAGGTCCTCGGTCAGATCCGCTACAGTCCTTCGGGTTGTCTCGTTGGATAAGATTGAGGGAGATAACTGATAGGCCCTGGTGGCCTGCGACCTACCGGTTTCCGCCATCTGCTCTAGGATCTTCTATACAGTGTTCTCGTTTCTTGTTCAGATAGCTTCCTCCACATGCGGCACTGACTAACCCCTGTATCTCCGGGGTTAAACCACAGAACAAGGTCTGGACTAAGATCGCCTTAGAAATGTCGTGGCAGGGACATTTTTGAACAAGGTCATTGAACCTATCCCAGGCATCATGGAAGGCTTCACTGGGTCCCTGGGAGAAACTGACGATCTTCGTTCTCATTTGGTTAGTCCTGCTGAGAGGGTAGAACTTCTTCAGAAATAGGTCCTTGAACTGCATCCAGGTTGTACATATCACCCCTAGGTTTTTCAGCCAATGTGCTGCATTATCTTCTAAGGCGAATGGGCTGGCCTTCAATCTAATGTAGTCTCGGCCAACATTAGGATGGCTAAGATTGTTGCAAACTAGCTTGAAGTCTCGGAGGAAGGTATATTGTTCTTCATGAGCATTTCCGTTGAACTTCGGTAGCTCGAACTCTCGGAGGAAGGTATACAATTTGTCCCATTCTAGCCGTGAGATCTGCATCTTGTTGTTCAGCTGTGGCAATGCGATTAAGAATTTGTCACAACTGATCCTCATCCGGTGGCTTCTTAGGTGGCATCTTGTCCTCTAGTCCTGGGTATGAAATAAGGTCGATGTCAGAGGACAAATCAAGGAAGGGATTCTTACCGAGACGATGGTCTTCCTCGGTAAGCTCCGAGGAGAGGAAAGGGTTGGTTTGAGAGTAACCACCCTAGGTGTGAGGGAACTAGTACTCAAGAGGGTCATGAGTCCTGGGTTGTCCATAGTGCGCTTAGGCCGATGAAGAGGAGTTTCGTGGGGGGCTTAAAGAGAGATTGGTGAATAAAGAATCGATATCCACCCAGTCACTCATCTTGATTTAGCGAGAAGAAGATAGGATTTTACTCCTACCTGAAGCAAACAATTCAATCCCAGACCCTGGGTTCACATTCAACACAGTAAAGGACCTGAAACCGAGTCCAATTTATCTTGTAAATTTTAAGTGTGATTTTTCAAGAAAGATAGCAAGGATTACGCGGCCTAAAGGGAAGTCGGCTCTAAGCCGGATGCGTCTTCCCTGTTTAACCTGTCGCCTAAGATACCGCCGGTCCTTCCTTTCTTCACTCCTATCCCAAGTTGATGGATTCAAAGACCACACCCCTATATACCTGCAAGCAGGCGGAGGCTGACAGGGCCGGTACTTCACCTCGGGAGGTTACTGGCAACTTGTCGCAAAGTACCGCAATTTTGCCTCTATCTACGTGAGACAGGCGGAGGCTACTTGGTACTAGTCAGCGAACCTTAAAAATTCAACTTGTGATATTTGCTAGGATTAGTCGAAACGTGATATGGAAGGCAGGGATTTGGGCTCTGCCTTAAGGTGTTCACACACACTCAAGTACCCTCACTCAGCCTGAAAACAAGGTCCGGGATTAATCTCCCGCAAACAGATTTTCCAATTTTATTTATTTATTTTTGGTCAATAATGTTTAGCAGTCCCGATTTTAAGTTAAGTTTTCACTGATTTAGTCCAACCACACATCACGCCTATCTTCCAATCCCAATTTTCATTTAAATTAAATGTGAAAAATAGAGGGGGAAATCGAGAAAAGACGATGCACGAAAAACGATGATGCGTATGCTGAGTTAAGAAGACTTACAGTGATCCCTTCGCTTTTATGTAGGATGCAAAATAGAATTGAAAACTTTTTTACACTATATGCAAATGCAAGCAAAAAAATCCGCTCCTAGACAAGCAGTTCTATTAGCGAGTGAAGAACAAGTTGATTTGGATAGATCTGCGGTCTAAGTGCGTCTTTTAAGTGGTTGTGTGGTCCTAAAAATTTACGAGCACAAGCAAATCCTAGATTGGCTCGAGGAGCCTCTAGTGCAAGCCTAAATTACCATTCAAACCACACAGCACACGGGGACACAGTTACGTTATTTTTACACGCGCGAGATCCCAAACGGGAACCGTTGGAAGGATGCGAAAAATAAAGAAATAAAATAAAAATACAGGTTCTCTCAAATCACTCAATAAATTAAAATGCCGAATCTTCGAAGCGTCTTCGACTCCTCACGTTCCTCGCACAGAAATAAAATGAGGTCAGAGAAATGATACAAGAAAAATGCGAAAATTAAAAGACAGAAAATATTCACAAGAAAACCGAGGGTCAGACTACCCGAGGATAGAAAATCAAACACTTAAAAAAAGCTGCAAATTAACCAAAGCCGTGCCTCCCCGGCAACGACGCCATTTTGATAATGCGTCCCGCTATCCTTATTAATTCAAGCAAATTAATGTCTAAATCAATTACCAATGTTCGTTGCAGTCGTATAGCGAGAGGGAATCAAAAACCACTTTTAATTTTTTTACAAATTAATCTTGAGTGGCAACCTTTTTTACTTGGGAGTCCAAGGTCAAACTCAGGGAGGCATCTGTCTCCTTAGGTTGATTTTTAGCGAAATCCAAGTTTTAGATTTTCAGAGAGAATTTTTTTTGTCTTTTTCAATTTTTTTATGCAGGACACATGAAAATTAGGCCACTTTTGAAGTTAAGTTAGAAAAGTATTAAAATGAAGTCCAAAAATAATGAAAATTGGCCATATGATGAAATATAATGTAATAAAGCTACCCTACTCTTTTTGTAGTTTTCTGACACTAAATGAATTTACTGTGAATTAAAATGAATGCAGGGTAATTTTGACTAATTTAATTTTAATAAATATCAAATCACAATATTTTTGGAAATAAAAATTATCTTAGATAGATCTAGAGATGAGGAATCTAGGAAAATTGTCAGACCTTAATTTTGATGTGAAATGGACCTATTAATAATGAATTAAGGAAATCACCAAATATTTTATTTAGACCTCGAAATGCGTGCAAATGAGATGAAATTTTTATGCAAAGTGAAGTTAATTATCCTAGATTTAATGTGATTTTTTTTGGGAATTTTTGGAGTTAGATGGAATTTACTATTAATTAAAAGGTTAAATTGGGCAAAATATCACAGAAATAAACCAATTAATTAATTAAAAATTCCACTTATATCACAAAATTATGCCAAGTGTCACATAAGATAAAGGACAAGTTAAACTACAACATGCAATTTTTGGAATTTAAAAATGATGAAATATGAACACCTAAATATGCGTACAAAGACAGGGGTATAAATGCAATACAAGAAATAAAAATTGCTCAAAATAAAATATGCTGACAAGGACCTTTATGCAATTACCTAGAATGCAGGGGGGTAGAATGCAATTTCTCCACAGACGTACGTGCTCCTCACGTGGGTACGCGTCGTAGGGACTGATTTGTAATTTTAGAAACTTCCAGGGGCCTCAGTGCAATTTGCCCAGGCCGCACGTGCTCCTCACATGGGTTGCCCTAGGCTCGGTGGACGTCTGCAGCTCAGGACGAGGCTCGGGTGCTCTTGGAGGTTTGGCCGGAGGCTCGATGACGGTCCGGGTGATCCGAGCCTAGAGGTCGGGGAAGAGGCTCGCATCAGGCGACGTGGCTTGATCTGGACCGTGGATCAAGTGACGATCCAACGGCCAATGGATGCTAAGGTGTGGCGCGTCTGGATCCGTCAGATCATCGATTGATCCAACGGCTGTGGCTAGCTCCTGCTGATGGCGACGTGGTCGATCACTGACCTTTGGATCTAAATTGATCCAACGGCACCTGGAGCTCGATGAAGAGGGCGACGTGGCTGATAAGCAACCGTCAGATCGAAGAGGATCCAACGGCCTTGGGCTGCTCCGGATGAATGCGACGTGGTTGGCTTCTGACCGTTCGATCAAGATGATCGAACGGTGGCTGAACGTCTTCCCCAACGGCCCTCCGCCTTCTACGGAGGAGAAGGCGGGGCTCCGGCGAAGCTGGGCTTGCTCCGCCCGATCCTCCAGTCGTCGATGAAGCTCGCGGGGGACTGTGACGTAGCTGGGAAGATGCGGGGCGAAGTGGTGAAGCCTCTAGTGGCCTCGAGAGCGGCGGAGGAGCGCTGGAGCTCGATGACGATGAAGCTCGAAGGGAGCTCCGACGAGCTTCCGGTCAGTGAAGAAGTGAGTACCTGCAAGGGGTTAGGACTATAGTCAAAGCACGCGGAATATTCGTGGAGTTGCTGGGAGTAAGATGCGAGGCCTATGGCGCGGTTCGGATCTGATCTGAGGTGAGGCAATCTGAGGGTTAGCGGTGTGCCACGTGGTGAGTTGTGGGAGCGGCGCTAACGAGCGGTTCTGATACGATCCAGTGCTAGATCCAAAGGTGACAATTAAAGCGTAGATGAATGGTGGAGATCAAGGCATCACGGGTGTGATCAAATGGTGCACAATGCGCCATGCGTCATGTGCATAGGCAGGCGGAGGCGGGCGGCTGAGATGAAGGATGGGAATTAATCTGACGGTTAAGAATAAAGGTGCACATGGATGCGGCTCAACCGTTGGATCTGGATGAAGATCCAATGGCTGTGGGCGCGAGCGGCTAAGGCAAGGGGATCGGGCCGCGTGACGCAATCAGAGGGCGCCACGTGGCCAGCTGTGAGTGGCTGAGAGAAGAATTGAGTGTCGAGAGAGAAGGAGGCCGAATTTGGAAAAACTCAAAACATGAAAGTTGTAGATCTCAATGAGATCTACAAGTTTTATGTTGACCAAAGACGGAGATGAGGTCAAATATGATAGCAAAAATATAGGGATACAAATATATATATAGTATACATAGAGGCCCAAAAACCCAACTTTTTCCTACGAGCTCCAAATTGGATGAAATTAGTCTCATTTTAGAGGTCTTTGAATGTGTATTCATATGAAAGTGAGTAGACCTTTTTTGGAGTTGGTACAAGAGAATTATAGGCTTTTTATGGTCCAGGGGTTCTAGGGCTTTATTGGATGTTTTTACAAAAGAGATCTCTGTCTTCCTTCCTTATATTATTAACTAAAGGTGTATATGTTATAAGGGAGGTGTTATTTTATAGGTGGATATTTTACAAGTGGATCTGGCTTCTTATTTAATGCAAATATGAGTGCTAAAATGCATATATTATGAATGCATGTATGAATGCTAATTGTGCAAGAAAAAGGGAAAGATGCTGCTATTTACTCGGGAACAAGCCTCTATTTTCAACTTTTAGAGTGATGAATCACAGATTCATCAACAACCCGGATGAGATCTGGGTCATGTTCTTCATCTGACGGTCCTGGTGCTACTTGGAAGAACATCCAAGAACAAAGTCCCAATGAGCATCAATCTATGATATCTCCTCGTCCCGGCCTCCTCCAGCTACGCTGACTAGCTCTTTGGCTTCTTGGAAGCCTTCAGCACTTTTAGGTTGCTACAAAACACTCTGGGCCCCATCGGAGGGGGCCTGGAGATCAGGGTCACCTGGAGCTCTATTAAGAGCATGGAGTTCCTCTCCAGGTGGTTATTTCTATCGAGTCCCTGCGCAAAATCATTGAGGGGTTTGAAGGCTTTCTACTAACCATATGGTGAAGCTGCTACGTAATGGAAGAGAAGGGGGCGGAGAGCTCCAGTGTACAACAATGGAGGAGCTCTAATCCTTTGATTTGTTCAAAACAAGAGATAATCGAACGAGGGGATTTATGGAGAAGTGCAAAGGTAGGAAATTGGAGTGAAAATAAGGGTCGGAGATAGTCGGAACCCGACGGATTTGGTGCTGGAGCTTAGTGCTCCAATGAATTTTAAACTTAAAATTAAACTAAATGACAACCTAATTAACTAAACTAAAGACTAAATTAATCTACTGGAATAAAAAATTATTAAGAAAACCTAAAGGTACAACTCAATAGGATGTACCAGGAGCAGGAGGAAGCTCAGCCAGAGGTCGTCCAACGAACCTCGTATCATCACCTCTACTCCTTTATCCACATCGATAGGGAGGAGAAACAATTGTTTTCACCATGCTCTCTAGGTCTTAGAGTCCGTTTGTGATTACATAAGCAAGATGGGGATCAAAATGGGAAAGGTTACCAGCAAGGTATATTTATAGGCTAGCGAGGGGGAAAAAGGACAGAGGAGATGGGGAGAGCAAGGACGATTGTTGGTGGGAGATAAGGTATGGGCGAGGGTGACATATGATAGGGCTGGAGGATGGGCATGTGCTCGAGGGAGATGGAGGAAGGAGGTGGTGTGGAGAATTGGGAGACGATGGGTCGGTCACATGTTCTGACATGGAGGGTGGCTGGGATTGTACAGTTGACCTGGGGTCAACGAAGGGCGGATCTTGGTTGGTCCACGTGGACCAACCAGAAAAATGGGATTCAAAAATCCCTTATAAAATTGAGTACAATTAATACTGAATTATTTAATTTTTGGTCAAAACATAAAATATATTTGTAATTAAATGTAGTATTTATTCCAATTTTTATTTATTTTTACAAGCATTACATGTTAATATTTACTTGTATACATACAGACATATATACATGTTTTTAGCTTATTTTAATTTTAATTTTTATTTCATATTTTATTATGTTATTTACATATTTTGTATATTTGTAGCTTATTTAGATACATATAAATATTTTATTGCATTTTTCTGAGTTTATTTACATACTTAAATGATTAAGTATACATATTATGTAGGTACATCATAGGTATAATTTACCCATATATTGAAGTACCTTATTTATTTTAAAGTATTTTTAAGGTTTTATTTTAATTTTATAATTTATATGTATTTTAAATAATATTAACAATTATATAAAAAATATAAAAATGCTAAAAACATAAAAAATAAATATAATGAATATTTTATATAGGTAAACTGCACAATAAGGGCCTAAAAGCCAACTTTTACATCTTAACTCCAATTTAAATGAAACTATCTTTATTAAATAGTAATTTAATTTTATGAACAATAAATATGAATTTGGTCAATTTTCAGTTAACATGGAGAAGATACATGCTCGTAATGTTTTATTTGCAGCTTTTTATTCTGTGTATCATAGGCACACTATGTATTATTTTTATATAAAATAAATTTTATATTTTTTTT
The DNA here is from genome assembly GCA_037367405.1 of Ottelia alismoides. Lineage (NCBI taxonomy): Eukaryota > Viridiplantae > Streptophyta > Magnoliopsida > Alismatales > Hydrocharitaceae > Ottelia > Ottelia alismoides. Next base: position 516,678 of record JAZKJV010008883.1, read on the forward strand.
GTATTTTTATGAATAATATTCATGCCGAGGATTTATTGATTTAATCTATTAAAATAAGAAAATAAAATAGTACCAAATTGCACTATAAATTTAGGATTTCTTAGTTGTGTTTTCTGTACAGTTGGCTCCCCTATCCCCCCTACTTTATTCTTTGTCGACCAAGTCATTATGATGATTGGGTCTCGGGTTCTAAAGTCACTCAATATCTTTGACACTTCTTTCTTTTTCTTTTCTTCCTTTATTCTTTTATTTTGTTATTAAATATAGTATTCTATACATTATTGGGTACAATATTTTATGTGTACTATTAATTGTTATTTTGTACAAATTAATGTTATATACATGCATTTAGCTAGGGATTTACATCCAAAATGAAATAATAAAGATGATGAAATGGACATTCATCACCCCCTATACTTTCCTTTTCTAGTCCCTAGCAAACACATGCTAATAAGTGCAATAAGAAAATAAAGAAAAGAAAAAGAAAGAACCTGAAATATTTTTTACTTTTAAACTTTTCTTTACAAAATCAATGTTTGGAGCTCAGTTAAGACCTTTGGATTCTTGGTTTGTTCGGAACCACATTATGGTTAGCAAGTGTACACAACAACCCTTATATTCCATAATATTATTGTCTAGCTCAATTCACAGTCTAGTCAGAACCATCCTCTTAGTCACATACTCTAGCAACCTTGAAATGATATAATCACATGTGTGAATTTTCTAGCCCTTCCCAAACAAAATGTTGAACTATCAATGAGTTTGCTTCTCTGTTAACTCATCCTCGGGGAGACATATATTTCCTTCTAATGTCAGGTGCATGCTAATTTCACAACCGAAAACGAAGAAGCTAGAAGAATGGGAAAATAAGTGGGATTAGACCAGTATAGTCACATTCCCTTATGTACTTGGTTAGTATAATCGAGTCTTGACCAAGAAGAAGGATTTTTCTGGAAGCTCAAATTTTTGAGGAATTTTTAGTGTAGGATTTTTTTTGGATTTTTTTCTTTGTTTTATATTGCTCTACATTCTTGTTTTTGCCCTGATGAATATAGATTCTTTTGGTCTGCCCATATTTTGGGGTATTGGAAAAAGTTGTGCTAGCAGACCATTCCTCATCTGAAGAATTATTTCGATCCAGTCTCTAATTTTTAAGATGTCATTTCTACCAAAAGAAGTGGGTTGAAGTATCGATTTTTGCATTCCCCAAGAATGGTTCTTGATCCACCCTTGACGAAGTGCCCTAGTATCATCCCAACTTAAACTACAAGATTTTTGAACAATCAATCTGGGTTGAGCTAAGTGTTAAGTATAGGGTTTCTAGTCTAGCTACTATGTCAAGATTCATAAGGATGACATGATGCATTCTAGTTAGACACATTTAATCATATCATGAACATAGTCTTATGAAACCTAAAGAATTAAGTCAAGGTGACCTGAAGCATCTCAATTCCAGTCCTTAATGGGTTCCTCTGAACTTAAGTGGGTTAAGGTCTTTACCAAATACCAATCTTTAAGTTATTTTAGAATAGTCAACTGTCTTGATCATTTCAAAAGCTACAATTGCTATGTATTATGCAAGAAAATATTTTTGTGAAGCAATTTTTCATATTGAACTTTTATGGAATTTTTAAAAAGTTTATAAATTTTTATGCAAATTTTTGAAAATATTTTGTAAATTTTTATGGATTTTGAAATTTTTGAAATTTTTAGGAATTTTTGATAAAAGTTAGTGAAAGAAGTATATGTAGATATTTATACGAGAGTGCCTATCTATTTACAAGAGTTGGCTGAAGGCTTTACACTAGGAAGTTACAGAGGTTAGTTGTTATTTACAGACTTTTATACAATGATTATGTATATACAGAATTGTGTTCGAGTTATTACTTCTCATAATTATATATAAGGTTCTCTAAATATTTTGAAAAGTTTTCACAAATGTTTTATAAACTTATTTTCATATAATTTTTAAAAATATTTTTGTTAACATTTATGAAATTTGAAAATCAGTTTGCAAAGATTTTTCAAACAATATAGATAGATTTTTCAAAATATTTTTAAAACTGTTTCCCAGATCATTTGCAAACTGAATTTTCAAAAAGTTTATTCAAACTAATGAAACAAATTTTTACAAAGATTTACAAAAGATTTTTACAATGGTTTGAAAATATTTCACAAAGAGTTTTCCAAACTGTTTTCAAAATATTAAGTCATTTACAACCATTTTTCAATTCATTTTGCAAAATATTTTTAAATCGGTCTATTAATCATATTTGTTGAAAAAATTTATAGATAATTATTGTAATCTTTATAATTAATTTATTGTATATTCTAACCCATATAGTGTATTAACCATAATGTTTGAAAATACCAAAGTACGAGTTATGGCTAAAGTATATACAACATATACATGACCCCCCCATACTTAGCTTGAGTTATGTCCTCGTAGGTCAGAGAGAAGAAGGAAGACATAACTCGTGCTAAGTATAGGAAAGTCTATACTACAATGACTAAAGAATGAGAAGTCAGTCATCCCCTTATACTTAGGATCAAATAATCCTAAGTATAGGAAACTATATGTAAAATAGGGATGATCGAGGATCCAGAATTATGAAATTAATGTGCTTGACTTGTCCCCCCTCTACTTAATGTAAAATATCTCTAAATATAGACAGTGTCAAAAATTGAGAGACAAGTGAGAGAATGAATAATGAATAACTTGAGTGCGCTCATCCTCATAAACTTAGGATGAAGCATATCCTAACTATATCAAAGATGAATGGGATGAATGTCATACAAAAGAATGAACAAATTGGAAAATTAAAATGAAAATAATAAAAGAAGAAAAGTAATCAAAAGATATTTTAAGGAGTCTTGTCTGGTTCCACTTAAGCTATTGAAGTAGTGATCTCTTCATCAAAGATTACTTATACAGAATCGACAACGGCTAGGAATGTATTATTCTCTAAATATGGCTTCAGCATCTGACTGTTGACAATGAAAGGTTATGCGCCAGATGACAATTCTAATATTAGAACACTTCCCTTGTCACGCACTGTCTTGAATTTGTATGGCCATGTCTATTTTCTCTTCAATTTTCATGGGAAAATCTTAAACTTCGTGTCGAACAACCAAACTTTCTGTCCAGTTCGAAGGTCTTTCTTTGGATGTGCTTATCGTGCCAGCATTTGACCTTCTCCTTGCACGTCAAGTTGTTGTCATACGTGTAATCTCTGAATTCCAGGAGCTTGTTCTGATCCAGTTTTCTTTGTTGACCACCTTTCTGTGAATCGAGGTTGCAGATATTGACTACCCAAAGTGACTTGTGAAATAATTCTATGGGCAGGTGGCAAGGCTTTCCATATACTAGATGGCAGGGTAACATACCCAAGGGAGACTTGTAGGCGGTTCTGTATGCCCAGAGAACCGAGTCCAAGAGTTGTGACCAGTTCTTGTGGTCCGACCTTACAATTTTCTGCAAGATCGTATTCATCTCTCGATTTGATAGTTCTGCCAAGCCATTTGACAGAGGATGATAAGGAGATTTGACTCGTTGATCGATATTGTACTCCTTCATTAATTTCTTAACCTCTTTATTGATTAAGTGACTACCCCCATTAGAAATAAAAATCTTTAGTATCACGAACCATGAAATGATGTTAAACTTTCGAAATTTTGGAGACTATTCTGCTATCAGTAGATCGAGAAAGGATAGCTTCAACCGATGGACTCGCATAATCCATGATAAGCAGGATGTACTCATAGCCCCGACTATTAGGAAACAGACCCATGAAATCATTGCCCCATCTATTGAACACATCTAGGATCTTGATGAATTTCAAGGGCATAAAATCTTTGACACAATGTGTTTTCACATTTTCTGACAATCACTACATGATTTGACATATTCATTTTCATCCTTGAATAGTGTGCGCCACCAGAGGTCACACTATAGAATGTTTGATGTTGTTTTGCTTCCATAATGGTGTCCACTAGATTTGAGTTTATGGTAGTGCTCGAGGACACTTTTTTACTCCTACTGAGGAATAGACTGATGTAATATGCAATCTGCTCCTTCCCTGAATAAGTACGAGTCTCCCCAATGGTAAAAGTGAATGTCAAACATGAATCTGTCCTTCTTGATTCTCGTCCAATCTTGTGGAACCACCCTAGAGACGAGGTAGTTCACAACATCGACATGCCATGAAAGAGACCCAATGTTAAGGATGGATTCATCGGAGAAGGCTTTTGTGATTGGTGCACTGCTCAACTGAGTATCTTGATATTCTATTCTAGACAAATGATCTACTACCACATTTTGAACTCCAAATTTATCTCTGATTTCTATCTCAAATTCCGTAGGAGAAGGATACATCTGAGTAGACATGACTTGACACCCTCCTTCTGATGTAGGTATCAGATAGAACAGTGGTCAGTGAAAATAATAACTTTTGATCCTAGAAGATAAGATCTGAACTTCTCGAAAGAGATTACTACTTTCAACACTTCTTTCTTTGTAATTGTATAGTTTCTATGTGCTTCATCTAATATTCAACTGGCATAGTGAATATAATAGGACAATTTATCTCTTCTTTATCCTAAAACAAGTCGAACAGCAAGTCTGACGCATCCGTCATGATCTCAAATGGTAGAGACCAATCTGATGGATGTAGTACTAGAGCCAGGGTGGCAAACTCTTTCAAATGATGAATTGATTGGTGAACCTACCGATCTACAATGAACTCGGTCTCCTTGTTAAGAATCTCTGTAAGAGGTTGGGTAAGCGTACTAAAGTCTTGGATGAATCTACGATAGAAGACGGCTTTCTCAAGAAATGACCTCATATTCTTCACATTCTGAGGTGGCTTGAGTTTAGCGATCACAAACCTCCATGCCACGCTTGGATATAACATGGCACAACACAATTCCTTATGTAACCATGAAGTGTATATTTTCCCTTGATAGAACAAGATTAACTTAAGGGTATTTTTGTAGTACTTTGTCTAGGTGCATGAGGCACGAATCGAAACTGTCACCCTAGACGGAGAAATCATCCATGAAGACTTCAACAAAACTCTTGACCATGACGGTGAAAACTGCAAGCATGCATCTCTAAAATGTAGCAGGTGTGATACATAGTCCAAAGGGCATTCTTATGAAGGCATATGTGCTGAATGAACATATGATATTGTCTTCTCTAGGCTTTTGTGATTGATGCACTGCTCAACTGAGTATCTTGATATTCTATTCTAGATAGATGATCTACTACCACATTTTGAACTCCAAATTTATCTCTGATTTCTATGTCAAATTCCGTAGGAGAAGGATCCATCTGAGTAGACATGACTTGACACCCTCCTTCTGATGTAGGTATCAGATAGAATAGTGGTCAGTGAAAATAATAACTTTTGATCCTAGAAGATAAGATCTGAACTTCTCTAAAGAGAATACTACTTTCAACACTTCTTTCTTTGTAATTGTATAGTTTCTATGTGCTTCATCTAATATTCAACTGGCATAGTGAATATCATAGGACAATTTATCTCTTCTTTATCCTAAAACAAGTCGAACTGCAAGTCTGACGCATCCGTCATGATCTCAAATGGTAGAGACCAATCTGATGGATGTAGTACTGGAGCCAGGGTGGCAAACTCTTTCAAATGATGAATTGATTGGTGAACCTACCGATCTACAATGAACTCGGTCTCCTTGTTAAGAATCTCTGTAAGAGGTTGGGTAAGCTTACTAAAGTCTTGGATGAATCTACGATAGAAGACGGCTTTCCCAAGAAATGACCTCCTATTCTTCACATTCTGAGGTGGCTTGAGTTTAGCGATCACAAACCTCCATGCCACGCTTGGATATAACATGGCACAACACAATTCCTTATGTAACCATGAAGTGTATATTTTCCCATGATAGAACAAGATTAACTTAAGGGTATTTTTTTAGTACTTTGTCTAGGTGCATGAGGCACGAATCGAAACTGTCACCCTAGACGGAGAAATCATCCATGAAGACTTCAACAAAACTCTTGACCATGACGGTGAAAACTGCAAGCATGCATCTCTGAAATGTAGCAGGTGTGATACATAGTCCAAAGGGCATTCTTATGAAGGCATATGTGCCGAATGAACATATGATGTTGTCTTCTCTTGGTCTTCAGGGGTGATCTCCACCTGGTCATACCTGGAATACGGATGAATCCACATTTCATCATCTTTATTCTGTCATTTTGACCTCAAAAACCCTAGTAAATACATGTAAATACCCTTAATTCATACATTTTAGCATCCATGCATGTGTGTGTAAATAGTGTATAAAATACTGTTTTTATGGCCAAAATTATAGAATAAAGAAAAGAAAAGAAAAAGAATAAAATATTGTAAATATTTTATGACCCGAAACCCCGAGACCTGGGCATCTTGATTGTTACGTCGACAAGGAATAAAGTAGGGGAGATAAGGGCCAGAATTCCTTTACTTGATCCATTCTTTTATTCATTCTGGGACCTATTTTTAGTTCCATTTTTTATACTTCAAATAAAGAAACCTTATACAGAAAACTATAGATAATTAAATAAAGAAAAATACAAAATTGATTTCACTCAAAAATATTATACAGATAAAAAGTTATGATCTGAATAAAAATCCAAAATACCAACTTCCCAGACCTGTATCTTGCAAATAAAAACTCGAAATGCATCAAAATCACCTTTAATTGTATATAATATTAAATAATCTATTTAATGAAGGTGGTTTCGCATTTGGCAGAGCTACGGTTTGAAAGTTGAGTTTTGGACCCCTATTGTATACTTGTACAGATGAAAATATTCATTTTAATATCTATTCATCATTTTCAAAATTTTATATTTTTATAATTTTGTAAATATTAATTACAATATATATGTACATTAAAATCAGAATAAAATCCTAAATAAATTAAAAAAATAAAATACTTTTATATAATACATAAGTATAATACCAATACACACACCTATATAATTAATACTTATATTTTATTATGTGTACAGAATACCTCAAAAAAATAAAATAAAAATATATTTAAGTGTATAAAAATATTTTATAAATTATAAAATAATAAACAAAATAAATAAAATATAAATACACAAAATAAAAATAAATTATTAAAATATATAAGACTATACCTATATAGGACATAAAAGGTAACTTGTAATTATATACCTCATAAAAATAAATAAAAAACACCATAAAATTCTTTATAAAATAAGAAAAAAATTTACTTTATAACCTAAAATAAATAAAATCATTTACTATTTTTATTTTGAATTTTCAAATAACTTTGACCAGCATTTTTCTGATTGGTCCACGTGGACCAACCAGCGCTGATCATTGGTTGACCTCGGTCAACTCCCTGACCGAGGCCTGCCAGCTTCTAACACCCAAGATTTTTGCCCGATTTCGTGCATTTTTCAAGCCAAATCTCTGCATCTTCCGGCTTCGACCTCTTCTTGGTAATTCTTCCCCGATCACCACTGAGCCACGCCATGCATCCGGATCATGCCATATCTTCATCATGCGTGCGTGCTCTTGCTCCCAAAATCACGCCACCACCTTGTACATAACAGACCCACCACCTTCAAGCTCCAGTTTGAACCCCTTCGGACCAAAATTTGTCCCTCCTTTCGAGTTCCTGTGCGAGCTAGAGTGACATGCTACCTCCAGGGCCCGTTGGTGAGTCGTGGTGTGGACCAGGGTGGTCTCCATCACCTCCAGCATACCTCACCGTTGAGGTCTCCTCCTTTGGTTTCCGACCATCGAGGTATACCCCTTTTCCCCTTCCTTTTTGCTTCTTTTTATTCCCTGTAGTTCTAGGATCATTTCCCCCCTTAGATCTTCGAGTTCCGTTCACTGAATCACCCAATTGAACCCCCTCGCCGGTGCGCACCTCCGACCAAAAATCCAAGTCACCGCTCCGCCTTCATCCGACCACCGTCGCACCTTCGCGGGGTCCAGGCAGTTTGCCCTGGACCCTCTTACCCCTTTTTGCAGGTCAAAGCACATTCAAAGCACCTGGGGACCATTTTTCGTAGTTCGCCGGAGATACCTGGAGCTCCAAGCTCCGTCGCCTTCGCGCCAGCACCACAATGCTCCTCCTATAAACCTGGGTACTCTAGCACCTATCCTGACCTCCCAGGAGCACCCCAACCATTTTGCACGCTTCCAGACCGCCGGAGGCCTGAGATCGAGCTATGGGAAGTTCGCCTCGCCGGCGTTCGTCGTTGTTCATCCACCTCGATTCTATGCCGTTCGATCAGAGGCCCGCTCCAGTTTGATCAGCAACTGTCCGATCTAGGCCCGCGTAGACCGTCGATCTCCTCGCCAGATCTGATCCGGGCTGCTCATCGCTGAACCGTCATCGCGCGTTGTGTGCGCGCCACGTGGATAAGTGAGCGGCTCTCCGCCATTCAATCGCGCACATGTTGGGTATTTTGCACTTTCAACCCAGCCATTTTGTGTATTTCATTTTGTCCATAGACTTTCATTTGTAGTTTAAATATTTCTGTAATATTTGTGTCTAGGCCCCCGTACTTATAATATTTGCATTTAGGTCCTGTCTACATCACCTCACGTGACCCGTGCACGTGGGGTAGTAGGCTTTTTGCAAGGACCCCCTAGGGTTTGTTTATTTCAGTTCAGCCTAGAAACTCTTTATTTACATTGTAATATTTTGGTAAAATTGTATATGAGCCCCTGGAACTTTGTAAAATTGCAAAAATACCCCTACCAGGTCACGTGCCTCGTGCGCGTGAGTTTGGACTTCTTGCAGAAATCCCCCTCCGAGTTTGGGTATTTGTATTTAGTCTAGAAAATTGTATTTAATGTTATATATTTTTGGAAAAATTGCAAGTAGGCCATTGACCTTTTGTGTATTTACGTTTATGCCCTTGCTAGTATTGTATTCTTGCGTGGATGTTTGCATTTATTTCATGCATCATTTTAACTCGAAAATTTACCAAAAAATAACATAAGCTCCTGTTACATTGTAGTTTAACGCCATATTTTTAGTTTACATTTTTATTGCATTTTGCATATTTATTAAAAATAAAAAATATGTATTTTCATCCCTGTTTGCATCAGGAAATACATAAAAATTATAAAAAGTCATTGAAAAATTCAAAAAAAAAATATTGTGTATTTTAGCTTAATTTTTTCTGACCAAAAATCCCTAAAAATTACAAAAGAAAACCCCTAAAAATAGAAAATTCTTAAAATCTTCATAAAATCTAAAAAAATCATAAAAACTCCAAAAATTATGTTTTCTGTCTCTGAAATTTCCTTATCTTATTATCTATCTAAAAAAATTAATTTGAAAATTTTCAATCCTATTTGCTATTGTATTTCTATATTTTTGTCTCAAATATATATTGCATTCACTGTTTACTAGTATTTTTTATTTTAAAAATACCAAAAAAAAGGAAAAATCTAGAAAAATCACAAAAACATTGGGAAAATATAAAAATCACAAAACTTTTTATTTCCTGTATTTTGAGTAATTTTCCTTATTTTTATCTCTCTCTTATCTCTAGTGTATATATATATCCATTATATATATTATATCTTTATTAAGAGAAAAAGAATATAAAAATACAAAATATAAAAGAAAATAGAAAATCGGAAATTAAAAACCAAAATATAAAATTATAAATTAAAAAGAATATATATATAATTAAAAACCCACCAAAAATAGCAATTGTAGGCATTTGACCACTTTCATATTTTTCTAGCATTGCTTCCTTATTCTATCCTATCTGCTCCCTGTGTTCGATACTCTACACATACTTGCACTATACACACTTATTGTAGAGTTATATTAAATTTTAACTCCATGTTTACTTTCATTGCTTGATTTGATTGTCGTGGGTTAATTGTTGGTTGTAGTCGGGATTTACCGAGGGTCACCACAGCGACTTTGCCTCCATCTTGTCTGAGGCATTTTAGACCTTTGTGATTCCCGCCTCATCAAATGACGTCGTTGCCGGGGAGCAACATCATTTAGATTGGGATTCAATATTGATTGTGATTATTTGCCTATTTTTGAGCTCTACTCATTTGATATTATTGCTTGACTTGCCTAATCACCCTCTCTTTGTACTTTGTGCGAGGTACCGTTGATCGAGGGATGAACTATGTCCAAGGCGCCTGTGCACCCACGTGAAGGTGGAGAGTGACTACTGACCTAGCATAAAAGGAGATTTGGAGGATCTGAGGAGACAGTCACCATCTTGAGCATTTTTGTTTATTTATTCATTTGTGTAATTTGAAGTGAGAGAGAGACTTTAAATTGTAATAACTTGGACTCTCCAGGGCACTTGGGCCCAATTTTCGAGGGTTTGTTCCCTTGGGGGCCTTTTCTATTTTCACGGTTTTATCGCCGGTTTTTTTTCTTCGCTTTTCTTTTATTTTGATTCACGTAGATTTTGGCCCTTAGACTTAGGATTTTATTGTGATTGTGACGTAATTGATTAGGACCACACACCTAATATTTTGCCTGTGCCTATAGATCGTAAGTGGACCTAATTATTAACTCACAAAAGAAAAAGCTATCTTGGTCACTTGAGGAGTCACGTACCGCTAGAGGCCATATACAATGCTCGCAGGATCCGTTGTGGCGGACACCGATTGGCATCAGAGACTGGACTCCGACTCCTCTTGTTGACCATTTAGCTACTGCGCTTCTCATGTAGAAATTCTTGTCTAAGGCTGATTTCTTCTTGCATCTTATAGGTAGTTTAATTTTTGTCTTTAATTTATGCACGGATCATCCTGCATGTAGAGTGCTGGAGCAAGGTACGCATTTCTATCTCTGCATGCATCATTGTGTTTGATCGCGCATCGGCTTTCTCAACTTCCTCCCCCATTTTATTGGACTTAAAATAACCAGGAGATCGAAAATTTCATTAGGCGTTGTCTTTGTTTCAGAAAATTTGTAAAAAGTGAAAATCATAAAATTGGCACTACTAATGCAAACTTGACCTTAAAACTCATCCCACCAAAAATTTTTGTCTTGGGGAGAGTAACCCCCTCCTTGTTTGATTTATCTGTTGTGAGAGAGTGACCAGACACTAGGATAGAGCCACGCCTAAAAGTCTAGTCGACTACGGATCGTGGTTAGTCGTTCTCCAGTGAGGATCTCTCCGATAACTGGTAAAGCGGACCGCGACGTCCTTAGCAGAGTGAATTAGCTAGAACAACCGGGATACGGTCCGCAATTCATACTGGCTGGGAAAGATCTAACATGGATCGGGACAGTCGGCTAGGAAAGTAGGGTTCCTAATAGCTCGCTCTAACGCTCTGATGGATTGACTGATCACCTAATAAAATTTGACAAGATAACAGACCGAACCTTCACGGTCATCAGCTCAAGAGTTGCGTAGGTGAACAGGGGGTTTGTTTTTCACATCTTGTTTGCATTCCAGATCTCATCCGCCATTTTCCAAGATCAAAATTATGGGAAGGAGATCCCTTAGGCCACGTATGGTGGCACCGCTATCAAACACTCCTCCCTATTCATCTAGTCGGCTTTGAGGAGTCCAGAACCACTCTCCGAGCCTTACTATACGTCCACCTTGTTCCCCCTCGACCACCCTTCTTCTTCTATCAGTCCGGTGGTGTCAGAATTTAGTGCGGAATAGAGTTCAGAGCATTTGACAGTACCTAAGATGGATTCTTTTGACTTTGCAGAAACACCCGAAATGGAAGGCAGAGAGGAACACCCAGATGAGCAGAGACCACCTCAATACATATATGATCAAGCTGCCATCAACAATTCACTACTAGCCTCCCTGGAAACCATGCAGAGACAAATCAGAGACCAGGGATTGTTGATGGGTGAAATCATGAGGGAGATGCGTGAAGGATGAGAAGAACGACATGAGGGTGGTGACATATCAGACACAACAGGAGAAGGAGGAGAACCTAACCAGAAGAGGCCGGCCCCGAGGACCATGAGGCAGTTGCACAACCCTGGTGCAACCCTCACGCACTGATGGATCCGACTCCCTCCCATCTATGGAGACTTCGAGCTTCGCCCCATACCATTCATCTACTGCCCAAGTTTCACAGGCTGGCCACTGAAGAACCTCACCTCCATCTACAAGAATTTGAAATGATATGCAATACAGTCCATGACAGGTTTGTGATTGAGGACACCATCAAAATGATAGCCTTCCCGTTCTCCTTGGTTGATAGAGCCGCTTATTGGATGAAACACTTGAGGAGGTACATCGACACTTGGGAGCAACTCCGGAAAGAGTACTTGAACAAGTACTATCCACTTGACCGGACAAATGCAGCAAGAGCAATGATCAGCAATTTCACAATGATCCCCAATGAGTAGTTCCATGAAGCGTGGGATCGCTTTAGAGAGCTCATTGACCGATGTCCACACCATGAGATATCACAGCCCAACCTTGTCCAAAGTTTCTTTTGCGGGCTGACATCGGAGATGCAGGGGCTTGTAAATGCCTCTTGTGGGGGATCTTATTTCTCAAAGGATGCAGAAGCGGTCTGGGCCATCTATGAGCAGATGGAAGAAAATTCTACAGTGATGTCCCAAGGTTGAATCTACACAAATGCCAAGGTTTTGCCACAAGCTACTTCTTATAACCGCATCGCCAAGATCGATGCAAGAAACCATACTTCGTCAGCAGCAGCAGCACGAGATGAATCATCAGCTGCTGACATGAGCATAATCAATGAAAACTTGGACCCATCGAGATTTTGGAGAAGAAGCAAGGGCAAGGTCTGGCACAGATAGACCAGTTGGCTAAGACCATGAGTGACCTGAAGACTCACATCTTAAGTATTCAGGAGGCACAATCAGCTTCACATCGGCCTCCCAGGCCACTGGCTGAGTCCAGAGGTAGCCATTCTACCCCATCACACCCCGCATATCGACAAGTTCACCATGTCCAGGAGGTGCCGGTACAGCAGTTAACACACTATTCACATCAGCCACCATCTCATGACACTCAGATGGTGGTCTATCAGCCGGATCAGCCATTGGCAGTACTACCACCTCCACCCTTTGAGCAGGAGCCGTTGATGGAAGTCAACGGGATATGGTATGACCAGTACCCCCAGCAGGCTGGAATTTGTCGTGATCACCCAAGATTCCGTTGGACTACCGGAGGTGCCTCATCCCAACAGCAGTCTCCATCTCAGGGCAGTCATAGTAGCCAACACCAGTAGCCCCAATCCTTGCAATAACAACAGCACTATCAGCAGAATCCTCGTCCCGCCTATCAGGGACAACAGTGGAAGCAGCGACAGCAGCCTTACCAGCAGCAGTTCTCCCAGTCTCACCAGCAACCTCAGTTCTAGCAAGGGAACACTCCAGGTTCTCCCGCACCTGTCTTGGAGAACCCAACACTTGACAATCTTGCCTGCTTGCTCTCCGAACAACAGGCATCCTTCCGGCGAGAAATGGATGAGTTCCGGCAGGAAATGAGGGACATCATAAAAGGAAAAGCCGTCATACCTGCACAGAGCGAGCCAAACCTGAATAACTTGAAGAGAAAGTCTGAGCAGGTACAATCTGCAGAGAATACCACTCCTAGTGCTTATTTGAACGACATGCATTCTATGTTTGATACTCACTTCATGTCACTTAGGAACGGTAGGGAACCAGCCGGCGCCGGCTCATCTAAGGGACAACACCATGGAGAATCTAGAGCCCCAGATGAGGAGAGAAGCGGTGTTGATGCTGCTAATAATAATGATGATGATGATGGTGGTGCTGATGCCACCGAGGATGACGATCCAGACGACGGTGTTGAGGCCGTCGTAGAACCAGATACAGACGGTGGTGCTGAAGCCACCATTTTTGATACAGAACCAGTTCGCGGTGCTGAAGTCGCAGAGGAGAATATTTTGGGTGGTCTTGATGCTCCCATTTTAGGTCCAAATGTATTCCAACCTTCTGTACTGCCATTTTCAGTATCCCTGGACACTAGGAAAAAGATCAAAAATATGAATAAAGGAAAGGTTTCTCCATCAATTCTTTGTCCATGTGTGTTGAATGAGGATGTTTGCATGGATTTCAGTCCTTCACAGGGCTAGAAACCTTCTCCTGTCTGAGGAGGGCCCATCCATCCCCTTCCCCCAAGCACTCCGCTCGGCGAAGGGGAATAAAACAGAAAATCCCAAAAAGAAGAAACAGTTAGAGTTCAGCCAGCAGATGATAGACATATTTCAGATACAGCTGACTCTATAGGAGGCACTTGAGCACATCGCCCTTTTCCAAAAGAACCTGAGAGAAAAGACAACCGTACGCAGGAGGAGGCGGAACACTAGAGGAGAAATCCATGTGCTGACCCGTGCCACATGTTGTGCCATTCAGAACCAGTTGCCAGCCAAACGACCTGATGCAGGAGCTCTATATGTCAGATGCTAGATTAGTGAGCAGCCATTCGATCGTACTCTATTAGACAGTGTCTCTTCTATCAACCTCCTTCCGATATCCTTACTCGACTGATTCGAGTTCGTCCTGCTCCATCGAAGTCAGACAGTCCATCAGTTTGATGATAGGTTTATCAAGAGGCCGAAGGGGTTGTTGAGAGACGTGGTCGTAACCATTCATGGCCTGAAATTCCCCGTGGACTTTGTTGTACTGGACATGGAGATCAATGAATTGGTGACCGATACCCCCATCATACTAGGACGCCCATTCTTGGCCACAGCCAAGGCGGTGACCGACCATGATAGTGGAAAGCTGTACTTTCATGTAGAGGGTGAGAGTATACAAATAGAGACGATTGACGAAACCCGAGCAAGAGATTCAGCCTGCTCAGAACCATGCAGTGACACGGTGCAGATGACAGATGCAGAGTTAGACGTCCACCAAGAGTCTGATTTTGTGATGACCGAAGATGAAGCAGTTTGGGAAGATCTAGAAGCACGAGCCCTCACCTTATCTACAGACTCAGAGTGCACACCTTTTGTGGCAGACGAGAGTTCAGAGAGCAAACCCTTGGCAGAGGACACTATAGAGGCTGACAATTGTGTGATGAGTGGAGATATTGATATTTGTTCAGATTCAGATCCCTCGGAGGCAGACTTTGATTGGAAGGACTTTGATACATATTTTCCATCATGTTTCCTGATGAGCCGACAGAGAGGACGGAGAGCGAGCCAGCACAGATGATAGACACACCAACAGGGTTCCCTTCGTTAGAATTACAGGTACAGTTAGAGTTCTCACATGCAGACCTGGTTGCTTTTACACAGACATATCAGAAGTCAGATTTGCCAGCTCCCACCAAGCCAGAATTGAAGCCTTTACCGCAGTCGCTCAAGTATAGATTCCTTGCAGGAGAACCAGATATGCATCCAGTCATTATCTCAGCATATTTGATTGGAGAACAAGAATCTCATTTGATGGAGGTTCTTGAACGCAACCGCAAGGCAATAGGATGGAGTGTGGCTGATCTCAAGGGGATAAGTCTGTCCCTGTGCTCCCACTGTATCTATCTCGAAGAGGACGCTAAGCCCTCGCTTGAGATCCACCGACGGCTGAACCCTAACCTTCGAGATGTGGTAATGAAGGAAATAGCTAAATGGTGGAGCGCCAATTTTATCTACCCCATCTCCGACTCCAAGTGGGTTAGTCATTTACATGTGGAACCCGAGAAGACAGGTGTCACTACAGTTGTGAATGAGTCTGGAGATGATATCACCACCCGGATACCCACTTCTTGGAGGGTTTGTGTGGACTACAGACGATTGAATGAGGCCACCAAGAAGGATCATTTCTCACTGCCATTTATTGATCAACTTATCGAGAGGCTAGCTAGAAAGAGTCATTACTATTTTCTTGACGAGTATTCTGGATACAATCAAGTGGCTTTTGCGCCCGAAGACCAGTATAAAACGACATTCACCTGTCCATTTGGGACTTATGCTTTCAGACGGATGCCCTTTGGTCTATGTAACGCTCCGACGACATTTCAGAGGTGCATGTTATCCATCTTTTAAGATGTGATAGGTGACTGTTTGTAGGTCTTCATGGATGATTTCTCGGTCTACGGCGATGGGTTTGATGCTTGTCTTGATTGCATAGACCGAGTACTTCAGCGCTGCATAGAGGTAAACCTTGTACTATCTTGGGAGAAGAGTCACTTCATGGTGACTCAGGGGACGATCCTTGGTCACATCATCTCCAACAGAGGCATGGAGGTTGATCCGACCAAGGTGGATATCATTAGAAAACTCAATCCACCGTCCAATTTGAGACAGTTGTGGTCTTTTCTAGGGCATGTCAGTTTCTACCAGCGGTTCATTCAAGACTTCAGTCGAATTGCCCAACCGCTTACCGATTTATTGACTAAAGACACTGAGTTCCTCGTAGATGATAAGTGTCTTAAGTCCTTCGAGACTCTCAAGAATTTAGTTGTCGAGGCTCCTGTCCTTCAGCCACCGGATTGGTCTCTTCCATCTGAGATCATGATGGATGCTTCTGATTATGCCATTGGAGTTGTGCTTAGACAGAGGAGGGATGGAATACCCTATGCCATACACTACGCTAGCCGGACATTGGATGCAGCTCAAAGGAATTATACAGTGATTGAGAAAGAGATGCTAGCAGTAGTCTTTGCTTTGGATAAGTACAGATCTTACATTCTTGTATCTAGAGTGACCATTTTTACAGATCACACAGCCATTCGGTACTTGATGTCGAAGAAGGATGCCAAAGCCAGATTGACCAGATGGATCCTTCTCCTCCAGGAATTTGATATCGAGATTAAGGATAAACCTGGAGTTAAGAATGTTGTGGCAGATCACCTCTCCCGCCTAAAGAACCATAAGGAATCTGAGCCCATAGCACCTATTACTGAGACTTTTCCAGATGAGGCGATCCTTGCTATCACCTCTCTTCCATGGTATGCCGACATTGTGAATTACCTTGTTGCCAAATCTATTCCGCAAGGTTGGCCAGACAGCGGCTTGAGACCTTCACTTGCGAAGGCAAAGTCGTACCATTGGAAGGACCCCGTCCTTTATCATGAAGGAGGGGACATCATCTGGAGACGGTGCATACCTCAAGATGAGCAACATAGCATTCTCACTACTGCCACAAGCTTGAGGCAGGAGGACATCATTCTGGGAGACGGACAGCACAGAAGGTGTTCTAATCCGGCCTTTGGTGGCCTACCCTTTTCGAGGATTCTGATGAGTTCGTGAGAAGGTGTACTGACTGCCAGAAGATGGGTACTTGCGGACAGAGAGACATGATGCACATGCAGCCCATTCACTTTTGTGAGGTTTTTGACGCATGGGGGATTGATTTCATGGGCCCATTTCCTAAAAGTCAAGGGTTTGAGTATATTCTCCTTGCCGTAGATTATGTGAGTCGTTGGGTTGAGGCCATCCCCGCTCGAGCCGCAGATGCTAAAACCGTATGTCATTTCTTGAGGAAAAATATTATTTCACTGTTCAGGATACCTAGAGTCTTGACTTCGGATGGGGGGTCTCACTTTATTAATGACAAGGTAAAGTCCCTTGCAGATGAGTTCAGTATTGACCATCGTGTTGCCACGCCATATCAACCTCAGACTAATGGTCTTGCTGAAGTATCGAACAGGGAGATTAAGACAGTTTTACAGAAGTTAGTCTTCCCAGACCGAAAGGATTGGTCACATCTTTTGGACTCGGTCTTGTGGGCCTATTGGACCTCCTTTAAGACACCATTAGGGACATCTTCCTTTCATATCGTCTATGGCAAGCCATGCCATTTACTAGTGGAGATAAAGCATAAGTCACTTTGGGCAGTTACAAAGCTATTATTGGATCCTAAGAGTGTAGGAGAATAGAGGAAAGCAGAGTTGGTAGCCCTGGAAGAACTAAGAGATACAACCTTCTCAACTGGCCTACAGTATAAGGAGAAAGTGAAAGTATGGCACGATTCCTGAATCAACCATAAACAATTTGAGCCAGATCAGCAAGTATGGTTATTTGATGCTAGGTTAAAATTATTCCCAGGGAAACTCCAAAGTAAATGGAAAGGACCATATGCGGTCTGGAAGGTGCATGATAATGGTAGCATTGATATATTCGAACCTTCATCATCTTCCACTATTAGAGTCAATGGTCAGCGCTTGAAACCATATCTAGATCATGACCCGCCGACCGTTGATGTTACCTCGATTCATCTGGTATGAGATGTGCTCTTTCACTCGCACCTTCTGCATCTCGTACATGATTATCACTTCTATCTTCCTCTGCAAAATGTAGGAGACGATGGGGGATCTATATCATTCATTCATTCTTCCGTTATGTCTGTCACCCCGTCTTCATCCTATGATTTTGCTGTACTTAGGACACGCCTTGTCCTAAGTATAAGGGGTGCACACACTGAGGTGTGATCTCTTTTCTTCTTTTCTTCTTTTCCTTTTCTATCTTCTTTATTCTTTTATCCTCTTTGTTATCTCCTCTTCATGTCTATACTTAGGGATATCTTACCCTAAGTATAGGGGGAGACAATCGGAGTACGATTTGTTCATTCCCACCCTTGACCTTCCCTGCGTTGTGTACAGTCTGTTGTACTTAGGATTATTTGATGCTAAGTATGGGGGGACGGTCAGCTTCTCATTCGTTCATACCTTCTTGTATTTATTTATTCCTTCTTTAGACTTATCTATACTCAGTACGAGTTATGTCTTCTCTTTTCTCTCTGATCTATGAGGACATAGCTCAAGCTTAGTATAAGGGGATCGTATATACTTCTTATATACTTTAGCCATAACTCGTACTTTCGTATTTTTACTTATAAAAATTCATTAAAAACCCTTAATAAAAAGGTGTGATTATTCCTCAAATTCTTTTTGTATTTACTGATTAATAAATCAGGTGGAAACATTCTCTGCAAATTGTTTTGAAAAATAGTTTGAAAATCTGTGTGAAAAATCTTTTGAAAACTATTTGGAAAATGTCTTGTTACATGTTTTCAATCTTTGTAAAAACATTCTGGTTTGTAAAGTTTTTTTTCTTTATGTGAAATAAAATGTTTGAAAAATGATTTCCAGATGGTTTGAAAAATAGTTGCAAAAATATTTTGAAAAATCTATACATACTATTTGGAAAACCTTTGCAAAATGATTTTCAAATGTGTACACATGTTGTGAAAATGTTTGTAAAAATTATTTTGGACTATAGTTTTCAAAATTGTTTGAAAAACCTTTTCCAATAAGTTTGAGGAATACATACATCACACCGGAATTCATTATGTATATACCTATAAAATTGATCACTTACCCCTGTAAATTCTTAAAATCCACTTCTTGTAAATATAAGAAGCACTCCCATGTAAATATTGGTACCTAGTTTTTGGCCAAAACTTTTTGTTTTCAAAAATCCCAAAAACATTTGCAAAATTAAAATACCAAAAACATTTGAAAAAGCTCTTGAAAAATACAAAAAATGCATATGCAACATCTTTTCAAAAATCCATAAAAAGTTCAAAATCTTTATTGCATCACAAAAATATTTTCTGCATAACATTTGCATAGCATGAGCATTTTTCAGATTGAGTTTGATAGTTGAAGAAGTCTAAATAAAATACGGAGATTGGAGCTTGATTGGACCTTAAAATCTACTTAATAATAGGAACCTTATAGGAACTGGGTTTGAGGTACTTCAGGTCTAGTGACTTAATTCATTGAGGATCATGAGACTTAGTTCAATGGATTCTTGACTGCCTAAGTAGGGTATTTCGGAACATACGCACCACTCTTGTCGATAATGACCTAACTTGGACACCTGCACCTTTCACATGGCTCAGCTCAGTTGGAGTGGTGAGGGGGGCGGATTTGTCGGTATGAGACACACACAAGTGGAAACACTTGTCCTCCTCTAGGGAGGGAAGTGCACCCCAACCCGTCCAGTGATGGGGAATTCTGAAGACAGGAGAGTGTGGGTTGTAATAAAGCTTCAAAAGAGGGATAGTCTACTGGCTCAAGAGGAAAAACTCCCTTTGTAAATGCTGTTGTGAATAGTATTCCAAAAAAAATGGGCAGGCCTGTACAAAAATAAAATGCATGCAAAAGTATGTACACATTTTGTAAAGTCAATAAGCAAGCTTGAGTACCAAAAGTCAAATCATGTGAGCCTGCAGCTGGGTGACTTGACTACACTGGTCTTGCATCCTAGGATAGGTAGCTACACTGGCTATCGTCCATTCTTCTCTTCACCCCCTCCTCTTGAGCTGGTTGCCACTTGAACTTAGAAGGGAATACCCTGCTCCTTGAGGAAGAAGTCATTGGATTGGGGAATCATTAGGTTGTCATGCTGGAGAAGTCCGTCTTCTTGACATTCTAGTTGGGGAGAGCCACTATCACTTACACTGTACGAGTCAGCTTCATAGTCGTAAGGGTTTGTGTATGAGTTGAGATATTTCTGACCTGGCTATTGAGGAGATTTGAGCAGAGTTTTGGGCTTCTCGGAGGCTGTTGGCCTCCAAATCCGGTTCTCATTAAGGTTCCGCCCGCACTAAAATTCCAAAGGTCCGACTTAAGCTCCAGATTTTGTGAAGACAAGTTTGATAATTAAACTAAATCCAATTTTTCCTTTTACTTTTCTTTGTTTTTCTTTTCTACACTTATTGCATAAGTGTTTGCTAGGGACTAGCAAAGGCAAAGTATAGGGGGATGATGAATCCACATTTCATCATCTTTATTCTGTCATTTTGGCCTCAAAAACCCTAGTAAATACATATAAATACCCTTAATTCATACATTTTAGCATCCATGTATGTGTGTGTAAATAGTGTATAAAATATTGTTTTTAAAGCCAAAATTATAGAATAAAGAAAAGAAAAGAAAGAGAATAAAATATTGTAAATATTTTTTGACCCGAAACCCCGAGACATGGGCATCTTGATGGTCAGGTCGACAAGGAATAAAGTAGGGGGAGATAAGGGCCAGAATTCCTTTACTTGATCCATTCTTTTATTCATTTTGGGACCTATTTTTAGTTCCACTTTTTATACTTCAAATAAAGAAACCTTGTACATGAAAGCTGTAGATAATTAAATAAAGAAAAATACAAAATTGATTTCACTCAAAAATATTATACAGATAAAAAGTTATGATCTGAATAAAAATCCAAAATACCAACTTCCCAGACCTGTATCTTGCAAATAAAAACATGAAATGCATCAAAATCACCTTTAATTGTATATAATATTAAATAATCTATTTAATGATGGTGATTTCGTATTTGGCAGAGCTACGGTTTGAAAGTTGAGTTTTGGACCCCTATTGTATACTTGTACAGATTAAAATATTCATTTTATTATCTATTCATCATTTTTCATAATTTTATATTTTTATAATTTTGTAAATATTATTTACAATATATTTGTACATGAAAATCAGAATAAAATCCTAAATAAAATACAAAAATAAAATACTTGTATATAATACATAGGTATAATACCAATGCACAAACCTATATAATTGATACTTATATTTTATTAAGTGTACAAAATACCTCAGAAAAATAAAATAAAAATATATTTAAGTGTATAAAAATATTTTATAAATATATAAAATAATTAACAAAATAAATAAAAAAATACACAAAATAAAAATAAATTATAAAAATATGTAGAAGAATATACCTATATAGGACATAAAAGTAACTTGTAATTATATACCTTATAAAAATAAATAAAAATCACCGTAAAATTCTTTATAAAATAAGAAATATTGTTTATTTTATAACCTAAAATAAATAAAATCATTTACTATTTTTATTTCAAATTTTCAAATATTTTTGACCGGCATTTTTCTGATTGGTCCACGTGGACCAACCAGCGTTCGTCTTTGGTTGACCTCGGTCAACTCCCTGACTGAGGCCTGCCAGCTTCTGATACCCAAGATTTTTGCCCAATTTCACGCATTTTTCAAGCCAAATCTCTGCATCTTCCGACTTCGACCTCTTCTTGGGAATTCTTCCCTGATCACCACTGAGCCACGCCATGCATCCGGATCACGCCATATCTTCATCATGCGCGCGTGCTCTTGCTCCCAAAATCACGCCACCACCTTGTACATAATAGACCCGCCACCTTCAAGCTCCTTTTTGAACCCCTTCGGACCAAAATTTGCCCCTCCTTTCGAGTGCACGTGCAAGCTAGAGTGACAAGCTACCTCCAGGGCCCGTTGGTGAGTCGCGACGTGGACCAGGGCGGTCTCCATCACCTCCGGCATACCTCGCTGTCGAGGTCTCCTCCTCTGGTTTCCGACCATCGAGGTATACCCCTTTTCCCCTTCCTTTTTGCTTCTTTCTATTCCCTGTAGTTCTAGGATCATTTCCCCCCTTAGATCTTCGAGTTCCGTTCACTGAATCACCCAATCGAACCCCCTCGCCGGTGCGCACCTCCGGCCGAAAATCCAAGTCACCGCTCCACCTTCATCCGACCACCGTTGCACCTCTGCGGGGTCCAGGCAGTTTGCCCTAGACCCTCTTACCCCTTTTTGCAGGTCAAAGCACCAGGGGACCATTTTTCGTAGTTCGCCAGAGATACCTGGAGCTCCAAGCTCCGCCTCCTTCGCGCCAGCACCACAACGCTCCTCCGATGAACCTGGGTACTCCAGCACCTAGCCTGACCTCCCAGGAGCACCCTGGCCATTTTGCACGCTTCCAGACCGCTGGAGGCCCGAGATCGAGCTCGGGGAAGTTCGCCTCGTCGGCGTTCGTCCCTATTCTTCCACCTCGCTTCTCCGTCGTTCGATCAGAGGCCCGCTCCAGTTCGATCAACAGCCGTCCGATCTAGGCCCGCATTGACCGTCAATCTCCTTGCCAGGTCTGATTCAGGTCGCTCATCGTCGAACCATCATCGCGCGTTGTGTGTGCGCCACGTGGACAAGTAAGAGGCTCTCCGTCGTTCGATCGCACACATGTTGGGTATTTTGCACTTTCGACCCAACCATTTGGTGTATTTCATTTTAGTCCATAAACTTTCATTTGTAGTTTAAATACTTCTGTAATATTTGTATATTGGCCCCCGTACTTATAATATTCGCATTTAGGTCCTGTCCACATCACCTCACGTGACCCGTGCACGTGGGGTAGTGGGCCTTTTACAAGGACCCCCCTAAGGTTTTTTTATTTCAGTTCAGTCCAGAAACTCTTCATTTATGTTGTAATATTTTGGTAAAATTGCATGTGAGCCCCTGGAACTTTATAAAATTACAAAAATACCCCTGCCAGGTCACGTGCCCGTGTAGGTGAGTTTGGACATTTTGCAGAAACCCCCTCCGGGTTTGGGTATTTATATTTAGTCCAGAAATTTGTGTTTAACATTATATATTTTTGGAAAAATTGCAAGTAGGCCAATGGAATTTTGTGTATTTACGCTTATGCCCTTGCTAGTATTGTATTTTTGCGTGGATGTTTGCATTTATTTCATGCATCATTTAACTCGAGAAATTACCAAAAAATAACATAAGCTGATGTTGCATTGTAGTTTAATGCCATATTTTTAGTTTGCATTTTTATTGCATTTGTATATTTATTAAAAATAAAAAATATGCATTTTCATCCCTATCTACATTAGAAAATACATAAAAATTATAAAAAGTCTTTGAAAAATTCCAAAAAAATTATATTTCGTGTGTTTTAGTTTATTTTATTTTCTAACCAAAAATCCCTAAAAATTATAAAAGAAACCCCCTAAAAATAGCAAAATTCTCAAAATCTTCATAAAAATCTAAAAAATCATAAAAACTCAAAAAAATGTGTTTTCTATCTCTAAAATTTCCTTATCTTATTATCTATCTATAAAAATTAATTTGAAAATTTCCAATCCTGTTTGCTATTGTATTTCTATATTTTTATCTCAAATATATATTGCATTCACTGTTTACTAGTATTTTTATTTTAAAAATACCAAAAAATTAGGAAAAATCTAGATGAAAACATAAAAACATTGGGAAAATATAAAAATCACAAAAACATTTTATTTCCTGTATTTTGAGTATTTTTCCTTATTTTTATCTCTCTCTTATCTCTAGTGTATATATATATATCCCTTATATATTATATCTTTATTAAGAGAACAAGAATATAAAAATACAAAATATAAAAAGAAAATAGAAAATTAGAAATTAAAAACCAAAATATAAATTATAAATTAAAAAGAAAAAATATATTTAAAATAAAAAACCTACCAAAAATAGCACTTGTAGGCATTTGACCACTTTCATATTTTAGCATTACTACCTTATTCTATCATGTCTACTCCCTGTGTTCGAAACTCTATACATACTTGCACTATACACACTTATTGTAGAGTTATAATAAATTTTAGGGATATTTACACCCATAACCCTGAGTAGTTCCGTAATTACCCCAGGAACCCTCGATAAATCATAATTACATGAGTAACCCCGAATAATCCTTAACCCTTACATGACATAACCCTGTGTTATGTTCCGTTTGGTATGGCCGTTAGACTTGACGGTTTCCGTGAAAAAAAAGACAATATTGTCCATAATACTCCTTATTTACAAATCATGCCACCTCCAGCACATGGCCTGGCAACCCCCACCCAATGCCCCCGCACACCAACCTGAGAGTGGAGGACGAGCTTCCCACCCACGCCTCTGACCCCCCGCCCACCGACCCGGTCGTGGAGGAGGAGCCACCCGCTCGTGCCGTCGACCCCTGCTCATCGACCAGAGCTTCCCGCCAATCGACCCGGGCGTGGTGGAGCCGCCCACCCACACCTCCGACGCCTGCCCACCGACTCGAGCTCCCGCCCACCCTCTAGCCCAGGCGACCTGAGCTCCCCCGACCCTCCGGCCACCCTCTAGCCCTGGTCGGGACCCCCCCCCCCAAACCCGAGCTCCCCTGCCCACCCTTCTGCACAGGTCGGCCCCGATCTCCCTCTCCTACCCGCCCGGTGGGGCTGAGGCTTGCAGGTGGTGGGATGAGGCGGGGGCTGGAGGAGGAGGAAAGAGAGGTGGTGGCAGAGGTTGAAGGGGAGGGGGCTGGAGGAGGAGGAAGAGGAGGGGGTGGTGCTGGGTGGCGGAGGTCGAAGGGGAGGGGGCTGGAGGAGGAGGAAAGAGAGGTGGTGGCGGAGGTTTAAGGGGAGGGGGCTGGAGGAGGAGTAAGGGGAGGGGGTGGTGCTGGGTGGCGGAGGTCGAAGGGGAGGGGGCTGGAGGAGGAGGAAAGAGAGGTGGTGGCGGAGGTTTAAGGGGAGGGGGCTGGAGGAGGAGGAAGGGGGTGATGCTGGGTGGCGGAGGAGGTCGAAGGGGAGGGGGCTGGAGGAGGAGGAAGGGGAGGGGGTGGTGCTGGGTGGGTGCTCCTGCAGGTCGGCCGGGGGAGGGGGTTTGGATCATGATGGGGGCTCTCGCAGTCGGGTGCGCGGGGCTCGGTGCAGGGGGGGAGATCTTCTTGCAAGCAGGTGGTTCGGCGTCGGTGGGGGGGGGGGTGGGGGGTGGAGGAGGAAGATGGAGAGGGTGACGTGGTCGGCCGGGGTGGGGGCGGGTTGGAGGAGGAAGAACGAGGGTGGGTTTTTTTGTTTTTTTTTATTTTTTGATTAACTGCAGCCGTTAGATGCTGGATTGGTTAGATAAACTCACTACTCGGGTTGAGTTAATGATCAAAACTAACGGAGGGTTATGTGTGTAAGACGGAGTACTTATTCAAGGTCATATATGTAATTCGTGTTTATCGAGGGTTTCTGGGGTAATTACCATATTACTCAGGGTTATGGGTGTAAATATCCCTAAATTTTAACTCCACATTTACTTTCATTGCTTGATTTGATTGTCGTGGGTTAATTATTAGTTGTAGTCGGGATTTACCGAGGGTTGCCACAACGACTTTGCCACCGCCTTGTGTGAGGCATTTTAGACCTTCGTGATTCTCGCTTCATGAAATACCCATTAGGAAAGCAGAAGAATTCTTTCCCTGCGAGATATCTCAAGCACTTTATCAATGAATGGTAGGGGGAAACTGTCCTTCTTTGTAGCTAAACTCTTGTGCCTATAGTCAACACACACTCCAAGATGTCGGTACCCGAGTAAAGATCTCCTCTCCTTGGTCATTTTTAAGCACAGTGAGCCCTGATTTCTTTGGAACCACATGCAGAGGGTTCACCCATTTTGAGTCGGAGATGTGATAAATAAAATCTGCTTCACACCACTTCATGATTACCTTCATAACTACGTCCCAAAGATTAGAGCTTAATCTTCTATGAAATTCTCATGATGATTTGCAATCATCTTCAAGATGTGTATGCTGTGAACATAAGGTTGGATTTATCCCTCGAAGATCGTATACTTTCCAACCAAGTGCCTTGTTGTTTTTTTCTAGAACCTTGAGAAGTTGAGATTCCAGATCCGAAGTCAACCTGTTGCTGATGATGACGAGATACATATTCTCTTCACCCATAAGGAATGCGTACTTCGAGCCTATGGGAGTTGTTTGAGGTAATGTAATTGTAGAGTTAGCTCCATGGTTACTTCGGAAATAGTACTGGTAGATGGCTAATCTACTTGAATCAATGAGGTGGTGTCCACATCTGTCACTTATGGCTCTGATATAAAGGTAACGAACATGTTTGCAATGAACTCTTTATGTTCAATTTAACTTGAATCTTCTTTGAACATAATGATCAGTGACTCAGATTCTAACTCATTTTCCCAGTATGCAGGGATGCATGACTGACTATGATATACAGGTCCTCCTCAGAAGAGGAGATTTCTTATGTCAAAATATCATTTTAAGATATGCATAATTCTCTGATCTGCTCAATTTTGTTGCAATCTTCAGCTACTGATTCTGGCTTCCCACCATTAGATGCAGCTTTCAGCTCGCTAATCATATCAATAGTGATTAGATCATTGTTAGAGTGAATGTAATCTTCCCAGACTCATAGTCAATGATAGCTTTGGTAGTTTGAAGGAAATGTCAGCCAAGAATGATAGGAGTCTGGAGTAACAATTCAGGTAAGTCCTTGTCTAGGACCAAAACCCACCGGAAAGGCGTGTCCTACACAATCACGATAATATCTTCCATCAAACTCTTGGGCCACTTGATGGATCGATCCATGCATATATTGCAAGATCATTTGGGTTATCTTAAGTGCTCTAGGCCCAAATTCTATCAGTAGTATGAGGTTGATTGAAGATTCACTATCAAGAAGAGTTCGCAAAAAAACTTGATCAAATATCTATCATATGATGATGGGTATAAAGGATATGGGATAATCATTAAGCGCATCACGGAAGCATGAACGTCGTATCGAATACGACGAAGAACGACTAGTCGAACTGGTTGTTATATGCAGCGGAATTTAAAAAAATTTTCATGCGATGAAACCACATGAACCAAGAACGATTCTCAGATCGTTTCATCTAGAACTACAACAAGTATAAAGGAATACCTCTTGACGCGTGGTTGATCGAGTCTCTACAAAAAAAGACCTCCTGATTCAAGTCCGATCGTTGGAGAAGATGCTTGCGAGTGCGGGGATGAGTCACGTGATCCTCGCAATCCAACAGGTTGATCCAAGCATGGTAGACTCCTGATCTCGTCGTACGAGATCGAACGCCTTCTTTGCAAGCATAGCACTCCAAAGTAGATGGAGAACTGAAGAACATTGTGGCGGCGGCGCAGTGGCGATGGCGACAACGTAGCTTTCCTCTAGGGTATTGGTGGTCGGCCACCAAGGAGAGAGGGAGAGAGTTGACGTGTAGAATGAGAGAGAAGAGAGAGATGTGCTTCAAAAGTGTAACCTAGAAAGCATGGTATGTCTCTCTATTTATAGGGTTTTGGGATCCATGGATCTCAATCCATGGGACACATAAAATCAATGGATGAGATTGATTTATGTTTAATCCAATGGTCAAGATTGTTGTTGGTAAAAGCCAACAACTAATAATCTAATTTAAATAAAATATATTTAAGGATAGATTAGCATGGAGATTACTCTCCATAAGGAAAGGGGGGGACGGCTACCATATTCCTTGTGGGAATTCGTAGTCGTCCACCATGTCCTCATGGTGGAGGAAATCTCATGTAATATCATGAGATTGCATATCTCCATGAATTTCTCCCATAATCTCCAACAACTTTTGTTGTGATTTATTCTTTAAAAATAATTCATAATTAATTTTGAGAATATTGCAATCTTATCATTGGAATTTAGTGAATCATATTCACAACCGAAAACAAAATATAATTTACATTTTCAATTAATTACACAATGTGCATCCAATACACATTAATAATTAATTAACAAATATAAATTATAATTAACTCTCTCTAATACATCATAAATCACATTTATAATATGTTATGAATAATTGAATATTGCTATCCACATTATTCTTATCCATAATAATTAAATCACATTTAATTATATTGGATAATTTCCACATACATTAAGATAATTAAATCACATTCAATTATCAATTTCTTAATGCTTAGATCTATGGAATTATTCTTGAACCCTTTCAAGAATAATGCGATTTCTCCGCAGATACTTGGAGATAAGGACATGGTGATTGTATTGTTGCATATATAGTGACTTGGATGTTGAGATCACATCTCAAATCTAGATCTCAGGGACCTCCCATAGATGCTTGATTAAATCAAGACCGTAAATCTAATCTTCTCATTGTAATTGAATCTCATTCAGATCAATGTCCAGTACATGGACTAAGATTAGGTCACTTCTCTACTGAGAGGAGTCACTAAAATCCAAACCTATTTCATCACTCCCTCGTAATGGAAGCATCATGGTTATACAATCGTTTATGATCACATCACCCTCAAGTATTCCCAACACCTGTACATCCTGCATACTGGAAGACATAATCATCCTGAAGATATAGATCACTTTCATACTGTCATATTCATGGTTTGATAACTAAGTTTCTCAATCTTGGTCTTTGGGATTTGGTATAGATCATATGCTTTCACAAAGCATATATCTTACCTTCAAATTCATGTCATGCTTCCAAAGCATGACGACCATGCATGGAATTTGATCAGTCCCAATACCTCATGAGTGAGCTCATGTCTCCCGGTTCACAAGTGAACCTGTATGATCCCTTCGAGAGATCGTATTACTCATATGTCTTTACATGCACACCATCTCGTCGGTGTATAGACCTTGGTTAGGTTATCAACCTATTGGTCTGCGAAATGTACACACTCAGACATATAGCAACACATCTGTCTCAGGACAGAGGATGTGTGCCTATGTTGTGACAGCATTCAACACAGGACTTTGGTTATCTCAATCTCATTAAATCAACCCATTGACTCAAATAATCTGACACCTCCGAATCACTATTCCCATGCAGAGGACCTGCATCAAGAGGTCGGTCAGATATCAGCCTAATGAGAAAGGATTGCCATCTCCTGCTTAGGCTGGAGATCATCACTTGACAATCATTTGATGATGCTTGATGAGTCCTCTATCTAACTCCTTAGATATTCATCCAAGCATCAACCTCTATGATTCAATCAATGAATCAACAGCTGTATGATTATCAAGTTGGTCATGGTACATAACCCTTATTGTACAGAGGGACCTTATATGTAAATTAGTTATTCTTCATTTCAGATCAGGGAATGACATTCGCAATAACATTTATTGCATAATGGCTCACCGTAGGCTCGCATGTCCAACAATCTCACACTAGCCCAAAGAGCCATTAACGGGTTAATCTTTAAACCCACGCTCATGTGACAATCATAGGCTATTTGAAAAAATAGCTAGGTAAGCTGATCAGTCACTCTGTTTACGAGAGACTATGCCATGTCCTTTTACGGCACTTGCATATCCTCCAGTAATAGTGCTCGCATCTAATGCGAATATTGCATCTTATGCAACCAATACTCAATCTTGTCAATTATAGTGTCCTTGACACTACATCTTAAATTATAATAAATATTATAACCAGTATTCCCATTATCCTTATCAGAATACCTTTGTTCCCGGATATCTCTATCTTCAAAGGTATCTATAGTTAAGACCCTTATAGATCACTATCTACAAGGTCTTAAACTTTTGAATATAAGACTTTTGAGATCACTATCTCTAAGTTTCATCATATTTGAAGATATTGTTATTACTGCAATCAAGTGTTTTATCTCCATAGTATGATTAGTAACAATTTACTACTCCCACTGCATGGCAGACATCTGACTCTTGTATACATCTAGCATACACTCAGCTTCTCGTAACTGATGCACAGGTGCAAGCAGTTCTAGCATTCACTTCCTCAACTCTTTGAGGTGCTATCCCTTCAGATAGGACACTACCACATCTTAAGGGTAGGAAGCCTTTCTTGGAATTCTCTAGAAAATGGGATATGTCCAAGGTGTATTACTAATGTGACAATCCCAATACCCTCTTCTCTTTGCTTCTGAACATCTTCAGAACTAAGATCTAAGAGATATCCTTGAGATCATATCTCAATGTATGGAATAGCCAGTCTATAAAATACTTATTATTATCCTTGTATCATTCCAAATGATCAGGATATCATCTACGTATAGCACGATGAACACAATGGCACTCCCACTAAGCTTCACATGGTACATCAAGATACTATCTGAAATCATAACATTTATGAATTCATTAGATCCAATGTTCCAACTACAAGAAGCTTATTGGAGTCCATAGATGGAGTTTTTTAGCTTGCACATCTTGCTTTCCTCAACTATGAAGCCCTGGGGCTACTTCATGTGAATATCCTCAGAGAGGTATTCATAGAGGAATGTAATCTTGACTCACATCTTGAAGATGTCATAGTCAAGTTGCGTAGCTATAGTTAGTAATATTCTGATGGGTTCAAGCATGGTCACTGAAGAGCATGTCTCATCGCAAGCGATGTCTTCTCTTCGGTATGCAGCTCATGGCTACGAACCGTGCTTTTGAAGGTCTCTACCTTCTCATCAGGATCCCTCTTTCTCTTGAAGATCCATTTACACCTTAATGGACCTTACCCATATAGATGGATCCTCGAGGGTCCATATACAACACTTGTATATGAAGTCTACATTAGACTTTTATTTCTAACATCCATCTTTCCATGCCATGATCCTCAGGAGCTTCATCACATGAAGTTCGATCATTGTCAGATTTCTGTGAACATGGAATTCATCCTTAAACTTATTTGAAGAGGTATTAGTGGTTCATCTTTAATTGTCCTTTTAGTTTCCGATTTTAGGAGCCTCATTATCTTTTCAAGATTAAATGAGTTCCTTTACTTCATTTTCATTTTGATTCTCAAGAGAGTCATCCTTTAAGAATCACATTCTCAGAGATGAGATCTTTTAAGAATCTCAAGGTCATAAAGTGGGTATCCAATACCATCCTATATTTTCCTAATGAAGTAGCACTCTCCAGTGTCTGATTCCAGATTACTTGCATGGAACCTTATTAAGGATATATATTGTAGTCTCTACTACATATATACCTTGGAAACTAATAGATAACTATGCTAATATTCATCATTGATCATATCATGTCACACATGATCCAATTGTATCTCCCTACAACTATTATTGAGTTTAGGTTTATTAGGAGGAGTGAGATAGAAATGATATTCATATCTCTATAAGGTATTCTATGAATTCATCTAATAGGTACGGACTACCTTGATTAGATCAAATTTTAATCTTTCTTCAAACTTTGGTTCTAAACCAAAATTGTGAAATATATGAACATTTCAAAGGTTTCTAAGTGAAGAGAAGAAATCTCATATCACAAATAATCATCCATCGATATCACATATTCACAATGTTTATTCTGATATAGATGATTCACATACATCAATGTGTATGAGATCTTGAATATCTTGACATCTTACACCATTCAAAGGAAGGGTGTATTGGACATTTTTACTTTTGAATACAATATTCACAAGTATGTAAGTTTTGAACCTTTAGACAATCTAAAGTTTCATCTCTTATTAGTCTATTGATCACATTAACAAACAAATATCCAAGGCTTGATGTCAGATCATTGTCAAATGATCTTCATTCTCATATTGATCTTTTAAGGTTTAATTTCAGTATTAGAAATGTTAATGAACCATTCATTAATTTTCTAATTTAGTAGAGCTCTCCAGATGTCAAATTACTATCTGAAATATATCCATCATAACTCTTTGTGAGAGGTCTATTCCAGAATTCATATTTATTTCCAACATTTAGAAATAAACAATGAGTGTAATCTAATGTCTTGGTCATAGAGACATCCTCTAAGACTAAGGGCTCCCACTGAAAATATGAAGTCTATTGATCCAATGAAAATTGTTGCAACAATTGCATCAATTCCAACATGGATGACCATTAAATCTTAATATCAAATTTCTAATCTTCTATGCAACCAATTGCAAGTGTCATTAGAAGATTGAGATACAATTATTAGACTTTATCTTATCAAATAAGAAAGTTAATTTCAATGATTATATGTAGATTATTCCAATGCACTATCCGAGTCCTTCTCTAAGGATTCTAGGTAGATTTGATAGTCATACTATCAACACATCAGCTTATTACAGTGTTGGCATTTATCCAACTCATTGGATTTCATATGGAAGTCACAGAAGCACAGTCAACTCTTTGACTTTCATTCTCACATGGGTCAGACCCACGCTTCCAATATGCTCCCTTTATCTATAAACAACCATTGCTTTAGACAAAGGATCTCTTATGCTGAATTCAAAAAAAAATCAATATAAGAGCATTTCAACATTTGTACATGCTTCATTCAATTCATACAATATGAATATTCTGATGCTTCATGAATGACTAGAGTATAGATAGTAGAATGATGACACTCGTCATATCTACATCCATCTAAACTCTTTAAAAAAATTGGTTCAGGTAGTTACTCAAACAATTTTGAATACATCATCTCTTATAGAGCTACCATTCTGCAAGATGTAGAGAACCACATCCTTTATGATTAAATCTCGAGAGCACATATGTATGCCATAACATTTTCTTAGAATTTTATAAGGATTATTTGACACTTGCGATCATCATCGACATGTTACTTCCAAAGTATATTCGATGAGAGATCAAGACTATAGAGACACACAAACCCTAGGGTTGTAGTCCTATTGTCTATTTAATTGTCTCTCCTCATTATTATGAGGAAACTTGCACATCGCAACCACATACAATATGTGTCCAACTGCAAGTACAATATCTTAATCATGGATCCAATCCATGATATTTTACTGGTTATTTTTTAGTATAATATTGAGTGGGTTTAATGAAGAATTATCTGAAATAAGAAATTTGCATAAGTGTTTATATTTACATATATACATATACATATTTTATTTCGATTTAGGAATTTTATATCAAAGTTGTCTTGCCTTGTCAACAATGAAAGTTCATTCCCTAAATCACTTTCAATGTAAGAGATATACTTACCAGTATATCTCAAGCAAGATTTGGGATCTCCTTCCTTATCTTTGTTACATCCCAATAAATGAGAACCTGTAACTCGGATAAAAAGAAGTGGGAATACATTCCGCCTTGCAAGTATAACTTGCATCTCCCAATTCGGTCTTTAACACCCGATCCCACCACCCCTAAGGTGATGTTGACCTGTTATTAATTGAACCAACTGTCAACAGGAATACAACTCGCTATGCACAATCCAATATCGCCCCAATAATATGAAGACATGATATTGGGGTCACTACGCATATGTACTTACTCTTTCGAGAAGCGAAGAGCCCAATCCAAATGGATCGTATGCAGGATCTGTCACTTCGGATAAGCGTCTCCTACATACAATATCTGGTGACGGAACCCTTCACCTTGACGGGAGACCATGGATGTCACTTATGTGATCCTCCACCTCTTATTCAAATTTTAATTAATTATCATGAATCATATTCACATAATTAATTCTTCCAAGGGAAATACACATCTATTTATAATAGAGTATTTTTAATTAGATATAATTAACTTAATCATATTAAATTAATTACCAATTTAATTTAATCAACAAACTTGATTTTACTTGAATATATGGTATTATCTCAAAGTAAGTATTAATTCAGATTTTAATAATTAGAAAAATACATCATGATCTCTTAGACATCATTCGTTCCCTACCCGTTGTCATGGCCAGTACCGACGGGAGTGGGACGGACCGCAACCGGTGCGACCCGCTACCCCAGCGATCCCCAACAAGACACCATATCCGCCACGGGAAAAAATAATGCTAAGTAAATCACTTTGTACTTGAGATGATCATCGGTTATTCAACTAAAATTATACCATATAGTAATAATCAAAACATTTTTTATTATAAGGAAATTTTCTAGACAAATCCCCAATCCTATTCAAGCAAGGAGTTTGATGATTGTGTTACCAATTATGATGTAGATCAAATATAATCAATTTAATTGTTGAGGCCAAGTCAATTAAGGAAATAATAATCATTCAATATTTCTAAAATATTTTCCATAATTATTTCATGAAATTAACAATTAATTTCACTAATTGACAATCACATGGTTCTTGATTCGGAATGTAATTTCAGCAGTGACCCCTATTTACTAAAATTAACATATCTCGACCAATTTAAATCCAAATTAGATAAAATAAATTTTTAAATATTGCTAATTTGATTTAGGACAGAACCTAAGTGATATTTCACGCATTTCTAGGCGGATCAAAATAGTAATTAACTCATTAATCATGTTAAGATTCGCAGTTCCCGCAACAGTGAATACATGTTCATTAAAACAATCATATCTCGAGCAAACGGAATCCAAATTATGTAAACTCAGATCCTATGATTTCCTTATTTAATGAGTAACAAAATACAAGTGATTAATTCGTGTTTAAACATTTTAAACAGGGTCGAATTTATTCACTAAACAGATGTAAAAAAATCAAATGCGACAAAAACTTTCGCGACCTTACCGAACCCAAGTTGTCCTAGGTTCATGGATCGTATCCAAAACCTTCAACCTGACTCTGATACCACTTGAAGGATATAGGATAGTCCTCAAGCGCATCGCGGAAGCATGAACGTCGTATCGAATACGACGAAGAACGACTAGTCAAACTAGTTGTTCTATGCAGCGGAATTTAAAAAAAATTTCATGCGATGAAACCACATGATCCAAGAATGATTCTCGGATCGTTTCATCTAGAATGACAACAAGTATAAAGGAATACCTCTTGAAGCGTGGTTGATCGAGTCTCTACGAAAAGAGACCTCTTGTCTCAAGTCCGATCGTCGGAGAAGACGCTTGCGAGCACGGGGATGAGTCGCATGATCCTTGCAATCCAACAAGTTGATCCATGCACGGTGAACTCCTGATCTCATCGTACGAGATCAAACACCTTCTTCGCGAGCATAGAACTCCTAAGAAGATGCAGAACCTAAGAACATCATGGCGGCGGCGCAGTGGCGATGGCAATGACGTAGGTTTCCTCAAGGGTTTTGGTGGTTGGCCACCAAGGAGAGAGGGAAAGAGTTTACGTGTAGAATGAGAGAGAAGAGAGAGATGTGCTTCAAAAGCATAACCTAGAGAGCATGGTATGCCTCTCTATTTATAGGGTTTCGAGATCCATGGATCTCAATCCATGGGACACATAAAATCATTGGATGAGATTGATTTCTGTTTAATCCAATGGTCAAGATTGTTGTTGGTAAAAGCCAACAACTAATAATCTAATTTAAATCAAATATATTTGACATGACAAATATAATTCAATCCTAAATTAGATCAAGCAATTAAAGAGAGATTAGCATGGAGATTACTCTCCATAAGGAAAGGGGGGGGACGGCTACCAAATTCCTTGTGGGAATTGGTAGCCGTCCACCATGTCCTCATGGTGGAGGCAATCTGATGCAATATAATGAGATTGCATATCTTCATGAATTTCTCCCATAATCTCCAACAACTTTTGTTGTGATTTATTCTTTAAAAATAATTCATAATTAATTTTGAGAATATTGCAATCATACCAATGGAATTTAGTGAATCATATTCACAACCCAAACAAAATATAATTTACATTTTCAATTAATTATACAATGTGCATCCAATATACATTAATAATTAATTAACAAATATAAATTATAATTAGCTCTCTCTAATACATCGTAGATCACATTTATATTTATATTATGAATAATTGAATATTGCTATCCACATTATTCTTATCCATAATAATTAAATCACACTTAATTATATTGGATAATTTCCACAGACATCAAGATAATTAAATCACATTTAATTATCATTTTGTTAATTCTTAGATCTATGGAATTATTCTTGAACCCTTTAAAGAATAAAGCGATTTCTCCGCAGATACTTGGAGATAAGGACAGGGTGATTGTATTGTTCCACATATAGTGAATTGAATGTTGAGATCACATCTCAAATTCAGATCTCAGGGACCTCCCATAGATGCTTGATTAAATAAAGACCGTAAACCTAATCTTCTCATTGTATCTGAATCTCATTCAGATCAATGTCTAGTACATGGACTAATATTAGGTAACTTCTCTACTGAGAGGAGTCACTGAAATCCAAACCTGTTTCATCACTCCCTCGGAGTGGAAGCGTCATGGTTATACAATCGTTTATGATCACACCACCCTCAGGTATTCTCAACATCTGTACATCCTACATACTGGAAGACATATGATCATCCTGAATATATAGATCACTTTTATACTATCATCTTCAGGGTTTGATCACTAAGTTTCTCAATCTTGGTCTTTGGGATTTGGTATAGATCATATGCTTTCGCAAAGCATATATCTTACCTTCAAATTCATGTCATGCTTCCAAAGCATGACGACCATGCATGGAATTTGATCAGTCCCAATACCTCATGAGTGAGCTCATGTCTCTCAGTTCACAAGTGAACCTGTATGATCCCTTCGAGAGATCGTATTACTCATATGTCCTTACATGCACACCAGCTCGCCGGTGTATAGACCTTGGTTAGGTCATCAACCTATTGGTCTGTCAAATGTACACACTCAGACATATAGCAACACATCTGCCTCTGGTCAGAGGATGTGTGCCTATGTTGTGACAATATTCAACATAGGTCTTTGTTTATCTTGATCTCGTTAAATCAACCCATTGACTCAACTAATCTGACACCTCCGAATCACTATTCCCATACAGAGGACCTGCATCAAGAGGTCGGTAAGATATCAGCCTAATGAGAAAGGATTGCCATCTCCTGCTCAGGCTGGAGATCATCACTTGATAATCATTTGATGATGCTTGATGAGTCCTCTATCTAACTCCTTAGATATTCATCCAAGCATCAACCTCTATGATTCAATCAATGAATCAACAGCTGTATGATTATCAAGTTGGTCATGGTACATAACCCTTATTGTAAAGAGGGACCTTATATGTAAATTAGTTATTCTTCATTTCAGATCAGGGAATGACATTCGCAATAACATTTATTGCATAATGGCTCACCGTAGGCTCGCATGTCCAACATGGTACTCTCTTGTCTTTCTTTTTTTGCCGGAGATCACTGATAGCATTCACAGTAGCCATGGTTAATATGCATTCTCTCCTCTACTCCATCTATTTTTCTGGCTTTCATTCTTTGAGGTACATTGTTTCAATCCTTTCTTCACAGTTGACATGTATTCCATGGCTTTCATCTATGGCATTTTCAATACAAGATTTTCAATAGTCTCAACAATGCCAGGGTAGGACGATGCATTTTTCAAATTTATATTTTTTTGGTAGTTTTCATTGCTTCAGGAAAAGGAATATTCACAAGATAAAATGCATTGTTCTTAATTACAGATGTATTTACAGATGGCTAGCCAGAAGATGGACAGCCATACAAAACAGATAAAAACATCTACATTAGTTTGGGCTTTTTCGGACTGGACTAGAAGTGCTGCTAGTGCATACTCCTCTTGGGATCATCCTTCTGGGCTTCAGTTCTTCATTTATTTTTGGAATTTTTCATTTTACTGATTTTTTGTGTATTTTTCTCTTGATGGTGGTGGTGGTGTGTTGGTGCTACTCCTCCATCTTCTTCTTGTATGTCGGACTCTGCTGCTGGACCAACTAATGTAGAAGACAATTCTCAAGATATTGATTTGTACTTCCCCTTGGTTGTGGCTGAGGGCTACAAAGTCCTGCCGCTCCTACGAGTTACTGAATGAGACAAAACATAATATGAAACATCTGACTATGTGGGATCATACTGGATATCATAAATTAGTTGTTTTTTCCTCTTGAAATTATTGAGGTTTGCCTCAAACTATGTGTGAATAGGAATTTTGGTGTTAGTGAGGTCGTCGAGCTTC
The DNA here is from genome assembly GCA_037367405.1 of Ottelia alismoides. Classification (NCBI taxonomy): domain Eukaryota; kingdom Viridiplantae; phylum Streptophyta; class Magnoliopsida; order Alismatales; family Hydrocharitaceae; genus Ottelia; species Ottelia alismoides. The sequence continues at coordinate 555,039 of JAZKJV010008883.1, forward strand.
TGGCACATCTGTGCTAGGCCTTTGACGAGTTGGGCCAAGTTGTCCAAGGATGGGTTCACAGAAGCTACCTTGAATGGTTCAACATGATGACCATGTTGGAATTGATACTGCAAAGGATTGGAAAACTGAGAGTTGTGATGAGGAGAGAGTTGTGTTGATGAAATTGCAGAGGAGGAGGATACTAATTGTGAGAAGCAACTGCGTATTGATGATGCGGTGGCTACTGGCAGTACGACGGCTGCAGGTAAGATTGATTTTTCTCTTCAGGTGTTTGATATGGTGGATACTGATGCTACAGAGGCTTGTGGCTCTGGACAAACCTCCCACCAGAGGGTTTGTGATACGACCTTTTGGCGGATGATTGGCCTTGTTGTGGTCAACTTGGATGGGCCAATTGGGCATCGTTGTTTCAGATGCCACTCACCTCTTGGACTTGGGGTGGTGGTGGGAAATATGGACCTACATATGATGGAGGCTGGAGCTCAGGGTAGTATAGAACAATCTGCTGAGACGGTTGTAGAGGTGTCTGGTTAGGTGCTTGCAAGTAGCATACGTGCTAGACTTGAGGCTGACCTGCACTCGACTGAGGCAGATGTGGTGATGGTAGCTCCTTCGGCTCAGCATGAGTGCTGATTGCCGGTCTTGCAGATTGGACCATTGATGGTGTTGACAAGCTACTTTAGATGCTTGGAAATCTGATCCAGTTTGTCCAGATGATGGGTCCTTTATTTGATCATAAATAACTTCTCAAGGTCATGTGATCTCTTCTCAATAATATCAACTTTGGATAAGAGGTTAGAGCTCACATCCCTTTCCACTTCATTGGATGCTATCATTTTGACGGGCTTGTGGTTGATCCATGGTTGTCTTGGTATGCTTGAGATAAGGATAGAGCGACCTCTCCTTTGGCCATCTCTTCAAAATTTTTCCAGATGATGTCCTCATCCTTGTTAAAGTGAGAGCCACCACATGCAACACAAGAGAAATACGAAGTAGTTAGATTTCAAATAAAATAAAATATTTTTAGTGGTTTTTAAATTTTTAGAATTTTAGTTTTGAATAAAGCACACATGCACTAAAATAAAATAAAGTAAACACAATAATATTTTTGGATTTTTCTAAATAACCAAAAATAGTCAGAAAATTAAAATAAACATATTTTTGGATTTTCTTATCTTTAAAGTGCTTTTCGTAACTTTCTTGGATTTTTCAAAGGTCTTTATGATTTTATAAAAATAAAATAAGGTTCAAAACTCAAAACAATGCACAATGAGGACTAAATTGCAAATTAAAAATATTAATATGCCCTAAAGTCCTGACTAGCAATTTTATGATAAAATATAAGTGAAAAGCTACAAACACAAACTGAAATTGCAATTTTTAGGTTTTTCCCCTTAATTTTATATGATTTTCACAAGACTTTAATTCTTTTGTAATTTTTAGGTTTTATGATGAATTTTCAAACGAAATTAATACAGGGAGTAAAACACAAGAAAACGCACTCACAATAATTTTTATGGAATTTTTTAAACTATTTTTCGATTTTTTAGGATTTTTATAAGGCAAACAAGGATGTTAAGGGTTTTTTAATTTTTAAAAATAGAAAATGCAAATAAATCAATCCAAAAAAATTATAGTAAATATTACGCACTAACAGGAGCGAATGGTAAATTTTATGTAACTTTTTGAATTAATTTAATATTTATTAAGTCGAAAACACAACATGTAATTAAGCACAGTTCACAGGGACCTATTTGTATATACTTTAACTCACTGGACCCACTAGATAACACAATATAAAAGTTCAAGGTTAAATCTGCAAATATCTTAATCAATTCAGAAACAAGCTCAATATACGATGCATAGGGTATAAATGCAATTTCTAAAAATTTAACATTCAAGTAGCAACACTATAAAAGTTCAGGACGTAAATAACAAATAACCCATACATCACGTGAGTACACACATGCTTCAGACTCGGATGGATTAAAATGCAAATACCAAAAATTACAAGGTCCAAATTGTAAATGTACTAAACTACAACTTTTTACTTAATGGACTAAATATGAAAACATAAACATGTAGGGCTGATAAAGAAATATACTCAGCAGGGGTACGTGGCACGCGTGGAAGCAGTCGCTATCGTACGGCTCTGATAATCATCTGCTGCAGATCTGACGGCTCGAATCTATCTCGAACGTGGGCGTCATATCTAACAATCCCAAAGATATCACTGTCTGTTGGCTTAGATCGAATCGGGCATGAGCAGGATAATCCAACGGTGGAGAGAGGGTCTTTAAGAACAAGACCCCGAAGAACTTCAACCGAGCATCGGAGGGGATCCGACGCTCCGATGAAGGATCAGAGAAGGTCTGGTTGCGTCGTGAAGCTACTCCGCGTCAAATGGGGTGCTCAGATGGGGGCAGCGACGGCTGGATTTGCATGACGGTGAAGGGGCTCTTGGAGTTGCTCTGTCGGAGAAAATGGGATCCTAAGTAGTCTCCTTGCACGTATCTTGGCCTACAAAGGGTAGAGGGGACTTGGGGCTATGCTTCGGTCCTGGTTATTGCAGGTAGAGATAAGAGAAGCGATAAGGAATGGCTATTTGGGTCTCCGACGAACGCAGGGGATGGAGACCTGACCTAATCTCTCCCTGATGGTCGAACCTCATGGGGAACAGGTCGCGTAAGAAGATGGAGTGAGTGTTGATGGTTCGATCAATGCGGACGAAGATGGGTAATGGGGCTCCGACCAGTGGGTCGGAGTAGAGGTGACGATGGCAGAGCAAAATGGGAAATGTAATCGAAAAGGGAAGTGAGGGTGGAATGGTAGATACCTGAAGGTCCGGATGGTTTCCCGAGCTTCAGACGAAGGTGGTCGATAAGGTCCTGGCCTCGATCGAACTGCGACTGGCTGGGAGGCCGCTCGCGATGGTTCTCCGACCACGAAGGGAGCTACAAGTCTCCAAGCACCTCTGGCGAGTCCTAAGCTTCTCCTCCAACGGCTGTCACTTCGGTGAAGCGGACTGAGGGTCTATGGTGGCGCGAGGGATGAGCTCTCTCTCATATGAGGCGGAGGAGATTATTTATAGGCAAGCCAAGGGTCCAAGAAGATCGAAGGCATTCGCAGAACCCTAGGCAGATCCGGCTGCGCCTACGGATCCGCAAGGATCATGGGAGTTCGAACTTCAATCGGGCCCAGAAATGGAATCAAATGAAGCATCGAGTTGTGCGCTAAAAACTAGAGAAAATGCTCTGACAAAGCACGTGCGACCCGACCCGGCTAGAAAGGAAACATTGACCGGGGTCAACAATCCCAGTTGGACCAATCGGAATCAAAGATTTACAAAAATCAAAAAAAATAAGATTAAAAATAGTAAATGAATTTAAATTAAAAAGTGTATGAAATAAAAAATGATTATTTTTTACAAGTTATTTTTCTATGAATTTTAATTATTTTTATAAAAAATAAAAAAAATGTATATACAATGTAGAATATTATATACATGCATAATATACCTATGTATTATGTACAAGTATTTTTATATTATTATTTTTGCAAAAATAATTTTATTTTATATTTTTTTATTTACAAAAATAATTTTAGGAGTATAAAGTTTTTATTTTATTTTTGCTCATTTTTTAAGTGTGTGAAATAAATAGTGAATGCAACATTTATATTTGTATTTTATACAAAGGTTGGATGATTTTATTTTTATTTTTATTGGATTTTTATATTTATTTTATTTTTATATTTTTCTAAAGCTACAAACAAGGGAATAAAAGAACAAAAAATTGGTTTTATCAAAAATAAATAGATACATAATATGTACAAGTATAGGTGATATGTACAGTACATAACAGACCCTATCTCTCTCTACTTATTTTCTTTTGCGATGAGGTCAAGTCTTGACCTTCTCTTGGGGTTTGAGTCACTTTGTATTTATTCTAAATACATCATTCTTTTTCTTTTTCCTTTCTTCTTTTAGTTTTACACAATACATGCTATATATGCAATATTAACAATGCCATGCAAAATGCTAAGTTATTGTATTTACATGTATTTACAGGGTATTTCGCATCTTAACTCTGATTTTTCTGAATTTTCTCCATTTTAAAGATAATTTAATTTGGTGTACAATTGATTCATCACTCTAAAAGTTGAAAATAGAGCTTTGTTCTTGAGTAATTAGTTGCATATTTCCCCTTATATTACATAATTAGTATTCATGCATGCATAAATAATATCTGCATTTTAGCATTCATATCTTCATTAAATAAGACGTCAAATTCACTTGTAAAAATCACCTGTAAATACGATATTTTTATATACTTTGTACTAACTCCAAATCCAATAAAATCAATCTAAAGTGTATATATTATTAACACATTAAAGAAAAATATCAAAAAAGTACTAACTTGTAAAATTGACCAATAAAACCCAAGTCCAAGTTTGAAACTAGGAACCTTAAAATATGCATCTCTCTCTCATACAGTGTCTGATTTAGGTCTATTCACTTTTAAAGTAATATACATTCAAAGACCATCAAAATGTGATCAATTTCAATAAAATCGGAGATCGTACCCGAAACTTGGGTTTTCGGTTCCTATTGTATATTGTACATATTGAACTTTTTGCCCTTTATTTTATCTTTTTTATTTTCTTAATTGTTAAAAATAAAAAAAATTAGATTAATTTATAAATATTCCTTCCAGATTTTCTCTATTTTTATTTTAATTTTTCTCTTATTTAAAAATGACAAACAATTACAAAAGATAAAAATACGATATTTTATATCTCTAAGGTACCCCAAAAATACTTTCTGTACAGATGACTTCTTTTTACTTTCGATCCTTCACGAAAGTTGTAGATCTTGTTGAGATGAGTAATTTTTTGTTGACCACTTTTTGATTTGAACCCTTTTGTTATTTTTTTATTTTCTTTACATTTAATTTTTTATTTTTCCAGGTGCGGCACGTGGCAGCTCCTGGAGCTGCCACGTGTCACCCTATTTTATTATTATTTATTAATTTCGTATATTATTTTATTATTTTATTTATTTATTTATTTATATTTTACTTTAAATAATTATTTATTTATTTATTTTCTTTTATTTACTTTGATTCCTTTATTTTTAGTAGCCTACTTATTTTATTTATTTATTTACTGTTTTATTTTCTTCTCTTTTACTTCTTCTCCCTTTACTTATTCCCTACTACAAGTCATCAACTTCCCATCTTCCCCTCATCTCCCACCACTCCTCCAACTTCCAGCCCACTTCATTCCCAACTTCCTCCTTCTATTTATTCTCTTCCACTCCATCATTTTTCATCATATGCCATTCTACAAGTGAGAAGAGCTCCAGCTCCATCAAGGTTCCGAGGTTATAGCTCGTCCATTGGTGTTTAGCGACGATGAGTTCAGGAGAGATCCGCGAGCCTTGTTCGCGTAGAATCCCTCTACAAGGGGATTGCCTAGCTTCTTTTATTTTTTTCACTGAATCGGATCGAGGCCACGACGAGAGCCGCACATCGCAGATCCACCTGGCGAAATCACATGTAAGTAATACCTCTCCTTTTCCTTATCATTTTATTTTTTATCTCACAATTTTCTTCCTTGTTGTTCATCAGCAAACACACCACCACAATCACCACAACATAAGTGCCTCATATCATTTTTTACATCATTATCACCCTCATACACCATCACACCACATATTCATTCATTCATATTTTTTCCTATTTACAAAAAAGATTTTGCAAAAAAAATTACAAAGAAAAAAAGGGAAACGTGAATTGGAGGAGGCGGCAGGAGTCACGCCCTCCCCCCTTGCTACCCTCCAGTCCTCTGAGCACCGCCGATCGACAACCGCGGCCAACTGTCATCCTCCAGGCCGTCCTACCAGGCTGCCTCCACCGCCAGAACGCGACCGCGCCTTGCGCCCCTATGCGACTACCGCCTCCGTGCGACGCTCCCGTGCCGCCCTCCTCCGGCCAACGCCGGTGTCGACCATCCCCGAAGCACCTCTAGCTAGCCCGCGTACGGGCGCCCAACCACCGTCGTGCGGCCCTCCATCGATAGGCCCCATCCACCGTTGTCCCTCCTCTTACGCCAACTCGCTCCTCCGTATGCATGAACCACCTCGTCGTGCGCCCTTGACCGCCGCAACTACACCCGCCTTGCCACCGCCTTCGCAGGTCGTGCGCCACAGCACCACGGCTAGACGCCGCGTGCTTGTATCACCACTCCAGATCCCTGCCGTGCGCCCACCTCGCAAACACTCAGCCCTCCGTGGTATTCAACCCGTGTCGCCGACGAGCAGCTTGCTCTGACCTCCAGTCCAGGCTGCCATCGCGACATTGCCGCCGTCCGACTCCAGACCACCCAGCGTCGCCGCATCGCACGACCGCTCCTCGCGTCGCCCGCTTGCTCATCGTGTGCCCACTCTCTGGACACTCCCTAGATGTGCCCTAGAAGGTCCATTCCACCTTTTCATTTTATTATTTTTTGAAAATATTGCATAGTTACCCTTTGAGTTTTTTGAAAATATTGCATAGTTGTCCAAATATCATCTAAAATGTATGTATCTTTTGCATAAAATAAATTCTAGAGTGATATGTGTAATTGATTTTTAATTAAATACATGAATAATATTTTTGTAAAATTTCAAGTCTCTTGGATTGCAAAATAAAATATCTATTTGAAAGAATGTTTCTTCTGGAAAATTTGATTTCGTGTATTTATTAGGACTAAGTAAGCATAATCACTCTATTTTTTGTAAAAAAATTATAAAAAAATAAATAGACAGAAAAATCCAAAAAAATTATTATATCTTCATTTTATCATATTTAACTTCCAATAAAAATTTTCATAATTTTTCCATTTCATTTGCACAAAAAATTGCATAAAACCCCAAAAAAGTTTGCATTTTTCATTGTTGCGTCTTAAGTCCAAAATTCCAAATAAATATATTTTGCATTCGTCGTTGGATTAGGTTTGAAGGAAAAATAACATTTGGCTGAATTTGGATTTAGTAATAAAATAATTGGGCTAAGTTGCTTGTTTTCTTACCTAGTTCATCCATGGTCATGCAATTGCATTTTTATCGCATAAAAAATACAAAAAATCCCACTTGGAAAACCATGAGCTAGTTCATCTAATTTGATCTGAAGTTGTTCCATTTCCTCCTTAAGTCGACCCTGGGGCATGCCCAGGTTAAGAAAACATCAAACCATGCATCAATTAATTCATCAATTCTTCTATCCACGCCGTTAATTTTTGATCGATTCAAATTTATTTGACTGCAATGAAATCGTTAATTCGACACTACTAAAAGGATAAAATTCGGATCAATCATATGGCACCGTTGCTGGGGAGGCAAATGACTTACGATCACTTTAGAAAATTAGATTTATAATTTCCATTCACTCAGGTAGTCTGACCCCTGAGCCACCTTGTAATTATACATTTTTCTCTCTTAATTATTTTCTAACCATTTCTGTATATATTTTTATATCTCTCTCTGACATAAAATTCCATCATTTTGTGTGAGGGCCCGGCGGACTTGGAGCGGCTTTCTTGAAGTTGACGATTCGTGGAACGAGTCGGCTGTTGAGATGCCAAAAAGATTTTCATTTTCGTTAACTTGTAAAAAAAGTCTGCATTTAAAGCGGTTCCCATTTGGGTTCTCACGTGTGTAATTGAATCATAAAAAGAGTATGTGTTGTGTGGTTGATTGATGTAGGATAGGACTTGCACTCACGGCTCTTAGAGCTTTCTTAGGTATATTTGTGCTCGTGATATCTAGGACAACACTTCACCATTAAAAGACACACTTAGACCACATAACATAGCCAAATTTAACTTATTCTTCACGCGCTAATAGAACTGCTTGTCTAGGAGCTGCTTTTCATCGCTTGCATTTCATATAGTATAAAATTTCAATTAAGTTTTGCATCCCGCATTGTAGAGAGCTGGAGGTACTATAAGTCTTCTTACTCAAGCATTCATCATCGTTTTCTCGATTACATCGCCTTTTTCTGATTCTCTCTCTCTCTCTCTCGATTTTTCTAACCTAGGATAAAGGAATTGGGACTGGATGGTAGACGTGATTGCTTGTGTAGAATAATCACAGTGACAACTAATCTCTAAAATCAGGACTACTAATTGAATTGGACCAAAACAATTGACTAAAATTAACCCTTGTTTGCGGGAGAGTAACCCCGACCTTGATTTCAGGCTGAATGAGGGTACAAAGTGTGTGTGTGCATACCCTAAGATAGAGCCAAAATCCCTGCCTTCCATATCACGTACCCCAATCCTAGTAAATATCACAGCTGAACTACTTGAGGTTCAACTGACTAGCACCAAGTAACCTCCACCTGCATCGGCAGGTAGATAGGGGTGAAGCAGCGGTGCACCACGACAAGTTGCTAGTAAACCTCCGAGGTGAAGTTACAAGCCTTGTCAACCTTCGCCTACTTCGATAGGTAGATAAGGGCATGTCCTTGAACTTCTCAGCTGGTGATAGGAGCGAAGAGAAAAAGGGCGTTGGTATCTTAGGCGAGAGGTTAAACAGGGAAGAAGCATCTGGCTTTGAACCGACTTCCCTTTAGGATATCACGTAATCCTTGATATTTGCTTGAAAATCACAATTAAAATCAACCAGATAACCAGACCTTACTTTGGATCCTTCACCGTGTTGAGTGTGAACTCAGAGTTTGCTCTTGTGTTTGTCTTTGTGTCTGTCCATGTGTGTTATCCTATGTAATTGCATGTTTTCTACCTCGATCTGCTTACATTCATCCTTTCCTCCTCAAGATGTCGGGATATTAGTCCCCATACCCTGTGACCTCTGGTCATTCCTCCTCGACCATATACCATTCATCTTCGCCTTCTCCTTCTTCCATGTATCCTCTACCATCCACGGGAGACCCTTTCCAGTGGTCGGTTCTACCTCAAACCAATTATGAAGTCAGAACTTCGACTGACTTCTCCACTTCTTCGCATTTCTCACCTACTCCATATTCTAACACTCCGGATCCACTTCCATCTTGGGGTGAATGTCCTTATTCTCGAGAGCTTGCTGGAATCAATGAACCATACGAAGAGCAAGCCACTGCTGAGACAGATGACTGGCAGAATTACCCACCCCCACACACTTCATTTCCTCTTCATATGAATGTTGGGACAAGTCAACGAATCATACATACACATCCTGACTTGACTTTAAGGTACAACTTGGTCGATCGAACAACCCAAATGGAGAGGCATGCACCTTATAATCTTCCTGACTTGATTAACCCTAGTAATCAAGCCTACACTGACCAGCCTTAAAATCACACATTTGGAGAGCCTACGCTTTTACAAGATTAGACTCATGAGATAGACTTACGAGCCCCCCGTTTATTGACTCCATCATATGAGGCTCCGACCAATATCTATCATTCAGATGGTCCATATCGATCCAGCATTACATGCCAGAGTCTAGGTATGTTGAGTATGAGACCCCAATATCTCAGCAGTATCCTCCAATTGAGCAGAACTCTTCCATGATCCATCATGAGAATTTTATGGAGGATGACAACCCTAGACTTATTGAGAAAATTGAATCATTTGATAATAAGTTGAGAGATGTCATGGAAATATTGCACTCAATTTCTGCTAGCTTGGGAATGAAAGTCGAAGAGGAAGTAAGTAGATTTGATGTTGAAAACTGAGCGAGCATTAGGGAACCCACACATTTTGTACAGCTGGAGTAAATTCTACCTCCCCCTTCTACTAACCACTTGCCCTCCAATCTCAAGTCTGCATTTTCTCCCTCCCCTCCTTCACATATCGAATACAACAAAAAAATGAAAAATCTTAAAGATCTCATAAAAATAAAAAATGAAAAAGATCTAAAAAATTGGATCTCGACCTAAGGGAAGCACTCGATGAAGAATTGATTTTTAAACTTCCCTGAATAAAGGCCATAGAACACTTCCCTGACCTGAAGAGATTTGTAAGGAGTGAATTGATGCCCAAGAGGTCGGGAAATAAGAGAACAAGGATTGAAAGACACATAGTGTCTATGGCCACCTCCTTGGTGATGGAGAGAAAGACCAAGAGCCGCAGAGTGAAGCGATTGCCCCAAGTTGAGTGTGAAATAAAAGACACCATCTTTACCCATGCGAGAATCGATGATGACTTGCCGAAAAATATCCTCCCGACCTCTGTGTTTGACAAGCTCAAACTCATGCCAATCAGAAAGTCAAGAGAGATCGTTCAGCTGGCTGATCGATCTATCAAACAGTCGAGAGGAACCATTTTAGTCATCATAACATTCCAAGGTGCTCTACTCCAGGTGGACTTCACAGTCATTGACATTGAGCACCGAGGAGAGTTTACCTAGTCTCGTATTATTCTCGAGAAGTCGTTATTATCCTTGGCTAAGGCGATTATAAATTACGGGACTCGGGAAATCGATTTTACAACATTGGGAGCACTTCGACCTCACCCATTCTTTGATACACTTTACTCTAAGGTGACCCTCATATCCGCTGACACTCATGACCATCGAGAGGTAGATGAGTCCCACCTCTCTACTACACCTGAGAGACCGACTGTTCGGACAACCGTTGGTTTAGAGACTCCCCACACCTACACTTCACCAACTGCTTGCACTACCACCATGACAACTTGTAAGGAGGATTCACAACCCGAAGTTGTCATCAAGTTGGACATGATTTTTGTTGATTGTCTTAACCATTTTGATGATCCGACACAAGAGCCCAATAATGCAAAGCCAACTGAGATCACTAGCACCTCCCCGAGACGTGTGCTGACCCTTCCGGAATATTACAATCTATATGCTGACTCGTTTGATGAGGAATCCATAGTCAGCATTGTACCACATCCCGAACATTCAAAAGAGACAACCGAGACTAATTTGACCCCACCCAAAAACACGATTGCTCCTTCCTCTAGTTGGTTATCCAGTGAGAGGAAGTCGAGAATTGATTCCTCGAGCTGTTCTCCCGAACCCCTCAAGGCGCATCGCTCTCCACTCCCTCTCAATGATTCAGTTTCTAGAAAACCGACTAAGAAAGTTTCCTTCAACATACCAGAGAAGAAATTTTCGGAGGAATCCTCATCGGGTCTGGATGAGGTTATTTATATGAGGGAGCTCAGTTCCGCTGTTCTCAAGCCTTATCTAAGTAAGAAGCCATGCGTCGACTCACGTTGGAAGATCTGTTCACCTCACTACTATCTATCTAAGGACGATTCCAACTGCGACACAGTTGTATATTCCTCACCTCCCCTCTCCCACTAGAAGATTCATCATAGACATTTTTGATCCTTATATATTCTCACTCCTCCTTGTATATATTTCTTTCCCTCCCTTCCTTGTGATTTGAATCACTCGCCCCGAGTCCATATCGTTTCATTTTATGGCTACACTTAGGATGACTAGATTATAAGTATAGGGGGAGAGTGACCCGAGTCTCTACATCATTCTCTGTACATTCTCCAGATCTCTTTGGTCCTCATACCCAATCATGTCCGATACTTAGGTTGACCAGAGCCTAAGTATAGGGGGGACTAATGCCCTCCATGTATATATACTCATCAATTTCCCCTATTGACCTCGCTCGCCCCATTTTTGATCTTCTTCTACACTTAGGCTGCCAGAGCCTAAGTATAGGGGGCGGGACGACTTCTACACTTTTTGTAATTTTAGCTCTCCTACGTTTAGCACGAGCTATGTCTTTTTCCTTGATTTTCGTGCTCTGAGGACATAGCAAATGCTAAGTATAGGATCCGTGTATATATTACATATATACTTTTCCCATAGCTCGTGCCTTCATGTATTTTCACGTATTTTTGTATATATTACGCAATAATTACGGGTGGGTAAAAATTGAATTTTTTTATACATGTACAGTATATCATATAATACTTGTAAAACTTTTGTGAAAAAAAAATTACACATGTATACTAGTATATATTGTATCATATGTATAATACTTGTATAAAAAATTGTAAATCAAACTCTTGTAAAAATTATTGTATACCAGGAAATTAAAATGAAAATAAAAGCTTCTTATTTACTCTTGCATATCATCCCTGCAATTCAAAAAAAAAGTCTTGCATTTCATTCATCTCTATAGCATGTCTTCTACATCTCATCTGCATATCTTGCATATGCAAAGTGAAAAGCTAGTGGATTTGGAACCAAGTTATGAATAGATGTCGAGGATGGATTTGATTTGACCTTAATATACCTAATTTCAGAGGAACCTTATAGGAACTGGAGTTAAGATTTTTCAGGTCAAGTGACTTAATTCTTTGAGTCCGCAAGTCTATTGTCACATGTCATCTCGATTGGTCTAAGTAGAATATTTTGTACACATGCATGATTTTTTTAGATAGTGGCCTAACTTGGACAAGCACCATGCACGTAGCTCTTCATTGATGAGGTGGTGAGGAGGTAGAATCCTTTTGCTTGGAGTAACACACGGGTGGAAACATCCGTCCTCCTCTAGGGAGGGTAGTGTATCTCAACCTAGTATGGTGGTGTTGAGGTCTAAGGATGGGATGTTGTGGGTTACAATAAAGCTTCAAAAGAGGGATAGTCTACTGGCTCAAGAGGAAAAACTCCTGATGTACATGATGCACCTTGTATATAGTTCCAAGAAAAAAAGAGAGAGAAAAAAGGAAGAAGAAAAAAAGAAAAAGAAGAAGAGAGAACTCCAAAAAAATGGACAGGCTTGATTGAAAATAAAATACCTGTCAGAGTCTGTATATTTACAAGGCATTTGAGCTGGTTGTACTTGAACTTAGAAGGGAATACCCCGCTCCTCGAGGAAAGAGTTACTGGACCAGAGAACTAGAGTTACATTGTTAGAGGAGGTTGATTCTTTGCCATTTCTGATGTGGAGAGCTATATCTCACTTACACAGTACAAGTAAGAATCATAGTCATCCGAATTTGCGTATGAAGATTTGTTTTGACCTGACTGTTGAGGTGATTTGAACAAAAGACTTGTGGAACTTCAAGACTGTTAGGTCTTAAAGTCAGATCCTAATAAGGTTCTGCCACATTATAAATCCAAAGGTTGACTCAATCTCCATTTTCACCTTTTGTTCATGACATTGGTATGGAACCCAAAATCATTTCACATTTGCATTTCATTTTAGTTGCTCAGGGGCGCGTAAGGTTTAAGTATAGGGTGTTGATGAATCTATGATTCATCACTCTAAAAGTTGAAAATAGAGATTTGTTCCCGAGTAATTAGCTGCATATTTCCACTTATATTGCATAATTAGCATTCATACATGCAGAAATAATATCTGCATTTTAGCATTCATATTTGCATTAAATAAGAAGTCAAATTCACTTGTAAAATCACCTATAAATACCATATTTGTATATATTTTGCACTGACTCCAAATATAATAAAATCAACTCTATATTGAATATATTACTAACACTAATTAAAGAAAAATATCAAAAAATACTAACTTGTAAAATTGACCAATAAAACCCGAGTCCAAGTTTGAAACTAGGAACCTTAAAATATGCATATCTCTCTCATACATTGTCCGATTTAGGTCTACTCACTTTTAAAGTAATATACATTCAAAGATCTTCAAAATGAGATCTATTTCATTAAAATTGGAGATCGTATGCAAAACTTGGGTTTTGGGCCCTATTGTATATTATACAAATTGACCTTTTTGCCCTTTATTTTATTTTTTTTATTTTCTTAATTATTAAAAATCCAAAAAATTATATTAATTTGAAAATATTCCATCCATATTTTCTCTATTTTTATTTTAATTTTTCTCTTATTTAAAAATGACAAAAAAATTGCAAGATAAAAATACGGTATTTTATATCTATAAGGTACCCCCCAAAAATACTTTTTGTATAGATGACTTCGTTTGATTTTTGATCCTTCATGAAAGTTGTAGATCTTGTCAAGACGAGTAATTTTTGTGTTGACCACTTTTTGATTTCAACCCTTTTGTTATTTCTTTTAGATTTTCTTTACATTTAATGTTTTGATTTTTCCAAGTGCGATACGTGGCAGCTCCTAGAGCCGCCATGTGTCACCCTATTTTTTATTATTTATTAATTTCGTATTTTATTTTATTATTTTATTTTATTTTATTTTATTGTTTTATTTATTTATTATTTTATTTATTTTACTTTAACTAATTAATTAATTAATTTCTTTTATTTACTTTCTTTTCTTTATTTTTAGTAGCCTACTTATTTTATTTATTTATTTATTTATTTTATTTTCTCCTCTTTACTTCTTCTCCCTTTACTTATTCCCTACTCTAAGTCACCAACTTCCTATCTTCCCCTCATCTCCCACCACTCCTCCAACTTCCACCCAACTTTATTCACAACTTCCTCCTTCTATTTAATCTCTTCCACTCCATAATTTTTCATCATCCACCATTCTACAAGTGAGAAGAGCACCAGCTCCATCAACGTTCCGAGGTGACAGCTCCTCCATTGGTGTTGAGCGACGGCAAGTTCAGGCGAGATCTGTGAGCCTTGTTCGCGTAGAATCCCTCTATAAGGAGATTGCCTAGCTTCTTCGATTTTTCTTGTCGAATCGGATCGAGGCCACAACGAGAGCCGCACATCACAGCTCCACCTGAGAAATCACAAGTAAGTAATCCCTCTCATTTTCCTTGTTATTTTTTTATCTCATATTTTTTCCTTGTTGTTCATCATCGAACACACCACCACAATCATCACATCAGTACCTCATAATCATTTTTTTACATCATTATCACCCTCATACAACATCACTTCACATATTCATTCATTCATATTTTTTCCTGTTTATAAGAAAAATGCAAATTAAATTACAAAGAAACAAAGGGAAATAGGAATTGGAGGTGGCAGCAGGAGTCACCACCGCTCCCCTGCTGCCCTCCAGTCCTCTGAGCACTGTCGATCGACAGCCGCGGCCAACTGTCAACCTCGAGGCCGCCTCCATCGCTAGAATGCGGCCGCACCTCGCACCCCTACGCGACCGTCATCTTCGCGCAGCGCTCCCGCGCCGCCCTCCTCCTACCAACCGCCGACACCGACCCTCATCCACACCAAAGCACCTCCAGCTCCCCCACGCGCGGGCGCCCAACCACCGCCGTGCGGCCCTCCATCGCCATGCCCCATCCGCCGCTGACCCTCCTCTCACGTCAACCCGCTCCCTCGTGCACACGATGCACCTCACAGCGTACCCTTGACCGCCACGACTACGCCCACCTGCCATCGCCTTCGCAGGTCGTGCACCACATCGCCGCCCCTCGATGCTGTGTTCTCGCGTCACCACTCCAGCCCCCTGTCATGCGCCAACCTCGCAACCGCGCAGCCCTCCGTAGCCTTCAACCCACGTCGCCGACGAGCAGCCCCCTTTGACCTCCAATCCAGGCCACCATCGTGATGTCACCGCCGTCCGACTCCGCGACCACCTAGTGCCGTCGCATTGCGCAACCGCCCCTCGCGCCGCCCGCTTGTGCATCGCGTGCCCACTCTTTCGACACTCCCTGGACGTGCCCTAGAAGGTCCATTCCACCTTTTCATTTTATTATTGTTTTTTGAAAATATTGCATAGTTACCCTTTGAGTTTTTGTAATTGTAAAAGTGCACTTAGACACATTTGTTTCTATTTCTGTATTGCAAAGGCACCCCTGACTTTGATCATTAATTTGGACATCAGTTTTGCATCATTTTTTTAAAAAAAATGCATTTTGTAGAGCATTTAAATTTTTATCTTTTGTCCATTTATTTACATTTTTGTGAGCTTTGGATAGTTTATTAAAAATCAAAGTTAGAAATTCAGTGATATTTTATCCACTTATGCTCTGAAATTAGCTCATACTCAAATATTGCTCCAAAAATTGTGTGAAAATTATGGATGATGCCTTTAAGAGCTATTTAATTACTATCCAAATTTCATCTAAAATGGATGTTTCTTTTGCATAAAATAAATTCTAGAATGATTTCCGTAATTGATTTTTAATTAAATGCAGGGATAATATTTTTGAAAATTTCAAGTCTCCTAGATTGCAAAATAATATTTGAGATATTTTTTCTTCTGGAAAATTTGATTTCATGGATTTATTAGGAATTAAATAGGTACAATCACTCTGTTTTTAGCAAAAAATTCATAACAAAATCATAAGTAGTCAAAAAATTCCAAAACAAATAATGTATATTAATTTCATCATGTTTAACTTCCAGTTAAATTTTCATAATTTTTTATTTCATTTGCATTAAAAATTGCATAAAAACCCCAAAAAAGTTTGTATTTTTTATTGTTGCGTCTTAAGTCTAAAAATTCCAAAAAAAATACTTTTTGCATTCGTTGTTAGATTAGGTTTATATGAAAAATAAAATTTGACTGAATTTGGATTAATTTAGTATTAAAATTAAGTTGCATGTTTTCTTAATAACCTAGTTCATACAAGATCGTGCAATTGCATTTTTATTGCATAAAAAATACAAAAAAATCCCACTTGAAAAACCATGACCTAACTCATCTAATCTGATCCGAAGTTGTTCCATTGCCTCCTTTAGTCGACCTGGGCTTGCCTAGGTTAAAAAAACATCAAACCACGCATTAATTAATTCATCGATTCTTCTATCCATGTGGTTAATTTTAAATCGATTCGAATTTATCTGACTATAACGAAATCGTTAATTTGATACTATTATAAGGATAAATTTCGGATCAATTACTAGTAGACTATCCCTCTTTTGAAGCATTATTGCAACCCACAGACTCCTGTCTTTGGACCTCAATGCCACTAGACCAGGTTGAAATGCACTTCCCTCCCTAGAGGAAGATGAGAGGTTCTGCCTAGAAGTACTACCCTCGTATGCTACCCCAAGCTAAAGAATTCTGCCTCCTTACCACCTCATCCGTGTTGAGCTACATGTATGGCGTGTGTCCAAGTCAAGCTGTTGTCTCTAGGAGTCATGCATGCATTATTAAGTGTTCTACCTGGGCTCATCAAGATGACATATGAACATAGCCTAGTGGACTCAAAGAATTAAGTCACAAATGGACCTGAAAAGTCTTAACCCCAAATCCTATAAGGTTCCTCTGAAGTTAAATGGATTAAGGTCTTAGCCCAGCTCCATTTTTCAATCTAATTCCGGACTAGTTTGAATGTCAACTATGATTCAAAAGAATATATAAGAAAATATGTACGAAAAATCTTTTTATGCAATTTTTCAAAATATGCAAATTTTTACGAAAATTTTTTAATGCAAGGAAGAAGGGAAAGTTTTGCAAAATATTTACAAACATTTACAAACAACTTTTTTGCAAACTTCTATTTTCCAAATATTTTTCAAAAATTTTATTCTATATACATAATTTTGATACAAAAATATTTACAAGGACTTCACAATCAAACATTTTTACAAACATTTGTATAAATATAGTTTTTACAAAAGTTATTTACATACAAATATATACAAAAATTTTAAATTTTTTGTGATTTTTAGTTTTGTGAATTTTAGTCATTTTATTTTATTAACTCACTCACACAAAGTACAAGTTATGGCTAAAGTATATATATATATATAATATACAACACCCCCTATACTTAGCTCGAATGATGTCCTCAGAGTGATCAAAGAGCGATGAAAGGAAGACATAACTCATGCTGAGTATTGGGAAGTGAAAAGAATGCTATACTGCAACGACGAATAAAAGAATATAATGAATAGAGGTTGGTGATCCCCTTATACTTAGGATCAAGTAATTCTATGTATAAAAGTCTATATATAAGGGGAAAACTGAGGGTTAGGATGTATATGGTTTACCTCCCCTATACTTAGGGTAAAATATCCTGAATAGGAAGCAAAACACATGTAATGAACTCAAAAATAAAAAATCACAAGACTGATACCCCCGTATACTTAGGGTAAAGCACACCCTAAGTATAGCATAATCATAAGATAAATATGAGGCATTAGACAAAAAGAATGAATGATATGTACAACTGGATCTATACAGCTGCAAAAGAGAAGTTAAATCAGGCATGAGATGCAAGTGATGTGAGTCAAAGACCACATCTCATGCAAAATGAATAGGTGCAACGTTGACGATCAACAGATCATGATCGAGATATGGTTTCAGGCTAACCATTCACTCGAAAGGTGGATTTAGATGACAACTCAGATATATCAATGCTTCCATTGTCGTACACCTTTCGAACCAAGTAAGGTCCCTTCCATCTGCTTTGTAGTTTCTCTAGAAATAATCTCAACCTAGCATCAAATAGTCATATTCGCTTGTTCGGCTCAAACTGTTTATGGCTGATATGAGAATCATGACATATCTCTACTTTCTCCTTGTATTGTAGGCTACTCGAGAAGGTTGTATCTCTCAACTCCTCCAGGGCTACCAACTTTGCTTTCCTCTGATCTCCTACATTCTTAGGATCTAATAACAACTCATTGATTGACCATAGTGACTTGTGCTTGATCTCCACAGGCAAGTGGCATGGCTTGCCATACCCCGTCAAATATCAAAACTCTAGTACCCCAAACCGTGAAATGATATTTTTCCTCAATAATTTGCATACGATTTTAGCATCTACGGCTCAGGCGGGGATGGCCTCAGCCTAATGACTCGCATAATCCACAACAAGTAGAATGTACTTGAATCCCTGACTCTTAGGGAATGGACACATGATATCGATGCCCCACACATCAAAAACCTCACAGAAGTGAATGGGCTGCATCGGCATCATATCACGCTGTCCACAGGTGCCCATCCTCTAACAATCAGTACACCTCTTCACGAATTCATCAGAATCCTTGAAGAGGGTAGGCCACCATAGGCCGGATTGGAGCACTTTCTGTGCTGTCCTCCTCCTAGAGGGATGCCCTCCTGCCTCAATCTTGTGGTAGTATGTGAGGACGCTGTGGTGCTCCTCTTGAGGAATGCACCGACACCAGACACTATACCCTCCTTCATGATAAAGGATGGAATCCTCCCAATGGTACGACTTTGCTTTCGCAAGGAAAGGCTTAAGTCACTGTCTGAGCCAACCATGTGGTACTTTCTTAGCGACAAGATAATTCACAATGTTAGCGTACCATGGAAGCGAGGCGATAGCAAGGATTGCCTCGTCTGGGAAGGTCTCTGTAATAGGTGCAATATCGTCAGAATCCTCAAGGTTCTCTAAACGGGAGAGGTAATATGCCACCACATTCTTGACCCTAGGTTTATCCTTAATCTCTATGTCAAACTCCTGGAGTAGAAGGATCCATCTAGTCGATATAGCTTTGACATCCTTCTTTGCCACGAGGTATCAGATGGCGATGTGATCTGTAAATATAGTCACTCGGTGTAAAGCCTTGAATTTGGAATCTCTCGGATCCTATATATAAGATCCAGCTCGTCAAGAGGAAACCAACGAAATTTATTTCGTGTGAATCAGATTTCATTTTGATTTGTTATGATTTTCGTAAGAAATAGAAGTAAGGAGGTTTAAAATGTCATTAACCCATAATGACTGTCATTAAGACTAATTAAATATGATTAAGAAACTAAGGATGGATTGAAAACTACTAATGACCATTAGCAAACATTAATCAATAGTTAGCAAAAGATAAGCCTAAGCCACGAAAGTTAAATCGTGATTAGTGAAAGTTAATCACGATTAGCATTACTTAAGCATCATTAATGGATCTAGAATCCTCTAGAATATTCTAACTCAAGCCCTAAGTTTCGGATAATTTTTTACCAAAACCATGGGCCAAACCATGGGCCGCTAACTGTAATTAAGGTCTAAAACATGGTTTTCAAACTATGGTTAGTGGTCTTATGGAGCCTATAAATATCCCCCGTACCCATTCATTCTCTGCGATTTCCACTACCACCACCCCCATAAGGGCTAGGGTCGAGATGTCGGGAGGAGGAGTGGGAGGCGAGGAATTAGCGCTAGAGAAGCGATGCCGGGAGAACGAGGAGGAGGAAGGTACGATCCTCTCTTAGTTGCTTCGTGAGCTAAGTTTTCGATTCATGTTAAGTTTCCTTTTTGTTTCCTTACGGTGATTTTATAGAGGAAACACTTTCTGTTTTTTTAGAAATATGTCCCAATATAAGGGGAAATTCTGTCGAAATTTTCTTAGAAATATCACCTCGTATAAGGGGAAACTCTACCGAAATTTTCCTAGAAATATCACCCCGTATAAGGGGAAGCTCTGTTGAAATTTCAAGAGAAAATATGTTACTCATGTTCCTTGTGTTCTTCGTGTGTTCTTCGCGTTCTTCATGTTCTTCGTTCGTGCTTCGCATTCTTGGCACGTTCTTAGCATTTTTTATATGAAAATGAAATTTGATCGTTTCAGGAGCTATAAATCATCATGTTGAAAAATAATCACGATAAATCACTGCATACGAGAGAGAGAGAGAGAGCTTGATTAGGTAATGAAATCCTTTCTTTTTGTTGTTGGGTTTTCATATAAGATCGTTGAGATTTCTGTATTTATGATCCTTACTACGAAGAACCCTAATTTTGGCTATTTTTGAGAAAGTATGAAAAGTTGCTTTGTGATTTCAACTAAAATAAGGTCTAAGCATCAAATGGATGCAGTGGTTTGGAAAGTTAGGGTTAGGAAGTTAAAAAGAGCATAAATTGAGTATATAAATATAAGAATTAATATATGTGTAAGCATGTACTCAGTATTTATGGTTACATTAATCTAAAGCTTAACAGAGGAATTACATCGTGGGAATTGATGTGTTTTGAGTTGGATCCTGAAAAGGATTGTGTGTTGCATTAAGAAATGACTAGGAGACAAGTCGGACATGCAACCTGTAGGTTTGTCAGAAGGAACCCGTATTAGTGTTTCTCTACAAAGGTGGTACGCGGTTGTCCTGTTATGATAAGTGTGCACGGGATGAATGATTTACAACGCGTGGTACTGGGAGCCAATATATTCGCGTTGAATGACGGAAGATGTGGTCGTGCCATGTGGAGGCACAGGTGGTTCAATAGCGGCTGGATGACGATAACATGTATTTAAAGCCACTAGGTTATATGGTTAAATGTTAGCCTGAGGTTTAAGCAACCAAGTCCTCGAGGACGGTGTGCTCCTTTGTTTGCCAGGCTGAGGGATTGAGACACTGGATAATAAAAGAAAAGGAAATTGTCAGGGTAGTATTGGAGGATTGGTTGAGGTGACGTGCGGCGGCATAAGCTTACCAGATCAACGCAATCTCCAATCCTGAAGTGTCCACAGCTTCGGAGTCCATATAGTGGTGAGGTAATTCCCTGGACTAATCCCTAACGTGGAATAGAAAAGAATATGACTTATATTAATGAGAAGGAATGAAATTTGTTATGATAACAAGTTTAGAAAAATTATACAATTTGTTTACTTTTCTCTTCTTCATTACTTAGCATTCGCTAATTGTTATCCTATGATTTATGGAAAACCCAACAGGTGTCTGTGAGTCATCGCAAGGACTTTAATAATCTAGCTAGCTAACGTAGTCATCCAACCAGCCAAAGTAGCTTTTCTCTGTAAGGTAGTTAGTAATCTTTTTGTATATTTTCCTTTCAACCTGATGTACATGTAAATGGTTATAGTGGGACAATGTATCATGTGAATTGTATTTAAGTGAATGGAAAAGTGTTGAACTACTTCCTTCTGAGTAATTTTAATTACAGTCTGTTTCTGAATGTTAGTTGTGATTGTTGAATAAATTATTGCTGAGTAACTAGATCCGGATATGGGAGGATCCTACGGGTCGAAAATCGAGGTCGTGACAGATTTGTATCAGAGTCTGATTACTCCAGTAATTTATTTAGTAATTGACAACTATGAGCGATATTCAGAAACTAAGTTGTATTAAGATCATTTGATCTTAATAAATCGACGGCATTACCATTCACAAGTCATTGTCCCTTATGTACATCATACTAAGACATATAGTATATGACTTTTGGCCTTGATTCATCACACGATCATGGTAGACCAAGATGTGTCTAGACAATTAGCGGCTATGATAACAATGCTCCAAGACATGGGGCAAAGGCAACAAGCATTGGAGAAAAGGCTCAATGCACATACTAAGAGACCCGAGGCATCCAAACCTGTGGATGCTAGAGTCGAGGGTTCTGTCCACTTTTCTGAGGAAGAATAGAGTTACCATCCTTCCACTAAGTCTGCTCTGACCCCAGATGAAGGAGCAATGGGGAACACCCTTCTTAGACATCAAAAAGTACTTGACAATTATCGAAAGGGAAAGATTTCATGATTCAAAGGTGTAGAGACACCTATTGAGGCTGAATTATGGCTCGGTGACGTTAGTAGGATGTTGAGGATAATACACGCACCAGCAGACACTTGGTGCACTTTGCTGATTACTCCCTAGCAGACTATGCAATATGATGGTGGAGAGATATTTCCAAGAAATTAGTAGATCATGTTTCATGGGATATTTTTAAAGAGAGGATCCGAGCTCACTTCTATCCCTCCCATTGGGAAGAATTGAAGAGGAGGGAGTTGGCTTCTTTTTCCCAAGGATCCAAGAATGTACGGGATTATCATATTCACTTTACGGTACTGCTACATTACTCCCCAGCTCTAAAAACTTCACCACAAGAGGGTCTTACCAAATTTGTTAGCGGTCTTCAGGGAGATTTGAGAGAGAAGCTTGCAAGTTTTAGAGCCACCACTGTAGATGAAGCCATGGACATCGCCTCTCATATTGAGATGGAGAGGGTCGAAAACCGCCAAAGAAGAGGCTTCCACTTTACTGGTGGACCATCCAAACGTAAGGCGACTTATAACCGAAGAGACAGTCTTTATCATCCACTTGGGTCTAATATAAGCTCGCCACAGACTTTGAGCCAGGAACTATCTAGAAGAAGGGGTTTCTCTACACCTCCACTATATCATCGCGACTCAGCAGCATGAGCTAGTACCTCTGTGGCTGCGTTTTCAGCTCAAACAGGAACACGTGTGTGTTATTACTGTCATCAGGAAGGCCACATCAAGAAAGATTGTCTAAAGTTGAGAGGGTCAGGGGTTAAAACAACCCTAATTAACAGTATAACATCCACCTCGAGCAATTGAGCAACACGCAGAGGAAGACATGGTAAAGGTCGTGGCTCACAAGGAGCGTCTCCTACACAGCAACCACCACAAAGTGTTTCGGGTTCTAGCTTGCCTATTCCTAATGGCCAGCTCATTGCAATTACTGAAGAACAAGCCTACAATTCAGGTACGGTCGTACGAGTTACTGTTACTATTCATGGCTTTTCAGTACATGCCTTATTTGATTCTGGTGCTTCACATTCATTTATTGTTCGACGGTTAGTACCCACTTTAGGTAAGATACCATTAGATGTACAACAGTCCTATCTAATCAAGGGACCAGGAGGACAAGTATGTATAATCCGAGTAATTTTGGATAATTGTATAGTGCTGATAGGGGGACATCAATTACTTGTTTTACTACTACTAATCGAAATGAAGGACTTTGATCTTATCCTAGGGATGGATTGGCTAGAAAGATGTCATGCATGCCTTGATTGTTTCCAAAAGACAGTAAATTTTCACATTCCTAACTCGATAGAGTACTAGTTTATTAGAAAGACATCCAGTGATGATGTCAAATACATCTCTACTCTAAAGACTTAACAAGTGTTAGAACAAGGGTGTCAAGTCTATTTAGCTTATGTATCCACTACATCAGGGTCAGATAGAATGATAGAAGATGTACCTATAGTGTGCGAGTTTCCTGATGTATTTCTAGAAGAATTACCTGGATTACCACTTGAGCGAGAGATTGAATTTGAAATCTCTCTCAAACCTGATACTCAGCCTATCTCTATTCCTCCATATAAGATGGCTCCGACGGAGTTACGTGAGTTAAAGGTACAGTTACAAGAACTGTTAGACAAAGGTTTCATTCGTCCTAGTACTTTACCATGGGGTGCACCTATTTTGTTTGTAAGGAAGAAGGATGGGTCGATGCGGTTGTGCATTGACTATAGACAACTAAACAAGAGGACAAAAAAGAATTAGTATCCTCTACCAAGAATAGATGATCTCTTTGACCAGTTACAGAATTCGACTGTGTATTCCAAGAATGATTTAAGATCTGGATACCATCAATTGAAACTAAAGATACATATATTCACAAGACAACTTTTCGGACTAGATACGTGCATTATGAATTTTCAGTTATGAGTTTTGGATTGACAAATACCCCAGCAGCCTTCATGGATCTCATGAATCGAGTATTCAGGGTGTTCCTAGACCACTTTGTAGTAGTCGTCATTGATGATGTGCTCATTTACTCCAAGGATAAGTACCACATGAACACTATCTCAGGAAGGCACTCTAAACACTGAGGAAGAACAAACTGTATGCTAAATATAGCAAATGTGACTTCTGGTTGACTGAAGTATCCTTCTTAGGTCATGTTCTTTCAGAGGCTGGTATATCAGTTGATCCAACAAAGGTTAATGCGGTGATAAGTTGGGAACGCCTGAAGACTGTCACAGAAATACGATCTTTTCTGGGTTTAGCTGGGTATTATAGAAGATTTGTGAAGGACTTTTCTCAAATAGCACTACCAATGACTAGGATGATTCAGAAGGAAGTCCCATTCATATGTTCTAGTGCATGTGCAAAATAGTTTTCAGACACTAAAAGAATTCCTAACATTTGCACATATCCTTACTCTACCCTCTGGAACTGAAGGATTTACAGTGTACAATGATGCATCTAAAGAAGGACTTGGGGCAGTTCTTATGCAACATGGTAAGGTAGTTGCGTATGCATCGCGACAGCTCAAGACACATGAGAAGAACTACCCGATACATGACCTTGAATTAGCTACCATAGTTTTCTCTTTGAATATATGGAGACACTACCTGTATGGTATTACTTTTGAAATCATCACCAATCATAAAAGCTCGAAATGTCTGTTTGATCAAAAGGAGCTCAATATGAGACAGAGACGGTAGCTAGAGTTGTTGAAAGATTATGATTGCACCATCTCCTACCACCCTGGTAAGGGGAACATTGTAGCAGATGACCTTAAGCAGAATAACTTATTCACCTGGGTTGGTGAGTGCTATCCACTTCTAGGGTTTACTATCAACGTTAGGTGAATGGAAACCATTTGATAGTAGTGCTGATACTATTCACTGATACAAACCAGAGATCGAGGATAGAATAAAGAAAGGACAGGAGGATGATCCAGTCCTTAAAAACTTGAGACAACAACTTGAGAAGAATGAGATAGAGGGATTCTAGATAGGAAATGGGTTACTATATAACCATCACAGAGTTTGTGTACCAAACACACCTGAATTGTGGAAAGACATCTTATGCAAAGCACACTGCTCAAAATTATCTATTCATCCTAGAATTACGAAGACGTATAAGATCTTCGTTCATGCTTTTGGTGGCCAGGAATGAAGAAGAGTGTTGCTGAGTTCGTGAATTCATGTTTTACCTGCCAGCAGGTAAAGGCTTGACACCAAAAGCCACCAGGATTATTGCAACCCCTCCCTAAACCAAAATGGAAATGGGAAAGTGTTTCCATGGACTTCGTTGCTGGCTTACCTCAAACGACTGGTGGGAAGATAGTATATGTGTTATAATAGATCGTCTAACCAATGTAGCACACTTCATTCCAATAAGCTTAACTTTCACTACAGACCATCTTGCTGAGTTATATATTACACATGTGATCTGTCTCCATGGCATTCCAAAGGAAGTAGTTTCCAATCGAGATTCATGATTCACCTCACATTAGTGGGAGAACTTCATGAAAACCTTAGGTACACAACTATACTTGAGCACAACATGTCATACACAAACAGACAGTCAGTCAAAACGAACAATTCATACACTAGAGGATATGCTACAAGCGTGTGCCTTAGAATGGAAGGGATCATGGATTAAACATTTGCCTCTTGCAGAATTCACCTACAACAATAGTTACCATGCAAGTATTGGCATGGCACCATTTGAAGCACTATATGGACGTAGGTGTACTACTCCTCTATGTTGACAAGAGGTCAGGTAAAGAACCTTTATGATTCAGATAGACTTCAAGAGACACGGGAAGCTGTAGAGCTTGCTCGAAAAAGACTATTGACTGCTCAGAATCATCAGAAAAGCTATAGTGATGCCAGACAAAAAGATCTTGAGTTTGAAATAGGAGACATTGTATTCCTCAAAGTATCATCTATGAAGGGAGTTCAGAGGTTTGGCTTGCATGGAAAGTTGGCACCCAGGTTCGTGGGTCCCTTTGAAATCATTCAGCGGATTGGAAAAGTTGCATATAGACGTGCGCTTCCTCCACATCTTTCGACAATACATGATGTTTTTCATGTATCAAATATGAGAAAGTACATTACAGATCCAGAGCATAAGATAAGTTATGATGATTTACATGTTGATCCAGACTTGACATCCAAAGAAATACCTATGGAAATACTAGATAGGGATATCAAGAAGTTGAGGAATAAAGAAGTGCCTCTAGTTAAAGTGTTGTAGCGCAACCAAGGGTTTGAAGAAGACACACGGGAACCTGAGGAAGAAATGAGAGAAAAATATCCGTACTTGTTTGAATGATAACACTATGTATATCTTTATTATAAATGAAATGGCGTTCATTCTCTTTAAGGTTGTTATGGTTTCAATCCTGTTTAAGGTTGTTATGTCTACATTTCTAGTCTCGAGGACGAGACTTACTTTAAGGTTGTTATAATTGGAAAGCCTTGAACTTGGCATCTCTCGGATCCTATATAATAAGATCCAGCTCGTCAAGAGGAAACCAAATGAATTTGTTTCTTGTGAATCGGACTTCGTTTCGATTTGTTATAATTCTCAGAAGAAAGAGAAGTAAGGAGGTTTAAAATGACATTAACCCATATTGACTATCATTAAGACTAATTAAGCATGATTAAGAAACTAATGATGGATTGAAACCCACTAATGACCATTAGCAAACACTATTCAATAGTTAGCAAAAGATAAGTATAAGCCGTGAAAGTTAAATCGTGATTAGTGAATTTTAATCACGATTACTGTTAATTAAGCATCATTAGCGAATCTAGAATCCTCTATAATATTCTAAGTTAAGCCCTAAGTTTCAGATAAGTTTTGGCCAAAACCATGGGCCAAAAGCATGTCGCTAACCGCAGTTAAGGTCTAAATCATGGTTTTCTAACCATGGTTGGCGGTTTTCTGGAGCCTATAAATAGTCCCCCCACCCATTCATTCTCTACGATTTCCACCACCAACACCCCAAGGGCTAGGGTCGAGAGATTGGGAGGAAGAGTGAGAGGCGAGGAATTAGCGCTAGCGAAGCGCTGCCAGGAGATCGAAGAGGAGGAAGGTATGATCCTCTCTTAGTTGTTTTGTGATCTAAGTTTTCGATTCATGTTCGGTTTCCTTGTTATTTCCTTTTGGTGATTTTATAGAGGAAATACTTTCTATTTTTTTAGAAATATGTCTCAATATAAGGGGAAAATCTGCCGAAATTTTCCTAGAAATATCACCCCGTATAAGGGAAAACTCTACCGAAATTTTCCTAGAAATATCACCCCGTATAAGTGGAAGCTCTGCTAAAATTTCAAGAGAAAATATGTTCTTCACGTTCTTCATGCTATTCTTGTGTTCTCCGTTCGTTCTTCGTGTTCTTGGCACATTCTTAGAGTTTTTGATATGAAATAGAAATTCGATCGTTTCAGGAGCTATAAATCATCCTGTTGAAAAAGAATCACGATAAAACGCTACATACGAGAGAGAGAGAGCTCGATTAGGTAACTAAATCATTCCTTTTTGCTGTTGGGTTTTCATATAAGATTGTTGAGATTTCTGTATTTATGCTCCTTACTATGAAGAACCCTAATTTTGGCAATTTTTTAGAAAGTATGACAAGTTGCTTTGTGATTTCAACTAAAATAAGGTCTAAGAATCGAATGGACGCAGTGGTTTGGAAAGTTAGGGTATGGAAGTTAAAAAGAGAATAAATTGAGTATATAAATATATGAATTAATATATGTGTAAGTCTATAGTCAATATTTATAGTTACGCTAATCTAAGGCTTAACGGAGCAATTACATCATAGGAATTGATGTGTTTTGAGTTGGATCTTGAAAAGGATTGTGTGTTATGTTAAGGAATGACTGGGAGTAGAATTATAGGTCGGACATGCAACCTATAGGTTTGTCGGAAGGAACTCGTGTTAGTGTTTCCCTACATATGTGGTACACGGTTGCCCTGTTATGATAAGTGCGCATGAAATTTATGATTTGCAACGCGTGGTATCGAGAGTCAATATATTCAGGTTGAACGACGGAAGATGTGGTCGTGCTATGTGGAGGCACAAGTGGTTCAATAACGGCTGGGTCACGAGAACATGTATTTAAAGTTGCTAGGTTATATGGTTAAATGTTAGCTTGAGGTTTAAGCTACCGAGTCCTCGAGGACGGTGTGCTTGAGACCCTGAATAATAAAAAAAAGGAAATTGTCAATATAGTATTGGAGGATTGGTTGAGGCGACGTGCGACAGCATAAGCTTATCAGATCAACGCAATCTCCAATCCTGAAGTGTCCACAGCTTCGAAATCCATATAGTGGTCAGGTAATTCCCTGGACTAGTCCCTAACGTAGAATATAAAGGAATATGACTTAAATTAATGAGAAGAAATGAAACTTTTTATGATAACAAGTTTAGAAAAATTACACAATTTGTTTGCTTTTTACTTCTTCGTTACTTAGCATTCGCTGATTATTGTCCTATGATTTATGGAAAACCCAACAGGTGTCGGTGAGCCATCGCAAGGACTATAATAATTCAGCCAGCTAACATAGTCATCCAACCAGCCACAATAGCTTTTTCTCTGTAAGGTAGTTAGTAATCTTTTTACGTATTTTCCTTTCAAACTGATGTACATGTAAATGGTTATAGTGGGACAGTGTATCATGTGAACTGTATTTAAGTGAATGGAAAAGTGTTGAAATACTTCCTTCTGAGTATTTTTAATTGCAGTCTGTTACTGAATGTTAGTTGTGATTGCTGAATAAATTATTACCGAGTAACCAAATCAGGGTCGTGACACTCAGGATCCAAGAATATAAGATCTGAACTTGTCCAAAGTAAAGACTACGACTAGCATCTCCTTCTCAGTCATAGTATAATTCTGTTGAGCAGCATCCATAGTACGGCTAGCGTAGTAAATGACATACAGCAATCCATCCCTCCTCTGTCCTATCACAACCCCTATGACAAAATCAGAAGCATCCATTATGATCTCGAATGGGAGGGACCAATCAGGTGGCTGAAGGACAGGAGCCTCAACAACTAATCCCTTGAGTGTCTCAAATGACTCTAAACACTTATCATCTGTAATGAACTCGGTGTCTTTCGTCAGCAGATCGGTAAGCTGCCGAGAAATATGACTAAAATCCTTAATGAATCGTCAGTAGAAACTGACATGCCCCAGAAAAGACCGTAACTGTCGCAAATTGGACGATGGATTGAGTTTCTTGATGATATCCACCTTGGCCGGATTGACCTCCATCCCCCTGTTGGAGATGATATGGCCAAGCACCGTCCCTTGTGTCACCACGAAGTGACTCTTCTCCTAAGATAATACTAGATGCACCTCTATGCAACGTTGAAGTTCACATTCTAGGAAGTCAAGACAAGCATCAAACTCAACACCGTAGACCGAAAAGTTATCCATGAAGACCTCCAAACAGTCACCCACCATGTCCGAGAAGATGGAAAGCTTGCACCTTTGGAATGTAGTCGGAGCATTACATAAACCAAAGGGCATCCGACTAAAATCATACACCCCAAACGGAAAGGTGAATGTCGTTTTCTCCTGGTCTTCAGGTGCTATGGCCACCTGGTTGTATCTAGAGTACCCGTTAAGGAAACAATAATGACTCTTCCTAACTATCCTCTCGATAATCTGATCAATAAATGGCAGTGGGAAATGATCCTTCTTGGTGGCCTGATTCAATCGTCTGTAGTCCACACAGATCCTCCAAGAAGTGTTGTACCCGGGTAGCTATATCCTGTCCAAACTCGCTCACAACTATAGCGATACACGTCTTCTTGGGTACCACATGTAATGGACTAACCCACTTGGAGTCGGAGATGGGTAGATAAAATCGTTGCTCCACCATTTTGATATTTTCTTCATGACCACCTATCAAAGATTCGGGTTTGGCCATTGCTGGAACTCACGCGATGGCTTGGCGTCCTCTTAGAGATATATATGGTGGGAGCACAGGGCCAGACTTATTCCCTAGAGATCATCTATGCTCCATCCAATCGCTTTACGGTTTCTTTCAAGAACCTCCATCAAATGAGACTCTTGATCTCCAGTCAAATCTGTTGAGATGATAACTGGGAACATCTCTAGCTCACCCACAAGGAATCTAGCATGGACTGCAGCAAGGTCTTCAGTTTTGGACAACTGGGAGCAGGCAAATCTAGTTTCTGAAATGTCTGAGTGAAGGCAACTGGGTCTGCGTGACAGAACTCTCGTCGCATCTGTGAATCTGATGGAGACGACCTGTTAATGTATCTATCATCTAAATTGGCTTGCTCTTTGCCCTAGCTGTCAGCTTTGAAGGAATCGGACATGGCAAGTAATCATCAAAGTCATCCCAATCAATGCCTGAATCCAAGGGATCTGAACTGGAAGAACATGAAATGTATTCTGCTTCGCTATCCTAACCATTATCATCTGCCTCAAATGTGTCCAGTGCCAATAGTGCGCTCTCCGAACTCTTATCTGCTAAAATCTATGAATATGCAGTGTCTGAAAGTTTAACAAGAGCTCGTGATACGGGGTTGCCCAAACTGCCTCATTGTTTGCGATCACAAAATCACACTCCTGGTGGATGTCTCACTCTATATCTATCATATGCTCTGAATCACTTGACTGCTCGGAGCAGGTTGAATCTCATGCTCTGGTCACCTCAATCATCTCTATTTGTACACTTTTTCCCTCGATGCGAAAGTATACCTTCTCGCTATCATGATCAGATACCACCTTGGTTGTGGCCAAGAATGGGCATCCTAGGTTGACGGGGGTATCAGTCATAGACTCAGGGATTTCCTTGTCCAATACAATAATGTCACAGGGAATTTCAGGCCCAGAATTGTGACAACCACATCCTTCAATAACCCCTTCAGCCTCTTGACAGATCTATCAGCAAATTGAAGGACTATCTTGCTCTATCGAAGAGGGTCAAACTCGAATCGGTCGAGTAAGGTTGCCGGAAGGACGTTAATAGAAGACATGCTATCTAATAGGGTACGATCAAACCGTTGCTCATGGATATGGCATCTAATATATGGAGCTCCTGCATCAGGTCTCTTGGCTGGCAATCAGTTTTGAATTGCGAAGCAAGAGGCACGAGTAAGCACATGGATCTTTGCATTGTGGTTCCTCCTCTTCCTACGAATGGTGGTCTTCTCTCTCAAGTTCTTCTAGAAGAGAGGGATGTGCTCTAGTACCTCCTGTAGAGTCAGTTGTATATGGATTCGATCAATCATCTACTCGTTGAAATCTAGTTGGTGCTTCTTTTTAGGATTTTCTGTTTTATTACCCTTCCCTAAGCAGAGTGCTTGAGGGAAGGGGATGTTGGACCCTCTCCAGAAAGACGAGGATCAGGAAGAGGTTCCTGCGCATGTATGAACTAAAATCCATACCTAGATCACCATGCAAAACAAATGGACTCACATGGGATACAGAAACCTTCCCTTTATTCATATTTTTGTTCTTTTTTATTTTTCCCATTCTTTGTATTTTTTGTCATGAAATAAAAAATGACATAGCACAACTGAAGGTAAATTGGTGGCATCAGTACCACCCACATCATCTTATCTTGCGGCATCAACACCGCAATTTGGCCAAGAATCTTTCATCAAGGTGGCATCAGCACCACCACCTGCCTCTGGAATCAGGACGGCTTCAGTACCGTCGGCTGGATCATCATCCTTGGTGGCTTCAGCACCACCACCACCATCATCATCATGGGAGGCATCAACACCGCTACCATCCTCGTCTGGCGCTCCAGAGTCTCCATGTGGTCGTCGCTCAGACGAGGCAACACCGGTTGGCATCCTACCGCTCCTAAGTATCACAAAATCAGCATCAAATACATAGAAAGAAATATCACCCAAAGTATCATTAGGATTGATAGTCTCTATAAACTGTACATGCTCAGATTTCCTCTTCAGATTGTTCGGGTTAGGTTCAATCTAAGCAGGTATGGAGGCCTTTCCCTTGATCCTTTAGGAACTCATCCATCTCTTGCCGGAAGGATGCCTGCTGGTCAGAAAGTAGGCGGATGAGATCATCAAGGGTTGGGTTCTCATACACAGGTGCATGAGAACTGGACAGGTTGCCTCACTGGAAATGAGGCTGAGACTACTGCTTGTAGTGAGGAGGCTGGGAGTACTGTTGAGGCTATTGTGGTTGCCTCCACTGTTGTCCCTGATGGTAGGGACAAGAGCCATGCTGCTGATACTGCTAGTAGGAGTGATGGGGTTGCTGCTACTACTGGTTGCTCTGCCCGTCCTAAGTTGGAGGTTGCTGTTGGGACGAGATGCCTCCAGTCAACCATTAGAACTCGAGTGATCACGATGGATCCCTGGCTGATGTCGGTACTGGTCGTACCAAATCCCGTTGACTTCCATCAACGGCTCTTATTGTTCGAAGTGTGGCGGGGGAAGAACTGCGAGGGGATGATCTGGCTGGTAGACCACATCTTGAGTGTCCGGAGATGGTGGCGGTTGCTGGTAGTGCTGCAGCTACTGAACCAGCTCTACCTGGATGTAGTAAACTTAAAGGTATGTGGCAGAAGGCTGGGTAGAGCTGGCTGCTGGGATCAACTCGTAACAAGAGATGGGGCTGAGAAGCCGTCTGTGCCTCCTTTAGACACATGATTTGGGTCTTGAGGTCACTCGGTGTTTGTGCCAACTGATCAATCTAGTTAAGGCCATGACATTTCTTCTTCTCTATGATCTCGATGTTGTCCAGCTTATCACTTATAATATCCATGTTAGTGGCTGGGGACTTGGCCTGCATGGCTATTGACGAAGTAGAAGGACTGGCATCGACCCGTGCAATCCTTTGATAAGACACGGCCAATGGGAGGGACTTCCCATAGATGTCCCATACTTGGTCTTCGTCCTTGGCAAAATAGGACCCTCTACACGAGGCATTCACTAGCCCATGCAGCTACGGTATCAACCCACAAAAGAAGCTCTGAAGAAGGTTGGGCTTGGATATCTCGTGATGTGGACACCGGTCTGTGAGCTCTCTAAATCGATCCCAAGCATCGTGAAATTGCTCGTTTGGGATCATGGTGAAATTATTGATCATGGCTCACGTTGCGTTCATCCGACCAAGTGGATAGTACTTGTTCAAGTACTCGGTCCGGAGCTGCTCCCAAGTGGTGACATACCTCCCCAAATGCTTCAGCCAATAGGTTGCTCTATCGACTAGGGAAAACAGGAAGGCAGTCATCTTAATCGTGTTATCATCCACAAATATGTTGTGGACTGTGTTGCAGATCATCTCAATCTCCTGCAGATAGAGGTGCGACTCCATGGTGGCTAGCCCATGGAACTTGGGCAATAGCTAGATGGTTTGGGGGCGAAGCTCAAAGTCGCTAAGGATCTATGGAAGCAGGATCCATCTGTAGGTGAGGGTTGTACCAGTATTGTGCAACTGCATCATCGTGCGTGGTCTGGCTGGATCCTACGGCTCCTCGTGTCATCCGTCTCCTCCTCCTGTTGTTGGTATCTCTCCACAAGTTGGTCTCTGTAGCTCTGCTCTGTCGGCTCACATCTGTGTCAGCACTCACCGTACCTCAGCCATAAATGCTCCCTGGTCCCTGATCTGTCACTACATGGTCTCCAAGGAGTCTAATAGTGTGTTGTTGATGGCGGTCTAGTCAAGTACATATGCTGATTATTGAGGCTACTCTTCAGTGCATACCTCACTGCTGGCCATCTCTTGTGTCTCTGCAAAGGCAAAAGACCCCAACTCAGGTGTCTTCAAGTGAACAAATAACTGTGTTGGCCTCTACTTTGGCACCTCATGGGTGGTAGCAAACTCATGTTCAGAGAGCGGGTCTGGGCTCTCTGAAGCTGCCCTAGATGAATGGAGAGGAGTGATCGAAAGCGTTGCTGTCAAAGGCAGCCTAAGGGACCTCCTTCCCATCATCGTTATGTGGGGCTTTATGACGATTGGATCTGGAATGCAAACAAGATGTGAAGTCAAACCCCTTTTTATCCTACTCAACACTCAAGCTGGTGACCGTGAAAGATCGGTCGTTAATCTTGTCCAATTTTATTAAGGTGACAAATCAATCTATCATAGCGATTAAGAGAGCTTTTGGGAACCCAATGCTCCCATGAGACTGGCCCGAATCTCGCAACTAGTTTTTCCCAGCCAGTATGGGTGTAGACCATTTACTGGCTACCCGATCCACCCAATCTGCTAAGGAAGTCCATGACCGATTACCGGCTACCCGATGAAATCATCACTGGATAACAACACAAGACCAGTAGTCTGAAAGGATTTCGGGTATGGCTCTAGCCTAATGTGCGGGTCACTCACTCATTGTAGATAAATCAACCAATGTGGGAGTGACTCACCCAAAACAAGAATTTTTGAGTGAAGTCAGATTTTGGGTTTTTTGCATTAACAATCCCAATTTTATTTTGTTATCTCTTTTTAGATATTTTTCTAAAATTAAATAATGCCTAACAAATTTTTCGATTTCCTATGTAATTTTGATCCCACTAAAACAGGGGGAGGAAGTCCTAAAAGTCGATGCGCAATCAAACACAATGATGTATGCAGAGATAGAAATGCATACTTGACTCCAACACTCTACATGTAGGGTGATCCATGCATAAAAGTAAAGACATGAAGTAAACTACCTATATGATGCACGAGAAAGTCGGTCTTAGATGAGCAATTTCTATTAATCATGAAGTGCAATTAGCTAACTATCAGGAAGAGAGACCTAAGTGCGGTCTTCGATGTTGATCGGTGCTTGAAAAATGTAAAAAGCGAGAGCCGCTAAATAATGGTCTGACGGATCAGACTCACTGTCGCTGAGGCGACTACTCAAGCCTTCACGTTGATCAACAATTAATCCACACAATCAATCAAGCAGTCAAGAGCAAGGATTAAAATTTATTATACCCTACTTAGAATGTATAATGGCAAGCAAGTAGGGGTCGAACACAGGGAGCATGGAGTACAGTAAGCAGACAAAAGTCAAGTCTTGTGTCTAGTGAACTACTTAGCCAATTTGGATTTTTTTGTAGTTTTTTAATTTTTAATTTATAATTTATTTTCATTTTATATTTTTTATTTTGATTTTAATTTTCTGATTTTTTATTTTTCTTTTTATATTTTATATTTTTATATTTTCTCTTTCAATAATAGAATTTATATCTAAAATAAGAAAGAAGAGGACAAGTATTTAGAAAAATAAATAAACTACCCAAAATTAGGAAAGAAGATGTTTTTTTATTTTTATAATTTCCTAGTATTTTTGAGATTTTTCCAGATTTTTCATAATTTCTTTGTTATTTTTAAAGTCAAAAATACTAAAAACGGTGAATAAAATTGCTGGCCGAAATTAAAATGAGGATGAAAAATATCAAACAATGTCCAAAATTCCTCAAATTAATTTTAATTGAAAGATAATAAATCAGAGAAAATACAGAAACTAAAATTTCATTAATTTTTTTGTAGAAATTTTGAAGATTTTATGAAGATTTTTAGAGTTTCTAATTTTTAGGAGTTTTGTTTTATATTTTTTAATGATTTTTGGTCTAAAATTGAAAGACACTAAAATATGCAAAATATATTTTTTGGGAATTTTCTGGGGTGATTTTATAATTTTTATGGGTTTTCTAATGCAAACAATAGAGAAAATGAGTGCTTTTGGAATTTTTATAAATAATAAAATGCAATAAATGTGCAAAATAAAAATATGGTGTGAATATTTCCAAAAATTTACAACTAATAAAGTAAGTTCCAGGACCAATCATAAATAGCAAAACATCTAGGGGTACAGGCGCAAAATTTCCAAAGTCACGTTCGCCAAGCACGTGACTAGTAAGGACCTATCTGTAATTAACCCAAAAATCCGAGGGCCTGAATGCAATTCTCCAAAAATAATGCACTGAAATAAAATGTTTCAGGACTGGAATGAAATAGACAAGCCGATAGGGGGTCCCCTGCAAAATGGTCGCACCTCACGCGCACAGGCACGTGAGCTGACGTGGCCATGGACCTAACTACAAATAGATATAGTTCGGGGGCTAAATCCTAAATATTACAAACATTTTTAAACTGCAAATGAAAGTTTAAGACTATTTCATAAATACAAAAGTGCTCGGGTCAAAATGTAAAACACCTAAGCTGGGCGTGATCCGACGGCTGATGGGAATTCACTTGCCACATGTCGGGTCCTGGTGACTTGATGATGCTTCGCTCCAACGGTGACGATTAGATCAGCTGACGAAGATCAGCGGCGGATAGTGAGTGAGATCCAACGGCTGGCGCGGAACTAGAGTGCGGCCTTGATGGGACAGTAGAGAGGTTGAGAGGAGGAACATGGAAGAACACCAGCGAGGGTGAGCTTCCTCGAGCTTGCTCTCGGGTCTCCGGCGCGCTGAAGGCTTCAAAATGGTCGAGACGTGGTCCTGCGGGTACCCTCTTGCTGCTGGAAGCTCCAAAAGACCTCGATGACGGCCGAGGCTCTCACCCAGAGACGGCGGAGCTAATGAACTCCGAGGACCTCCGATGAGAACCAAAACGAGCCCCAGACTCGAGTCTTCGCTACAAACCTGCAGGAGAAGTGTGAAGGGGTCGGGGGCAAGTTGCCTCGACCCCGCGGAGGGTGGAAAAACACGAGCTGCGGTGGAGGAATAAGTCGAGGTCGGCCGGCGATACTCAGAGCCGGCCGACGCGATGTCCGAGCGATGTAGGGATGATCAAACGAGATAAGGTGGATGGCTAAATGCGGGGGAACTTCCGAGCTACTTTAAAAGCTAAATAGATAACAGAACAAGAGAGGAAGGAACCTCACCAAGGTGGCACTAGAGCGGAGCTCCGATGTGACTTCCGGCGAAGTGGATCGGCCTCAATTCAAAACACCCTATATCCCCGAAGGTCCCAAGGTGTTCCTGCTTTCACCAGGAACGTCTACGAGGGTCTTGGCTAGGGTTTATGTGGCGGACGAGTTATCAAGGGTGGAGGGAAAGTCAGAGGGTTGTATTTGAAGGTTTGACCCCAGAGAGGAGAGGCCCCAAAGATCAAGATCCAGCAAAAGCGGTGATGATCCACAGCCCGAGAAATCATCTCGGCGTGTATCACCGATCTTCGAGGACAAAAAGTCATGAAGACCATAATGCCAAAGGATGAAAGACGTGATCTGCAAAAATCCTCGAAGATGGCAAAGAAACCAACGTCCTGACAAGCTACAGGAGGAGGTCAGACAGTTCACCGGAGGTCAATTGTCAGACCAACCTGGTTGGTCCACGTGGACCAACTAGGAAAAATCCCCTCGAAAATAGTTCAAAAATCATTTAAAAATAGTAATCAAATTTATTTATTTTGGGTCAAAAAATAAAAAATGTTTACTATTTTATGAATTATTTTATGCTAATTTTTATTTATTTTTTTGAGGTATAAAATTTCTAGTTACCATTTATACCCTTTATAGGTATTTTTATCTATATATTTAAGTATTTTATTTTTATTTTATATATTTATGTTATTTATTTTTGTTTATTATTTTATAAATTTATAAAATATTTTTATACACTTAAATATAAATATACTTTTATTTTATTTTCTTGAAGTTTTTTATACACTTAATAAAATAAAAGTGTGAATTATGCAGGTATGTATACATGTATTATACCTATGTATGCTCTATACAAGTATTTTCTTTTATGTTTCTTTTGTGTTTTTTTTCTTATTTAATATACACATGAATTATAAATAATATTTACAAAATTATAAAAATATAAAATTATAAAAATAATGAATAATTAATAAAATGAATATTTTAATCTGTACAAGTATACAATAGGGGTCCAAAACTCAACATTCAAACCGTAACTTTGCCAAATACGAAAACACCTTCATTAAATAGCTTATTAAAGATTATATACAATTAAAGGTGAGTTTGACGCATTTCGAGTTTTTATTTGGGTGATACAGGTCTGGGAAGTTGGGATTCTGGATTTTATTCAGATCATAACTTTTTATTTGTATATTATTTTTGAGTGAAATCAATTTTGTATTTTTATTTATTTAATTATCTACAACTTTTATGTACAAAGTTTCTTTATTTGAGGTATAAAAAGTGGAACCAAAAATAGGTCCCAAAATGAAAAAAGAATGGGTTAATCAAAAGGAATTTTTACTGTATTTTTGGCCCTTATCTCCCCCTACTTTATTCCTTGTCGACCTAGTCATCGAGATGCCTTGGTCTCGGGGTTTTGGGTCATAAAATATTTACAATATTTTATTCTTTTTCTTTTCTTTTCTTTATTCTATAATTTTGGCGTTAAAAACCGCATTTTATACAATATTTACACAATGATGCATGGATGCTAAAATGCCTAAATTAAGCCTATTTACACGCATTTACTAGTGTTTTTAAGCCAAAATGATAGAATAAAGATGATGAAATGTAGATTCATCATCCCCCTATACTTGCCTTTGCTAGTCCCTAGCAAACACTTATGCAATAAGTGCAGAAAAGAAAAACAAAGAAAAGAAAAATAAGAAATGTGGATTAAGCTTAATTATCAAACTTGTCTTCACAAAATCAAATTTTGGAGCTTAAGTTGAACCCTTGGAATTTTAGTGCGGGCGGAACCTTAATGAGAACCGAATTTCAAATCCAACAGTCCTTGAGAATCCCAAAACTCTGTTCAAGTCTCCTCAATAGCAGGTCAGAAATATCTCAACTCATACGCAAACCCTTATGACTATGAATCTGACTCGTACAGTGTAACTGATGGTGGCTCTCCCCAGCTAGAATGATAAAGAGACTGACTTCTCCAGTATGACAACCCAATGATTCCCCAATCCAATAACTCCTTCCTCGAGGAGCGGGGTATTCCCTTCTAAGTTCAAGTGGCAACCAGCTCAAGAGGAGGGGGTGAAGAGAAGAATGGGCGGTAGCCAGTGTAGCTACCTATCCTAGGATGCAAGACCAGTGTAGTCAAGTCATCCAGCTGCAGGCTCACATATTTGGCTTTGGAACTCAAGCTTGCTTATTGACTTTACAACATATGTACATACTTTGCAGGCATTTTATTTTATTATTTTTTTGTACAAGCATGTCTCTTTTTTTTTGAAATACAATATACAGCAGCATTTACATAGGGAGTTTTTCCTCTTGAGCCAGTAGACTATCCCTCTTTTGAAGCTTTATCGCAACCCACACTCTCCTGTCTTAAGAATTCCTCATCACTGGACGGGTTGGGGTGCACTTCCCTCCCTAGAGGAGGACAAATGTTTCCACTTGTGTGCGTCTCATACCGGCAAATCCAATCCCCTCACCACCCCAACTGAGTTGAGCCATGTGAAAGGTGCAGGTGTCCAAGTTAGGTCATTATCAATAAGAGTCGTGCGTGTGCTCCGAAATACTCTACTTAGGTAGTCGGGAATCCATTGAACTAAGTCTCGTAATCCTCAAAGAATTAAGTCAACTAGACCTGAAGTACCTCAAACCCAGTTCCTATAAGGTTCTTGTTATTAGGTAAATGGCCAATCAAGTTCCAATCTCCGGATTTTACTTAGACTTGTTCAACTATCAAACTCAATCCGAAAAATGCTCATGTTATGCAAATGATATGCAAAATGCAGAAGATATTTTTGTGATGTAATTTTCAAGATTTTGAACTTTTTATGGATTTTTGAAAAGATGATGTATATGCATTTTTTTATTTTTCAAAAGTTTTTTCAAATGTTTTTTTGGATTTTAATTTTGCAAATGTTTTTGGAATTTTTGAAAATAAAAAGATTTTTGGCTGAAAACTAGGTTAAAATATTTACACGAGAGTGCTTCTTATATTTACAAGAAGTGGATTTTAAGAATTTACAGGGTAAGTGGTCAATTTTATAAGTATATATAGTGGATTTTAGTGTTATGTATATATTCCTCAAACATATTTGAATATCATTTTACAAACAATTTTTGAAAACTATAGTCCAAAATAACTTTTGACACATAATTTTTCAAACATGTACACACATTTGAAAGTCATTTTGCAACGATTTTCCAAACAGTATAGATAGATTTTTCAAAATATTTTTGCAACCATTTTTCAAACCATTTGCAAATCATTTTTCAAACATTTTTATTTCACACAAAGAAAATAAATTTTACAAACCAAAATATTTTTACAAAGGTTGAAAACATGTAACAAAACGTTTTTCAAATAATTTTCAAAAGATTTTCACAAAGATTTTCAAACTATTTTTCAAATATTTTGCAAAAAACATTTTCACCGGACTTATTAATCAGTGTATACAAAAAGAATTTGAGGACTGATCAACATCTTTTTATTAAGGTTTTTTATGAATTTTAAAGAATTATAAGCCATATTATTAAGAAAAATACGAAAGTACGAGTTATGGCTAAAGTATATACGTAGTATATACGACCCCCTATACTTAACTTCAGCTATGTCCTCATAGATCAGAGAGAAAAAGAGAAGACATAACTCATACTGAGTATAGAAAAGTCTAAAGAATAAAGAACGAATGAAGGAATGAATGAACGAATGAGAAGTTGACCGTCCCCCCAAACTTAGTATCAAATAATCCTAAGTATAGCAGACTGTACACAAGGTAGGGAGGGTCAAGGGTGGGAATGAACAGATCGTACTCAAATTGTCTCCCCCTATAATTAGGGTAAGATATCCCTAAGTATAGACAAGAAGAGGAGACAATGGAGAGGATCAAAGAACAGAGAAACTCAGGGTGCACACCCCCTATACATAGGACAAAGTGCATCCTAAGTATAGAAGACTGTCAAAAAGGGGCGACACCTTGTGATAGCTAAAGAAAATAGAAAAGGAAAAGAAGAAATAAAGACAAGATATGAGAGCGGATATGAACAACTCGAGATGTGCATCCCCCCTACACTTAGGATAAAGTACATACTAAGTGTAGCAATGATGAAAGGGATGACATCATGTCGATAGAATAAGATAAAAGAGATGGAAAAGAAGAAAAGAAGAAAAGTCATTCAAAAATGTTGTGCTCTGCTTGGCCTTCCTCAGCCTCTTTGGAGATATCCGGCTCATCCTTGTAGATTACTTGAATAGAGTCAACGATAGACATGAATGTATCATGTTCAAGGTAGGGCTTCAAAAGCTGTCAATTGACTACAATTGGTTGTGCGTCAGCTGACAAATAGGATATCAATACACTTCCGTTGTTACGCACCTGCCTAACCATAAACGGCCCCGTCCATTTACTCTTCAATTTGCCTGGAAAGATATTTAATTTCGCATCAAATAACCACACCTTCTGACCTGGCTCGAAGGACTTGCGGTGGATATGCTTGTCATGCCATGTTTTGACCTTCTCCTTGTACATCAGGTTGTTGTCATATGCATAATCTCTGAATTCCAATAATATGTTCAGATTTAATTTTCTGTTCTTCCCTGCTTGCTCGGAATCCAAATTACATATGTTGATGGCCCATAAAGATTTGTGAATTAGTTCAACGGGCAGATGACATGGCTTGCTATACACAAGGTGGTAGGGAGACATTCCTAAGGGTGACTTTTACGGTGTTCTATAAGCCCAAAGAACGGAATCAAGTAGCTGAGACCAGTTCTTGCGATCCGGATGCACAAGCTTTTGTAGAATTGTCTTGATCTCACTGTTTGAACATTCAGCTAAGCCATTGGACTGCGGGTGGTAAGGTGAAGCAACACGATGTTCAATACAGAATTCCTGAGTCAGCTTCTTCACCTCTCTGTTTATGAAATGACTACCCCCGTCAGATATGAGAATTTTGGGAATCCCGAACCGTGCTATGATGTGATCTCTTAAAATCGACAGACAGTCCTACTATCGGTGGTTCGGGTGGGGATAGCCTCCACCCAGCGACTTACATAGTCGACAGCAAGCAGAATATATTCATTGCCCTGGCTATTGGGAAATGGGCCCATAAAGTCGATGCCCCATGCATCGAAGACGTCTCATATCTGAATGAATTTCAGAGGCATCGTGTCTCTCATTCCCATGGTCACGCCCATCTTATGACAGTCAGTGCAACATTTGACATAGTCATCTGCATCTTTGAATAGTGAAGGCCACCAGAGGCCACTCTGAAGAACTTTTGTTGCCGTTCGTTTGTCTGAATGATGTCCTCCAGAATCTTGGTCGTGACATAAGGCGAGGACACTCGGAACTTCCTCCTGAGGAATGCACCTTCTCCAGATGCAATCTGCCCCCTCATGAAATAAATACAGATCCTCCCACTGGTAGAAATGGATTTTAGACAAGAATCTGTCTATTTTCAACTTTGGCCAATACTGTGGGATTTTCTTGGTCACCAGATAATTCACGATGTCTGCATACCAAGGAAGCGAGGTGACTGAAAGAATTGCCTCGTCTGGAAAAGTTTCTATGATTGGTTGCAGGCTCAGCTTAGGAGATTCTAGTTCAGGAAGCCTTGATAGATCATCGGCAACCACATTTTTTACCCCAGGTTTATCTTTAATTTCCAAGTCAAATTCCTGGAGTAGAAGGATCCACCGGATAAGACGGGGTTTGGCATCCTTCTTCTGTTGTAAGTATCGAATGGCCGAATGATTAGTGTAAACGATTACTTTGGATCCAAGGAGGTCGGATCTGAACTTTTCCAGGGCAAAGACTACCGCTAGCAACTCCTTTTCAGTGACAGTGTAGTTTTGCCGGGCTTCATCAAGCGTTCGGCTAGCGTAGTGAATCGCAAATGGTACATTATCTTTCCTCTGTCCAAATACAGCACCAATGGCATAATCTGACGCGTCGTCATTATCTCAAAAGGCTGAGTCTAAATTGGTGGCTGCAAGACAGGGGCCTGTGTAATGAGTTCTTTCAGGTGATGAAAGGCAAGAAGCATGCGGTCATCCACAATGAATTCATTCTCATTGCTGAGCAACTCAATGAGCGGTCTGGCCAGTTTGCTGAAATCTTTGATAATCATCAGTAAAAACTGACATGGCCTAAAAATGACCTGACTTGTTTGATTGTTGTAGGTGGCTCAAATTTGGAAATTACCTCCACCTTGGCTGGGACAACCTCCATGCCACGTTTAGAAACAACGTGACCCAGCACGATTCCTTCGGTCACCATGAAGTTGCTCTTTTCTCACGAGAGCACAAGATTTACTTTGCAACACCTCCATAAAACTCGGTCTAAATAATCTAGACATTGATCGAATGAATCCCCATAGACTGAAAAATCATCCACAAAGACCACGAGAAAGTTGCCCATCATATCGACAAAAACTACAAGCATACACCTCTGAAATGTGGCTGGGGCGTTGCAAAGCCCGAACGGCATCCGTATGAAGGCATATGTACCAAAAGGGCAGGTGAACGTGGTCTTCTCTTGATCTTCAGGAGAAATAGCAACTTGATTATACCCAGAGTATCCATCCAAGAAGCAGAAGTATTCCTTCGCGGCCAATCTCTCCAAGATCTGGTCGATGAAAGGTAAAGGAAAGTGTCCTTCTTGGTGGCGAGGTT
Organism: Ottelia alismoides; assembly: GCA_037367405.1. Classification (NCBI taxonomy): domain Eukaryota; kingdom Viridiplantae; phylum Streptophyta; class Magnoliopsida; order Alismatales; family Hydrocharitaceae; genus Ottelia; species Ottelia alismoides. The sequence goes on from JAZKJV010008883.1 coordinate 598,885, forward strand.
AAGTCTTCTGCAGTCCACGCATACTTGCCAAGAGGTGGGTACTCTAGTCACGATCGCCTCTCCTTTATCATTCTTCACAATGGTGATCCATGATTTCTTTGGCACAACATAGAGAGGGCTCACCCATTTGCTGTCGGAGATGGGATAAATAAATCCCGCATCAAATCATTTCTGAATCTCTTTCATAACAACCTCCCGCAGATTAGGATTTAACCTTCTCTGAAGTTCTCGAGAGGGCCTGTTGGACATGCGAGCCCACGGCGAGCCATTATGCAATAAATGTTATTGCAATTCACTCCTTAATATTAAATAAAGAGTACATAATTTGCATAATAGGTCCCTTAGTACAATTAGGGTTATGTACCATGGCCATCTTAATGATCATACAGCTGTTGATTCAATTATTGAATCATAGAGGCTGGTGCTTAGATGAATATCTAATGAGTTAGATTGAGGACTCATCAAGCACCGTCAAATGATTATTAAGAGATGATCTCCAGCCTGAGTAGGAGATGGCAATCCTATCTCTTTAAGGTTGATATCTGACCGACCTCTTGATGCATGTCCTCTGCATAGGAATAGAGATTCGGAGGTGTCAGATGAGTTAGGTCAAAGAGTTGACTTAACGAGATCGAGATAACCAACGTCCTATATCATATGCTGTCATGATATAGGCACGCATCCTCTGACCGGAGACAGATGTGTTACTATATGTCTGAGTATGTACATTTGGCAGACCAATAGGTTGATGACCTAATCGAGGTCTATACACCGGCGCGCTGGTGTGCATATAAGGGCATATGAGTAATACGATCTCTCAAAGGGATCATACAGGTTCACTTACTGAACCGGAAGACATGAGCTCACTCATGAGATATTGGGAAGAATCAAATTCCATGCGCATGGTCGTCTCGCTTTGGAAGCTTGACTGAATTTGTAGGTTTGATATATACTTTTGGAAAGTATATGATCAAGACCTAGGTATGACATATGCTTTTGGAAAGTATATGATCAATACCGACTCCCAATGATCAAATGAGAAACTTACTGATAAAACCCTGAAGTAGACAGTATAAAGTTGATCTAATACTTCGGGTCTATTCTGAGTCTTCCAGTATGCAGGATGTACAGGTGTTAGGAATACCTGAGGGTGATGTGATCATAAACTATTGTATAACCATGACGCTTCCATTCATAGGGAGTGATGAAACGGGTCTGGATTTTAGTGACTCCTCTCAATAGAGAAGTAATCTGATCTTAGTCCAAATGTTGGACATTGATCTGAATGTGATTCAGATGCAATGAGAAGATTAGATTTGCGGTCTTGATTTAATCAAGCATCTATGGGAGGCCCGTGATCTGGATTTGAGATATGATCTCAATATCCATGTCACTATACGTGGAACAATACAATCGCCCTGTCCTTATCTCCAAGTATCTGCGGAGAAAGCGCATTATCCTTGAAAGAGTTCATGGATAATTCTATTGTTGATATATGTATCCGAGCATTGCAAAAATGGATAATTAAATGTGATTTAGTTATCATGAATAATATGAATTTGATTCATAATATAAGGAGAGTTATCTTAGATAATTAAATGTGATTTGATTATCAAAGATGTAAATAATGTGAATGTGATTCATATTATTTGAGCACAAGAGAATAAGTTATCCAATATAATTAAATGTGATTTAATTATTATGGATAAGAATAATGTGGATAGTAATATCCAATTATTCATAATATATTATAAATGTGATTTATAATGTATTAGATAGAGTTAAATATAATTTATATTAGTAGATTAATTATTAATGTGTATTGGATACACATTGTCTAATTAATTGAAAATGTAAATTACATTTTTTTTTGGGTTGTGAATATGATTCACAATATTCCAATGTCAAGATTGCAATATTCCCAAAATTAATTGAGAATTATTTTGGTGAATAAAAATCCCAACAAATAGTTGTTGGAAAATAAGTAGAGAGAAAATCAAGGAGATGTGCAATCTCATGGGAATCCATGAGATTGCCCTCCCTCCAAAGGGGAAGGTTGATCTCCTTTATTCTCTCTCTCCTTATTTGATTGATTTAATTTGGTGTTAATATATATTTGATATATTTCATCAAATTTAAATCACAAGTTGTTGGCTTTTACCAACAACAATCTTGACCATTGGATTGACATAAATCAATCTCATCCATTGATTTTATATGTCACATGGATTGAGATCCATGGATCCCAAAACCCTATAAATAGAGAGGCATACCATGCTCTCTATTTTACACAACATGTGCTATTGTAGCACATCTCTCTCTCTTTCTCTCTAGAGGTCAGCCCTCTCTCTTCCTCTCATGGCCGTCCACCCTGGATGCCATGGAGAAGTTCTCCATCGCCGTAGCATCGTCGTTATGCTGCCCGTTCGTCTGCTCGTGGATCTCCGTCTCCTTCGGTGGGCCTCGCTCGTGAAGAATACGTCGGATCTCGTGTGTCGAGATCAGGAGATCCGCCGCTTGGATCATCAACATGGATTGCGAGAAGCACGCGATTCATCCCCGCGCTCGCAAGCGTCTCCTCCGTCGGATCGGACTTGAGACAGGAGGTCTCTTCGTTTAGAGACTTGATCGCAACCACGCTTCAAGAGGTAATACTATTACTTGTTTGTGGTTTAGACTAGACGATCCGATAAGTGTTCTTGGATCATGTGGTCTCGTCGTAATAAAATTTTTTAAATTCCACTGCATCGAGCAACTAGTCCGACTAGTCGCTCCTCGTCGTATTCGATACGACGCTCACGCTTCCGTGATGCGCTTGAGGATCTAAACATATCCTTCAAGTGGTATCAGAGCCTTAGGTCGATGGTTTCGAATATGATTCGGTGACCGAGGACGACTTGGGTTTCATTAAGGTCGCGAAAGTTTTTATCGCATTTGATTTCGCAGATCTGTTTAGTGTAATTTTTCGGCCATGTTTAAATCATTTAAACACGAAAATAGCACTTGAATTTTGTTCCCTATTAAATAAGGAAACCGTAGGATCTGAGTTTGCGTAAATCGGATTTCGTATGCTCTAGATATGGTAGTTTTAATGAACATGTATCCACTGTTACGGGACTGCGAATCTTAACGTAATTAAAGAGTTCATTACTGTTTAGAGACGCCTCGAAATGCGTGAAAAATCACTTGGTTTCTGTTCTAAATCAAATTAGCAAACTTTAGAAATTGACTTTGCTTAATTTGGATTTAAATTGATTAAGATATGCTAATTTTAGTGAGTAGGGGTCACTGCTGAAATTACTTTCCTAATCAAGACCATGTGATTGTCAATTAATGAAATTAATTGTTAATTTCGAGAAATAATCATGGAAAATATTTGTGAAATATTAGAGAATGATTATTTCCTTAATTGACTTGGCCCCAATCAATTAATTGATTAGATTTGATCTAAATCATAATTGAAATCACAATCATCAAACTCTTGCTTGAGTAGGATTGGGAATTTGTCTAGCAAATTTTCTTATAATGAAAATTGTTTTGATTACTATATGGTATAATTTCGGTTGAAGAACCGATGATCATCTCAAGTACAAATTAATCAATTTGGCATTATCCTTTCCCGAGGTGGATATGGTGTCTAGTCGGGGATCGCTGGGGTAGCGGGTTGCAACGTATGCAGTCTGTCCCACTCCCGCCGGTACTGGCCATGACAGCGGGTAGGGCCGGGATAATGTCTGAGGGATTAAAATGTATTTTTCTAATTATTAAAATACGAATTAATACGTACTTTGAGAATAATACCATATATATATTCAAGCATAAAATTAAGTTTGATTGATTGAATTGGATTGATAATTAATTTAATATAATTAAGTTAATTATGTCCAATTAAAATACTCTAATATGATTGGAGTTAAGAATTCCCTTGGAAGAATTAATTATATGAATGTGACTCATAGTAATTAATTAAATTTGAATAAGAGATGGAGGATCACATAAGTGAAATCCATGGTCTCCCGTCAAGGCGAAGGGTTTCGTCGCCAGATATTAATTGTGGGAGATGCCTGTCCGAAGTGGCAGCTCCTGCATATGATCCATTTGGATCGGGCTCGTCGCTTCTCGAAAGAGGAAGGACGTATGCGTAGTGACCCCAATATCGGGTCCTCATATTATTGGGGAGATATTGGATTGCGCATAGTGAGTTGTATTCCTGTTGACGGTTGGTTCAATTAATGACGGGTCAACATCACCTTAGGGGTGGTGGGCCCGGGTATTAAAGACCGAATTGGGAGATGCAAGTTGGACTTGCAAGGCAGAATGTGTTCCCGCTTCTTTTTATCCGAGTTGTAGGTTCTCATATTACTGGGATGCAACAAAGATAAGGAAGGAGATCCCAGATCTTGCTTGAGATATTATGGTAAGTATATCTCTTACATTGAAAGTGATTAAGGGAATGAACTTTCATTGTTGACATGGCAAGACAACTTTGATATAAAATTCCTAAATCAAAGTAAATTATATATTTATATATATATATTTATGCAAATTTCTTATTTCAGATAATCCTTCATTAAACCCACTCAATATTATACTCAATAATAACCAGTAAAATATCGTGGATTGGACCCTATGATCCAGATATTGTACTTGCAATTGGACACACAATGTATGTGGTTGCAATATGCAAGTTTCCTCATAATAATGAGAAGTGATAATTAAATAGACAATAGGACAAAAACCCTAGGGTTTGTATGTCTCTATAAGTCTTGATCTCATTGAATGTACTTTGGAAGTGACATGTCGATGATGATCGTAATTATCAAATAATCCTTATAAAATCAATAAAGATATTCTGGCATACATATGTGCTCTTGACATTTAATCATGAATGACATGGTTCTCTACATCATGTAGAATGGTAGCTCTATAAGAGATGATGTATTCAAATTATTTGAATACCTACCTGAACCTATTTTAAAGAGTTTAGATGGATGTAGGTGATGAGTGTCATCATTCTACTATCTTTACTCTAGTCATTCATGAAGCTTCATAATATTCATATTGTATGAACTTAAATGAAGCTTGTATAAATGTTGAAATACTCTTATATTGAAATTTTTGATTTTAACATAAGAGGCCCTTAGTCTTAAGCAATGGTTGCTTATAGATAAAGGGAGCGCAGTGGAAGCATGGGTTGGACCCAAGCAAGAAATATAGTCAAAAGGTTAACTGTATTTCTGTAACTTCCATATGACATCCAAAGAGTTGGATGAATGCCAATACTGCAATAAGTTGATGTGTTGACTATCAAATCTGTCTAGAATCCTTAGAGAAGGAATCAGATAGTGCATCAGATTAATCTACATATAATCATTGATATTGACTTAGTTATTTGATAAGATAAAGTCTAATAATTGTATCTCAATTTTCTAATGACACTTGCAATTGGTTGCATCTGTATTAGAATAATTTGATCTTAAGGTTTAATGATCATCATGTTGGGAGTGATGCAAGTGTTGCAACAATTTCCATTGGATCAATGAACTTCATATTTTCAGTGGGAGCCCTTAGTCTTAGAGAATGTCTCTACGACCTAGATATTAAAATACACTCATTGTTTATTTCTAATTGTTGGATATAAACATGAATTCTGTGATAAATCTATCATAAAGAGTTATGATGGAGATATTTCAGATAGTAATCTTAAATCTAGTGGACTCTATTAAATTAGAAAATTAATGAATGGTTCATTAAGATTTCTAATACTGAAAATTAAACCTTTAAAGATCAATAGGAGGATGAAGATCATCTTGACAATGATCTGGCATCAAGTTTTTGGACATATGTCTGTTGATGAGATCAATGGACTAGTAAGACATGAAACTTTAGATTGTCTAAAGATTCAAATCTCACATACTTGTGAATATTGTATTCAAGGTAAAAATGTCCAATACACCCCTCTTTGGGAAAGGTGTAAGATGTTAAGGTATTCAAGATCTCATACATATTGATGTATGTGAATCATCTATATCAGAATAAACATTGCGGATATGTGATATCTATTAGTGATTATTTGTGATATGAGATTTCTTCTCTTCACTTAGAAAACTTTGAAATGTTCAAAGATTTCACAATTTTTGGTTTAGAACCAAAGTTTGAAGAAAGATGAAATGAATTTGATCTAACCAAGGTAGACTTTACCTATTAGATGAATTCAAGAAATACCTTATGGAGATATGAATATCATTTCCTATCTCAATCCTCCTAATGAACCTTAACTCAATGGAGTTGTAGGGAGATACAATTGATCATGTGTGACATGATTTGATCAATGATTAATCCTAGCATAATTATCTCTTAGTTTCCAAGGTATATATGTAGTATAGACTACATTATATACTTAATAAGGTTCCATGCATGTAAGCTGGAATCTAACACTAGAGAGTGCTACTTCATTAAGAAAATAAAGGATGGTATTAGATACCTACTTTATGACCTTGAGATTCTTAAAAGATCTCATCTTAGAGAATATGATTCTTATAGGATGACTCTCTTGAGAATCAAGATGAAAATGAAGTAAAGGAACTCATTTAATCTTGAAAAGATAATGAGGCTCCTGAAATCAGAAACTAAAATAGATAATTAAAGATGAAACATTAATACCTCTTCAAATAAGTTTGAGGATGGATTCCATGTGTCAGTTAAATCTGATGATGATCGGATTTCATGTGATGAAGCTCCTGAGGATCATGACATGGAAGGATGGATGTTAGCAATAAAAGTCTAATGTAGACTTCATATACAAGTGTTGTATATGGACCCTCGAGGATCCACCTATATGGGTCAGACCCATTAAGATGTAAATGGATCTTCAAGAGAAAGAGGGAACCTGATGAGAAGGTATAGACCTTCAAAGCACGGTTCGTAGCCATGAGCTACACACCGAAGAGAAGGCATCGCTTGCGATAAGACTTGCTCTCCAGTGACCTTGCTTTAACCCATCAGAATATTGCTAACTATAGCTACACAACTTGTCTATGACATCTTCATGGTGTGAGTCAAGATTGCATTCCTCTATGAATACCTCTCTGAGGATATTCATATGAAGTAGCTCCAGGGCTTCATGGTTGAGGAAAGCAAGGTGTGCTAGCTGAAGAACTCCATCTCTGGACTCAAATAAGCTTCTTGTAGTTGGAACATAAGATTTGATGAAATTATAAATGTTATGATTTCATATAAAATCTTGATGAACCATGTGAAGCTTAGTGGGAGTGCCGTTGTGTTCATCGTGCTAAAATCCTAATCATTTGGAATGATCTAAGGATGATACTAGTAAGTATTTTATAATTTGGTTGTTCCATACCTTGAGATATGATCTCAAGGATACCTCTTAGATCTTAGTTCTGAAATTGTTCAGAAGCAAAGAGAAAGAGGATATTGGGACTGTCACATTTTGTAGTACACCTTGGAATTACCAAGAAAGGCTTCCATCCCTTAAAGATATGGTACTGACCTATTTAAAGGGATAGCACCTCAAAGAGTTGAGGAAGTGAATGCTAGAACTGCTTGCACTTGTGCATCAGTTATGAAAAGCTGAGTGTATGCTAAATGTGTACAAGAGCCAGATGTCTGCCATGCAGTGGGAGTAGTAAAATGTTACTAATCCTACTATGGAGATAAAACACTTGATTGTAGTAATAACAAAATCTTCATAGATGATAAGATTTTTGAGATAGTGATCTTAAAGTCTTATCTTCAAATACTTAAGACTAAATAGATAGTGATCTAAAAGGTCTTAACTTTGGATACCTTTAGAGATAGTGATCTCCAGTGATAAAGGTATTCTGATAAGGATTATGGAAATACTGGTTATAACAAATTATTAAGCTATAGTGACAATGACCCTATAATAGCTTTAACAAAATTGAGTATTGGTTGCATGAGATGCAACATTCGCATTAAATGTGAGCACTGTTACTGGGAATATGCAAGTACCGTAAAAGGACTTGGCGTAGTCTCTTGGGAACGGAGTGGCTGATCAACTTACCTAGCTATTTTCTAAATAGCCTATGATTGTCACATGAGTGTGGGTTTAAATGATTAGCCCATTAATGGCTCTTTGGGCTAGTGGGAGATTGTTGGACATGCGAGCCCACGGCGAGCCATTATGCAATAAATGTTATTGCAATTCACTCCTTAATATGAAATAAAGAGTACATAATTTGCATAATAGGTCCCTTAGTACAATTAGGGTTATGTACCATGGCCATCTTAATGATCATACAGCTGTTGATTCAATTATTGAATCATAGAGGCTGGTGCTTAGATGAATATCTAATGAGTTAGATTGAGGACTCATCAAGCACCGTCAAATGATTATTAAGAGATGATCTCCAGCCTGAGTAGGAGATGGCAATCCTATCTCTTTAAGGTTGATATCTGACCGACCTCTTGATGCAGGTCCTCTGCATAGGAATAGAGATTCGGAGGTGTCAGATGAGTTAGGTCAAAGAGTTGACTTAACGAGATCGAGATAACCAAAGTCCTATATCATATGCTGTCATGATATAGGCACGCATCCTCTGACCGGAGACAGATGTGTTACTATATGTCTGAGTATGTACATTTGGCAGACCAATAGGTTGATGACCTAATCAAGGTCTATACACCGGCACGCTGGTGTGCATATAAGGGCATATGAGTAATACGATCTCTCAAAGGGATCATACAGGTTCACTTACTGAACCGGAAGACATGAGCTCACTCATGAGATATTGGGAAGAATCAAATTCCATGCGCATGGTCATCTCGCTTTGGAAGCTTGATTGAATTTGTTGGTTTGATATATACTTTTGGAAAGTATATGATCAAGACCTAGGTATGACATATGCTTTTGGAAAGTATATGATCAATACCGACTCCCAATGATCAAATGAGAAATTTACTGATAAAACCCTGAAGTAGATAGTATAAAGTTGATCTAATACCTCGGGTCTATTCTGAGTCTTCCAGTATGCAGGATGTACATGTGTTAGGAATACCTGAGGGTGATGTGATCATAAACGATTGTATAACCATGACGCTTCCATTCCTAGGGAGTGATGAAACGGGTCTGGATTTTAGTGACTCCTCTCAATAGAGAAGTAATCTGATCTTAATCCAAATGTTGGACATTGATCTGAATGTGATTCAGATGCAATGAGAAGATTAGATTTGCGGTCTTGATTTAATCAAGCATCTTGGGAGGCCCGTGATCTGGATTTGAGATATGATCTCAATATCCATGTCACTATACGTGGAACAATACAATCGCCCTGTCCTTATCTCCAAGTATCTGCGAAGAAAGCGCATTATCCTTGAAAGAGTTCATGGATAATTCTATTGTTGATATATGTATCCGAGCATTGAGAAAATGGATAATTAAATGTGATTTAGTTATCATGAATAATATGAATTTGATTCATATTATAAGGAGAGTTATCTTAGATAATTAAATGTGATTTGATTATCAAAGATGTAGATAATGTGAATGTGATTCATATTATTTGAGCACAAGAGAATAAGTTATCCAATATAATTAAATGTGATTTAATTATTATGGATAAGAATAATGTGGATAGTAATATCCAATTATTCATAATATATTATAAATGTGATTTATAATGTATTAGAGAGAGTTAAATACAATTTATATTAGTAGATTAATTATTAATGTGTATTGGATACACATTGTCTAATTAATTGAAAATGTAAATTACATTTTGTTTTGGGTTGTGAATATGATTCACAATATTCCAATGTCAAGATTGCAATATTCCCAAAATTAATTGAGAATTATTTTGATGAATAAAAATCCCAACAAATAGTTGTTGGAAAATAAGTAGAGAGAAAATCAAGGAGATGTGCAATCTCATGGGAATCCATGAGATTGCCCTCCCTCCAAAGGGGAAGGTTGATCTCCTTTATTCTCTCTCTCCTTATTTGATTGATTTAATTTGGTGTTAATATATATTTGATATATTTCATCAAATTTAAATCACAAGTTGTTGGCTTTTACCAACAACAATCTTGACCATTGGATTGACATAAATCAATCTCATCCATTGATTTTATATGTCACATGGATTGAGAACCATGGATCCCAAAACCCTATAAATAGAGAGGCATACCATGCTCTCTATTTTACACAACATGTGCTATTGTAGCACATCTCTCTCTCTCTCTTTCTCTCTAGAGGTCAACCCTCTCTCTTCCTCTCATGGCCGTCCATCATGGATGCCATGGAGAAGTTCTCCATCGCCGTAGCATCGTCGTTATGCTGCCCGTTCGTCTGCTTGTGGATCTCCGTCTCCTTCGGTGGGCCTCGCTCGTGAAGAAGACGTCGGATCTCGTGTGTCGAGATCAGGAGATCCGCCGCTTGGATCATCAACATGGATTGCGAGAAGCACGCGGTTCATCCCCGCGCTCGCAAGCGTCTCCTCCGTCGGACCGGACTTGAGACAGGAGGTCTCTTCGTTTAGAGACTTGATCGCAACCACGCTTCAAGAGGTAATCCTATTACTTGTTTGTGGTTTAGACGATCCGATCCGATAAGTGTTCTTGGATCATGTGGTCTCGTCGTAATAAAATTTTTTAAATTCCGCTGCATCGAGCAACTAGTCCGACTAGTCGCTCCTCGTCGTATTCGATACGACGCTCACGCTTCCGTGATGCGCTTGAGGATCTAACCATATCCTTCAGGGCCTGCAATCTTCTTCCAGAAAAATACGATGCGAGCACAGTGACGGATTGATCCCATGGAGATCCGAAGTTCGCCAACCTATCACCTTGCGGTTGCATTCAAGAACCTCCATCAGACGAGATTCTTGGTCTTCGGTCAGGTGTGCATTGATAATGACCAGGTACATGTTCGGTTCTCCCGCAAGGAAGACATATTTCATGTTGGAGGGCAAGGGTTTCAACTCTGGTGGGGTTTGAGCTACTTCAGAGGTGACCTTAGCTATTAATGCTGGTGGTGATTCTTTCATCTGTTCGGTTTCCACCATACTCTGTTAGCCTCTTCACTCAGATTTTGATAGAATGCTTCAATGATTTCCTCTTCAACACAAGATTCTTCAATAATTTGCTCTTGGTTTTGAAGGCACATCACCTCCACGGTCGTCTCATCCAGTACATCAGCGAGTTCCTCATCCTGATCGATAAGGGGAAATTCGACTGCGGTCTCCAATCCCTCCTCGGGGCAGAGGAGTTCATGGATCTCATTGTCATCCAAGAATAAGTTGGTGTCTTGAATTTCTGCTAGAAAGTTGCAATCGTCAGAATACTCAATCACCCTTGCGCATGATGCAGATGTTCGTTCAGCTGGTGCTCCCTCAAGCAGGGTCTCCACTCTGATTTTTTCGTTGCCAGCGCCAAAAGTGATTTCTCCAGTCCCATAATTCACTATTGCGTTCGACATCCGCGGGAATGGTCGTCCAAGTATGATTGGGGTAAGGAGAAATGGAGCGGGGACATCCATATCTAGCACCACAAAATCGGCCGGGAACTTATTTCCCTAAACTATAACTATCACATCCTCCAAAAGGCCCCTAGGATGCTTGACTGATTTGTCTGCAAACTGCAGAATCATCTTTGTAGGCTTGAGCGGTCCAAGCCTGAATTCTATAAGCAGTGAGGCTGGCATCAGGTTGACGGAAGATCCGCTGTCGAGAAGTGTTAGTTCAAATTCCTGATTGAACATTTGACACCGCACAAGAGGTGCTCCCATATCTGGCTTTTTGTCCAAGAGGTTGCTGATTGCATTAACTTTGGCCATCGTAAGGATATGCTTTTCGAGCTTGCAACCTTTGTTTCTGGAATTGTGAGGGTGAGTCTTGCGCTTGGTTGTACATGCATCTTTCAATCCTTTCTTTACAGCTGGCATGTACTCAAGAGCCTTCATCAATGGCATGTTTAATACCAAATTTTGGATAATTTCTATGATAGTAGGATCAGACAAAGCATTTTTCAAATTTTTCATTTTTTATACTTTTTCATTGCTTCTGGAAAAGGAATGTTTACAAACACTTCACCAATATCATTCAAAATAGTGTCCATATTGTTGTATACAGGTAGATGGCAAAAAGGAATAGAATCATCTACAAGATGTGGACCAAAAATGGCAGGTCTGGCTTCAGATGCTGGCGTTGGATCCGTTGCAGGTACAAGATTCCTTCTGTCCGAAACCGACTTTGTAGCAGGTGTAGACGTCTCCAATGCTGGCCTATCTCAACCGGGGTTGCTTCTTTCTTTTTGTGTTTTGTTGTTTTCTTCTATTTTTTGTGAATTTTCTGCAGATGGTGCTCCTTCAAAAATATTATGTGGCCCTCGTGCTGGCTGGGCTGACGATTCCCCGTCAGATGCAATATGCTTTCCCTTCGCTGTCGCTGATGGTTAGAGTGTCCTACCACTCCTAAGAGTAACAAAATTAGATAAAAAACAATTTAATTCACCTGAATCGGGTTGGACACTGCCGGCTACCTGCTCCTTGCGTCGGAAGTTATTCGGATTGGCTTCGACCTGGGCTGGTATGGCAGTCTTGGCAGCCATCAGGTCGTCGATCTTCAGGGTCATCTCAGCCATGTTTTTCATTGTCTGTTCGAGGCAGTCAAGCGCGTCGAATTAACCGGCACAATCTCAGAAGAATCCCCTTACTGGGGTCTAGAGTGTTGGTACGATGGCTGAGATTGTGACTGGTAACCTTGAGAAAATTGGTGAAGAGGAGGGTTGGAGGAAAACTGAGTTCTGTTGGTGATACGGGGCAGCCGGTTGCTGATGGTATCCTTGTCCATGATATCCGGACTGCTGAGGATCGTGCTGATAATTCTACCTCCAGGTGTTACCGTGAGATGGTGGCTGGTACTGGTATGAGGGCTGGAAGGGTCTCCCACCCAGCTGTTGCTGGTGATAGGGCATGTTGCCCATGTTCTGACCCTGAGGATGTCCCTGAGGACGGGTCAGTTGCGCTTCATTGTTCCATACACCATTGATCTCCTGTATTAGTGGTGGGGGTGGCGAGAGCCGCTTAAAGTAAGCGGGCTAGGACTCTGGTTGATATACAACCATCTGTGTCTGGGGCTGCGGGGGATGCTTGATAACCGCCCCCGCACCCTTAGTTAATTCGAGCAAGTTAATGTCCAAATTAATTTTTAAGTGTTCGTTGCATTCAGATACGAGAGGGAATATCAAAACCCACTTTTAATTTAATTCCAATCAATTTCAAGCGGCAATTTTTTTTTTACTTGGTGAAGTCCAAGGTCGAACTCCCTTAGGTAGATTTAGTAGCAAAGTCCAATGTTCAATTTTTAGGGGATATTTTTTTGTTCTTTTTTTTATTTTCTATGCAGACACGTGCAAAAATCAAGCCAATTTACAGTTAAATAATTTAGGTATCAACTTAAGTCCAGAAATTATAAAAATTGGCCAGATGATGAAATATGGTGAAATTAAGCTACACTAATTTTTTTGGAATTTTTCGACACTAAATGAATTTACTGTGAATTTAAAATGTATGCAGGGTGATTTTCACTAATTTAATTTTAATAAATAGCAAATCACATTTTTTTTCAGGAACAAAAATTATCCTAGATAGATCTAATGATAAGGAATCTAGGAAAATTGACAAACCTTAATTTTAATGTGAAATGAACCTATTAAAATTACACTAAGGAAATCACTAAAGAATTTATTTACGCCTTGATATGTATGCAAATGACATGAATTTTTTATGCAAGGTTGAGTTAACTATCCTAGAGCTACTGTGATTTTTTGAGAATTTTTGGAGTTATAGAAAATTAATTATCAATTAAAAGGTCCAACTGGGCAAAAAAACACAGAAATCAACCAATTAATTAATTCAAAAATCTACTACAATTACAAAAATAGGACAAGTGTCACAACAGATAGAGGACAAGTTACTCAACAACATGCAATTTTTAGAATTTCAAAATGATGCAAAATGACACTTATGGATGCTTGCAAAGACAGGGGTGTATTTATAATACAGAAAATAAAATAACATAAAAATAGACATGCTGACAGGGACTTAAATGCAATTACTTATAATGTTGGGGGGTGGAATGCAATTTCTCCACTGGGCATGTGCTCCTCACGTGGGGGCGCTTTACAAGGACTTTTTTGCAATTTTGAAAAGTTCCCTGGGCCTCTGTGCAAATTACCCAGGCCGCACGTGCTCCTCACGTGGGGGGCGTAGGCTCAGGGGGCGTAAGAGGCTCGAGGCTTGGCTCAGGGGGCTCCTGGAGGTTCGGCTGGAGGCTCGGCTAGCCTCGGGTGGTCCGAGCCTATGGTCGGGGATGAGGCTCGGACTTCATCGACGTGGCGTGCTGAAGACCGTTGGATCAAGAGTGATCCAAAGGCTGTAGGGGCTGACACGTGGCGCGATGATAGGCCGTCAGATCTGGAAGGATCTAACGGCTTCTGAGAATCGAAGAAGGGGGCTACGTGGCTGAATGTTGTTCGTAGGATCAAGATCGATCCTACGGCTCCTGGGCTGCTCCAGATGTTGGACACGTGGCTCACTCTGGTCCGTGGGATCACAGATGATCCTACGGCTGTCTGCAGCTCCGGGGGACTGGCGACGTGGCTGACGCTGGACCGTTCGATCAAGATGATCGAACGACCACTAGACCTTCTCCCTCAACGGTCCTCCGCCACCTACGGAGGAGTTGGCAGGGCTCCGACGAGGCGGCCTTGGCTCCGCCTGTTCCTCCTAGTGTCGGTGATGCTCTCAGGAAGCTCGGAGATATCTTGGAAGATTCGCGGTGGTGCGGCGATGGCTCTGGTGGACTCAGGAGCTGGAGAGGGGCGTCGGAGCTTCGTGGCGACGAAGCTCGAGGGTGACTCCGGTGAACCTCCGACCAGTGAATGAAATAGGTACCTGCAGGGGTTAACAATATAAATGAAGCACATAGTGCGATCGTGGAGATGTGAGGGTGGTCGGCGAGGCCTAAGGGGGAACGTAGATGGTCTGGCGATGGTGCTCCGGCCAGGTGGTAGAGCTGGAGCTGAAGGAGGGTGAAGTGCTGTGTCGGAGGGTGTAGAGTACGGTGCGAAGACCAGAGCTCCGTCGCGGAGCTCGGCGAAGTGAAAGCGGGGCGAGATGATGAAGGTGGAGCACAGATAAAATGGAAGAAATTAAAGTAAAAATCAAAACGAAGATCAAACGAAGAAGGAGGTGTTTACCTGAGGTTTGGAGCTCGAAGTCGAGGTCCAGGTCGTCGCTCGAAGGGGCGGTAAGACCCTGAGCTGAAGCAGCTATTCGGAGGAGTGGTTGCGACATGGCGGTGGCGCCGTGGATCACGCCGAAGAAGAAGACTGTTGTCGCTCAAGGATTCGTTCGGTTTCTGTCACCAATTGGACGCTCCGAGCTCGAGGTTCCTCCCTGGGGTGGCGGATGGGTGTGAAATCGACCGGTGATCGAGTATTTATAGGTTGAAGTAGACGGTTGGGCTAGTGATGAAGTGAGGTTAGTGGGGTTCGTGGAGCGTCTCCGGTGGTCGACATGGGTAGTGAGGTGGCTGGCGGAGATGAGGGAAGAGTGGGGGTGAACGTGGGAGCGTTGGTGGTCAGCGAGAGTGGCTGAGGTGCGGCTGAGAATTGGAAGGGGCAACCCCTCCTGCAAGCTCGAGATCGTGGGAGAGAGGGGCGCTGGAGGTGGAAGACAAAGTCTCCACCGTTGGATCTTGTGATCCAACGGTGGAGAAGAGGGCGGGATGGAGCGGTAGGATTAGATCTGGGGTGAAGCGATCTGAGGGCCGTGGAGCGACCACGTGGTGCGATGGGAGCAAAGCACAAGCGAACGGTGGAGATGAGATGAAGGGCTTCGATCTGGCGGTTAGAATTAGAGCGTCAATGGACGGTGCGGATCGAAGGGCTGAAGGCGAGATCTGATGGCGCATAGTGCGCCACGTGGCGTGTTGTGGGCGAGGCGCTAATGGATGGCCCAGATCTGAGGCGGGTTGTGATCGAATGGCGATGGATAAAAGCGCACGTGGAGAGCATCTGGCCATTGGATCAAGAAGACCATCCAACGGATGAGAAGCGCGGCGGCTAGGGCAAGGGAAGCGGGCCGTGTGGCGCAACCAGAGGGCGCCACGTGGCCAGCTGTGATTGGCTAAAAATAAAATTGAATGTAGAGAGAAGAGGAGGCCGAATTTGGAAAAACTCAAAACATGAAAGTTGTAGATCTCGATGAGATCTACAAGTTTCATGTTGACCAAAGACGGAGATGAGGTCAAATATGATAAAAACATACAAGTATACAAATATACATATATGTAGTATACAAGGAGGCCCAAAAATCCAGCTTTTTCATACGAGCTCCAAATTGGATGAAATTAGTCTCATTTTAAAGGTCTTTTAATGTGTATTATTTAAAAGTGAGTAGACCTATTTTGGAGTTGGTATGAGGGATCTATGAGCATTTTATGGTCCAATGGCTTTAGGGCTTTATTGGTGCTTTTACTAGAGGAGTCCTGTCTCTCTTCCTTATATTATTAACTAAGGTGTACATAGTATAAGGGAGAGCTTATTTTTATGAGTGGACATTTTACAAATGATGTTGGCTTCTTATTTAATGCAAATGGAGTGCTAAAATGCATGTTTTATGTATGCATGTATGAATGCTATTTATGCATTATAAAGGGAAATATGCATCTATTTATTCGGGAACAAGGCTCTATTTTTAACTTTTGGAGTGATGAATCACAGATTCATCAACCCCCTATACTTAAACCTTGCCCGTCCCCGAGCAACTAAATGAAATGCAAGAGTGAAATGATTTTGGGTTCCATACCAAGGTCATGAACAAAAGTTAAAAATGGAGCTTGACTTTTAGATTAATTGTGTGGTGGAACCTTATTTGGACCTGAACTTAAGACCTAACATACTTCAAGTTCCACAACTCTTCTATTCAAGACTCCTCAATAGTCAGGTCAGAACAAATCCTCAAACGCAAATTTCTGATGACTATGATTCTTACTTGTACTGTGTAAGTGAATTGTAGCTCTCCACATCAGAAATGACTTGGAACCAGCCTCCTCTAACAAGGTAACTCAATAACCCGGTCTAGTAACTCTTTGCTCGAGGAGCGGAGTATTCCCTTCTAAGTTCAAGTGCGACCAACTCAAGAGGAGGGGGTAGAGAAAAGAATGGACGGTAGCCAGTGTAGCTACCTATCCCGGGATGCCTGACCAGTGTAGCCAAGTCATCCAGCTGCATTTCTTTGCTAATATACAGACTCCGACAGGTATTTTATTTTCACTTGGACCTGTCTGATTTTTTTGGAGTTTTTGCATTTTTTTTCAAACTCATACAAGGTGCAGCATGTACATCATGAATTTTTCCTCTTGAGCTAGTAGACTATCCCTCTTTTGAAGCATTATTGCAACCTACAGCATCTCGTCCTTAGATGTCAACACTACTAGACTAGGTTGAGACGCACTACCCTCCCTAGAGGAGGACGGATGTTTCCACCCGTGTGCTACTCCAAGCTAAAGGATTCTACCTCCTCACCATCTCATCAATGAAGAGCTACGTGCATTGTGTTTGACCAAGTTAGGTCATTATCTAAAAGAATCCTGCGTATGCAAGAGATATTCTACTTAGACTAATCAAGATGACATGTGAACATAGACTTGCGGACTCAAAGAATTAAGTCACTTGAATTGAGAAATCTTAACTCCAGATCCTATAAGGTTCCTCTGAAATTAGGTGGATTAAGGTCAAATCAAGTCCATCCTCAATATCTACTCATAACTTGGTTCAAAACCCACTAGCTTTTCACTTTGCATATGCAAGATATGCACATGAGATGCAGATGTCATGCTATGAAGATGAATGAAAATGCAAGACTCTTTTTCTTTTCTTTTTAGATGCAGAGATGATATGCAAGAATAAATAAGAAGCCTATTTTTATTTTCATTTTTTTATTGGTATACCTCCTATTTTACAACAATTTACAAGAGGTTTGTAAGTATTATACAAGTATATACACATTTTTTTTCAATTTTTACCCACCCGTAATTATTGTAAAATATATACAAAAATACGCGAAAGTACGAGCTATGGGTAAAGTATATATGTAATATATACACGCCCTCTATACTTAGCGTGTGCTATGTCCTCAGAGCACGAAGAGTGAGGAAAAAGACATAGCTCGTGCTAAGCGGAGGAGAGCTAAAGAGAAGGAAAAATGTATAGAAATCGACCAGCCCCCTTATACTTAGGCTCTGGCAGCCTAAGTGTAGAAGAAAGTCAAAAAGTGGGGCGGACGAGATCAAGAAGAGAAGTGGATGAATATACAATGCGGGCATCGGTCCCCCCTATACTTAGGCTCAGGTCAGCCTAAGTATAGGATGGAAGTGAGTATGAGGACCAATGTGATCTGGAGAATGTACAAAGAACCGACACAAGTGACTCCTCCCCCCTATACTTAGTATATGGTCATCCTAAGTATAGTCCAAGATAGTGATCTAATCAGGCGGGGATGGGTTACTAGAGTTGCGTGGGAAAGAGGATCGGATGTACAAGAATGATGATATATACAAATGAGTTGGTCTGAATCTTTCAAGATGCTGTTGATGGCTGGAGCTCACTGCTGCACGGTCTCATACGCGGCTCGAGGTGCATCTGTTGAATCTGTCTCGCACATGAATACCATCTCCTCAACATGGACTAACTACTCATTGGATTCGACGAAGTGCTTCAACAGTTGTCCATTCACTAGGAATGTCGGTGCCTCATCTGCGAGATCTGAGATCTCGACACATCCACTATCATGCACCGTACGGAGGACAAATGGGCCTGTCTACTTGGACTTCAACTTGCCTTGGAAGATCTTCAGCCTAGCATTAAACAACCATACCTTCTGTCCAGGAACAAAGGTCTTTCGTCTGATATATCTATCATGCTAATGCTTCACCTTGTCCTTGTACACCAAACAATTGTCATATGCACGGTTTCTGACTTCCACAAGCTCATTCAGATCCAATTCTCTCTGCTTCAGCCCAAGGTGTGTGTTCCAGTTGACCTTCTTGATTGCCCATTCTAATTTGTGCACTAACACTTCGGGCAAATGGCACGGCTTTCCGAATACCATTCGGAATGGGGAGGTTCCTAACGGTGTCTTGTAAGCTGTCCGATATGCCCAGAGGACTTGATCCAGGATCTGAGACCAGTCCTTCCTGTCCGGGCGGACAAGCTTTTGCAATATGGTTTTCACCTCCTATTTGACACCTCAGCCATACCATTGGTTTGTGGGTGGTAAGGGCTAGCGACACGGTGTTCGATGTCGTAGTCCTTCAGGAGTTTCTTCACCTCCCGATTCACAAAGTGGCTACCCCCGTCTGATATCATCATTTTGGGGATCCCGAACCTAGAGATTATGTGATCTCTGATGAATTTACAGACAGTCCTGCTATCTGCAGCTCGGGTTGGAATAGACTCCACCCATCTGGATAGATAATCTACCGCCAGAAGGATATATTCAAACCCGTGGCTAACAGGGAATGGGCCCATGAAATTGATGCCCCAGGCGTTGAAGACGTCACAATGATAACAGGTTGCATCGGCATCTCATCCTTCGAACCAACTGTTCCTCCCATTCTCTGGCATACCAGGCACGACTTCGCGAAGGCGGTGGCATCGCGAAACAGAGTCGGCCAGTAAAAGCCACACTGAAGTACCTTCCATGCGGTCCTCTTCTCGGAGTGGTGTCCTCCTGCCTCTAAGCTGTGGCATAAAGAAAGGACACTCTGGTATTCCTCCTGAGGAATACACCATCTCCAGATACAATCCTGTCCTTCAAAGAAAAGGATCGGATCCTCCCAGTGGTAGTGTCTAGCGTCCGACTTCAGTCGGTCAATTTGGCTCTTGGGCCAATCTTCGGGAACTTTCTTGGAGACAAGATAATTCACGATATTGACGTACCACGGGAGTGAGTCGACAACAAAAATCGACTCATCAGGGAAGGAGTCTCGAATTGGTGAATCCTCGGAAGTATTAAGATCTTCGAGACGAGAAAGATGATCGGCTACTACGTTCTTCTTTCCAGGTTTATTACAGATGTCCAAGTCAAACTCCTGGATAAGTAAAATCCATCAAAGAAGACGCGCCTTCGCGTCCTTCTTCTCCATCAAATATCATAGGGTCGTGTGGTCAATGAACACAGTTACCTTGGATCCAATTAAGTGTGATCAGAACTTGTCCTAGGAAAATACTACCGCAAGCATTTCCTTTTCCGTAATTGTATAGTTACGTTGAGCGGTGTCAAGTACTTTGCTTGCGTAGTGAATTGCGAACGGAACGCCATCCCTTCTCTGTCCTAACACAACCCCAACAGCAAAGTCTGAGGCGTCCGTCATGATCTCAAAAGGTAGAGACCAATCTGGGGCTTGTAGGATAGGTGCGTCCATTATCAT
This sequence comes from Ottelia alismoides, assembly GCA_037367405.1. Lineage (NCBI taxonomy): Eukaryota > Viridiplantae > Streptophyta > Magnoliopsida > Alismatales > Hydrocharitaceae > Ottelia > Ottelia alismoides. The sequence goes on from JAZKJV010008883.1 coordinate 619,362, forward strand.
TCCTTATAATAGCTTAAAGGCCTCAAGACATTTGTGATCAACAATAAAATCCATGTCTTTTCCTAAAAGCTCAGTTAGCGGTCGGGCAATCTTAGAAAAATCCTTAATGAATCTCCGATAAAATCCAACATGCCCGAGGAACGACCGTAACTGTTTGACGTTGGTTGGTGGCTGGAGTCGTCTGATCACATCCACCTTGGCAGGGTCAACCTACATTCCTCTCTTGGAGATGACGTGCCCCAACACAATGCCCTCCGTCACCATGAAGTGACTTTTCTCCCAGGAGAGCACCTGATTAACCTCACAACATCTTTTGAGGACTCGGTCCAGATTCCTAAGACAGGAATCAAAGGAATCGTCGTGGACCGAGAAGTCGTCCATGAAGACTTCCAGGAATTCGCCGACCATTTCGGCGAATACATCAATCATGCACCTTTGGAAAGTACCTGGAGCATTGCATAACCCAAAAGGCAATGCATGAAAGCATAGGTACCAAAGGGGCATGTGAATGTGGTCTTTTCCTGCTCCTCTGGAGCTATGGCTACTTGATTGTAGCCCGAGAACCCGTCTAAGAAACAGAAGAACTCTTTCCCCGCTAGTCTCTCTAGGATCTAATCAATGAACGACAGGGAGAAATGATCCATCTTCGTCGCGACATTCAGGCGTCTGTAATCCACATAGAAGTACCACGACGTGGGTACTCGCGTCACGATCTCCTCTCCGTCCTCGTTGGTGGTCGTCTGAATTCCCGACTTTTTCGGGACAACATGAACTGGGGCCACCCACTTAGAGTCAGAGATTGGGTAAATGAAACCCGTGTTGCACTATTTTTCTATCTCCTTCTTCACGACCTCTCGTAAATTTGGATTCAAACGACGTTCGAATTCACGAGAGGGTTTGGATTCATTCTCCAAGTAGATATGATGCGAACACAGAGCGGGATTTATCCCGTGGAGATCGGAAATGCTCCAGCCTATCGCCTTGCGGTTTTTCTCCAGGATCTCTAGCAAGCGAGATTCCTACTCCTCAGTCAATCGCGAACTGATGATGACCGGAAATTTCTTGTCCTGACCTGCAAGGAAGGTGTATTTTAAAGTTGTGGGTAAAGGTTTGAGCTCAGGAATAGTGTGATCGTCTAAGAAGTCTGGCTCAATCTGATATGGCTCGGTGTTGGAAGTGGATGGATCTTTCTCTATGATAGCTGCCACCAAGTTGTTCGGCTCAGGAGTCGAATCGTCAAAAGTCTCCATGCAATCGGCAAAAGCCTCGTCCGACTCGTCATCCTCATCTTCCGATTGTCCTAAAGAGGGAAGGACTGACAGGCCCAACTGGGCCTCTAAGTCATCGAAGATGTAGGACGATGCAGGTTCAGAGCTGTACTCGTTCCTGAGGATCTCGCAAACTGACTCATGCACTGGATCATCTCCGGAGGGGATGGACTCATCGGTGATGGCTGGGTTCTGTCTTTATGGCCCAATTGTGTCTACATGCTCGCAGTCTGCTTCGGTTGAAGAGTACTCGGTGCTGGATTCGGAATCCGATCTCTACCATCTTGTCTGCTTCATCTCAAGTTCCTCATCTCCGCCTGGAGTTTGGAATTGGATCTTTCCGATCTTATAATCGAATAAGGCCCCCGCTGTTCTGAGGAAGGGCCTGCCTAAGATGATCTGGGAATCTCTCCAATTACGAGGGATTTCCATATCCAGGACAGTGAAGTCCACCATGTATTCCTGCCCCTCGACTTTGATCACAATGTTCCTCAATTCTCCTTGGGTCCTCTTGGTTGATTTATCAGCAAATTGTAAGAGGGCTCTATATTTCCTAAGAGGTCCGAGATTAAGCCGCTCATAGAGGGCTGTAGGCATCAGATTGATTGAGGAACCATTGTCCAGGAGAGTGCGTGCAAACGCGATGTCATCAACATGAATCACTACATAGTGTGCACCCATGTCTCTTCGTTTCCTTGGAAACGAGTTCTTTATTGCACAAGTCGTGGCTACTGATAAAACGTGTTTCTCAACACGGCTTTTGGTCTTCTTGCTAACCCTAGTAGGTGTGCATCACACCTTAAGGTATTTTTGAAATGCAGGGGTCATTTCCTCGTACTTGTCAAAGGGGATTGTGACCTTGATGTGTTTGTTGCAGAACTCTGCCATCTCAGGGTCATCTTTTTGGATTTTTTTGGTTTTCTTCTTTCCACTCTTGAGAGCACGGGGGAAAGGATTATTGACTCCAACTCATGTTCGGAAACTCAAAGATTCTCATTAAGATCAGGAACTGAGTTCTTTACATGACTCGGACTCTTTGACAGACTCTGACTCTGACTGAAAAGAAAATGCTGTGGCGAAACCGGTGATGCTTCTTCCGCGACTGCTGGACGATCCTCCTCAAATGGAGGTGCGGGCTCCTCATCGGTTCCGTCGGACTCTGAAATGATGTGGGACTACTGCTTCGAGGACTCAGATGTCCTCTTCTTCTGCTGGAGATGGTGGTGGTGGTGGTGCTCCTCTTCTTCCTCCAAGTTCTCCTCAGGTAGAGACTTGGCGGCTCCTTCCTTCGTTGCCCGTGCCCGATCAGGAATGGTCACGGTCCTTCCGCTCCCGAGGGACATATGATTTACATTATCGTACGAAAGGATCTCATGTTCAGATAAATAATTATCTGAATAATATACCTGATCTCGAGGTCGGTTCTGGCCATGGATTATGCTGTTTGGGTTGGCCTGAACCTGTGCGGGAATTGGGGTCTTTGGCGCCATCTGTTGGTCCTGGTTACGAGAGACACGATTGTTATCAGTTCTCATATCTACGTAGTCATTCTGCATATGTTGGACCCTATCAAACAGGGTCTGGATCGCCAAGGTGAGGGACTCCAATTCGGTGGGCTGGGCTTGCTGATTCGCGGATGAGGTTCTATACTGGCCCTGCTGGCCATGCCGATACTGCTGCTGCCGGTGGGATGGTGCTGAGCCCTGCTCATATGTGCGCTGCTGCTGCTGGTGCTGCTGAGGCTGGTACACTTATTCTGGCCTGGATTGAAAGCGCGGTGCGAGGACGGAGCTGGTTCTTTGGTAAGCTGGGGAAGGTCGGTGAGGCTGACCGTTCCCCATCCCCGACTGTCTACTGACGGGGTCACGGCTGTACCACAGCCCGTTGATCTCGAACACCTGCGAAGGCTCCTCGTATCCAGTCTCTGCTTGTGGGGGTGCATGCTGGTCCTGCTGGGTGTATGTCTGATCCTCCACCCAGCCACTGTGAGGCCCTGGTGCCTGCTCCTGCACAAGATGGACTCGATGCACCGGTGCAGGTGGTGCAGAAGGGGCAGGTAGCTTCATCTTAGCCACCTTCTCAGTGAGTTCCTCCACTTGCTTCGGTAGACGCGAGAGAGACTCAAGGTCAGTGACCCTCTTGTGGATCTGCTCGACCATGGTTAACTTGTCAGCAATCATCCCCATGCTAAGGATGAGGTCCTCGGTCAGATCTGCTACAGTCCTTCGGGTTGTCTCGTTGGATAGGATTGGGAGAGACAACTGATAGGCCCTGGTGGCCTGCGACCTGCCGGTTTCCACCATTTGCTCCAGGATCTTCCATACGACGTGCTCGTTTGTGTTCAGATAGCTTCCTCCACAGTCGGCACTGACTAACCCCTGCATCTCCGGGGTTAGACCACAAAACAAGGTCTGGACTAAGATCGCCTTTGAAATGCTGTGGCAGGGGCATTTCTGCACTATGTCATTGAACCTATCCCATGCATCTTGGAAGGGTTCACTTGGTCCTTAGGAGAAGCTGGCGATCTTCGTTCTCATTTGGTTAGTTCTACTGAGAGGGTAGAACTTTTTCAGAAAGAGGTCCTTGAACTGCATCCATGTTATACAGATCACCCCTAGGTTCTTCAGCCAATGTGCTGCCTTATCTCCTAAGGCAAATGGGGTGGCCTTCAGTCTAATGTAATCTTGGCCAACATTGGGATTTTCTAAGATTATTGCAGACCAGCTCGAATTCACCGAGGAAGGTATACGGCACTTCATTGGTATTCCCGTTGAACTTCGGTAGCAGACTAAGGAAGCGGGGCTTCAGCTCAAATGCTTCGGCGGGAATTACTGGTGCCAACCAATTCTGTATCTCGTTCATCGTCGGGTTGTAGGCATCGACCATTGGTCGGTCGATTCCTCCTGCTATTATTATTTGTCCCATCCTAGCCGTGAGATCTGCATTCTTCTGTTCAGCTTCGGCAAGGTGAGCAAGAATTTGTCGTAATTGCTCCTCATCCGGTGGCATCTTAGACGGCATCTTGTCCTCTATTCCTGGGATGAATTCAGATCGGTGTCAGAGGACAAATCAAGGAAGGGGTTCTTACCGAGGCGATGGTCTTCCTCGTTAAGCTCAGAGGAGATGAAAGGGTTAGTTTGAGAGTAACCACCCTGAGTATGAGGGAACCAAGACTCAAGAGGGTCATGAGTCCTGGGTGGTCCAAGGTGCGCTTGGGCCGATGGAGATAAGTTACTTAGGGGACTCATAGAGAGATCGGTGAATAAAGAGTCGAGATCTCCCCAGTCACTCATCTTGATGTGGCGAGAAGAAGATAGGATTTTACTCCTATCTGAAGCAAACAAATCAATCCAAAACCATGGGTTCACACTCAACACAATGAAGGACTCGAAATCGAGTCCAATTAATCTTGTAGATTTTAAGTGTGATTTTCAAGAAAGATAGCAAGGATTACGCGGCCTATAGGGAAGTCGGCTCAGAGCCGGATGCGTCTTCCCTGTTTAACCTGTCGCCTAAGATACCGCCGGTCCTTTCTTTCTTCGCTCCTATCCCAAGTCGATGGATTCAAAGACCACACCCCTATTTACCTACAAGTAGGCGGTGGCTGACAAGGCCGGAAATTTACCCCGGGGGGTTACTGGCAACTTGTCGCAAAGTACCGCAATTTCGCCCCTATCTACCTGAGACAGGCGGAGGCTACTTCGTACTAGTCAGTGAATCTGAAATTATTCGACTTGTGATATTTTCTAGTATCATTCGGAACGTGATATGGAAGGCGGGGATTTGGGCTCTGCCTTAAGGTGTTCACACACACTCAAGTACCCTCACTCAACCTGAAAACAAGGTCGGGGATTAATCTCCTGCAAACAATTTTCCAATTTTATTATTTCTTTGGTCAATAGTGTTTAGCAGTCCTGATTTGAAGTTAGGTTCTCACTGATTAAGTTCAACCACACAGCATGCCTATCAGACAGTCCCAATTTCTGTTTAATTAAAATGATAAAAACAGAGGGGGAAATCGAGAAAAGCCGATGCAAGTTAAAACAATGATGCTATGCTGAGTTCAGGAGACTTACAGTGATCCCTTCGCTTTTTTATGCAGGATGCAAAATAGAATTGAAAACTTTTATCTAAATGCAAATGCAAGCGATAAAAGCTGCTCCTAGGCAAGCAGTTCTATTAGTGTGAAGAACAGGTTGATTTGGCTAAGTTCTGCGGTCTAAGTGCATCTTTTAAGTGATTTGTGTCGTCCTAATAATTACGAGCACAAGCAATTCCTAGATTGGCTTGGGGAGCCGCTAGTGCAAGCTAAATTACATTCACCCACACAGCACACGGGGACGCAGTTCCACTATATTTACACGCGCGAGAACCCAAATGGGAACCGCTGGAAATTATGCGAAAAAAGAAATAAATAAAAAATGAAAATTACAAAGCCTCTCTACTCACTCAATAAATTCAAATGCTAGAGCTTCGAAGCGTCTTCGACTCCTCGCGTTCCTCGCACAGAAAAAGATTGAGGTCAGAGAGTGACATAGAAAAATAATGAAAAGAAATAAAAGAGGAAAAATAATTACAAGAAAACAGGGGGTCAGACTACCTGGGGAGAGAAAATAAAACAATCAGAATTTCGCTAAAAAATAACCTAAGCTGTGCCTCCCCGGCAATGACGCCATTTTGATAACCGCCCCCACCCTTAGTTATTTCGAGCAAGTTAATGTCCAAATTAATTTTTAAGTGTTCGTTGCAGTCGGATACGAGAGGGAATATCAAAAACCACTTTTAATTTAATTCCAATCAATTTCAAGTGGCAATTTTTCTTTACTTGGTGAAGTCCTATGTCGAACTCAGGGAGGCATCAGTCTCCTTAGGTAGATTTAGTAGCAAGTCCAATGTTTGATTTTCAGGGGATATATTTTTTTTATTCTTTTTTTTTCTATGCAGACACATGCAAAAATCAAGCCAATTTACAGTTAAATCAGTTAAGGTGTCAACTTAAGTCCAGAAATTATAAAAATTGGCTAGATGATGAAATATGGTGAAATTAAGCTACACTAATATTTTTGGAATTTTTCGACACTAAATGAATTTACTGTAAATTTAAAATGCAGGCAGGGTGATTTTCACTAATTTAATTTTATAAATAGAAAATCACATTTTTTTTCAGGAACAAAAATTATCCTAGATAGATCTAATGATAAGGAATCTAGGAAAATTGACAAATCTTAATTTTAATGTGAAATGAACCTATTAAAATTAAACTAAGGAAATCACTAAAGAATTTATTTAGCCCTCGATATGTGTGCAAATACATGAAATTTTTATGCAAGGTTGAGTTAACTATCCTAGAGCTACTGGGATTTTTTAAGAATTTTTGGAGCTACAGAAAATTAATTATCAACTAAAAGGTCCAACTGGGCAAAATAACACAGAAATCAACCAATTAATTAATTCAAAAATCTACTGCAATTACAAAAATAGGACAAGTGTCACAACAGATAGAGGACAAGTTACTCAACAACATGCAATTTTTAGAATTTCAAAATGATGCAAAATGATACCTAAGGATGCGTGCAAAGATAGGGGTGTATTTGCAATACAGAAAATAAAATCACATAAAAATAAACATGATGACATGGACTTAAATGCAATTACCAATAATGCTGGGGGGTGGAATGCAATTTCTCCACTGGGCACGTGCTCCTCATGTGGGGGCGCTTCACAAGGACCTTTTTACAATTTTGAAAAGTTCCCAGGGCCTCTGTGCAAATTACCCAGGCCGCACGTGCTCCTCACGTGGGGGGCCTAGGCTCGGGGGGCATAGGAGGCTCGAGGCTTGGCTCGGGGGCTCCTGGAGGTTCGGATGGAGGTTCAACTAGCCTCGGGTGGTCCGAGCCTAGGGTCGGGGAAGAGGCTCGGACTTCGTCGACGTGGCGTGCTGAAGACCGTTGGATCAAGAGTGATCCAAAGGCTGTAGGGGCTGACACGTGGCGCGATGATAGGCCGTCAGATCTGGAAGGATCCAACGGCGCCTGAGAACCGAAAAAGGGGGCTACGTAGCTGAATTCTATTTGTAGGATCAAGATCGATCCTACGGCTCCTAGGCTGCTCCAGATGTTGGACATGTGGCTCACTCCGGTCCGTGGGATCACAGATGATCCTACGGCTGTCTGCAGCTCCAGGGGACTGGCGACGTGGCTGATGCTGGACCATTCGATCACGATGATCGAACGACCACTGGACCTTCTCCCTCAACGGTCCTCCGCCACCTGCAGAGGAGTTGGCTGGGCTCCGGTGAGGCGACCTTGGCTCCGCCCGTTCCTCCTAGTGTCGGTGATGCTCTCTGGAAGCTCGGAGATGGCTTGGAAGAATCGCGGTGGTGCGGCGATGGCTCTAGTGGACTTAGAAGCTGGAAAGGGGCGTCAGAGCTTCGTGGCGACGAAGCTCGAGGGTGACTCCGGTGAACCTCCGACCAGTGAATGAAATAGGTACCTGTAGGGCTTAACAATATAGACGGAGCACGTAGTGCGATCGTGGAGATGTGAGGGTGGTCGGCGAGGCTTAAGGGGGAACGTAGATGGTCTGGCGATGGTGCTCCGGCCAGGTGGCGGAGCTGGAGCTGATGGAGGGCGAAGTGCTGTGTCGGAGGGTGTAGAGTACGGCGCGAAGACCAGAGCTCCGTCGCGGAGCTCGGCGAAGTGAAAGCGGGGCGAGACGATGAAGGTGGAGCACGGATAAAATGGAAGAAATTAAAGGAAAAATCAAAACGAAGATCAAACAGAGATGGAGGAATTTACCTGGGGTTTGGAGCTCGAAGTCGAGGTCCAGGTCGTCGCTCGAAGGGGCGGTAAGACCATGAGCTGAAGCAGCTACTCGAAGGAGTGGCTGTGACACGGCGATGGCACCGCGGATCACACCGGAGAAGAACACTGTTGTCGCTCAAGGATTCGTTCAGTTTCTGTCACCAATTGGACGCTCCGAGCTCGAGGTTCCTCCCTGGGGTGGCGGATGGGTATGAAATCGACCGGTGATCGAGTATTTATAGGTTGAAGTAGACGACCGGGCTGGTGATGAAATGAGGTTAGTGGGGTTCGTGGAGCGTCTCCAGTGGTCGACGTGGGTAGTGAGGTGGCTGGTGGAGATGAGGGAAGAGTGGGGGTGAACGTGGGAGCGTTGGTGGTCGGCGAGAGTGGCTGAGGTACGACTGAGAATAGGAAAGGGCAACCCCTCCCGCAAGCTCGAGATCATGGGAGAGAGGAGCGCTGGAGGTGGAAGACGAAGTCTCCACCGTTGGATCTTGTGATCCAACGACGGAGAAGACGGCGGGATGGAGCGGTAGGATTAGATCTGGGGTGAAGCGATCTGAGGGCCGTGGAGCGACCATGTGGCGCGATGGGAGCGAAGCGCAAGTGAGTGGTGGAGATGAGATGAAGGGCTTCGATCGGGCGGTTAGAATTAGAGCGTCAATGGACGGTGCGGATCGAAGGGCTGAAGGCGAGATCTGATGGCGCATAGTGCGCCACATGGCGTGTTGTGGGCGAGGCGCTAATGGATGGCCCAGATCTGAGGCGGGTTGTGATCGAACGGCGATGGATAAAAGCGCACGTGGAGAGCATCTGGCCATTGGATCAAGAAGACCATCCAACGGCTGAGAAGCGTGGCGGCTAGGGCAAGGGGAGCGGGCCGCATGGCGCAACCACAGGGCGCCACGTGGCCAGCTGTGATTGGCTGAAAATAAAATTGAATGTAGAGAGAAGAGGAGGCCGAATTTGGAAAAACTCAAAACATGAAAGTTGTAGATCTCGATGAGATCTACAAGTTTCATGTTGACCAAAGACAGAGATGAGGTCAAATATGATACAAAAAATACAAGTATACAAATACACATATATGTAGTATACAAGGAGGCCCAAAAACCCAACTTTTTCATACGAGCTCCAAATTGGATGAAACTAGTCTCATTTTAAAGGTCTTTTAATGTGTATTATTCTAAAAGTGAGTAGACCAATTTTGGAGTTGGTATGAGGGATCTATGGGCATTTTATGGTCCAAGGGATTTAGGGATTTATTGGTGCTTTTACAAGGGGGATTCCTGTCACTTTTCCTTATATTATTAACTAAGGTGTACATAGTATAAGGGAGTGCTTATTTTTATGAGTGGACATTTTACAAATGATGCTGGCTTCTTATTTAATGCAAATGGAGTGCTAAAATGCATGTTTTATGTATGCATGTATGAATGCTATTTATGCATTATAAAGGGAAATATACATCTATTTATTTGGGAACAAGGCTCTATTTTTTAACTTTTGGAGTGATGAATCACTGATTCATCACTGCTCCGGAACCTGCACGTAATACATGTGCTGAACGGGCTGTGCCTGCGGTGGAGTCGACTGAGGGTTTTGATGCGATACAGGTTCCTTCTTCTCAGCGGTCGGCTCGGCAAGGGTAGACACAACGTTGCACGTGTTGGCATTCAAGGCACGAACAAACTGCTCCAGCTGCTGGGAAATCAAATCGAGCTTTTCCAAGCCCTGGGTCCTCTTCTCAATGACTGATAATTTCTCGAGATCTTGCGACCTCTTCTCAATGATGTCCACCTTGGACAGATGGCTCCCAATGATGCTCAAGTTGGAGCTATCATCCCTGTCTTCAGTGTGAGAATCCATGTTCACTGCCTTGCTGATGGAAGTTGGCACCTTCATGTATGCTCGGGACGAGGATTGAGCGGCTTCTCCTTCAGCCATTTCGTCAAAGACGTTCCATACCACATCCTCGTCCTTGTTGAAATGGGAACCGCCGCAAGCGGCTTCTACAAGCTTTTGGCTCTCAAGTGTGAGCCCCCAAAGAAGTGTTGCACGAGACTAGTCTTTGGGATTTCGTGGTGGGGACACTTTTCCTGATGATCCTTGAATCTTTCCCACGCTTCATGGATGGTCTCGTGGGGTTGTTGACAAAAACTGGAGATACGGACACACATCTGATTCAATCGCCCGAGAGGTTAGAACTTGTGGAGAAATGCGGACTTCAGATCCTCCCAGGTCATGACTACCTTCCCTAGGTAGTCGACCCAATATAGGGCCTTGTCTTGAAGGCTGAAGGGAAAAGAGGTCATCTTAACTACCCCCAAAGGAATTCCAGGGTAGTGAGTGGTAGCACATATGCGGCCAAACTTCTTGAGATGAATATAAGGCTCCTCAGTGGTATTCCCGTGAAATGTGGGAAGCAGAGACAGAAACTGCGGCTTTAGCTCGAAGTGGGCATGAATACGTGGAATCTGGATCCACTCAGTGATGCGACCCTCTCCTGGATTGTATGTCTCCTTCAGCGTAGGCTTTGGCTACGGTGGGTCTGCGCCCGCTACATCGAATTCTGGTCCTCCCACTGAGAACTCATCTCTAACTTCTTCAAAGTTGAACTCTTGATTTGGATCATCCTCCTTGTGGACGTCTCTTGTGTCGGACTTCCTCCTCAGATCATTCAGCATTTCTGGGAAGGCGATCTGGGCTAAGGCTTGGTTAGTCAACTGCTGCTGGATGGCTTGAATGGATGCCAGCAACTGACTATTGACCTCATTCTGCGTGGTATACTGCCCTTCCTCCTGATTGGCTTCAGCTTCAATTTGGGGTTGTGGTCCCTTTCCTCTTCCAGTTGGAGCCATTCCGGAATGAACTTGAACTTCTGGCTCGTGATCAGGTGGAGAATCTGCATGAAGGAGTAAACCCTGATCAGTATCTTCCTGAGCACCCACTGCTGAGATGAATCTGGAATTAAGGTCAATCCCAGAATATTGTGAACGGAGCATAAGATATTGACTGAAATCGATCTCCATCCACAAAGGATTAATTCAGCGACAAGAGTAATCTCGGTTTGTTTGAAAGGGAAGAGCTAATTCGGGTTGCGAGTCCATCCTGAACAGCGGATTTATTGGTGAAAGGCAAGTATTGAAAGAAGAGAGAATAGGGGAGTCCAAGGAGAAATTCGCAAGATCCGAACTAACTTCTTGAAGATCACTCCTCCTTATGGAAGACGTTGGCGACACGGAATTGATGTGGGTGTCGGCGAAATCCCGACTAAACCATCCGTGTGACGACATCTTGAGATGGTCAGAAGGGAAAGATGATGGATGAAGAGTACGAAGGTAAACAAGAAATAAAAGGAATAAAAACAGTAGAAGGCTCACAATGAGAAAGGGTCAAATGGAAGGAGAGCAAAAAATGGCGCAACGGTGCGATGTTTTTGATCTTGATCTTAACTCGACTAATCAATCAAACCCAAAGCAATGGATTCACCAACTCGACCCGTGAAGCTGTGAAGGTTCGGCAATTATCTTTGCGAGTTTTAGATTTGATTTTCAAGCAATTATCTTGTCACGAGTCCTTAGAGCACTATGCCTATAGGAGAGAGAGTACTGCCGGAAAAGTATCCCGTACTTGTCCTCCTCTTGTGTAACCTGTAGTCTGCACTATTTGAGGTCCTTGTATCCCTTTCTGGATTACTACTCAGCCAAAGAAATAGAGGGAGGAAGCCGATAGGTGAAACCAATACTTCGGATCTCGCTGGCAACGGAATCACCCGTGAGCGTGCGAGAACCTACTCGGACGCAAGACTATGAGACAGACACCCCCGTGAAGGTGTGGCCTATGCTCGATACTTTGGACAAGGTCAATGCTCTACACAATAGAGAGTCATCAATGCCGACCTAGCCCTACTCGTCTACGTACGATAGAAGCGCCAATACTTCGGAAATCCAAGCGATACACAAGGCAGCCACAGACTGGGTTGTGGGCTCTAATCCTTACGACGACGCTCACCTCACTGGGAAGGAAACCTTCCTATGCAACCTGAAAACAAATGAGGGCTTTGCTCACCCCAAGGCAATGAGTCCAATTAATCAGTTTTATTTTGGTCAAGTATTTTTAGCATTCCCTTTTTTTAATTTTTTGTGTTATCACTTGCTTTGAGTAGATTCAATACAAGCGCCTAACGTTTTTGGTATTTTCTTTGATTCCTATTGATCCAAAAATAGAGGGAGAAGATCGAAAAAGCAATGCAAGGCGACACCAAGATGGAAATCTCACCTTTGTGCCTAGATGATGAATGCAAAGATAGAAGACTTACAGTGCCTCCCAGCTCTCTCCATGCGGGATGCAAAACAATAATTTATAAACCTAATCTATATGCCGATATGCACACAAAAATCATCCTAAGCAGGCAATTGCTACACGTGAAGAACCAAATGCTAAGTACTCAGAACGAAGTCTATGTCCGGTCTCTGATGTCAATCGGTGTCCGCCACAACGGATCCTGCCAGTGCTGTATACGGCCTCTAGAAGCATGCAGCTTCGAGACTGAGTACTTTCGCAATTAAATAATTCTAAGTCCAAACGAGAAGACTATAGGTGCATGCAATGGTTATTAGGTGTTTGGCCTTAGACTTCACGATCAAGCAATCTTCTATATCTAAAATAAGAAAGAAGAGGACAAGGTATTTATAAAAATAAGTAAAACTACCCAAAATTCAGGAAAGAAAATGTTTTTGTTATTTTTATAATTTGCTAGTATTTTTGTGATTTTTTCAAATTTTTTGGTATTTTTAAAGTAAAAAATACTAAAAATAGTGAATAAAATTGCTGGCCGAAATTAAAATGAGGATGAAAAATATCAAACAATGCCCAAAATTCCTCAAACTAATTTTAATTGAAAGATAAAAAATTATAGAAAATATAGAAACAAAAATTTAATTTTTTGGGTTTTTGTAGAATTTTAAGATTTTTATGAAAATTTTATAGTTTTCTAATTTTTAGGAGTTTTATTTTATATTTTTTAATGATTTTTGGTCTGAAATTAAAATACACTAAAATATGCAAAATATATTATTTTGGGAATTTTCTGGGTGATTTTATAATTTTTATGGGTTTTCTAATGTAAACAGTAGAGAAAATGAGTGTTTTAGGAATTTTTACAAATAATAAACTGAAGTAAATATGCAAAATAAAAATATGGCGTGAAACTACGATGCAACAGGAGCTTAGACTAATTTTTGTGTATTTTTTTACGATATTAGAGGTGCATGAAATAAATGAAAACAACAAAAAGAAAAATCAATACTATAGGGGAATTTATGTAAATATCCAGAACGACCAGGGCACAGATGTAATTTTTCCAAAAATTTACAACTAATAAAATAAGTTCCAGGACCAATCAAAAATAGCAAAACATCCTGGGGTACAGGCACAAAATTTCCAAAGTCACGTGTGCCAGGCACGTGACTAACAAGGACCTATCTGTAATTAACCCAAAAATCTGAGGGCCTGAATGCAATTTTTCTAAAAATAATGCACTAAAATAAAATGTTTCGTGACTGGATTGAAATAGACAAACCCACAGGGGGTCCCCTACAAAATGCCCGCACCTCACGTGCACAAGCACGTGAGGTGACGTGGCCAGGGGCCTAACTGCAAATAGATATAGTTTGGGGGCTAAATCCTAAATATTACAAACATTTTTAAATTGCAGATGAAAGTTTGACTATTTAATAAATACCAAAGTGCTCGGGTCAAAATGTAAAATACCCAAGCTGGGCACGATCCGATGGCTGATTGGAATTCACTTGCCACGTGTCGGGTCCTGGTGACTTGATGACGCTTCGCTCCAATGGTGACAATTAGATCAGCTGACGAAGATCGGCGACTGATAGTGAGTGAGATCCAACGGCTGGGCGCGGAACTGAAGTGTGGCCTTGATCGGACGGCAGAAAGGTTGAGAGGAGGAACGAGAAGAACACCGGCAAGGGTGAGCTTCCCCGAGCTTGATCTCAGGTCTCTGGCGCGCTGAAGGCCTCAAAATGGTCGAGACGTGGTCCTGCGGGTACCCTCTTACTGATGGAAGCTCCAAAAGACCTCGGCGACGGTCGAGGCTCTCGCCTAGAGATGGCAGAGCTAATGAACTCCGAGGACCTCCGGTGAGAACCAAAACGAGCCCCAGACTCGAGTCTTCGCTTCAAACCTGCAAGAGAAGTTTTAAGGGGTCGAGGGCAAGTTACAGCGACCTCGTGGAGGATGGAAAAACACAAGCTGCGGTGGAGGAATAAGTCGAGGTCGGTCGGCAAAACTCGGAGACGGCCAACGCGATGTCCGAGCGATGTGGGGATGATCCAACGAGATAAGGTGGATGGCTAAATGCGGGGGAACTTCCGAGCTACTTTAAAATCTAAATAGATAACATAACAAGAGAGGAAGGAACCTCACCGAGGTGGCACTGGAGCGGAGCTCCGACGTGACTTCCGGCGAAGTGGATCGGCTTCAATTCAACACCGCCTATATCCCCAAAGGTCCCAAGGTGTTCTTGCTGTCACCAGGAACGTCTACGAGGGTCTTGGCTAGGGATTAGGTGGAGGAAGAGTGATCAAGGGTGGAGGGAAAATCGGAGGGTTGTATTTGAATGTTTGATCCTAGAGTGGAGAGGCCCCAAAGATCGAGGTCGAGCAAGAGCGGTGATGATCCACATCCCGAGAAATAATCTCGGCGTGTATCACCGATCTTCGAGGATAAAAAGTCACGAAGACTATAATGCCAAAGGATGAAAGACGTGATCTGCAAAAATCCTCGAAGATGGCGAAGAAACCAACGTCCTGACAAACTACAGGAGGAGGTCAGACAGTTGACCGGAGGTCAACTGTCAGACCAACCTGGTTGGTCTACGTGGACCAACCATGAAAAATCCCCTAGAAAATAGTTCAAAAATCATTTAAAAATAGTAATCGACTTTATTTATTTTGGGTCAAAAAATAAAAAATGTTTATTATTTTATGAACTATTTTATGCTGATTTTTATTTTATTTTTTCAGGGTATAAAATTTCTAGTTACCATTTATACCCTTTATAGGTATCTTTATCTATATATTTAAGTATTTTATTTCTATTTTGTACATTAATATATTTATTTTTGTTTATTATTTTTGGGTCATAAAATATTTACAATATTTTATTATTTTTCTTTTCTTTTCTTTATTCTATAATTTTGTTTTAAAAATCTTCATTTTCTACAAAATTTACACAATGATGCACGAATGCTAAAATGCCTAAATTAAGCCTATTTACACGCATTTACTAGGGTTTTTAAGGCCAAAATGATAGAATAAAGATGATGAAACGTAGATTCATCAGTACCCACCACAATGGGTTTTGCCAGCACTATATACAGCCTCTCTCGACATGTGGTCTCGAATCCCAATAAGTTAACTTTTTTATTTCATTTTAGATATGTCCAATTACGACTTATAGGAACAGATAAGCAATTAGGTGTGAAGCCTTAGCTAATTATGTCACAATCAACAGAAATTCCTATGTCTTGGGGTTAAAACCTTGAGAATCAAAAAGAAATAAAATGCGATAAATAGACAACTACGAAAAATCACGGTGAGGTCCCCCGAGTACACCGGTACTCAATGAAACAGACCCTGAAGTCCAAGTATCCAAGCAAGTGTCCAAGTTCACAATTATTACAACAAGATAGATTTTCGCAAGAAAAGAAACTAATCTATATAATATAAATACTCTCTCTCGCCTTCTGCTCCTCCTCTGATGCGGGCTCCTCCAACAGAAAGCCGAAACATCCCTCGGGCAGTGCCTCGCACAAAAAAGTGAAAAGGAAAGGATGTCAGAATGCAGTTATATCAAATAGATACAGAAAATGGCAAAAATGAAAAATGATTACTGAGTCATGCTCCTTGGCAACAATGTCATTCTGATGAATGATAAAATCTGAATCGACTAAGTTGGGAAATATGAAAAGTGTCACTGTCCTCAATCAATCCGATCACTCAACAAGAAAATAAACCACTCAAGGAAAATCACTAAATCAATGCATGTAAGTGGTTCGCTATTTTTATTTACCTGGTATAGCCACCAGGGTCGAACACAAGAAGCATGAGAGAAATACAAAGTAGTCAATTTCAAAAAAATATTTTTAGTGGTTTTTAAATTTTTATATTTTTAATTTTTGAATAAAGCACACACTCTAAAATAAAAGAAAGCAAACATAATAATCTTTTTTGATTTTTTAAAACTAAAAATGGTCGGAAAATTAAAGTAAAAATATTTTTGGATTTTTAAAGTCTTTTTGGTAATTATCCTATTTTTTAAAGGTTTTTATGATTTTATAAAAATCAAATAAGGCTCGAAACTCAAAACAGTGCATAGTCAAGACTAAATTACAATTTAGAAATACTTAATATGCCTAAAGCCATGATTAGCAATTATATGATAAAATAGAAGTAAAAAGCTACAAACAGAAACTGAAATTGCATTTTTTGTATTTTCTTTAATTTTATATGATTTTTATAAGATTTTGATTGTTTTGTAAATTTTAGGTTTTTATAATGAATTTTCAAACAAAATTAATACAAAAGTAAAACACAAGAAAATGCACTCACAGTAATTTTTATGGATTTTTTACACTATTTTTCGAATTTTTAGGATTTTTGTAAGGCAAATAGGGACATTTTTAAAGGGTTTTGAATTTTGTTATATAGAAAATGCAAATAAATCAATCCAACAAAATTACAGTAAATATTGCACATAAAGAGGAGCTGATGGTAATTTTTATGTAATATTTCGAATTAATTTAATATTTATTAAGTCCAAAACACAACATGTAATTAAGCAGAGTTCACAAGGACCTATTCGTAAATACTTTATGTCCTTGGATGCACTAGATAACACAATACAAAAGTTCAGGGTTCAATCTGCAAATATCCCAATCAATTCACGCAATGCTCAATATACGACGCACAAGGGTATAAATGCAATTTTTAAAACTTTAGCATTCAAGTAGCACGCTATAAAAGTTCAAGACACAAATGACAAATAACCCAGAATTCATGTAAGCACACACGTGCTTCAGACTCGGATAGATTAAAATGAAAATACCAAAAACTGTAGGTCCAACTTGTAAATGTACTAAGCTACAACTTTTTTTAATGGATTAAATATGATAACATAAACATGCAGGGATGATAAAAGAAATATACCCAGGCAGGGTACGTGGCACGCATGGAGGTTGTCGCTATCACACGACTTTGATCATCCTCTGCTGCAGATCTCACGGCTCGGAATCTGTCTCGAACGAAGGCGTCAGATGCGTCAGATCTAGTGGTCCCAAAGCTGCCACTATCTGGCAGCTCAGATCGAATATGCAGAAGCGGGTTAGTCCAACGGCAGAGAGAGGGTCTGTAAGAACAAGACCCCGACAAACTTCAACCGAGCATCGGAGGGGACCGACGCTCCGATGAAGGATCGAAGAGGTTCGGTTGCGTCGTGAAGCTAGTGCATGTAAATTGGGATGCTCGGATGGGGCGCGACGACTCGATGTGCGTGACGATGAAGGGGCTCCTGGAGTTGCTCTGCCAGAGCAGCTAGGGATCCTGAGTGGTCTCCTTGCATGTGCCTCGACCTGCAAAAGGTAGAGAGGAATCGGGGCTATGCTCCGGTCTTGGTTATTGCAGCTAGAGAAAAAAGAAGCGACGGGGAATGGATATTTGGATCTACGACGAACACAAGGGATGGATACCCAACCAAATCTCGACCTTATGGTCAAGCCTCATGGGGAACATGTCGTGTAAGAATATGGAGTGAGCGTCAATGGTTCGATTAATGTGGACGAAGAAGGGTAACGGGGCTCTGACCAGCGGGTTAGAGCAGAGGTGACGGTCGGAGCGAAATGGGAAATGGAATCCAAACGGAAAGTGAGGGAGGAATGGTAGATACTTGAAGGTATGGATGGGTTCTTGAGCTTCAAGTGAAGGTGGTCGATAAGGTCCTGGCCTCGACCGAGCCGCGGCTCGGTGGGAGGCTGCTCGCGGCGGTTCTCCAACCACGAAGGGAGCTACAAGTCTCCAAGCACCTTCGACGAGTCCTAAGCTGCTCCTCCAATGGTTGTAACTTCGGTGAAGGGGACTGAAGGTCTAATGTGGTGCGAGGGACGAGCTCTCTCGTGCAGGAGGCAGAGCAGATTATTTATAGGCAAGCCAAGGGTCCAAGAAGATTGGAGGCATATGCAGAACCCTAGGAAAATCTAGCTGCACCTAGGGATCCGGGAGGATCGTGGTAGTTCCAGCTTCAATCGAGCCCAGAAATGGAATCAAATGGAACACTGAGTCAGGCGTCGAAAAGCAGAGAAAATGCTCTGACGAAGCATGTGCGACCTGACCCGGCTGGGAAGAAGGCATTGA
Organism: Ottelia alismoides; assembly: GCA_037367405.1. NCBI lineage: Eukaryota > Viridiplantae > Streptophyta > Magnoliopsida > Alismatales > Hydrocharitaceae > Ottelia > Ottelia alismoides. The sequence continues at coordinate 637,866 of JAZKJV010008883.1, forward strand.
CCAGGGTCAACAATCCTAGCTGGACCAATCAGAATCAAGGATTTACAAAAATCAAAGAAAATGAGATTAAAAATAGTAAATGAATTTAAATTAAAAATTATATAAAAAAATATTTTTTAGAAGCTATTTTTCTGTGAATTTTAATTATTTTTATAAAAAAATAAAATATACAATATATAGTATTATATACATGTATAATATACCTATGTATTATGTACAAGTATTTTTATATTATTATTTTTACAAAAATAATTTTATTTTTCTGATTTTTATTTTATTTTTATATTATTTCTAAAGCTATAACAAGGGAATAAAAGAACAAAATATTTTGGTTTTATCAAAATAAATAAATAAATACATAGTATTTACTAGTATAGACGATATGTACAATACATAGCAGACCCTATCTCTCTCTACTTATTTTCTTTTGCGATCAGGTCAAGTCTTGACCTTCTCTTGGGATTTGGGTCACTCTGTATTTATTCTAAATACATCATTCTTTTCCTTTTTCCTTTATTCTTTTATTTTTCACAATACATGCTAAATATGCAATATTAACAATGCCATGCAAAATGCTAAGTTATTGTATTTACAGGTATTTAGAGGGTGTTTTGCCAAAAAGAAGAGCTAAAATAAAAGAACAAAGAGTGAGAATCATGGATTCATCAAGCATTCACTAGCCTCTGGCTCTCTAGAGTAAGGCCCCCCGAAGAAGTGTTAGACCAGGCCGGTTCGACGGATGTCATGGTGGGGTAACTTCTCCTCTAAATCTCTCCCAGGCTTCATGGATAGACTCGTGCGGTCCCTAGGAGAACTTGTTGATTCTTTCTCGTATCTGTTGAGACAACCCAATAGATAGTATTTCTGGAAGAATGCAGACTTTAGTTCCTCCTTGTTCGACATGACCATCCCCAGATGGTTAATCCAATAAAGAGCCTTGTCTTGAAGGTTGAAGGGGAATGCAGTCATCTTAACTATGCCTAATGAGATGTTAGGGTAGTGAGTGGTGCGACAAAGGTTAGAGAAATGTTGAATATGGATGTAGGACTCTTCGTTGGTTTTCCCGTGGAAGGAGGGAAGAAGAGTCACAAACCGCGGCTTCAATTCAAAATGTCTGTGGACTACAGGGATCATTGTCCACTCTATCATCTAGCGAGCACCAAGATGTAGGTTTCTTTGAGAGTAGGCTTGTGAGCCTCTCTCCTGGGCTCATCAATGGTCCCTCCACTGTGTCTATCTTCTTGTTCATCATCATTCCTCGTCCTCCTCTGTTCTCTCTCCCCCCTTATATGATTCAACATGCCCTTGGAAGGCAACTTCGGCTGCAACCCGATCTGTCAGTTGTTGTTGGATAGACTGGATAGAAGCGAGAAAATGTGCATTGACGGTGTTTTGATCTGGTTGTCCGTAATCTGGCTAGTTTGTTCCCTTCTTCTTTCCTTGAGGTTCCATCTCTGTTTCAGACTCAAAGGAAGTGATCTGCATGGGGTCCAGTGTTGGTTCTGAAATGCATCCTGTTCAGACTGAAAATTTTTAGTACCAGATGGAATTGATGATCTAGAATTAAGGTCGATTCCAGATATGTGTGAATGAAGCATCTCATATGAACTGAAATCGATATGCATTCACAATGGGTGAATGGTGAGACAAGAGTGATCCTAATTATTTTAATAAAGGTAGAAGTTAAGAAGTCTAGAGATCGGTTCACAAGATCCGAACAGAGTTCTCAAGAATCACTTCGAATTATTTAAGATGTCGAGTTCATGGCAATGATGTGGATGTCAACGGGGTTCTGACTAAACCATCCGTGAGATGACATCTTGGATAGAAGCGGAGTAGATGAGGAATGAAATGCGATGATGAACAATTTATGAATTGAAGAGGAAAATAGTGAAAGCTCAAAATGATAAGGCTAGGAGAAATAAAGACAGATAAAATGAAAAATGGCGCAAGTGTGTAGGATTGGATCTTTGACCTAAATTCTGATCCAAACAAACATAATACAAAAGGAATGCACCAACCCAACACAAATGATATAGTCGGAGTTTGGTTGTTTTTATCTTTTCAATTTTATTGTTATTTTCAAGCAATCTTATAGCAAGTTATTAGAGGCTATCCTTATAGAAGAGTGAGTATTGCTAGAAAAATATCATGTACTTTCACTTCTTTGTAACCTATAAAGTGCACTTTTTCAAGAGAGACTCTGTTATTGGGTCTATATCCACAACTTAGCTAAAGAATAGAGGAGGAAGACGATTGGCGAAACCACTAATTCTCCCAAAAATGAGGTACTCGGACGCAAGGCGATGAGACAGACACACCCGTAAGGATGCGCCCTAAGCTAAATACTTCAGACCAGGTCGGATGCTCTGCAAAAGGTGAGAACACCGTCGCGACAAGCCCTACTCGCCTACGTACGATGGAAGCGCCAATACTTCATGAATCTAGTCAATAACATGGTAGTATTTAGGCTGGTTTTTGGGCTCTAATCCTTATGGGTCATGCTTAATTCAGTAGTACATGAAATGTTGTCTTTATGAACCCAAAACAATGATGGTTCGTTAGGAATTTTAATTTGGATCAAAGTTTATTAATCAGTCCCTTGTTTTAATTATTTGATTTTCACTTTTTTGAGTATTTTCAAGAATATTCAACTAATGATTTTTTTGTATTTTTTTTTAAATTCCTATGTGATACAAAACTTGGAGAGAAGACGAAAAAGCTGTACAAGGTGACATTAAGGTGGAAATCTCACCTTAGTATCTAATTATTCATGCAAAATAAGAGTACTTATACTACTTTCCATCTCTCTCTCCATGCGAGATGCAAAAAAAGACGAATTTAAACTACTTTACATGTGAATGCAAGCAAGTGAAATTTCCATAAGCAGGAATTCCTATTAGCGTGAAGAATCTATAGGTGCATGCATATATTAGGTATTTGGACCTATTTTACTTAATCAAACAGTTCCTAAAATCTAAGTGCTCATTAATATAAAACAAAGAAAAATAAGGTAGAAAACTCAAAATGTGAAAAACAAAGAAAAATAAGTGGGAAAATAGGGAGAATAAAAGTGAGAATACGAGAAAAACACGAGAAAACAAATGCGACCCCCGAGTGAACAATCACCCAGGCAATGTAACTCGAAGTGTGTCAAGTGTCCAAAAGTACACAACACCTATATGATTACAATTAATAATGCAAAAATAAAATGTCTCTCACAAAAAAAAAGAAAAAATAAGCTAAGTCATATGCTCTTCACTCTCTCTCTCTCTCTGTGTCTCTCTTCCTTGCTCTCTCTCTCTCTCTAATTATCCCGAAAAGAAGCGGTCGATCTTCTTACAGCTCAGGTGCACCAGCTTCCTAATAAGTAGCCTACTCCATACGGTCCCTCGCAAGATATTCAACAAAGAAAGTGGTCAGACACAAATAAATAATTATTTATAAAAGAAATAAATAAAAGAGAAAAATATACAGATGAATATGTACAAGTGTCCTATACTACATTGCTCCCCAACAGTGGTTCCATTCTGTTTACAGACTATTTAGAGGATCCTAATGCCGAGTCTTGGTGGGCCTATAGTGTCAGAAAAATCCGATTCGGAAATCATTGTGTCGGGAGCTCTTATAGTACTCGGATCATGAACAATCAAATCAAACAAATAATCAACACACAATGTATGGATAATCAATGCATATGTGTGAGTCAAAATTTATATTAACTCTACAAAATATGTGTATAGTAAATAAGTGTAGGATGTTGAACCACAGAGAGTAAATACGTGGATAGGCAAATAATTATTGTCTATAAAAAATAAACAACTATCTTTTTTCAATTTTAGTGGGTTTTTAATTATATTTAATGTTATGTACTTTTATTGTTTTATTTTTTTGTTTTTAATTTATATTTTTTCTTTTTAATTTTAGAATATATAATAAGTATATGTACCTTATATATAATAATATGTTTAATATATGTACTAAATAATATATATACATGTATATATTAAATATATATAAATAAATAAAATACAAATACGAATAGTCCAATTAATTTTTAAAGGTTTTAAAATAAATTTAGATTTTTATAACTACTATTACTAATAATAATATATAAGTAATATTAAGTGTATACATATACTATATATGGTCTTATACTTATAAATATAGACATATATTATTAAAAATTGGAAAATAAATTGTTTTTGTGTTTCATAAATTTTCTATATTTTAGTAATTTTTCTTATATTATTTTCATTTTTATGTATTTTTTATTGATTTAAAATTTCAAAATAGTGACTTATATTAATAGGTCAGATTGTTTTGAGTTTTAAAAATAGATAATAAGCTCATAAATTCCCTAAATTAAATTTAGTATATGCTATATAATATAAATAAATTTATATAATATAAAACTATTTTTTATTTTCATAAATGTTTTGCTATTTTTTTAGGGATTAGGAGGGTTTTCCATTTTTAGGTTTTTGTCTTTTGTATTTTTTTTGCAATTTTGGTCTAGAGTTAGAAAATAGAAAAATATATAAGATATAATTTTTTGAAATTTTTAAAATGATTCTATAATTTTTTTTGTATTTTTATAGTTAGATAGGGAATAAGTAGCTCCTAAATTAATTTTATCAAATGGGAAATGCACGAAAATGCTAAAATAAAAATGAATCGTGAACAATCAAAAATGAATCACCTTCAGATATCTTACATAATTTTCGTTGCATTAGCTATTCCAATGAAAATAGAAATGCAATAAAAGAAATATATTGTACTAGCGAGGGTATATTTGTAATAAAAATCAAGTCTAGGGGTTTACATGCAAAATATCCAAAGTTCTAACTTCATTATACAAATTTTATTAACTAAAACAAATAAACAAACCTGGGAGGGGTTCTCTACAAATTTCCCAACTCATGTGGGGGACCATGTAAGCTGAGTTGGCACTAGACCTGCATGTAATATACAATAAGGCGCAGGGCTCTATGCAATTCTTACACAAACGTTTATACCTAATTTGATATTTATAGGAGTTAATTGAAATTATAAAAGGGTAGGGGTTCATATGCAATTACTCCCCACTTAAGGCCCGCGATTAGTCATCTTTGGAAGCTCCATGTAACTTGATGGACGGTTGAGTGAGGCAGCGCTTCGCTAAGATTGAACGACCCTGATTAGATATGGGTCATCTTCTTCATCAACGATCCTGGCTCTACTTGGAAGAACTACTAAGAACAAAGTCACAACGAGCTTCAATATATGTTATCTCCTCGTCCCAACCTCCTCCGGCTACGCTGGCCAGCTCTTTGGCTTCCTAGAATCCTTCCGCACTTGTAGGTTACATCGAAACACTCCGGGACCCATCAGAGGGGGTCTGGAGATCAGGGTCACCTAGAGCTCTATTGAGAGCGTGGATGTCAGCTCAAGGTGGCTATTTCGATCGAGTACCTTCAAAAAATAGTTGAGGGATTTGAGGGTTATCTCCTCGACCATATAGTGAACTTGCTACACAATGGAAGCGAAGGGGGCGAAGAGCTCCGGCGTAAGGCGGAGGGAGGAGCTCTAATTCTCTTATTTGAGTGAAATCAAAGGTGATCGGATGAGGGGATTGGTGGTGAAGTGCAAGGTCAAGGAAATGGAGTGAATATGGGTCGAAGACAGTTGGAACACGTATTTGGTGTTGGAGCCTAGTGCTCTGATAAATTTTAAACTTAAAATTAAACTAAATGACAAATAATTAACGAATTAAAGACTAATTTAATCTACTGGATTGAAAAGCAGTTATGAAAACCTAAAGCTATAGCTCAGCGAGATCTACGTGGAGCAAGAGGAAGCTTAGCCGAAGGTCATCCGATGAACCTCAGATCACTGCCTCCACCGCTTTATCCGTGCTGACAGAGGGAGAAACAACCGCTGTCACCAAGATCTCTTGATCCTAGAGTCCCTTTGGGGTTACAGAAGCAAGAGTGAGATCAAAATGGGAAAGGTCACTGGCGAGGTATATTTATAGACTGGTTAGGGGCAAAAAGGGTGGAGAAGATGGGGAGAGCAAGGATGGTGATTGGTGGGAGCCAAGGTATGGGAGAGGGTGACGCATGATAGGGTTGCATGATGGGGTAAGCTCGAGGGAGATGGAGGAAGGAGGTGGCTTGGAGAATTGGGAGAAGATGGACTGTTCATGTGTTCTGACACGGAGGGCGGCTGGGATTGTACAATTGACATGGGGTCAATGAAGGCAGATCCTGGTTGGTCCACGTCGACTCTACCAGAAAAATGGTATTAAAAAATCACTTATAAAATCGGGTAAAATTAATAAGAGAATTATTTAATTTTTGGTTAAAACATAAAAAATATTTATAATTTAATGTAGTATTTTATTCTTAGTTTTACTTATATTTATAAGCTAATTTATTACATGTTGATATTTACATGTACACATAAAGGTATATATACTTGTAATTAGCTTAATTTATTTTGTATTTCATATTTTATTCTATTATTTACATATTTTGTATATTTGTAACTTATTTAGATATGTATTATATATTTTTTATTGTATTTTTCCGAGTTTATTTATACACTTAAATAATAAAGTATACATAATATGTAGGTATATCATGGGTATAATTTATAGGTATATTGAAGTACCTTATTTATTTTAATGTATTTTTAATGATTTAGTTTAAATTTTATTATTTTCATGTATTTTAAATAATATTTACAATTTTTATAAATACAAAAGAATGCTTAAAATATAAAGAATGGATATAATGAATATTTTATACAAGTAAACTACACAATGAGGGCCCAAAAGCCAACTTTTGCATTTTAACTCCAAATTAAATGAAACCACCTTCATTAAATAGATAATTTAATTTTATGAATAAAAAATTATGCGTTTGGTCCATTTCAGTTAACATGAAGAACATACAAGTCTATTTCTTTATATCCCCGAAAAATTGTGCATTATTTTTGTATGAAATAAATTTTATATTTTTCTTTGTATTTTTATATACAATATTCATATTGAAGGTTACTGATTTGACATATAAAAATAAGAAAATAAAATAGGTGCTAAAATACAATAATTGGGCTATAAAATTAGGGTTTCTGAGTTGTGTTTTTTGTATTATTGGTTGTCCTATCCTCTCATACTTTATTACTTGTCGATCAAGTCATCATAATGACTGGGTCTCGGGGTCTTTGGCACTACATTCTTTTTCTTTTCTTTCTTTATTCTTTTATTTCAGTATTAAATACAATATTTTATACAAAATTTTGCAAAATTTTATATGAATTATTGAGTGTTATTTTTTACAAGTTAATGTTATATACATGCATTTAGATAGAGACTTAAGCTCAAAAATGAAAGAATAAAGGTGATGCAAGGGAGATTCATCAATGGTGATAGATATGGAGTCATCAATCTCTAAATATAGGTCTAGGTCTTATCACTTGTTGACTTGATTTCCAAAGTCCGGAAGCTATGTTGGCCAATTAAACTATTGGAAAACAAAAAATAAGCAATGGTTGTAAAGCTGTTGTAAAAAGTCATTTGCAATGTTTTTTTACATATGCAATGATTTGGGATCGTTGCAACAAACGTTGCGAATGTTGTCATTGCAATTGGTCAAATGCAACGATTCGTGTCATCATTGCAAGTAATCATTTGTGGCAACGGTTATTAAAACACTGTAAATTGGCAACGTTTTCAAATTATTGAATTAGATATTTATTGCAATACTTTTATAACTATGGCATGTATTTTTAGCAACGTTATTATAACCATTGCAAATTTATTGCAATGTTTTAAAACATTGCCAATGATGACATATTTTTGACATACATAATATAATGCAACATAAATTAATTGTTGCAAATATAAATGCAACACTTAAAAAAATGCAATGTAGAGTAACATGTGCATTGCTTTGTAACCATTGTAAACTATAACAAATTAACTAATATATTTGTTTGCAATAAACAATGATAAAAAAAGTGATATATGACATGTTTAACACGTCAATTATCTCATGTATCTGTACTCACCTATTAAAAAGGTACATAATGATACAATCCACCTTAGCATATAGTTCATCTATAATTTCACCACAACCAAAATCACCATAGAAATATGCAAACCACAATAACTATATGAATGTTCCGATCACAAAGGATAGTTTTTAGATATATAAGAAAATAAGAGTTTCAAGCATGTATGTTAAGAGTATCATGACAAAATAAATAAAAACATTCAAATCAATAATGCATATCACTAATGTCATGATATCGTCGGAGTAGTACTCATCATCGTCGCCGTAATCATTGTCCTTGGAGTTGCTACCATGATCATGATTGCTGATAAGGCCCCCACTCTCATGTGAAGATGATTCTTTCCACTTTCCAACAATCGAAATTAGACGCTCCATGTCCTGACGATGCATCTCTATCATATTTATAATTTTTTCTTCCATCAAACAAAGCTTTTCCTTCAAAGTTTCCATCATGCCACTGAGTTTAATGACTTCTTGATTGGACGTGCCTCCATTATTACCAAAATACATTGATGGGGTGGCACCACAAACTCAACAACATACACGACCATGATGCTCGGGTCCCTTGACCATAGCAAATGCTTCATCTGGAGAGAGTAGTATTGCAAGTTTACCATCAATGCTTTCACTTATTGATGGTGTCATAAGTCTAACCATTTCATCCTACAAATAATTAATAAATAAATTATATAAATATATATAACACATGTTACTACTTCTAAGTTCGCTAGCTCACATGTTCTTTTGCAATTCTATCGATTCTCATGTTCTTACACCATTCACTTCTAGAGTCTTCGTTAGTAAAACATTTCCACACGTGTGGGCATGGGAGAGTTTCTTAATCTACATAAGATAAATTGATTACAAACACCACGTAAAAAATATCAATTGTAAAATATAAAAAATTGACAATAATACTTACAAATTCATCTGTCTTTTGGTTGATATTTTTTCTACCCATTCTATGGGCTGGATGAATACCCATTGCATGATTTTGTCCATTTTTTCAGCTTTTCTCTGAAATAAAATAATAGTTCATATTACAGTACTGATACATAATAACCTAGAAGATCAATGGTACAACTTTGAAAAAGATTCATATTCTACCATATACTCCTCACTATTCCAATAGTAGATGATCTTTCCCCGTATAATTGCACTAAGCCCAGCAGGTATGTTTCGTCGCAATTCTTCCAATGGTATATTTTCATCAAAGTACTATAAGAAATTTGCAATGATGTTATTAGTTCAAACTTTAATGATTTTGTATACATTTCAGACATTTACCCTCTTTTTCAATAAATGTCTATATTGACGATGGAGATCAGTAGCATGACATAAGATTTGTCTATTCTTCTTTGGACTACACTCCCACGAAAATGATCCCTGAAATATATCACAACTATATTATCAGGAAAATTTCAATATAAAGAATCTAGCTCAATTTAGATTTTCTTATATAATTGTAAAAAAAATAAGATAGAAAAATGACAAAAGAAACAAACTACTTCCAAATCAGATTTTTACTTATCATGGTGTATGCTTCATTTGATTTACGCATAAGAGGGTTGTTTTCGGTGTTGATGTGAAGGAAATTTATTGCATACAATTATTTTCATATCATAAAAAAATTATGCATTGAAATTTTGGGATGATTTTTGAGTGGAAAAAAAATGCATGTACCTCTAAAGCCCTCAAAATGGTAGCTCTTGTAGCTTGTGAAACATCTCTTCCGAAATCCCAAGTTGTGAGAGGAATGTGCATACGATCCTATTTCCCTAAGAATCATTGAAATAATGCTGAGTTAACTCCTACGACTACTCCGCCTACAATCTGAACATGCAATCTGTCTCCAGGTGACAAGTGCCCCAATAATGACACATCAATGGTCCTCTACTCTTCTTGGAAGATGAATATTCTTGCTCTGTAGATTGTAGAGGACAGATGAATGGCGCAAATGTTGGTAATCTTATATGTCCATTTGTTTGTGTAGTTTGTGAAGAACAATTGCAGAGCTCATGTCGTGGAGCTAGTTGTACATTTGATAACTCCATCAGCTCCAGCTATAGTTGATCTATAACTCGTGCACTTTGTGATAAATGATTGCGAAGTATACATGATGAAGCCATCTATTAGGAAAGAACATTAGCACACATGTCTTAAATCATTAATAAAAATTTATAAAAATGAAAAGGATTACTCTACTAGTATTTTGTGTTATTCATCTACAATCACGTTATTTCCACCTAGAATGGTGTATATATCCATGTCATTTGGCAAATTAAGTGTATCATCACCGTGGTGTATATTTTATCGGTATGCGTTGGAATCTGGAAGATTTCCATCATCAAGTATACCATAAAAATCTGTAAGCATTGTTCGTATGGGTATAACTGACGTATCTGGAAATTACCCTTTTAATTTAAATGTGTCATCGATTTGTTGTAGTCGAACAATCAGGATCGATAAAAAATTAACTACATGAATCGATGAATCGACGAATTAAATAATGCGTGGTTTGATGTATTTTTAACCTGGACAAGCCCCAGGATCGACTCAAGGAGTCAACGGAACAGCTTCGGATCAAGTTAAAGGAATTAGCTCACGGTTTTTCAAGCGGAAGTTTTTGTATTTTATAATGCTATAAAAATGCCAAATGCAGAATGCGATTGAATCAATTTTTAATATGAAAACACACAACTTAGGGGAATTAATTTTAATATGAAATCAAGTCAATCTAGCCAAGTTATATTTTTTTCTATAAACCTAATCCAACGTCGAATGCAAAATGTACTTTTTTGGAATTTTTGGATTTAATAATGAAAAATGCAAACTTTTTTGGGGGTTTTTGATGGACGAATGGTCAGAATCTGGATAAAAGGATCAGTGGTTAGTAGAAGAGGAAGGTAGAATAGACTCCAACTGCACAGAGTGTGTGGATTCCCTAATGTTCGCTCGATTTCAACATCAAATCTACTCATGGTGTTCCCCACTTTCATACCCAGGCGGCAAAAATTGAGTGCAATATTTGAGTGACATCTCTCAACATGTTACCAAATGATTCATTTTTCTCAATTAGTCTCGAAATGTCATCCTCTATAAAGTTTGCATGAGAAATCAAGGGAGAAGTCTGTTCAGTTGGAGGATACGACTAATTATATGGGGTCTCATTCCCAACATACCTAGACTCTGGCATGTAATTCTGGGTCGAGTATGGATCATCTGTGTGGCAGATATTGGTCGGAACCTCATATAATGGAGTCAATGAATGTGGGACTGGTATGTCTAGCTCATAAGTCCAATCATGTGAATGTGTAGGCTCTCTAAATGGCTGGTATGAGGGTTGGTCAATGTAAGCTTGCTCACTAAAGTCAATCAAGTCTGGGAAGTCATGATATGCATGCCTCTCCACTCGAGTTGTTCAATCGACCAAGTCGTACCCTAAAGTCAAGTCATGATGTGTATGTATGATTCGTTGACTTGTCCCACCATTCATATGAAGAGGGAATGAAGTATGTGGGGGTGGAATATTCTGTCAGTCATCCGTCTCAGCAGTGGCTTGCTCTTCATTCGGTTCATTGATTCCAGCAAGCTCTCAAGAATAAGGACAGCCATCAGAAGATGGAAGTGGATCCAGAGTGTTAGAATATGGAGTAGATGAGAAATGGAAGAAGAAGAGAAGTCAGTCTATGTTATGACTTCATAGTCGGGGTGAGATGGAGAGAAGAAGGGTGATGAAGATGGTCGGTACGGAAACTAATGAGCTGACATCTTTGAGAAGAAATGAGAGAGGACTGATGTGAAAATGTGAAAAAATACAGAGCGAGAACACACACAAACAAACACCAAGACAAACGCAAGCGCAAACCCTGAGTTCACACTCAGCATGGTGAAGGACCTAAAGTTGGGTCCGATTAATCTGGTTGATTTTAAGTGTGATTTTCAAGCAAAGTTAGCAAGGATTACAAGATGTCCTATAGCGAAGTCGGCTCAATGACGGATGTGTCTCCTCTGTTTAACCTGTCGCCTAAGATACCAACACCCTTCCTCTCATAGCTCCTATCACTGGCTTACTCGGTTAATACCGATGAAGTTCAGGGACCTTCCCTTATCTACCTACCGAAGTAGGCGAAGGCTGACAAGGCTTGTCACTTCACCCCGAAGGGTTACTAGCAACTTGTCAAGTCGCACCGCTGCTTCACCCCTATCTACTTGCCGAAGCTAGCGGAGGCTACTTGGTGCTGGTCAATTGAACTTCAAATACTTCAGCCTGTGATATTCACTAAGAGCGGGGTACGTTGATATGGAAGAAGGGGATTTGGGCTATACCTTAGTGTATGCACATACACTCTATGTACCCTCACTCAGCCTGAAATCAAGGTCGGGGTTGCTCTCCCATAAACAAGGGTTAATTTTAGTCAATATGTACAATATACAATAGGTCCCAAAACCCAAGTTTCACATACAATCTCTGGTTTTTATGAAATTAGTCTTGTTTTGAAGGTCTTTGAATGTATATTACTTTAAAAGTGAGTAGACCTAAATCAAAAACGGTATGAGAGAGATATGCACATTTTATGGTTCATAGTCACAAACTTGGATTTGGGTTTTATTGAACAATTTTACAAGTTATATTTTTTTGATATTTTTTCTTTACTAGTATTTGTAATATATACAATATAAAGTTGATTTTATTGGATTTGGAGTTAGTATAAAATACATACAAATATGTGAATTTAGCTAATATACAAGTGAATATTTACAAGTGAATTTGGCTCCTTATTTAATGCAAATATCAATGCTAAAATGCAGATATTATTAAGACATGCATGAATGCTAATTTCGCAAGTGATGAAATGCAGGTGATTACTCGGAACGAAGCTCTATTTTCAACTTTTAGAGTGATGAATCACATATTCATCAATAACCCATCCATTTGCATCATTATCATCTATGTAGAATACTTGCTCTACTTGGCATGCCAATGCGAAAGATTCTTCTATTTGTAGTCTAATGCTTTTCTTTAGACTAACAAATCCATGTTTATCTTTGTGATAGCTGACATCCTTTTTGAATACATCTAACCGTTCACGTTGAAACACGACCACGTGATGATCATCTGTGAAACTCATGTCAACAATATCCACAATTACACCATAGTAGCCATCCAAGCCAGAGCTTAATTGTTGACTTTACAATGACTCCACACATTTGATTTGTTCTGTTGACATCAATGGTTGGACAAACCTTGAGGGCTCCTATGCCCCATTTAAGCCTGAATCTGGTCAAAATGCTTGTCTTAAATGAATAGTAGGTTCAATCGAGGTAGCAAACTCAGTGGCACGAGAGCAATGTTGAGTGAAGTATATGAGTAATCATTGAGATTAAGAAAGACTTCTTTCAGACCTTCGATTCGAGCTTATTCTATGGAATTTCTCAATAGGCCTTTTAATAGTCAAGTTAGCAAATTTGCAGAAGGGATTCTATGTACCTATGTATCTATAATCATGGGACTAGTATTAAATTGAGATGATTGGAAGACAAGGTTCATATTTTCCTAAGCTTAACTAAGATATTTTATCTATCACAAATCATTTTAACTATTATATAATATTTATTATGGCAAACTTCTTTATCTTGATCATCTTATTAGAACAAATGAAGTGAAACCTGATTTAAATATCTTCAATTTTATCATGATGCATGATGTATTGTATATTCATCATATTAATATGCATGAATTCAGAAAAGTAATCTTATTCCATGTAGTTGTCCTCATTTTGGCTTTAATTCTCCGTGTATGAACTATAAATGCATTTGCTATAAAATATGTTAAAATTCCAAAACCATCTCTAAAATACGTGAACTATAAAATAATTAATTTCATACACATATTATAATGTAACACACATATATATAGACAAATATAATGTCATTCAAAGACATGTCTATCATACTAAATTATATATAAATAAAAAGATTTCTAGAAAAAAATTTGTATATAATATAACATATATACTACATGCTTATAAAATACATAGTGTATGTGCGTGTATGTCCTTCTAGCTTTGTATCACTAATCTATCTATCTTTGCGTAGCCATCTTTATTTTTTAGCTACACATAATTACGACAATTATAACAAAAACATGTATATGTGTGTGCGATCACACATACAAACCTTGCACACAAATGCATAAATACATATGCACACAAATACACATACACACTCTCTCTCACTAGACATGCACACACGCATGTACACACATACACATATGCCTACGTGTAGTTGAGCATGTAATCCCTTGGCTACCGATTGATGCTATAAAATCTCTTGCATTTTATTGTATTATTTGAATTAAATCTATGTTTTCACTAAACAAAGATCCATTAGTACAATTAGGGTAATGCGTGATGACCATCCTGATATCATATCGAGGGCACAATTGGCATCATTAAGGGATATTCAAGAATGATGTCTACTCTAAGAAAGAGATGTCAATCTTTCCCTAAAGAATAATTTCCGACTTCCCTCTTGATGCAGGTCCTTTGCATAGGAATAGAGATTCAGATGTATCGGATTAGTCATGTTAAGGTGTTTACTAAAATTAAAAGTGTTAACCAAAAGTCAACATGTTGGCCAAAAGTAACAAATGTTGACCAAAAGTCAAAATGTTGACTTTAAGTCAAAGTTTTGACTTGATAAGATCGAGATACTAAAAACACAATTCGTATATTATCATGGATAGGTACACATTCTTTGACCGGAGACATATATACATCTATATGTTTGAATATGCACATTTGAAATATCATTATGTTGATGACCTATACAAGGGCTCCATAACGATGCGCCGGTGTGTATATGAGGAAATATGAGATGTATGATCTCTTAAAAAAATCATATAAATTCAAACTTTCTTAGCCGAGAGACAGAGCTCACTATACTGGGACACTTCAAATTCCATGCATGGTACTATTGTATATGAAATAAGATAAGAATTGAGAGATATTAATATATACTTTTGGAAAGCAAGAAAAAGTCAAGCGACCAGGTCATCTAAAAAGATAAACAAATATAACTGTGGTGATCAGTTGAAATTCACAGAAAAAGATTTATTTTTTTATTCATACTTCTAAACTCAAAGATATAGCAATAAGTACGGGAGTGTCGAACTCAGGGATGCAAATTGTGGAAATTAAGGTAAAAAGATAGAGTGACTAAGGAATGAGTATTTTTTTTATTTCTTTTTATAGGATTTTTCTGAATTATTTTATTTTATGAATTTCATATTGTTTTTGTATTTTTCATATACCTATAAGAAAAGAATTATAGGTATTTGATTTTATATTTTTTATTTGGTTTTTATTCTATGATTTATATATTTTGAATATTTTATTATTTTTGTATATTTCTAAGTGGTTTTTAGAATTTTTATGGATTTTATAGTATTTTTACAGTGAAAAATAGTATTTTTATTGAAAACAGAAAAGTATTTTTTATTTTTTAAATATAAAATATGAATAAAATATTTTTATTTTATTTTTCTGAAAAGCAACTTAAAGACCTTTCCAACAAGGTATTGTACGTATTTAAATGTTTTTTATTGAATTATTTATGAATATTTGAATTTTTGTGTATTTTAATTTTTTTATTTATTTTAATATTTAAAATTTATTTTGTTTTTGGTTTTCTTTGTAAAATATAGTAAAATATATTGTTGGTATTATTGAATATTTTAGAGTTGTTTTATGAATTTTATGAATTTGTGTATTTTTTGGTATTTTAATGATTTAAAATATAGATAATATTTGTAGTTTTCAAATTTGATTTAATACTGTATATAGTATATTACTAAGTGTTTATACGTATTTTTATTTTATTTTTATATTTGGTATAATATTTAATACGTATTTAATATGTACTTATTGAATATACAATTATAGGGCTATATTAGTAATTATCTGGAAATTAGGGCTGTGCATGTAAAAGAGGAAAACAACATAGATTAAATTTGCAAAACACCTAGAGCAACACATAATGTCGTACGTGATTCGGCACATGTACATGTACATGTTCGCAATTACAATATGTTTTGAGGGATTGTGCATAAAAACCATTGAAATCATGTGATGTTCACGTGTTGAAGCTTGTTGTGAGACCTATTTTCAAATAATATGAGTGTGAGGGTTTATCCGTAAATTTGCCCAAAAAATCTACTGCCATACGTGCATAACTCGTGAGGCGCTTAAGCGGTGGGACGGTGGCATTTTTTATCCTTTGGCTGCAGATCCAATCTGATAACTGAAACTCGCCTCTCTTTAAGTGTATTTAACGGTTGAGTGCTTCCCTTTCACTTTAATTTGATGACAATTGTAGAATCAGGTGATTAAATTGTTCTTCCCTCTTTCAAATCAACTCCAGGTGGTGTTTCTTCGAGCTCCGATTCAGCGATGATAGTCTGATGTACGATTGATCACCTAGATGTCATAAGGTTTTTGTCCTTCTTTACAGTGGTTCTTCAATGAATCTTGATAATGATCTTAGTTCACGATCAGGCGAAGCATGTCATGATGTGAATGTTGTATGTTGCTTTGGTCCCTATAGGTGATGCGATGGTGTTCCAAGTAGGGGCTTCATTTATAAGTATTTTGAATATGATGCTTGATGGTCGTCTTCCGATGAACATCAGCGACTCATTCAAGGTTTTAGTGTTCTTCAAATTAGTTCTGCAATGAATAGTATATGTTCCTGCAATGATAATTTCCGACTTGAGCTCGGAGGCTCGGCCTCAAAGCAAACGGAAAGGGTGAGTGGAATGAGATGCTCCTAGCAGATGCGATGGGAGAGGAGCGGAGTTCCGATCCTCATGTTCGATCGGACATGGTTGGATTTGGAAGGACTATGGAGAAGCAGAAGGGATCGTGTGGTGGAGGTGATTTGTGTGATGATTTGTTTTAATGTTTGATCAAATCAGAGAGAACATGAAGGAGAAGAGAGAGATTAGGGATAGAAGAGAGGGATGGAGGAGAGAAGAATAGAAATCAAACATGATTGGAAGAGAATGAAGTCCAATTATTTTGCCTATGGACGGAGAATGGGCGGAGCTCCACGGATGGTTGCCTCGACCTAGACAACAAAGAGGCTTCTTGTAGTGATGGAATTGCTTGTCGGCAACGATATCGCTACGCTTCCTTGACTCTCAACTGCACTCAACGGTGGATAAAGACTAGAACTATCACTCCCTCATTCAACCTCTTGCTTGGAGTTTCTGGGAAAGTTGGAGGAAAATGGCAGATCAGCTCTGAGATGAGGGGGTCAGGTGGTTAAAAGTGAGAACGCCCAATTCAGAGTTCATATAGCTGAGATATGAGGTTCGGAAGTTCGACTTTGTGTCTTTTTAGTTTTAGGATTTATTGGTATTTATTAATAATTGATTTTAAGTTATATTTTTATTTTTTAAACTGATTTTTATAAACTTCTTAGAGAAATAACTGAATTAAATAGAGTTAGGAAGAATTAAAGAGAAAACGAAGAAGGTTTACATATATGTTGTACATATATAAAGGGGTCCAAATGTCAAAACTCACACGTTTTATTCTATTTTTTCATATTTTAATAAAGAGTATTAGTTATAAAATGAAGTTTAACGATTTGTAGTTTTCTATAAATGGTTATGAACCTGGAATGTCAGCTTTTATGGCTTTTTACATTCATCATAATTATTTATACATTAAATAATTTTTCTGATAATAAATTAGTATATATTATAATAAATAACTTTCATTAAGAAAATATTTTTATTTATAATTTTCAGAACGATAAATAAAATAGGTAAACATATGTACAAGGTGAAAAATGTGTTAAAATACATTAATGATTTTGATTTTATGATATTTTTATAGATTAAGATCCTTATCTATCTCTACTTATTTATTTTATCGACCAAGCCAAGATCTTCTTAACCTCCTTATTTGAAACTTCAACTAGACCATTCATCTGAGGGTGATATGGAGTAGCAACCTGATGGTCGATACTGAACTTGCTAGCAAGTTCTCTTCTTGTCATTTATGAAGTGCCTACCCCCATTTGAGATAAGAACTCGAGGGACCCCAAACTGTGAAATGATTTGCTTCCTTAGGAACTCGCAAACCGTGTTTGCATCGGCAGCTCGGGCAGGAACAACCTCAACCCAACGAATCATGTAATTTACAGCCAATAGAATGTACTTGAATCCCTGACTCTTAGAGAACATGCCCATAAAG
Organism: Ottelia alismoides; assembly: GCA_037367405.1. Taxonomy (NCBI): domain Eukaryota; kingdom Viridiplantae; phylum Streptophyta; class Magnoliopsida; order Alismatales; family Hydrocharitaceae; genus Ottelia; species Ottelia alismoides. Next base: position 656,191 of record JAZKJV010008883.1, read on the forward strand.
TCGATGATCATGCGTCGAAAACCTCACAGAAGTGAATTGGCTACATCGGCATCATAACTCTATGTCCATAATTGCCCATACTCTGACAGTCAGTACATCTCTTCACGAATGCATGATCATCCGCAACGAGAGTAGGCCACCAAAGATTGGATTGAAGCACCTTCCATGTTGTCCTCTTCCCAGAATGGTGTCCTCCATATTATAATTTATGACAATACATGGGGACACTATGGTATTCCTCTTGAGGAATACACTGACGCTAGACATAATCCAATCCTTCATGATAAAGGATCGGATCCTCCCAATGGTAAGACTTGGCTTTCGTAAGGAAACTCTCAAGTCTTTGTCTGGACTAACCTTGTGGGACTTTCTTGGCAACAAGAAAGTTCACAATGTCGGTGTACCATAGGAGCGAGGTGATAGACAGAATTGCCTCATCTGGAAAGGTCTCAATGATAGGTGTATCAAACTCAGATGTCTCGGGTAGCACTAATTGGGAGAGGTGATCCGCTACCACATTCTTGACACCAGGCTTACCCTTATTCTCAATATCAAACTCTTGGAGTAGAAGGATCCATCTGGTAAGGCGTGGCTTAGTATCCTTATTATCCATAAGGTGCTTGATGGCAGTTCTGTCAGTGAAGATGGTAACCTTAGATCCTATAATGTGGGACCTAATTTTGTCTAAGGTAAATACTACAGCTAGCATTTCTTTCTCTATAACAGTGTAATTTCAGTGGACGGAATCCAAAGTCTTGCTAGCATAGTGTATGGTGTATGGAAGGCCATCCCTCCTCTGTCCTAAAACAACCCTAATAATAAAATCGGAGGCATCCATCATGATCTCAAATGGGAGAGAACAATCAGGTGGTTGAAGGACAAGAGCCTCTACAAGCATCCTATTGAGAGTCTCAAAAACTGAAAGACACTTATCATTAATAATAAACTCGACGTCTTTCACAAGAAGATCAGAAAACGGTCGGGAAATTTTATTGGTCTCGAATGAAACGTCGTTAGAAACCGACATGCCCTAGAAAAGACCATAACCGCTTCAAATTGGATGACGGATTGAGCTTCTTGATGATATCCACCTTGGTCGGATTGACCTCCATACCTCTGATGGAGATGATATGACCAAGGACAATTCCATGAGTCATCATAAAATGACTCTTCTCCCAAGAAAGAATGCAGTTAACCTCAGGGCACCTCTGAAGGACATGGTCTAGGCTAGAAAGATAGGAATATAAATCATCGCCATAGACAGAAAAATAATCCATGAAGACCTCTAAAAGGTCACCCACCATGACCAAAAAGATTGAAAGCATACATCCTAGAATGTAGCTGGGGCATTACATAATTCAAAAGGCATTCATCTAAAAGCATACATTCCAAATGGGCATGTGAATGTTGTCTTTTCTTGGTCTTCAGGTGCAATAGCCACCTAATTATACCCTGAGTACCATTCAAGAAAGCAATAAATGGCTCTTCCCAACTAATTTATTGATAATCTAATCAATAAATGGTAGCGAGAAGTGATCCTTCTTGGTCGCCTGATTCAATCGTATGTAGTCCACGCAGACTAAACAAGAAGTTGGTATTAGGGTAGTAATTTCATCTCCATCCTCATTAATCACTGTAGTTATATCCATCTTCTTGGGTACCACATGTAATGGAATGACCCATTTGGAGTCAAATATGGGATAGATAAAATCGATGCTCCACCACTTGGATATTTCCTTCATAACCACCTTTCAAAAATTCAGGTTCAACTGTGCTAAAACTCATGAGATGGTTTGGCACCATACTTTAGAAAATGTGGTTGGAGCACATGGTTGGACTAATCCCATTGAGATATGCTACTAACCATCTGAATTCCTTATAATTATTTTCAAGAATATCCATCAGACGGGATTCTTGATCTTCGATAAAATCAGGCATGATTGTGAACGAAAACATTTTGGCCTCTCTAGCAATGAATTAGTATTTCATGGTCTGAGGCAGCAACTTGAACTCTGGGGGAGAAGGAACAGGGAGAGATGATATGGTGAGGGCTTGGGTATAGGCTACTAAGTCTGTGTATGCAAGCTCATCCTGCACTAAAACTGACAGGTCTAAAAACTGTTCATCAAGTAACTTACATAACTACTCTAGCTCGGTCTCCAGGCTGATTATAGGCTCTGCAGTATAAGTCCAAAGTGAAAGAAACTCATCAAAGCATTGCCAATCGACATCCTTTGAATCTGACTGAATTGGAGTCTGATCATCAAGTGAATACCAAAACTAATGTATCTCTTCCTCCATGCTAGATAAAGGGTTAGTGAAAGTCAGGAACTCATCAAAACACTCCAAGTCAACAACCACATCTGACTCAGATGGATCAAAAATATTAGAACAACAGTGAAACTCGGAATCAACATCATCAGAATCGTCTACCTCAGCCTCATGATGTTCATGCTCCAAGACTATGCTATCTAATCTCCCATCATCATGCATCTAAAATCCAGACTCTTCAGAAAGCGTGATGGAAGATCATGTACTTAGCTCAGCCCAAACTTCCTCATCATCTATCTGCACAAAATCATAGTCCTGGTGATTACCTGGTTCATCATAAGATGATCACTCTAACTCAACTGATCTGACTTTGAGGTTCTAGATCGTCTCTATATGTATACTCTCACCCTTGATGCGGAAGTACACCTTCCCAAAACCGTAATCAGAAACGGCCTTTGCTGTCACTAGAGAAGGACATCCTAATATGATCGCGGTATCGACCACACAATCATAGACCTCCATTTCCAACACGATGAAGTCCATGGAGAATTGCAAACCCTGAATGGTGATGATAACATTCTCAATCAATCCCTTTAGCCTCTTGACCGATCTATCTGCAAATTGCAAGACCGTTGGTCGAAGAGGTCCAAACTTAAACTTGTCGAGTAAGGAAGAAGGAAGGAGATTGATTAAGGATTCACTATATAGTAGAATACAATCAAATGTCTGTTCCAAAATCTCTCATTTGACATACGGTGCTCTCGTATCTGATTGCTTGGCCAGGAGACGATTCTGGATGGCATGACAAGTCTCCTTGGTCAACACATGGATTTCAAAACAATGGTTGCGCTACCTCTTCTTTCTACGAATTGTGGTTCACTCCTTGAGTCCTTTTTGTAGAAGAGGGATGTGTGCCAAGGCCTCCTAAAGAGTAAGATGGATGGTGAATCTATCAAGCATCTCTTTCGTTATGTCCAACATCTAAATCTTTTTGGGATTCTCTTTTTTTCTCTCCTTTTCCTAAGCGGAGTGCTTGAGGAAAAGGAATATGTACATCCTCTCCATTAGTATGTACACCCAAAGGATCAGAAGAAGCAGGAGAGGATCTTTTTTTGCAAAATCAGGACTACTAACATGTGTATCATGAGAAGAAGAAGAAGAAGAACTAGCATATGAAGTCTTGTCTTTATTTCTTTTTCTGGATTTTCTTTTTTTCCCATTTTTTGTATTTCTATCTCATCATCACTATGTAGAAAAGATGGTAACACAATTATCTTTGCATCATGCTCAATTGACTTGGTGGGATCAGCCCCACCGTCCGGATCCTCAGTAGATACTAGGGGCATCAAGATACCTATCAACATGATGCTTAACTGGCTCAAAGGTACCATCCACTGGTGCATCTATAGCACGCCTATCTGAGTCACCTCTATATGGGACTCTACAACTCCTAAGAGACATGAAATCAACATCCTCCACATGATCTGGTAGCATCTGTGACTGAGAAGTAGAACCTATCATATGTGTGTGCATGGCGTCCTCATCACGTACTAAATCCAAAATCTGCCACTTGAATTCATCCATATATCACCTATATATATTATACTTATTGGTATTCATACAGGCAAGATCATCTAAAGTCGGGTTCTCTTAGGAATGTCCTAGAGAACCGGATGAGTCATCTAAATACTAATGAAGTGGCTTCTGCAAGAGAGAATATGATGTCCACTAGGTAAAAGTCTGAATTTGACGAGGCTCGATGTCATGAATAAGAGGGCAGGACACAAACTCATGCTGAAAGTGATGTATTTGATGTACTGGAGACCTTGTATCGAATGAAAATAAAGCTCTCTCTGCTCATAGAAATAGTTGTTGACCCAGAAGATGGAATAGATGTCATATGTACAAGATATGATTCTTCAGGTCACTAATGTTCCTCACAAGCACATCGATCTTGTTGAGCTTGTGTAACTGGTGACATCTCATCTCAATAAGCTCCAGGTGGTCCAATCTCTGACTAAGGAACCACGTCTCATATGACGAAGACTCCAAGAAAGTTGGAATCGAAGGACCCTCCTCAACTTATCCCACGGTAGAATGGTGAAGAAATGTAGGTGACTCCATCTGAATATGAGAATCTCACTGGGCTAAAGTGGCATGATGAGATGCCATATCTTCAAAAATATCCCAAACAACATTCTCATTTTTTGAAAAGCATGAGCCACCACAAGAGACACTCACCAGCCCATGTCGGTTAGGGAGAACAGAAAAGCTATCATCCAAATAATATCCTCATCAACTCAAGAGTCATGTACTGTATTGCATATCAAATCGAACTCTCAATGATGTAAATGTATATCCTCAGTGAAGTGTCAATGGAAGATAGGTAACATCTGAATATTCTTAGGTGTAAGGGTAAATGACCCGTGAATAGGAGGAAGATGTATCCAAGAGGTAACAAGACATAAATTATTGTTGAGTTCATGCATGGTACGAGAACATCCCCACGAATCTCCTTGTAAATCAACTTCTGGCTCATCTAAAAAATCTCGCCTTTCTCTCAATTGAGTCAACTCTGCTCTTGTCTCAATCGTCAATTGCCCTTTCTCTAGAATATGTCTATGTACTTCCTCTAAGGAAGGAAGCAAGATGACATTGATCGTTGCCTGGTCTGGATCCAATGAACTAGTCAGAGACCATGAAAACTCCACATGTAGTTGCAGAATTGATAAAGGAGGTGGAAAAAAAGAAGACTGCGAAGGGAAAGAGAAGTCTCCAGGGTCGGAGTCACGCCTGGAGGAAGAGATAGAATGAGACTGTGGTTGGGAAAGAGGGTCATCCTGAACCGACCTAGACGAATAAGTAGGTATGCATAGAAGTAGTAACGTAAGAGCCATCCTAAGAGATCGCCTACCCATCATTGTGACTCGAGAAAATGGAAAATTAAAAGTGAAACAATAGAAACTAACAAGACTCGGATGGTGAGTGACTGCTAGAACTCAAGATGAATCACACGGACTCACATCAAGCAAGAACAAATATAATACAAACCCTAAATTCACCTACTCAAGTCAATGATGACCATAAAAGCACGGTCGTTAATCTTTTCAATTTTAGAGTTAGATGATCAAACGGTTATTTTAAGCAAGTTCATAGGTGTAGTCTCCTAGAGTAGACCGTGAATAAGTCGATGAATCCCCCAAGTAGAGAACTATCCACGTAAGAGCTCCGGACTAGTTCTAAGGAAATCCACCTCCCTATTCACCACTACTTTTGATAACATATGAGGCAAGTGCTTGCAGCAATAATAGGACCTGAGAGTCAAAGTCTAGGTGCTAAGGGCACAAGTCCAAGGCTTTGGTCTCTATTCCTTATGTGCACGTGCCTCACTCTGTCTGGAGAGTACCTACAAACAAGGAGAGGGTTTCTCTCCCAAATCAATGAATGAAGTCCATTACCTTTAATTTTAGAAGTCAAGTATAATTAGCAGTCACAATTTTATTCTTCGGATATCACTTTTTTTGTTCTTTTTTATTTGAGAAAACAAACGTCTAATGTATTTTTATCTTTGACCTTTTTAATTTTAAATGGATAAAAATAGGGGGAGAAGATGAAAATGCAATGCATGAAAATCAATGAAGCATGTAGAGATAGAGATGTGTACTTGAGTCAAGCACTCTACAAGAAGGGTGATCCACACAGAAATATAAATCTATCCTAGATACATGAAAAGTGGAAAATTAAATGCGTAACCTAGAAAGAGTGAGTAGTTCTATCGAGGAAGAACCAATTTTATTTGACTAAGTTACGCGGCCTTAAATCTAATTAACCTACGATGCACAACACAAGGAAATAAAATCGTAATCAAGTACCTATAACAAAACTATAGTGAGGTCCCCCAAGTGCACCGGCACTTGTCAAAACAGATCTCGAAGAAAGAGTAAAGATCAGGTACAAGTCGGGATGCCACTATGGGGCCCCTTCTACAAAAGTAAAAATGGGAAAATGCCCCTTCCTCTCTCACCAAAACAATAGAAAAAGACAAAAAAAACCAAAGTGCGATTCCTTGTATCCGCCTCGTGATGTTTCTCAACAACCGGCCTGCTAAGAACACCTCTCTACCTACCTCGGTTGGTCAGCTCCTGAAGAATCAGACCTCTATACCTAGGCCCTGCAACACAAAAAAATACAAAAAGCCATAAAAAGATACAATAAAAATAAACGAGAAAGAGAGAGGGAAAGAAAATAAACTAGAAATAAAATGCAACAAAAATGAGATGACGAAAAAGTAAAAAAAGGAAACCCTAAAACATAAGGCTCTGATCTCTACCCTAGCTCTCCCACCCTGACAATGGCACCATCTGAAAAAGTCAACAGTCTGGTCTTTAAAAAGATAGACAACTGTCGTTGTGCTGATTATTCATAGAAAAATATTTAATTTTAATTTGTACCCCTAAACTCAAAGGTATAACGATAAGTATGGAAGTAATGAACTTAGGGTGGCAAACTGTGGAAACTAAGGTAAAAAGGTAGAGTGACTAAGGAATGAGGATTTTCTTATTTTTGTTTATTTTTATGGGATTTTTCTGAATTTTTATTTAATGAATTTTATATTATTTTGTATTTATATATATATAAGTAAAAAATAATAGGCACTTGATTTTATATTTTGTATTTCATTTTCATTTTGTGATTTTAATATTTTGAATTTTATTTACTATTTTTGTATATTTTAACTAGTTCTGAACATTTTTATGGGTTTTGGAGTATTTTCAACGTGAAAAACAATGTTTTTTTATTGAAAATAGGAAAGTATTTTTTATTTTTAAAATAGAAATTAGGAACAAAAAAATTATTTTATTTTTCTGAAAAGTAGATGATAATACCTTTCCAACAAGGTATTGTACATATTTATAAGATTCTTGAATTAGTTATGAATTTTTGACATTTTGAGTATTTTTAATTTTTTATTGATTGTAATATTAAATTTTTATTTTTGGTTTTTTGGGTATAATATAGTAAAATATACCGTAGGTAATTTTTGTAGATTTTTTAGAGTTGTTTTCTATTTTTATGAATTTTTTGAATTTATGTATTTTAGGTATTTTAATGATTTAAAAAATAGAAAATATTTTTATTTTTCAAAACTGATTTAATACTATATATAATATATTACTAGGTATTTATATGCATTTTTGTTATATTTCTATTTTTGTATATTATTTAATATGTATTTAATATGTACTTATTGAATATACGGTTACTGGCTATATTAGTAATTATCAAGAAATTAGGGATACGTATGTAAAAGAGGAAAACTATGGAGATTAAATCTAAAAAACACCTAGAGGAACACGTGTTGTCACACGTGATTCAGCACATGTACATATACATGTTCACAATTACGACAAGTTTTAGGGCATATGCATACAAACACAAAAATCATTTGACGTTCACATGTTGGAGCTTATTCTGAGACATATATGCAAATAATATGAGTGTGAGGGTTTAGTTATAGTTTTCCCAAAAAATTCCGCCGCCTCATGTGCATCGCTTGTGAGGCACTTACGCAGTGGGGCGGTGGCGATTATGATCCGTTGGATGCGGATCCAATCTGACGGATGAAACTAACTTCTTTTCGAGCGATCTAACTGTCGAGTGCTTCCCTCTGACTTTAATCTAATGACAACTGTAGAATCAGGCGACTAAATTGTTCTTACCTCCTTGAAATTGGCTACAGTTGGCGTTACTTCGAGCTCGGATTCAGCAAGGATACTTTGATGTACGATTTGATCATCGAGATGTGATAAGGTTTTCGTCGTCAAATGTTTACATTGGTTCTTCAATCTCTGGATGAATCTCCATGACACGCTTAGTTCACGATCAGGCGAAGCTCATCATGATGCAGATGTTGTATGTTGCTCGGGTTCCTACAAGTGATGCGATGGTGTTCTAGGTAGGGGCTTTGTTTATAGGTATTTCGCATATGATGCTCGATGGCTGTCTTCTGATGAAGATCTCCGACGCATTCCAGGTTTTGGCATTCTTTGAATCAGTTCCGCAATGAATATTATCTATTCCTTCAATGAAAATTTCCTACTCGAGCTCGGAGGCTCGGTCTTAAAGAAAACGGAAGAGTGAGCGGAATGAGATTCTCCTAGCAGATGTGATGGGAGAGGAGCAGAGCTGCGATCCTCATGTTCGATCAGAGATGGTTAGATTTGGAAGGATTGCAGAGAAGCAAAAGGGGTCGAGGGGTCGAGGTAATTTATGTGATGAGTTGGCTGAAATTTTGATCAAATTAGAGACAACATGAAGGAGAAGATAGATATTGGGGGTAGAAGAGAGGGATTGAGAAGAGAATAGGGAGAGAAGAATAAGAATCTAACCAAGATCAGAAGTGAATGAAGTCGAATTATTTCGCCAATGGATGGAGAACGGGCAAAGCACCACCTACAATTGCCTCGACCTTGATTGTAGGGAGGCTTCTCGCAGCGGCGTAATTGCCCGTCAGCAACGACCTCTCTCCTCTTCCTCGACTCTCAACCACACTCAGTTTTAGACAAAGACTAGGTCTGCCCCTCCCTTACTCGACCACTCGCTTGGATTTCTGGAAAAGCTGAAGAAAAATGGAGGATCTGCTCTGAGACGAGGGGGTCAGGTGTTTAAATATGAGGAGAAGTAGGCTTGGCGAAGAAGAAGATGGAGGAACGGTCTAACGGTGAGACCTTTAGGCCATTGAAGGAGGAAGGAGAAGAGGAGAGGAGGCGGTCCCAAGCTGATGGGATGGAAGAGGGAGACAAGCATTAGGAAAGAAGGAGAAAGCACGAAGGAAGAAAGGAGGGAGGAGAGAGACAAAAGAATTTAAAAATTATAAATAATAATTAATTAAAGTAATGAAATTAATCAATGATTAAAATAAAAAATTTTTAGTTGATTAATTAATTATAAATTATAAATAAATTAATAAATTAATTAATTATGAATTTTAATTTAATAAATAATATTATTTAATTAGTTAAAAAATATAGTATAGGTATATTGTACCTATTTAATTAATTATTTTTTTAAATAATTTTATTATTTCCATATTAATAATATAATATTAATAAAACATAAGTAAAATTTCAAAAATTCAAGAAATGGAAAAATTTAAAAAATAAAATTAAAATTTAGTGTACAATTATACCAAAAGGATCCCAAAACATATTTTTACCATTTTAGTGAAATCACTTTTATTTGATAGATAATTTTTTAAAACAAACTTTAAAAGTGAGTACACCTAATTCGGAGTTCATATGGTCGAGATATGAGGTTCGGAAGTTCGGTTTTACAGCTTTTTAGTTTGGGGATTTATTGGTATTTATTAACAATAAATTTTAAGTTATATTTTTATATTTTTCTACCGATTTTTATAAACATTTTAGAGAAATAATTAAAATATATAGACTTAGGAATAATTAAATAGAAAACGAGGAAGATATATATACATAATGTACATACATAAAAAGGGGTCTAAAAGCCAAAACTCACACGTTTTATTCTAATATTTTTTTATACTTTTAATAAATAGCATTAGTTATAAAATGAAGTTTAAATGTGAGTTTGGTTGATTTAGAGTTTTCTATAAATAATTATGAACCTGAGAAGTCTGCTTTTACGGCTTTTTATGTTCATCATAATTATTTATTTATATATTAAATATTTTTTTGATATTTTTATAAATTAATATATATTATTATAAACAACTTTGATTAAGAAAATATTTTGATTTGGAATTTTATTAATGATAAATAAAATAGGTAAAAATACGTACAAGGTGAAATTATGTTTGTGTACATTAATGATCTTGATTTTCTTATATTTTTATATATTAAGAATCTTATCATCCCCTACTTATTTATTTCGTCGACCAAGTCAATAGTAACTTGGCCTCGCGATTAGGATCAGTCTATACAAATTTCATATATACAACATTCTTCTTTTATTTTTTCTTTTTCTATTTATTATTTTATTTTGGATAAAATAAGTGTTGAATATATAATATTAACAAATGAGGTTAGAATATTAATTAGTGAGAATTAGTTATTACTTACATGTATTTTACTAAGGATTTTAACCAAAATGAAAGAATAAAGGCGATGAATCGTGGATTCATCATTCCCCTCTACTTTACCTTTATTAGTCCCTTAGCAAATACTTATTATAAAAATAAGTGAAAGACAAAAAGAAAAGAAAAAGAAAAATAAAAATAAAAGAACTTAGGACATGATTATTTCTTTAGATCAAATTTTACTTTTCCCAAAAAACAAGAACTTGGAATAGGCGTTTGGATTAACAGTTTGTCGGGACCTCACAAGAATTAGGATCTTAGTCTCAATGGTCCTCAGGTTCCACAAATCCTTATCCAGGTTCACCTCAATAGCCAGCTCAGATCCACTCATCCATCACGCAAACTATTCAACCATGAAGTCATTTTTATTGTTTGTGAAAGGTGTTAGCTCTTCATGTTTAAGGAAGTGAAGAAACCGCCCACCCCAGTAATATCCATTCGGTTCTCATCCAGATACTCGATCCTCGAGGAGGGGGTATTTCATTCTGAGTTCAGGTTGTGTTGTGTCCACAGAAGAAAGGGGGAGAAGGTAGAAGAATGATAAGAGAATTGGAGTGTGACTGGTGTAGTCACATCTCTTGTGAAGCATGGCCAGTTTAGCCAAGTCTCCACTAAGATATGCATGCTCTCTGAAGCTTGGACCATTTTGGTCATGTATGTATTGTATTTTCCTTCTTTTTGGTAGAAAATGATTGTTGCACTACAGTGATCTTTTGTGCCATTATGGTTTAGAATCTTTTTTCTCGTCCATTTTTTGGGGTCTTGGATAATTATATCTTAATTATTCAATAAGACATTTAATTAATTAATTATTCTAATTACTAATAAAGTAATGAGATTATTTCTTTTAAATTAAATCTTAAATTATCTAGTTTTTAATCCAATTCATAATTAATTATATTAATTATGTAATTAATGTTATTTAATATTATTATTTATGTTTTTAATTCTCTCTCTCTTACTTTACCAACCTTCTTCCCCGATGGAATTCGGCCCTTATGCACACCGCACTTCCGCCATCCATCTTCCTCTTCTCGTCGTTTGCCAATTGCCCAACGACCAGCCATTGGTCAACCGTTCTCCTACCGCTCAGCGTTCTCCTCACTGCCTCCTGGTAACCCGATCCTCCTCTTCTATAAATTCCTCGTCAACCCTCTTCAAGCTCCTAATCTGCCATTTTGAGCTTCTACCACCTTCTAGCTCCGTGAGAGGGAGGTTTTGAGAGAGTGATAGCTCTCGCTGAGCATTCAAGGAAGAGTTCTGACGTGATTCATCACGGTTAGCAGCTCCAGTTCACCGCCTCAGCCTTCGCGTCTGTTGCGCATTGCAGGCCACGACCTCGGAGCTCCAGCTCCGATTTATTAGCGTTCATCATCAGTTCGTTTATCGTCCAGGTTAGTATCCATACTCCTCCTTCTTAACTTCCTCCCTTCTCTTCTCAATCTCTCATCTGCTCTTTTCTCGATCCCTCTATTCGTCTCGGATTGTCCTTCTCCATTTCTATCTTCTCCATCAACTTTTCTCTGAATCAATACCAAAAACTTTCAATCCAACTTCTCTATTTCACCTCATTCCAATCAATCCACTTCTCCATCTAATTCCCTCAACCTGACCACCTCAGATCTAACTTCAGATCCGAGTTCATTCCCAATCTATCACCATCGCCTGGGAAGTCCACCCATTACCGCTTAGATCTAATGTCTGATCGAGAGTTGAATCTTTGAGGTGATTTCAACCACTTGCAGGTCTATGATGAACAACAACCTCATGTTCGAACGATAAATCTGCGACTCGCCTTCGTCTACGGATTCGATTATGCACAACTTCTGGAAGGAAGTCCTTCGATAGACACACAACACGACCATTACCTTCGTCTCCTTCCATGAAGCATCGATCAGATCAGACCACCATTGTACTTGAAGATACCCTACAGCTCCAGGAGAATTTAGGGAGAAACAGAGGACGTGTCTCAGAATTTCGATCACTCGTCAGATCATTATCGAACCAATAGCAGTATCTGCACGCAAAGCTTCATCTGAAAACAAAGACATATGAATCATAGGAACTTTCCACCATCGTCGCATCTAAGGAGAAAGCCCCCATGAGTCTGCAATCGCTGCTTGGAACCATCTAATCAAATCGACGCACTGCCACCTCGCTTTGAGCAGCCTTATAGATCATCGAACTCTTTTCGATCGGTGATCTAATCGAGGACGACCATCGGCACGTAAAAGGGCAACAACACCCTCTCTTCTCAGATTGTACAGGGACCATACGATCAGATCTGATCGCACAGTCCTTATTCCGCCATGCGTCGGCACTAGCGAAACCCTGCCACCCTACCGTTTAGCGTGACCCGTTCATTGCACGTGATGATCGAATATTTTTGGGACAATTTGTGCTGGTGTCCCTGAACCTTTTACATATTGTGATCAGGTCTCTTCCAGGAGGTGATCATGTGAAATGCGCGCACCTTCTAAGGATAATTGCGAATGAAGCCCATATTCTCTAGAAAAATTGCATCCAAGTCACTGTCTTCTGGTAGCATCACGTGACAAACCACATGGAATCTATGAGATTTACATGCACATCCTTAGTTTCTGCTATATTTCATGCGTGCCCCTAATACTTCCCATTAATCACAGTTGTCCTCCAGAAAATGTATATACTTACCTATATATATCCTATACAGAATAAATAAAATACTAGATATAAAAATACAATAAAAATACATATAAATACCTTATATTTTACTGTAAATAGTATAACATCAGTTTTGAAAATTAAAAAGATTTACTATTTTTAATAAATCATTAAAATACCATAAAAATATAACAAACTATTAAAACACATAAAAATATAAAACACCTTTAAAAAATCCTATAAAAAATTACCCTTAGCATATTTCACTATATTTTATACATTAGATCAAAAACAAAATAAAAATTGAATTTTAAAACTAATAAAAAAAATAAAATACACAAAACTTCCAAAACTTATAACTAATTCAATATAAATCACCTCAAAAAGAATAACCTATCATTTTAAAGATAATTTCACATACTTCCATTAAAAATAAAATAAAAATAATTTGCTACTATTTTCACTCTTAAAATTCGAAAATAAAACTCTATTTTTCATTAAAAAATATTTTCGCACATTAAAAATAAACCAAAATTCACGAAAATCCTAAAAACCTCTAAAAAATTCATAAAAATAGTAAATAAAATAAAAACATAAAAATAGAAAAATAAAAATAAACAAAAATTAAAAACATTTTCTAAAAGAATAAAAAATAAAACAGACTTAAAAAATCATAAAACAATATAAAATTCATTAAAAATCAAATAGATCAGAAAAATCTGTAAAATAAAATAAAAATTTGGAAATCCAAAACCTAGGCTTTTTCTACCGAATTTCGCTAGTTAAAATAGTTTACCTCCCTGAGTTTGACACTCATGTGCTTAACCGCTACACAATTAAGTTTAGGAGTATAAATAAAATAAAAAGAGATTAACTAAAAATTAATCTTTTCTGGTAAAGCTCACATGGTCGATACAACGACCGCGAACTCTTCTCTTTCTCTTTTGCAGGAATCTGAAGAAAAAATTAGACCAGGGATTTACGAGTTTTTAATAGATTCCCAGCTAGCGGTAACTCATCTAGGCATGTTACAGATGCACCAGTGGATGGTACCTTTGAGCCACTTGAGCATCGTGTTGATAGCGGTGTTGATGTCGTTAGTATCCATGAGGATCTGAATGGTGGTGTTGATGCCACCAAGTCTGATAAGCATGATGCGGAGATAGCTATGTTACCATCACTTATACATAGTGATGAGGATAAAAAAATACAAAAAATGGGAAAAGAGAAAATCGAGAAAAAGAAACAAGGTCATGACTTCATCTGCTAGTTCTTCTTCTTTTGAGGATACAAATGTTGGTAGTCCTGCTTTTACAAAAAAGATCCTCTCATACTTCTTATGATCCTCCGGGTGTACATACTGATGGGGAGGATTTAGAGATTCCTTTTCCTCAAGCACTCTACCTAGGAAATGGCGAGAAAAAAGAAAATCTCAAAAAGATTCAGATGTTAGACCTGGCGAAAGAGATGCTTGATAGATTCAGCATCGATCTTATTCTTTCGGAGGCCTTGGCACACACCCCTCTTCTACAAAAAGGACTCAAGGAGAGAACCGTAATTCACAAAAAGAAGAGGCAGCACAACCACCAAGGAGACTTGTCATTCCATCCAGAAATGTCTCCCAGCCAAGCGATCAGATACACGAGCACCCTATGTCATGTATGAGATCTTAGAGCAGTCATTTGATCGTACTCTACTAGATAGTAGATCCTCGATCAATCTCCTTCCTTCTTCCTTACTCGACAAGTTCGAATTTGAACCTCTTCGACCAAGCAGGACGATCTTGTAGTTTGCTGATAGATCGGTCAAGAGGCCGAAGGGATTAATTGAGAATGTTATCATCACCATTCAGGTTTTACAATTCCACGTGGAATTCATCGTGTTGGACATGGAGGTCCTTGAATGTGTGGTCGATACCCTAATCATATTGGGACAATCTTTTCTGGCGACAATGAAGGCCATTTCTGATTATGGTATCAAGAAGGTCTACTTTCATGACAAGGATGAGAGTATACATATAAAGACGATCCAGGACCTCATAGCCATATTAGTTGAATCATAGCAAGCATCTGACGACGAGCTAGATAGTCACCAGGTCTATGATTTTGTGCAGATAGATGATGAGGCAGTTTGGGCTGAGCCAGGTACACATTCTTTCATTAAGCTTTTAGGAGAGTCTGAGTTTCAGATACTTGATGATGGGAGATTGGATAGCACAATCTTGGAGCATACACATATTGAGGTTAAAGAAAACAATTTTGATGATGTTGATTCCGAGTTTCACTCTTGTTCTTCTTTTATTTTTCATCCCTCAAAGTTAAAATTGAATGCCGATTTGTATTGTTTTGATGAGGTCATGATTTTAACCGACTCTTTATCTAGCATGGTGGCAGAAATAGATCAGTTTTGTCATTCACTTGATGATCAGTCTCCAGTTCATTCAAATTCAGAGGATGCCAATTGGCAATGCTTTGACGAGTTTCTTTTACTTCAGACTTATACCGCAGATCCTACAACCAGTCTGGAGACCGAGCTAGAGCAGTCATGTCAGTTACTTAATGAGTAGTCTCCAAACCAGTTAGATTCAAAGCAGAATGAGCTTGCACACACATACTTAGTAGTCTATACCTAGGCCCACACTAGACCAGCTCTCCATGTTCCTTCTCCCCCAGAGCTCAAGCCGCTACCTCAAAGCATGAAATATCGATTCCTTGTTGGAGAGCCCAAAATGTTTCCGATCATAATCGCATCTAATTTGACCAAAGATCAAGAATCCCGTTTGATGGAGATTCTTGAAAAGAATCGCAAGGCAATCGGATGGTCAGTAGCATATTTCCATGGGATTAGTCTGGCCTTGTGCTCCCACCACATTTTCTAGAGGATGATGCCAAACCATCTCGTGAGTTTCAGCGCAGACTGTACCCGAATCTTCGAGAGGTGGCTATAAAGGAAATATCCAAGTGGTGGAGCACTGATTTTATCTATCCCATCTCTGACACCAAATGGGTCTGTCCACTACATGTGATACCCAAAGAATACATGTATCACTATAGATATTAATGAGGACAGAGAGGATATTGCTACCCGAGTACTAACATGCCATTGAATCAAGAGACCAAGAAGGATCACTTCCCACTACTGTTTATTGATCAGATTATTAAGAGATTAGCTGGGAAGAGCCATTATTACTTTCTTGATGGGTACTCGGGGTATAATCAGGTAGCTATTGCACCTGATGACCAAGAAAAGATGACGTTCACATGCCCATTCAGAATGTATGCTTTTAGACGGATGCCCTTTGGATTATGTAATTCCCTGACTACATTGCAGAGGTGCATGCTTTCAATATTTTTGGACATGGTGGGTGACTTTTTAGAGGTCTTCATAGATGATTCTTTGGTCTATGACGATGATTTAAATTCTGGTCATTCTAGCCTAGATCATATCCTCCAGAGGTGCGCTAAGGTTAACTGTGTTCTTTCTTGGGAGAAGACTCATTTTTTGATGACTCATGGGATGGTCCTTAATCATATCATCTCCAACAGGGGCATGGAGGTTGATCCGACCAAGGTGGATATCATCAAGAAGCTCAATCCACCATCCAATGTGAAGAATTTACGGTCTTTTCTAGCACATGTCAGTTTCTACCGACGTTTCATTTGAGACTTCAATAAAATTTGTCGACCATTATATGATCTTCTAATGAAAGACACCGAGTTTATTGTTAATGATAAGCATCTTTCAGCTTTTGACACTCTCAAGAGCATGGTTGTAGAGGCTCTTGTCCTTCAGACACCCAATTGGTCTCTCCCATTCGAGATCATGACGGATGCCTCCAATTTTGCTGTTGGGGTTATTTTAGGATAGAGGAGGGATGGCCTTCCATACGCCATACACTACGCTAGCAAGACTTTGGATTATGCCCAACGGAATTACACCATTTCAGAGAAAGAGATGCTAACTGTTGTATTTGCCTTAGAAAAATTTAGGTCCCACATTTAGGATCTAAGGTTACCATCTTCACTGACCACACCTCCATCAGGTACCTTGTGGATAAGAAGGATTCTGAGCCATGCCTTACCATTTGACCCTTCTACTCCAGGAGTTTGATATTGAGATTAAGGATAAGCCTAGAGTCAAGAATGTAGTGGCGGATCACCACTTCCGATTAGAGCTACCCGAGACATCTGAGTTTGATACACCTATTACTGAGATATTTCCAGACGAGGCGATTCTCGATGTCACCACGCTCCCATGGTACACCGACATTGTGAACATTGTTGACAAGAAAGTCCCAAAAGGTTGATCCAGAATGAGACATGAGACATTCCTTACGAAAGTCAAGTCTTACCATTGGAAGGATCCAATCCTTCATCATGAAGGAGCAGATTGTGTCTGGTGTCGGTGTATTCCTCAGGAGGAATACCATAGTATCCTCATGTATTATCATAAATTAGAAGCTGGAGGACACCATTCTGGGAAGAGAACAATACAGAAGGTGCTTCAATCCGATTTTTAGTGGCCTACTCTTGTTGTGGATGCTTATGCATTCATGAGGCGATGTACTGACAGTCAAAGGATGATCACTTGTGGACATAGAGATATGATGTTGATGCGGTCGATTCAATTCTGTGATGTTTTTGATGCATGGGGTATCGACATTATGGGCTTGTTCCCTAAGAGTCAGGGATTCGAGTAAATTCTATTGGTTGTAGATTATGTGAGTCGTTGGGTTGATGCTATTCCAGCCTGAGCTACTAATGCAAACACGGTTTGCAAGTTCCTAAGGAAGCATATCATTCTACGGTTCGGGGTCCCTTGAGTTCTTATCTCAAACAAGGGTAGCCACTTCATCAATGACAAGGTAAGAGTACTTGTTAGCAAGTTCGGTGTCGGTCATTATGTTGTTACTCTGTATCAACCTCAGATGAATGGTCTAAAATGATCTTGTAGAAGGTTGTTCGCCCTGATTGAAAGGATTGTTCACAGTTTTTGGACTCTTTTCTTTGGTCCTATTGAACATCCTTCAAAACACTATTTGGTACATCTCCCTTTCTGCTCATTTATGGCAAGCCATGCCACTTACCTGTTGAGATCAAGCACATTTCATGATGGTCAGTGAAAGAAGTGATATTTGATTTGGAGAATACAGGAGATCATAGGCAAACATAGTTGGCAGCCCTCGAGGAGTTGAGATATGAGACTTTCACGAGTTGTCTACATTATAAGGAGCAGCTGAAAAGTGGCATTATGCGCACATCAGCCATAAGCAGTTTGAGCTTGATCATAGAGTTTGGCTATTCTATGCGAGACTCAAGTTATTTCCAATGAAACTTCAGAGCTAGTGGACATGCCCTTACATAGTGCGAAAGGTGTACGACAATGATAGCATTGCCATATATGAGTTGTCTTCTGAGTACACCTTTCGAGTCAATGGTCAGCATTTGAAACCATTTCTCAATGATGAGATGTCGACCGTTGAGGTTGCCCCCATTCATTTTGTATGAGTTGTGTTCTTTATTCTTCACATTCTGCATCTCATACCTGAGTTTCATTCGGATTTGTTCATTCTTTTCATCTTGTACATACATATTTTCGATTTTATCCATTCAATCTTTCATTTGTCTTACACCCTGATGAATATGTGATTCATCATATTATTTATCGTTCATTATACTCTTTAGTTAAACGATTCAATAAAATATGTACTTAATTAACTAAAATTAACATCTGTCATAATGCACATAATTAACCCTAATTGAATGTATATATTGTATATTTTGTTTTGGTCTAAAAAATAAACTAAAATATAAAAAAAGTAATAATAAAAATACCGTAAAATAAAGGAGTTATTCACATGTAAATAGCCCAAAATTCTTGTATTTTTTAATAATTCCATATCAACTTTTTTTTCAGTTACTTATTTCTCTAACTTGTATATATAAATGTATATTAAAATACAATATAAAATAAATTCTACCATCAATAAATACTCCTAGATCTCACAGAGAATCCATCTTTCCAGCCACATTCCCTCTCCGTATGAACTCCAAAGTCACCAAACTCACTTTTAAAGTTCAAGTTAGGGAATTGTCTATACCATGAAAGTGGTTTCATTAAAATCAGATCTCGTTTGTAAAATATGAGTTTGTAACCTAGTTGTATAATGTATATATGTCCCCTTTTATTTATTTATTTTTCTTAGTTATTAAAATACAAAAAAATAAATAAAGTTGTGAATATTTACCTTATATTTTCTTTGATTTTCATCTTATTTTTAAATGACAACAATTGCAAAACCTAAAAATTTGGTATTTTATACCTATAAGATGCCCTCAAAAACACTTTTATATACATATGATCTATTTTGATTTTTGGTCCTTCACGAAAACAGTAGAGCTCGTCGAGACTAGAAACTTTCATGTTGACCGCTTTTTGATTTGGCCCCTTTGTTATTTCTTTTTATTATTCATTTTTTTATTTTGTGATTTTTGTTGGAGGGACACGTGGCTGCTCCTAGAGTCGCCACGTGTCATCCCATTTTTTATTATTTTTGTCAATTTATCTATTTTATTTACTTATTTGTTATTTTACTTATTTACTTATTTATTTATTATTTACCTACTTATTTATTTTTTACTTCTACTTCAATTTGTTATCATTTTTATTTTATTTATATTTTTTAAATTTTGTCACCACGTGGTAGCCTCGGGGCATGTCACGTGGCCCATCTCTCTCTCTCTCTCCGGCTCGCCCATGCAACCCACGTGCATGACTTGCGCACTCCTTCTCTCCCTCATTTCCTCCCCTCTCCTCTGCCTTTCCCTCGTCTCTCTCCCCCATCGCCGCACCCGCCATCCACGCGCGCCTCCCCCTCTACGTGTACAACAAGCATACCCTGCAACTTGCACCCACCTCTTTCCCTCACGTTATCTCTCTTTCACTTCGCGCTCCCCCAACCGTTGTGCACGACCTAAGCCCCTCTAACCACAATATTCACCCACGACCGGACCTCTCACACCTCAATCTCCACGATTCCTCGTCTTCCGACCACACCCCAACCGTCCTTAAAAGGGCCGCTCATTCTCCCTTTGAACCATCTGCCATTTTCCAAAAAGAAGGAGCGAGATCCAACCTCCTTAAGTGAGAGGGGTTCCTCGTTGAGCAAAGACCCTCCGTCTTCTGGCGAGATCCAAAGCATGACCTTCGTCCTCCTTTGCTACGTCCATGCATTGCAGTTGTTTAGACCAGCCTCAACCATTGCTTGAGCGAAGTCCAATACCGAGCTCCTCGTTCGGTCTACTCCTAGGAACCTCTTCACTCTGATCACCCTCTAGTATCAGGTAAATCCCTTTGACATTCTTCTTCCTCCTCCTTCCTTTGCTTCATTCATTGCTCGTGTTCTCTCTCCATCTTCCCCGGTAACCATCCCTTCCATGCCAATATCAAACCGCGTACACCACCCTCGCTCCTGTGCGCTCCACCCTTTTCCCATCATCTTCATCTTCCCACTAGCATGACACCCCTGCTGCAAACGTGAGCCCGCTTTCATCGCCATTCATGCCACCACGCACACTTCCGCCATAAACACCCCTGCTGAGCTTTAGCCCACCGACGCCTCGAGCTCTGTACCTTTACCATCGAAAGCATCAGTTGCCAACCGAAGCTCCACTCCTTATGCCAGCTCACGTGTTGCTAAGCACTTTAACTCCACTGCATCTCCACCGGCTACAATTCTCAGCCTCGATTAGCCACTCTCGTCGATCCCCCTTCACCGCCCACCGCTCGGTCGATCGTGTGTCGACTGGCCAAGATCTTGCCATGATGTTAGCCCGCAAGCAACACCGTCCCTTGAACCACACATCCAGTCGCCTTCATAGCTCGTCCATCTGCTCCGACCGTCCGCCATGGACCGAGTCACTCCTCATCATCGAGCGCCTCAGCTAGAGAGCCCGCGCACCAGCATCGCAACCACCATCCACCGGCCACACCCTCACCTCGGACTACGAGCCTACTCCCTTAAGCAGATGCCTCGTCAACATCTCCTCCTCACATGCAGAGCACGTGAGGGCAAGGAAATTTTGCATCGACGCCTCCAGACTTGCAATAGTTCATGCATATGTCCCTACAAGCTGAGGCCACGTGTCGCACACTTGCTTCTTGGAAAAACCGCTAAGGACCCCTCCAGGGTACTAGTAATTGCATCACTCGTAATTTTTTTTATTTTTTTCCTTTTTTATTTAGGCCCCTGTGTTTGGACCTTAATTTAAACCTTCATTTAGCATTTTTTAATCATTCTAAAAATTACATTGTGTAAAACAATTATTCCTTTATCTTGTGAGTATTTAATTAAAATTTTATGAGTTGTAATATATTTAATATAATTAATTTGGTGAAAATTGGCATAGTTTACCCATTTTATGCTTTGAAATATCTATTAAATATTCCCTGCTCAAAATTCTCGAAAATTCACAATACATAGATTTAATTGGTTCTATATTATACCTAAAAACCATCATTTTGCACACATATCGAATTCACAATAATTGAAACAATGATTTTCGTAATTAATTTCAATTAAATCCACATTTAGTATTTTGATTAATTAAAAATTAGTCTGGATATCTCTTACATAGGCTTATCTAGAAATTAATTTTGGGAAAATATTGGTGTTTGGTATTTATTAAATTTAATTTGCTCAAAATCACCCTACATTCATATTTAATTCGTAAGTAATTCATATTGCACCAGAAAATTCCAAAAAAAATACAGTAGCTTAATTTCATCATTCTTTGTATAATGCTTGAGTTTCATAATTTTTAGACATCATTTTTAATGAAAATTGTATTTTAGTCTCTGAACTTTACCAAATTTGCATTTCATCCCTTAATTACGTTTATAAGTACCAAAAAATACCTCTCTAAAAACCTGATTCTAGATCGACTATAAATAAACCTAAGGAGACAGTGGCCTTCCTGAGTTTGACCTTAGGCTTGCCCAAGTAAAAAAATAAATTGACTGCTCGTGTTAATTGGATAACTCATTACGTGGTATTTTTGATAAATCCAGATTTTCCTGACTACAACACATTTTAAGATACCTTAATTAAAAGGGGGAATTTGGGATTTATCAGATGACCTGTTGCCAGAGAGGCACGACTTAGGTTAATTTTTAAGAAATCTAGATATTAGGTTTTCCACCCCAGGTATTCTGACTCCCGGGTTCCTTGTGTATATTTCTCTGCTTATTTTTTTGCATTTTTTGTTTATTTTTTTGTTTGCTTTATTTGTTTTATTTTATTTAGTCTATCTCTATGACCATCATCTTATTTTCTATGCGAGGGACCCGATGTGATGGAATGGATGCTTAGGTGGCCGAGTATCTCAGGAGCATTGGAGGTCGTCGTTTTCTGGTGATAAGCCCACTGAAGGAATGGATTAAAATTAAGATTGAGTCGAGTTGTAAGAGAGTGTAGAGTCCTTAGAAATTTATTTCCCATATTTATTTTAAATTTTGTAATAATTGTACATTTCCAGTGGATTCCCTTTGGAATCTCGCGTGTGTACTCGTACTTTCTCTTATGTGTGTCGAGACATGTTTCACTCTTTGGTGAGGGTGGGGCTCGACTTGAGTGGAGAAATTAGGATAGGCACATGGTATTGTAATTTCAAATTTGTATATGCCTTTCGTAGTTTAGGAAACACATCTTAGAAGATTCACTATCTTTTAAGATTCATAATGAGACAAAAATAGACATGTACTACTTAGCCAACTTAAACTCAATACTTCCTCGCTAATAGTATATTGTTTAGGTGTGGTTTTCTCGATCTGCATGCATTTAGTGTAAATTTAAAAATTCATTTTTGCATAACACATGGAGAGTGCTGGGAGTCGCTGTAAGTATACCTTCTTCTGAGCATGCATCATCGTTTTACGTTTGCATTCTAATTTCTGATTCTTCCCTTGTTTTACAACTTTGGATTATAAAGGAAATTGGGACTGAACGGTAGACGTGCTTTGTTGTGCTCAGATTAATTTTCAAGTGACAACGTAACTCTAAAATTGGGATTGAATTGCGCATATTGATGAAATAAAAATTGGAATAAAAAGAACCTTGTTTTACGGGTTCATAAAGCCCTCATTATTTGAATTTACTTCCAAGTGAGAGAGAGAGAGAGAGACAAACACTAGGGTAGAGCCAAGCCAAGATTTTCATATTGACTGCTAGTTCTACAAAAATGATTAGCTACTTCTTAGTGAGGGAAATGTGGGTAGCCAGTAAATGGTCTTGATTTCCTTAGCAGAGTGGGTGGTTTAGAGGACACTGTGTAAGGCTTCGTCCTCAAGTAACGGGTAGCCGTATTTTTACATCTGTACTTACTCCCATACTGGCTGAAGGTGGGTGCAACTAGTCGTAAGAATCTGGCCAGTCTGTAGGGAAATACAAGTACCTAATAGCTCGTTAACTCTTTCAAAGTTTGCATTTATCACCAACTAAATATGACAAGATAATTCGGTCAAACCTTTACGGCCCTCACGTGAAGAGTTGGTGAATTTGCGGTTTGCATTGCGTTTGTATCGTGTGAGTATTCTCTGCACATTCAAGTGCACCGTAGAACTAGCACCTCATGGAATATCATGTTTTAATCGGTTCTTTTTCCATTGACGATGATTGATTTGGAGGATATTTATTCGAACTTTATGAATCTCTTGTTGAACACTCCAAGAAGTACATCTTCAAAGGTTCATTCACAACCTGAACCAATCTGGACTCATGACCCTCTTGAGTTCAGGACCAGTCACTCTCGGGATGGTCACTTACAAACCATTCCCTTTTTCTCCTCCCACCTCACTGAGGAAGACCTTCGCCTCGATGAGAATATCTCAATTCTTGAATCCTCTTCTAATCAAGACCACATTGTTCATCCAGGTCTCCAAGAAGATCTGAGTAAAATGCCTCCGAGAAAGAAAGAAGAAGAAGAACACCCTGATGACCCCATGCGGATGATACTAGCCAGACTAGCTGCATATGAGCTGCAACAAGCCTTACTTCAATCTCAGCTAGGACAACTCAATGTTGGGGTTGAACCACCAATGGATGCGGGATACAACCCTAGACAATACAGAATTCGGAATTATTTGAGTCCGGTCGAACCAGAAGTTCATTTTGAATTGAAGCCACAATTCCTGAACTTGATGCTGCACTTTGATGGGAATGCTTCTAAGGAGCCATACGCATTCCTAAGGGACTTCGAGATTGTATGCGCTAACCTTAGACATCCTAAATTTAGCCATGATTATATTAGGCTCTTAACCCTTCCATTTGCCTTGTGTGGCAAAGTTGACTACTGGGTGAAGAATCTTGGAATTACAGTCACCACCTATGCCCAGTTCAAGGACCATTTTCTAAGAAGTTACACCACCTGAGTAGGACTAACATGATGAGGACACACATCATTAGCTTTTCCCAACTTCCCCATGAAGCCTTCTATGACACCTGGGAGAGGTATAAGGACATCCTGTAGAAATTTCCTTGTCATGGTCTAGATAACAACATACTGGTCTAGTCGTTCTTCACTGATCTCAACCTTGAGATGCAGGGTTTAGTGAGTATTGCATGTCGAGGCAGCTACACGACACGTGGAACATATACCGTCTTGAGGGTATTCGAGCAGATGGCTGAGACAAGCCGCTCACAGACTACTAATATGGCATACATACAGTCCCCCAATTCGCTCTCATCTGGAGGGGGAAAGTTAGTTGTAGTAGATCTCTCTCAGGACGTGATCCCTAGCATGGGACTCCTTGAGGAAAGCTTACAATAGTCGAGAGGATTGATCGAAGGATTGACAAGTTAGACAGGTGTGTCTCTAAGATTCTCAGACAGATGGAGGAGTTGATTGAGAAGGTATCTAAGATAAAGATACCTACTGTGAATGCACACGATGCTCTAGTATACCAAGTTCACCATGTTTAGTAGCAGCTGGTGTCAGGGCAAACCCACCTGTAGGAGCAGGATCAGTCCTACACCCACTCGTCCCAACAACAATCCCCATCCACAAAGACAGTTTAGGATGAGCTTCCACCGATTTAAGAGGTGAATGGAGTATGGTATACTCAAGACCTGCAAGGCAAGGAAGTATAGGGGATCGATAAACTTACCACCATTCCCCTTTCACAACACCGCATTCACATCCATACCTCCTCCTTTACAGCGAAGCCATGGATTTCAGCCACCCTAGAAGCAGTAGTGGTAGCAATACCGACAACATGGCTGACAGGACCAGTATGAGGCGGGCTAGTAGGGCCCGCATTGTCAGCAGATACCCCAGCACCAGCAGCAGCAGAGGCAGTAACCCGGCCAGTAGGGCTAGTCATCCCATTCTTCTTCTTAGTCTTTTCCACTTCCTTCTTCGTCTCGTCCCACGGATTCGCAGTTTCAGCAGAAACGCAACACACTTCATTCCTATAAGAATGAAATTCATGACTTACGGGTGGATGTCAACTGTCTGTCCCGATAGAGAGATGACCAATCTGCACCTTCTACTTCGATCCCATCTTAAGTTCAGGATAACCCTAATAGATTGAACCATTCTGGCTCTTAGCAACATCATGGTCACGTATACTATTCAACATCTCTTAGATCTGAACATGAGATTCTTTCGTGTGACGAGGCTAACCTTATATCACTCAATAGCAGAAAAACTGTGATTGTACCTGACCAGATGAGGGATACGAGGAGGGGCCTCTCTAGATCTCTACCTAAGGAGTCTTCAAAGGATGAGAAGGAGAGGCATCATATTTAGGGGCCCCATCAGGACCATCCAAGGATCTTTTCTCAGGGAGTTGAGAAGAGAAGGAGGATACGATTGCATCATCAAAAACATGGAGATATCTCAGATTCTATGGAGGTCCTTGCACCTCTGAGTGTGGCGGCTACCACTGCATCTTCTTTTCCACAACCTATAGTAGATAGTTTTGATTTTGATCCCATGTTGCATCAAAACGATTCATGTATAAAGAACTCAGTTTCCATTAAATCAAAGAATGATCTTTCAGTTCAAGATTCAGATTCTTCATCTTATGTTTCCCCTTTCTTCCATCCCTTTCCCCTGTGCTCCTACAGGAGGAAAGCGCATCAAAAAGATTCAGAAAGATGACCCCGATATGTGATGAACCCTCATTTCATCACCTTTATTCTATCATTTTGGCCTCAAAAACCCCAGCAAATCCATGTAAATAGCATTAATTTGTACATAATAGCATTCATGATTCATTGCATTAAGTATACATTAAATAAGGTTTTTTATGCCAAAATTATAGAATAAAGAGAAGAAAAGAAAAAGGAATAAAATATTGCAGATATTTTATGACCTGAACCCCGAGACCAAGGCCAGCATGGAATTGGTCGACAAGGAATAAAGTAGGGGGAGATAAGGGCCAATAGTACAATAAATACCTCATTTCTTTATTCATTTATTTATGTTTTTTGACATCTATTTTGTATATAATTATTCATTCATCAAATAAAGAAACTTTGTACATGAAAGTTGTAGATAAAAATGTAAATAAAAATACAAAATTGAGTTTGTGTAAAAATAATACACAGTGTACATTTTATACCCAGAATAAAAAGCCAAAATCTCAACTTCACAGACCCATATCTTGCAAATAAAAACTCAAAATCAACCAAATCACTTTAATTGTGTATAGCTTTTCAAGAAGTATTTAATAAAATTGGTTTCATAATTTTTGGAGTTCATCTGTGAAAGTTAGGTTTTTGGCCTTCATTGTGCACTCTGCCTGATTAAAATATTCAATATATTCATTGTCCATTATTTTTAGCAAATTATATTTTTAGAATTTTGTAAATAATGCATATAACAACTGTACATATTGAAATTAGAATAAAACTAAAAAGGACTTCTAAAATAAAATAAGTAAATGCAGGATAATAGGCATAATACGTATGCCAAGTATATATCTAAATAAAGAAGGAAAATATTCTTTAATTCTTTCATATTTTTATAATGTTGCAAATATTACATATAATTCATTAGAAATACAAATCTAGAATAAAAACAAATAAAATACATTAAATAAATAAAGTATATATATAATATATAGGTAAAAGACCTATAAGTATACCTACATATACATATACCTATTTATTTAAAGATGAAAATAAACTCATAAAAATCCAATAAAAATACGCTCACACTCACAAAAATAAATTATAATTTTATAAAATAAGACAATAAAATAATAAAATAAAATAAACAAATTAAAAATAAAATACACAAAATACATGTAAATATATACATATACACATTATTAAAATAAAACTACAATAAAAACACTTCAAAAAATTAAATAAAAATCGTAAATAAATACTACATGAAATAATACACATTTTTTATTTTATAAGGAAAAAATAATAAAATCATTTACTAAGTCAAATAAATCATTTTAGAATAGGGTTTCCTATTTTGTCTTCTAGCGGCCGAGGTAGACCAATGGGGCGCCAGCCCTTGTTGACCGCCCGGTCAACTGTCCCATCCGGGACCTGGCGTCTCTGAACTGTCATTTCCCTTGATTTCTTCCCTTTTTTACAGCCATCTCGTCCATCGATCGAGCTCGCTTTCCTCACAAGAAATGATCTCTGATGATAACTGATACCCGCCGATAACTTAGATCAACTTGATACTCATTGGATTAATCAATAAACGCCGGTCAATAAGGCTCCAGGCTAATGTCTATAAATAAGAAGCTTCTCCCCCCTCCTCAAATTTAGCCAATTTAATCCACCCAAAAGCCCTGATTTCGATCCTAGAAGGTTCCTCGTGACAGGGGGGTGTTCCAGCACCTCGAATCGGCTGGAGGAGGGAAAATTTTGACGCGGCGGAGCTCCGGCGTCCGTCCTGCTCCCTGGTGGCCCCCAGGTATAAGAGTTGTCTCTTTTATGCATTTTAGGTAGATTTTGATTCTAGCTTTTCGTTCCAGATGTTAGTTTAGCTTTTAGATCAATAGTGTAGCTTAAAATCCAAAAATCGAAGTTCGTCGGAGTTCCGCTCCGGTGACTTCTTCACTGTGACATCAAGTGTATCCGACCGCCACGTTCATCCCACTTCATTCCCCATCGTATTCTCCATCGATCGCTCATCTTCGTTCAACCAAGGACCCCCAGTCCTTGCGAATCGGAGCTCCACCTCTGCCTCTCGTCGGAGCTCCTCCGCCTCACTCCATCTTGCTGCAGAGCTTCAAAACCCGGGGTCGAGGAGGTATCCCTCGCACCCCCGGTTCTTCCTATGCAGGTCCAGCGAAGAAAGGAGCCCATCTGGACTCGATTCAAACCAGGAAAAGGTTCCTGGAGGTTCCGACCTTCATCGACCTCGTCCGAGCCCTTTGGACCTCCAGGAGCCATGGCGAGACCATCAGTAGACGCGAAAGGCTTCCAGCTACGTTCAGACCATCTCAGATGCACGGGAGATGCCTGGAGGAGCCTAAGCTTCTCGATCGAAGCTCGCTGTGCGCGAGCTTCTTCCCTGTTCTTCCAGGGGGCTCCAGCGCCGTCAGATCAGGAGGCCCGGCCCAGATCGCATAGGAGCCATCTGATGAAGACACGCACTGATCGTCAGATCGTCAGATCCGGTATCCGCCGTCGGACGAGCGACGCGTGTCCAAGTGAAACCCTCATCGCCGTCCGTCATCGCCTAAATAAGGGGTAAATTCCTTATTTTACCCCAATTCTTTTTGTATTTATTATTCACCCCTGTAAATAAAAGTTGAAGATTATTTTAGCGTCAAAATTTTGCATGGACCCCCCTGTATTTTCATGAAATAGCTTTGAGGTCCAGTCCACGTCACCTCACGTGTACCCCCACGTGAGGTGGCTAAATTCCACAAGCACCCCTGTACGTTTGTAAATTTGCTTTGAGTCCATAAAATAAAATTTCTAGTGTAATACTTTGTGAAAATTTGTAGTAAGGACCCTGGACTTTTGGAAATTACATGTTGGTCCATGTGGGTGCGGAGCACGTGTAGTCCCACGTGTTGGATATTTTGCGCAAGTACCCCTGGCGGGTTTTGTCTTTTGTGTTAACCCTTAAAATTGCAGAACATGTGTTATAACTTTGGTAATATTGCACTGAAGCCCCTGACTTTATTTTTATTTGCAAAAATGCCCCTGCCAGGCTATAAATTTTTGTATGCTTTATCCATTTATTCTATGCCTCATAGTAACTTGAAAAAAACTTGCAAAAATGGATATAAGCTCCTGTTAGTTTACCCTTGCACGCCATATGTTTAGATTTTAATGTTATTGCATTTTTGCATTTATTAAAAATCAAAAACATGCATTTTATTTACTGTATAACTTATAAAATGCCAAAAAAATAGTAAAACACCTCGAAAAGATCCAAAAAAAATTAACTATGGTCTATTTTATCCCAATTAAGTCTTAGTCCAAAAATCATTAAAAATCGCAAAAGAAAAACCTTAAAAATTCAAAAATACTCAAAAACTTTTAAAAAATATAAAAATTCTAGTAACCCTAAAAATTGCAAATTCAAGTTCCGTAGTTTCTATATTTTAACCTCTTTACTTAAAAATGGTTTGGAAAATTTTTGTGGCTGGGTGATATTTTTAATTCCCTTTTTACTCCCAGCCAGTAGCTACTCCACTATTTTGCTTTGTTTCAGTATTTTAAAATACCAAAAATATGTTGAAAAATGCCCAAAAATCACAAAAATAGTAAAAAATAATGAAAATGCCAAAAAGACTTTATTTCTGGATTTTTGACTATTTTTGTACATTTTTATAAATATTGTATCACCCCTCTCTCTACATTATATATATATTACCTTATTGAAAAAGAAAAAATATTATATATATATATATGTATTTATTAATGTATAACAATGTGAGAATTAAATTAATATATATATATTATATACATATATCTATGATTATATACATATGTATGTATTAGATGCTTTATACATACCCTTTATGGGTATATCTCTATATATTCATATTCTATAAATTATATAGAGATATATTACATAACTATATTATTAGAATAAAATAAAAAATAAATAAATAAAAGTATAAAAAGATAAAAACCCACAAAAATAGGATTCACACAAGGATGACTCTGTGGTACATGCACATCTTAGGCTACTGCACTTTTGTATTGCTCTCTGTGGTTCGACCTCTACATGCTTGTTCACTATGCATTTTGTGGTAGAGTAATAAATCTTAATTCACATTTTGGGACTTAATCTATTCATTCTTTTATTGTGGGTTAATTGCTGATTAACATGGGTGTTATGCGAGCGGTCGCTTCAGCGACACTATATATATATATCATTTATTGTGACCCTTGCGGAATACCCGGTTATCAGATGGCGCCGTTGCCGGGGAGAAATGAGCATAGCCTATTTTATTTTGTCATTCTTGTGTAAATTTCGAGTCATCATTGATTTTGTGAGAAGCTATTTCCAATGTAATTAATCACCATGCTTTACTGATTTATTTATTGTGATTAATTTATATCTGTTTTATTTGATTGATTGAGCTATACTAATTCCATCTTTTTGTGACTTTGATGCGAGGACCCGCCACGCGAGGATGGTTTCCTAGGGAGCCAAGGCAGCCGAGCTTGGAGGACGTTGGTCTTCACCTCATGACCATTTGGAGAGAGCATCAAGGAAGCAAAGAGATGGGTATTAGATAGGTATAGAACACTTAGGGTTATTTTTGTAATTTATGGTGAGAGAGACAATTTTGGAATGTAATTAACAGGACTCTACTCTTCACAATGAGGTCCAGTGCCCGAGTGATTGTTCACCTGGGGGCCTCATCGCGGTTTTTCGAGTTTTCCATCGCTTTCTTTTCTTTGTTTTCCGAAGTATTTGAGCTTCCCGCCTTTATTTTACTTTGTTTTGTGTGCTTGGAGTCCCTAGATGTAGGTTGCTTGATTCGGTAGCTAGGTCCAAACATTAATAAGAATGCTTGTTCCTATAGTCTACTTCGTATGGATCTAGTCTAACTTAAACAAGTCGTTCATTTGTCTTTTATCTCTTGTGCCACAGCGAGCCCCTTAAAGCGCTATCTCCTAAACTCAAGTGTGTTGAGCAGAGGAGGGGTGAGCCAAGACCGGACCATTCAGAGCAAAAGATGAATGAGCGACTTATGGTTCTTCACGCTAATAGTAGCTAATGTTTAGGGCGATTTTGTGCCTTGCATACCGACATGTAGATAGGTTTAAAAATTCTGTTTTGCATACCGCATGGAGAGAGCTGGGATGCACTGTAAGTCTTCTAACTCAGCATGCATCATTCGGTTCAATGGTGAGATTTCCATCATGGAACCACTTGCACGGCTTTTCCACTATCTCCCTCTGATTTTGAGCACCTAGGACTTAAATGAGAATCTACAAAAACGATAGGCGCTGGTATGAAAACAGACTCAAAAAAAGTGAAAACCCAAAAATTAAAACAAAGGGACTGCTAAATAAACTTTGACCTTAATTAAAATCCGTAATGGACTATCATTGTACCGGGTTCATAAAGCCCTCATTATTTTCAGGTACCTTGGAGGGAGACCAAAACCCTACTCCCTTGAGCGAGTGCGACCCCCTAAGGATTAAAGCCAAAAACCTAGTCTGCAACTGCCTTGTGTATCGCCTGGATTTCCGAAGTAGTGGCGCTTCTATCGTACATAGGCGAGTAGGGCTTGGTCACCAATGATGACTCTCTGTTTTGTAGAGCATCGACCCTGTCCGAAGTATTGAGCATAGGCCACGCCTTCATGGGGGTGTCTGTCTCATTGTCCTGCGTCCGAGTAGGTTCTTGCACGCTCACGGGTGATTCCGTTACGAGTGAGAACTGAAGTATTCGTTTCGCCTATCGGCTTCCTCTCTCTATTTCTTTGGCTGAGTAGGGATCCAGGAAGGGTTACAAGGACTCCAAAAAGTATAGACTACAGGTTACACAGGAGGAGGACAAGTACGGGATACTCTTCTGGCAGTACTCTCTCCTATAGGGTAGTGTACTAAGGACTTGTTATAAGATATGCCTGGAATCACAACTCTAAAAATGAAAAGATAATAAATAGCCGAACTTTCACGGCTTCACATGGCGTGAGTTGGTGAACCCGATTTTGTATTGTGTATGTATGGATCTAGATTAAGGTTCAAAGATCAAGTCCCGCGCCTTTGCGCACATTTTGTTGTTCCTCCCTTTGACCACCCCGCTCAACCGAGCCTCTCTACTGTTTTACACTCCTTTTATTCCTCATTGACCATCGTATCTTTCTTCCAACATCCGATCTTCTCTTGTGCTTCGTGAAGTTGATCCATGGATGGTTTCCATCGGGACCGTGCCGACACCTACATCGATTACATGAACTCAACTCCGTCAATAAGTTCGAGGAGATTCCCGAGAACCCGATCTGGACTTTGCGAATCGATCTCCAGACTCCTCGTTTTCTACCTTTCTCTTGGCCACCCAATAAACTGGGATCACTTTTGTCCCGCCTTTGCCGTTGTGAATGGAAGTCGATTACAGTGTACATCCTTTTTCCATTCACAACATGCAGGGGTTGACCTGAATTCCAACTTCATCACGGCAACTGAACACAATTGCAAGTGATCTGATTTGGACTATCTCATTATGCAGATAGAAGATAGAGCGAGCCCTGGAGACTACTCCGGAGTTTATTTCGTCCGACTCAGACCCTGACATGGCTCCCGAAGGAAAGGGCAAGGGTCAGCAGCCACTCCAACCAGAGGGACAGGTGCCAGACCAGAATCAAGTCAATGCACAACTACTGGCATCTATCTAGGCCATCCAGCAGCAGCTGACCGAGCAGGCCCTCACGTAGACAACATTCCAAGATATGTTGAACGATATGATGAACCGAGACGATGGAGGAGGAGGCAGAGGCAGAGGAGGCAGAGGAGGAGGAGGTGGAGGTGGTGGTCCAGATGATGATCCAGAATTTCCACCACCACCCAAACCTACACTTAAAGAAACATACAATCCGGGAGATAGCCAGATGACCGAGTGGATCCTCATTCCACTGGTACACGCTCACTTTGAGCTGAAGCCCCGGTTCATTGCTCTTATCCCTGCATTCCTGGAAATACCAGTGAAGAGCCGTACATTCACCTGCAGCAATTCTCCCGCATTTGCCGCACTACTCACAATCCCAATGTCCCTCTGGACATTGTCAAGATGATGGCGTTCCCCTTCAGCATACAAGACAAGGACCTCTATTGGGTCAACCATCTGGGGAAGTTTGTGACGACCTGGGAGGAGCTGAAGTCAGCCTTCCTGCACAAGTATTACCCTCTCGGTCGGCTCAACCAGATGCGAGTCCGAATTAGTAATTTCTCCCAAGGACCCCATGAGTCGATACATGAAGCATGGGAGAGATTCACTGACCTGCAGGAGAAGTGTCCCCATCATGATATTCCGAAGACCAGCTTGGTCCAGCACTTCTTTGGGGGACTGAACATTGAAAGCCAAAGGCTCGTTGACGCAGCATGTGGGGGTTCGTATTTCAACAAGGATGAAGATGTAGTCTGGCAGATATTTGAAGAAATGGTCGAAGGAGAGGCCGCCCTCTCTTCATCCAAGGCATATCAGAAGCAGCCCCAGATCCTCTAGAAGAAAGTACACATGGTAGCGTCCAAGGAGGCAGAGAGAGATGAGAGCTCCAACCTCAATATCATCGGGGGCCATCTCTCGAAAGTTGATATCATCGAAAAGCGATCACAAGATCTGGAGAAACTCGCTCTGATCGAGAAGAGGACCCAGAACTTAGACAAGCTTAATCAGATCAACAAGTATCTTGAACTGTTGGTGGGCACCATCAACTCTGTTCAGTCGGCAACACCATCCGAAGCTCTAGCTGAGAAGGAGGACGAGCAGCAACCGCAACATCAGCCTCAGTCGAGCCAGTAGCCACCGGTAGTCCAGCACGTATACTACGTGCAGGAACCCGACCAGGGCCAGCCGCAGCAGCAGATGGTTGTGTACAAACCAGAGTTTCTTTCAGGGCCTGATCGGGTTTTCCCACCATCACCACTGATTCAGGAAGTGAACGGGGTATGGACCAATGATGCACAGCTGACCCGTCCTATCGGACAACCCCAGGGTCAGCCACCTGCCAATCGGCTATACCACCAACCTCAGGGTGGTCGCTTTGGACTGTTTTCTCAGCCTAACCAGCAGTACCATCAACCTCCCTAGTATTCAAATCAATGGAGGCAGAATCAGCCGTACCAGCAGCCGTAGTACCGCCACCCACAGCCGTATCACCAGTATGCGGCTGCTCCCTCTCAGCAATATCAGCAGTATCCTCCTCCCTCGTATCAACAACTTCAACTTCTTGTACCACCCCAGCACCACCAGCAACAACCTCCACACCCATCTATGCAACAACAGCGTGGTCTGCACGTTGAACCCGCTGAAGTACCCCCTGCGAACCCCACCATGGATTGTCTGGCCCAGCTTGTCAAAGGGCTAGCGGAAATGACCAAGCGTCTTGACGACCTGACCGCCACCCGAACCACCATCCCGGCTCAGGTCGAAGCCAACCCCAATAATTTCAAGAAAAAAGAGCAGGTAGATTGTGATGTCCTGTCCGTGTCTGACAATGATATTACTGCTTATTCTAATGTTGTTACTCTCAGGAGCGGTAGGGCCTTGCCTCCTCCTGCCATCAAGATTGGGGTGAATAAAGAAACAGGTGGATCGTCATCTTCCGCATCAGCCGTGCCAGCTACAAGGGCGGGTGAGGAGGAAGAAGAAGGAGAAGCCAGTCCAGTCGTCGTGCATTTGCAGCAGCCTCAACTAAAAATTCAAAAAAATCAGCAAAACCAAAAACACCAAAAAGAAGTTTGCAGCCGAAGCAAAGCCGTGCCAGCATTGGAGGAGCCTCCAGAAGTAGCTGATCCCTCGCCAGCCGACGGAGTAGACGCTACCCTTTTTGATCGCCCTGCAGCATCAGTATGCCAAGATACAGTTTGTACTCCTTTTTGTAGTCCGGATGTACAACATTTGATGGGCGATGATTTTGATGTAAATAATAACTCTAATTTTCCTGCCAGTGATGTACATATTCCTTTTCCTCATGCAATAGAAAAATCCAAAAAAATTGCAAAACGAAAAAATGCATTGTCTGATCCAGGAGTTATGGAAATTTTAGATAAGCTGACTGTTGAGATTCCTTTGTTGAAGGCCGTGGAGTATATGCCAGCTGTAAAGAGAGGACTAAAAGAGGCATGTACTAACAGGCATCGCTCAGCACAAGAAAATAGACGCCGAGAAGTAGAAAAGCACGTACTCTCCATGGCCACTGTTGCAGCCATCAGCAACCTCCCACAGAAGAAGCAAGATACGGGAGCACCTCTGATCAGTTGTGAGATTTTTGACCAGGTCTTCGAACGCACTCTCCTTGACAGTGGATCTTCCATCAACCTTCTGCCCTCATCTATAATGCAAGAATTTGGGCTGGGTCCGCTCAAGCAGACACGCATGATCCTTTAGTTTGCTGACCGATCCGTCAAGCGGCCCAGAGGTCTTTTGGAAGACATTGTAGTTAAAGTGTAGGAGATGCAATTCCCAGCCGATTTTGTAGTCCTTGATATGGACTCTCCTGCACCTCTCCTCCAGACCCCTATCATCCTTGGCCGACCATTTCTTCGTACTTCAGGTGCCGTGGCTCATTACGGGTCTGGAAAGATTACCTTCAGCTCAAACACCCAGCAAATCACTATAAACATGAATAGAGAGCCGAATGCTACGACTGATGAGAGCCAGGCAGCATGCGAAGCAGACTGTGACTTTATTGCAGAGGTCAGAGACTCATCCTTATCATTGGACGATCCATGGACCCGAGAAATCCTCACCCTTGAGGAGGACTTGGAAAGCGCAGTTAGCTTATGCTCCGATGATTCGTGGGAGACAGATTCTCAGATGCAGATGCATCTCTTTGAGCATTCACTCTAGACCGAACATGATCAGCTTAGCACAGAACCGTTCGGCACATTACTGGGATCTCAGTAGAATGATGAAGATGGTAGCAGCTTCAAGGAAGTACATCCCACCACCAGCATAGTCTCTTAAGTGACCGACAAGTTGGACAGGTCAAAACCAGAACTCAATCCACTTCCTGCAGGCCTGAAGTATGCTTTCCTTGCGGGTGAAGAACAAATGTACCCGGTCATCATCAGCAGCAGGCTGAATCCGGATCAGGAATCTCGTCTTCTCGAGGTTCTAGAGATGAACCGCAAGGCACTTGGTTGGAGCGTATCAGATCTTCATGGGATAAATCCAGCCTTATGTTCACACCACATCTATCTAGAAGAAGATGCCAAGCCGTCCTGCGAATTCCAAAGAAGGTTGAACCCTAACCTCCGGGACGTCGTCATGAAAGAAATAACGAAATGGTGTGATGCAGGTTTCATTTATCCCATCTCCGACTCAAAATGGGTAAGCCCACTGCTTGTAGTTCCAAAGAAATCTGGGCTTACCGTGGTTACAAATGATAAAGGAGAGGAAATATCCACTCGGGTACCAACATCCTGGCGGGTGTGTGTTGACTACCGCCGTCTTAATGCAGCAACTAAGAAGGACCACTTCCCCTTGCCATTCATCGATCAAGTTCTGGAAAGATTAGCAGGCAAGGAGTTCTTCTGCTTTTTGGATGGGTACTCCGGGTACAACCAAGTGGAAATCGCCCCTGAAGATCAAGAGAAGACTACCTTCACTTGCTCGTTCGGTACCTACGTCTTCAAGAGAATGCCCTTTGGATTATGCAACGCACCTGCAACCTTCCAAAGATGCATGTTAGCAGTCTTCACCGAGATGGTAGGCAGTTTTCTCGAGATGTTCATGGACGACTTCTCTGTCTATGGTGATAGTTTCGATTCTTGTCTTGCGCACCTAAACAGAGTGCTTCAGAAGTGCCGAGAAGTCAATTTAGTGCTTTCATGGGAAAAGAGCCACTTTATGGTCACTGAAGGCAATGTGCTGGGCCACGTCGTTTCCAAACGTGGCATGGAAGTCGACCAGGCAAAGGTGGATGTTATTTCAAATCTCCAGCAACCTCAGTCAGTGAAGAATGTGAGGTCATTCCTGGGGCATGTGGGATTCTACATACGATTCATCAAGGATTTCAGCCGCATTGCCCGACCTCTTACAAAACTTTTGTGCAAGGAAACAGAGTTCAATGTAGATCAGCATGTCCTCCTTGCTTTCAATCAGTTGAAGGAACTTATTACTCAGGCTCCAATCTTACAGCCGCCAGACTGGACTCTTCCCTTCGAGATAATGACCGATGTGTCAGACTTTGCAGTCGGGGTTGTTCTTGGGTAAAGGAAAGAAAAAGCGCCCTATGCCATTCACTATGCCAGCAGAAATTAGATGAAGCACAAAGAAATTATACAGTGATAGAGAAAGAATTGCTGGCTGTGGTTTTCGCCTTGAGAAGTTCAGATCCTATTTGTTAGGATCAAAAGTCACAATTTTTACAGACCACTCTGTTATCCGGTACCTACAGCAGAAGAAGGATGCCAAGCCAAGACTGATTCATTGGATCCTTCTCCTCCAGGAATTCGATTTGGAAATCAAGGACAAGCCTGGAGTTCAAAATGTGAAAGCAGACCATCTCTCCAGAATAGAGCAGCATGAGCCTCCTCTGAACAATGCACCTATCACAGAAACCTTTCCTGACGAAGCCATCTTAGCAGTGGATTCTCTTCCGTGGTATGCAGATATAGTCAACTACCTCGCCTCTGGGGTAACACCAGCGGATTGGACGAAAAATCAGAAGAACAAATTCATGTTGACCATTCGATTCTACCAATGGGAGGATCCTCTTTTATTCAGGGAAGGAGCGGATTGCATTTGGCACAGGTGCATCCCTCAGGAGGAGCAATCTAGTGTCTTCGAGCATTGTCACTCGCTCGAATCTGGTGGACATCATTCTGGAGATCGTACGACAGCAAAAATACTTCAGTGTGGCTTCTAGTGGCCCACATTATTTAAGGATGCGGCAGAGTTTGTCAAAAGATGTATTGACTGTCAGAGATTGAAGGGTACACTTACTGCCAAAGATTCAATGCCTATGAAAATCATTCAGATAGCAGATGTTTTCGATGCATGGGGCATTGACTTCATGGAACCGTTCCCTAACAGTCAAGGTTTTGAGCACATCCTTCTTGTCGGCGATTACATGAGTCGTTGGGTTGAAGCTATCCCTGCTCGAGCCGCCGACAACCGTACAGTCTGTCAGTTCCTGAAGAAGAACATCATTTCGCGGTTCGGGATACCGAAAATTCTCATATCAGACGGGGGTAGCCACTTCATTAACATAGAGGTCAAGAAGTTAACGAAGGAGTACGGCATCGATCATCGTGTCGCGTCTCCTTACCATCCTCAGACCAATGGCATGGCGGAGTTATCAAACAGAGAAATCAAGACTATCCTGCAGAAACTTGTTAGACCAAACAGGAAGGACTGGTCTCAACTCTTAGACTCGATCCTATGGGCTTACTGAACCGCCTACAACTCTTCCTTGGGTATGTCGCCCTATCATCTTGTATATGGGAAGCCGTGCCATCTGCCAGTTGAATTAATCCATAAATATTTATGGGCAGTTAACAGTTGCAATTTGGACTCACGCAAAAGTGGTCAGAAGAGAAAAGATGATATGAACCGACTCTTGGAATTCCGAGACTATGCATACGATAACACCTTGATGTACAAAGAGAAGGTGAAACGCAGGCATGACCGGCATATCAGACGAAAGACCTTTGATATTGGACAGAAAGTGTGGTTATTTGATGCAAAATTTGCGATATTCCCAGGCAAATTGAAGATTAAGTGGACAGGGCCATTTCGAGTTAGTGAAGTGCATGACAATGGAAGTATTGCCATATCAGAATTGTCCCCTGACGCACAGCCCTTCGTCGTCAACGGCCAACTCCTGAAGCTTTACCTAGAACCAGATGCATTCTAGGCCGTTGTAGACTCCATTCAGCTTGTGCACCACGAAGACATTTCCACAACTGCTGCAGCATCAGAAGATTCAGACGATGTACTCCAACCACTGTTTATCTGATTTTCTTCTTTTCTTCTTTTCCTTTTCTAGCTTCTTTTTGTATCTAAAAGGTGCCGCCCTTGTAGACAGTTTTCTATACTTAGGACGTACTTTGTCCTAAGTATGGGGGGATGTGCACCCCAAGTTTTCATTTCATTTCGATCCTCTCCATTGTCTCCTCATCTTGTCTATACTTAGGAGTATCTTACCCTAAGTATAGGGGGAGACAATCTGAGTACGATCTGTGTATTCCCACCCTTGACCCTCCCTGCTTTTTGTACAGTCTGCTATACTTAGGATTGTTTGATCCTAAGTATAGGGGGGACGGTTAACTTCTCATTCATTCATTTTTCATTCATTTTTCATTCATGTATTCTTTCGACTTGTCGATACTCAGTACGAGTTATGTCTTCTCTTTTCTCTTCGATCTATGAGGACATAGCTCAAGCTAAGTATAGGGGGGTCGGATATACCATGTATATACTATAAGCCATAACTCATACTGAAAAATAAAACATCAACTCAATCTAAAAAGCAATAAGCGATGCTATAATAATAAAAGATGATTATGAGATCCTTAGACTCTTTGTACTTATACTGAATATTGAGTCAGGAAAAGCATTTTCTGCAAAAAGTTTCTTTGAAAAATCTTGTGAAAATTGCTTGAAAAAATAGTGTGAACAAGTATTCAACCTTTGAAAAATCAGTTTTGTGTGTAAAATTTATTTTCTTTGAGTGAAATCAAAATGTGTGAAAATCAGTGTGTAAATGATTGTAAAAATGGATTGTCAAATTGTTTTGAAAAACATATCTATGCTGTGTAAAACCTATTGCAAAATCATTTTCAAATGCGTGAACATGTTTGTCAAATTAGTTTGGACTATATTTTTCAAAACTCTTGTGAAAATGATTCTTGAATAAGTCTGAGGAGTCTGCACAAAAATCTCACACAAAAATAAGCAATAATCCCAAATAAATCTTATAAGAGCCAAAAACATGTTGAACAGTAAATACAGTGTTTCTTCTTTTGTATATACTGATTAATAAATCAGGTTAAATACCTATACAGTAGGATTTGAAAAATAGTGTGAACTGTTTGAACTATTTGTTGTGAAATGTTTTCAACCTGTGTAAAATTGTTTGGATTGCAAAACTTTTCTTTGTGTGGAATAAAGGATTTGAAAAACATATGTGCAAATGTTTGGAAAATTGTTTGTCAAAATTATTGTGGAAAATGTATATATATATATAGTGTGAAAAATATTTGCAAAAATAGTTTTCAAATGTGTGTAAATGATTGCAAAAATTATCGTGCACTATAGTTTGCAAAAATTACTTTCAAACTAGACCTGAGGAATAAAAGCATCATTACAAACACTTACATAAAATTCTTTCTGTACAATCTGAATAAAGTACTTCATTAAATCTGTAAAGCCTGCAAAAATCCATACCTTGTGTAAATAAGGCGGTACGCCCGTGTAAATAATTATGTATACCTTTGTATGTGTCAAGCTTTTTATTTGCAAAAATTTTTTGTGTAAAAAGATTCTTTGATTCTTGTAAAATCTTTGTGAAAGATTGTATCATTCATTGTGTATAGCATGAGCATACCATTCATATTCCTTTTGAGTGAGCTTGATGATTGAATCAGTCCAATAAAGTCTCAAATTGGAGCTTGGTTAGACCTTACTGCACCTAACTGCACTGGAACCTTACGGGAACTAGGTTTAAGGTACATCAGGTCTATGCAGACTTAATTCTTTGAGAAATCAGGGCTGGGTTCAAGTCACCCCAACTGACTAACTAGAACTTTTCGAGACACACGCATGACTCTTGCCGACCGTGACCTAGCTTGGACACTCGCACCTTTCACTTGGCTCAACTCAGTTGGAGTGGTGAGGGGGTTGGATTTGCCAATCTGAGACGCACATGGGTGGAAACATTCGTCCTCGTCTAGGGAGGGAAGTGCACCCCAACCTGGTCTAATAGCCATGAGGTCTAAAGACAGGAGATTGTGGGTTGCAATAAAGCTTCAAAAGAGGGATAGTCTACTGGCTCAAGAGGAAAAACTCCTTTTGTAAATGCTGCTGTGCATAGTATTTCGAAAAAAAATGGTCAGGCCTGTACAAAAATGCCTGCAAAGTATGTATATATGTTGTAAAGCCAATAAGCAAGCTTGAGTTCCAAAGTCAAATATGTGAGCATGCAGCTGGATGACTTGACTACATAGGTCTTGCATCCTGGGATAGGTAGCTACACTGGCTACCATCCATTCTTCTCTTCACCCCCTCCTCTTGAGCTGGTTGCCACTTGAAATTAGAAGGGAATACCCTGCTCCTCGAGGAAAGAGCTGTTGGATTGGGGAATCATTGGGTTGTCATTCTGGAGAAGTCAGTTCCTTTGTCATTTCAGTTGGGGAGAGCCGCCATCACTTACACTGTACAAGTCAGCTTCATAGTTATAAGGGTTTACGTATGATGTAGACCAGTTCTGACCAGACTATTGAGGTGGGTTGAACCGAGTTCTGTGGCTCTCGAAGGCTGTTGTGTATAAAACCGGTTCCCGACTAGGTTCCACACACATCCACACCCAAGGTCTGACAGGAGCTCCAAATTCAGATTTTATAAAGACATGCATTGCACTGAAAGCACCCCTATTCACTCTATCCTTCTTTAATTCTCCTTTTTCTTTTCTATATTCTTTTTGTACTTATTACATAAGTGTTTGCTAGGGACTAGAAAAGGCAAGTATAGGGGGGTGATGAATCCTCATTTCATCACCTTTATTCTATTATTTTGGCCTCAAAAACCCCAGCAAATGCATGTAAATAGCATTAATTTGTACATAATAGCATTTATGATTCATTGCATTAAGTATACATTAAATAAGGTTTTTTATGCCAAAATTATAGAATAAAGAGAAGAAAAGAAAAAGGAATAAAATATTGCAGATATTTTATGACCCGAACCCCGACACCAAGGCCAGCATGGAATTGGTCGACAAGGAATAAAGTAGGGGGAGATAAGGGCCAATAGTACAATAAATACCTCATTTATTTATTTATTTATTTATGTATTTTGACACCTATTTTGTATATAAATATTCATTCATCAAATAAAGAAACTTTGTACATGAAAGTTGTAGATAATAATGTAAATAAAAAACAAAATTGAGTTTGTGTAAAAATAATACACAGTGTACATTTTATACCCAGAATAAAAAGCCAAAATCTCAACTTCACAGACCCATATCTTGCAAATAAAAACTCAAAATCACCAAAAATCACCTTTAATTGTGTATAGCTTTTCAAGAAGTATTTAATAAAATTGGTTTCATAATTTTTGGAGTTCATCTGTGAAAGTTAGGTTTTTGGCCTTCATTGTGCACTCTGCCTGATTAAAATATTTAATATATTCATTGTCCATTATTTTTAGCAAATTATATTTTTAAAATTTTGTAAATAATGCATATAACACCTGTACATATTGAAATTAGAATAAAACTAAAAAGGACTTCTAAAATAAAATAAGTAAATGCAGGATAATAGGCATAATACCTATGCCAAGTATATATCTAAATAAAGAAGGAAAATATTCTTTAATTCTTTCATATTTTTATAATGTTGTAAATATTACATATAATTCATTAAAAATAAAAATCTATAATAAAAACAAATAAAATACATTAAATAAATAAAGTATATATATAATATATAGGTAAAAGACCTATAAGTATACCTACATATACATATACCTATTTATTTAAAGATGAAAATAAACTCATAAATATCCAATAAAAATACCCTCATACTCACAAAAATAAATTATAAAATTATAAAATAAGACAATAAAATAATAAAATAAAATAAACAAATTAAAAATAAAATACACAAAATACATGTAAATATATACATATACACATTATTAAAATAAAACTACAATAAAAACACTTCAAAAAATTAAATAAAAATAGTAAATAAATACTACATGAAATAATACACATTTTTTATTTTATAAGGAAAAAATAATAAAATCATTTACTAAGTCAAATAAATCATTTTTGAATAGGGTTTCCTATTTTGTCTTCTTGCGGCCGAGGTGGACCAAAGGGGCGCCAGCCCTTGTTGACCGCCCGGTCAACTGTCCCATCCGGGACGTGGCGTCTCTGAACTGTCATTTCCATGGATTTCTTCCATTTTTTACGGTGATCTCGTCCATCGATCGAGCTCGCTTTCTTCACAAGAAATGATC
Source organism: Ottelia alismoides (assembly GCA_037367405.1). Classification (NCBI taxonomy): domain Eukaryota; kingdom Viridiplantae; phylum Streptophyta; class Magnoliopsida; order Alismatales; family Hydrocharitaceae; genus Ottelia; species Ottelia alismoides. The sequence continues at coordinate 699,583 of JAZKJV010008883.1, forward strand.
TCTGATGATCACTGATACCCGCCGATAACTTAGATCAACTTGATACTCATTGGATTAATCAATAAACGCTGGTCAATAAGGCCAGGCCAATGTCTATAAATAAGAAGCTTCGCCCCCCTCCTCAAATTTGGCCAATTTAATCCACCCAAAAGCCCTGATTTCGATCCTGGAAGGTTCCTCGTGACAGGGGGAGTGTTCCAGCACCTCGAATCGGCCGGAGTAGGGAAAGTTTTGACGCGGCGGAGCTCCAGCGTCCGTCCTGCTCCCTGGTGGCCCCCAGGTATAAGAGCTGTCCTTTTTATGCATTTTAGGTTGATTTTGATTCTAGATTTTCGTTCCAGTTGTTAGTTTAGCTTTTAGATCAGTAGTGTAGCTTAAAATCCAAAAATCGAAGTTTGCCGGAGCGGATGTGACATCAACTGTTTCCGACCGCCACGTTCATCCCACTTCATTCCCCATCGTATTCTCCATCGATCGCTCATCTTCGTTCAACCAAGGACCCCCAGTCCTTACGAATCGGAGCTCCACCTCCGCCTCTCGCCGGAGCTCCTCCGCCTCACTCCATCTTGCTGCAGAGCTTCAAAACCCGGGGTCGAGGAGGTAGCCCTCGCACCCCCGGTTCTTCCTATGCAGGTCCAGCGAAGAAAGGAGCCCATCTGGACTCGATTCAAACCAGGAAGAGGTTCCTGGAGGTTCCGACCTTCATCGACCTCGTACGAGCCCTTCGGACCTCCAGGAGCCATGGCGAGACCATCAGTAGACGCGGAAGGCTTCCAGCTACGTTCAGACCATCTCAGATGCGTGGGAGATGCCTGGAGGAGCCCAAGCTTCTCGATCGAAGCTCGACGTGCGAGAGCTTCTTCCCTTTTCTTCCAAGGGGCTCCAGCACCGTCAGATCAGGAGGCCCGGCCCAGATCGCATAGGAGCCGTCCGATGAAGACACACACTGACCGTCAGATCCGCGAGGAGCTTCTATTCCGAACCCTTCATCGGCGAACCGGTATCCGCCGTCGGACGAGTGATGCGTGTCCAAGTGAAGCCCTCTTCGCCGTCCGTTAGCGCCTAAATAAGGGGTAAATTTCTTATTATACCTCAGTTCTTTTTGTATTTATTATTCACCCCTGTAAATAAAAGTTGAAGTTTATTTTTGCGTCAAAATTTTGCATGGACCCCCCTGTATTTTCATGAAATTGCTTTGAGGACCAGTCCACGTCACCTCACGTGTACCCCCACGTGAGGTGGTTAAATTGCACAAGCACCCCTGTACGTTTGTAAATTTGCTTTGAGTCCATAAAATAAAATTTCCAGTGTAATATTTTGTGAAAATTTGTATTAAGGACCCTGGACTTTTGGAAATTACATTTTGGTCCCTGTGGGTGCGGAGCACGTGTAGTCCCACGTGCTAGATATTTTGCGCAAGTACCCCTGGCGGGTTTTGTATTTTGTTTTAACCCTTAAATATACAGAACATGTGTTATAACTTTGGTAATATTGCACAGAAGCCCCTGACTTCATTTTTATTTGCAAAAATGCCCCTGCGAGGCTATAAATTTTTGTATGCTTTATCCATTTATTCCATGCCACATAGTAACTTGAAAAATTTTTGCAAAAGTGGATATAAGCTCCTGTTAGTTTGCCCTACACGCCATATGTTTAGATTTTAATTTTTTTGCATTTTTGCATTTATTAAAAATCAAAAACATGGATTTTATTTACTGTCTAACTTATAAAATGCCAAAAAAATAGTAAAACACCTCGAAAAATTCCAAAAAAATTAATTATGCTCTATGTTATCAAAATTAAGTCTCAGTCCAAAAATTATTAAAAATCTCAAAAGAAAAATCTTAAAAATTAAAAAATACTCAAAAACTTCTAAAAAATATAAAAAATTCTAGAAAACCCCAAAAATTGCAAATTCAAGTTATGTAATTTCTATATTTTAACCTCTTTACTTTAAAATGGTTTGAAAATTTTTTGGCTAGGTGATATTTTTAATTCCCTTTTTACCCCCAGTCAGTAGCTACTCAACTATTTTGCTTTGTTTCAGTATTTAAAAATACCAAAAATATGTTGAAAAATGCCCAAAAATCACAAAAACAGTAAAAAATCATTAAAATGCCAAAAATACTTTATTTCTGGATTTTTGACTATTTTTGTACATTTTTGTAAATATTATATCACCCCTCTCTCTACATTATATATATTCCCTTATTAAAAAAGAAATATATATATATTTATATTATATATATGTATTTATTAATGTATAACATTGTGAGAATTAAATTAAAAATATATAATATATATATTATATATACATATATCTATGATTATATACATATGTATGTATTAGATGCTTTATACATACCCTTTATGGGTATATCTGTATATATTCATATTCTATAAATTATATAGAGATATATTACATAACTATATTATTAAAATAAAATAAAAAATAAATAAATAAAGTATAAAAAGATAAAAACCCACAAAAATAGGATTCACACAAGGATGACTCTGTGGTACATGCACATCTTAGGCTACTGCACTTTTGTATTGCTCTCTGTGGTTCGACCTCTACATGCTTGTTCACTATGCATTTTGTGGTAGAGTAATAAATCTTAATTCACATTTTGGGACTTAATCTATTCATTCTTTTATTGTGGGTTAATTGCTGATTAACATGGGTGTTCTGCGAGCAGTCGCTTCAGCGACACTATATATATATATATATATATATATATATATATATATATATATCATTTATTGTGACCCTTGTGGAATACCCGGTTATCAATATGGCACATATTTTTAAAGAGAATATCACAATTAAGGTAACATTTGATGAGTATATGGCTAATCATACTGCATTTCAACAATACCTTAAGGTGAGATGCACACATACTAGGGTTAGCAGCAAGAAACTGAACCAATATATGAAGACTCATGTCTTGTCAGTAGCACAACCTATTGTCTCAAGAATCATCAACAACAAAGGAAAAAGAGGGACATGGATGCTCACTATGTGGAGAGTCGTATCGATGATGTTGTGTTTACACACACTCTCTTAGATAAGGTTCTTCAATCAACTTACTTCCCTTAGCATTATATTAGAAATTGGATTGGGACCATTTCGCAGATCTAGAGATTTACTCCAATTCGCAGATCGTTCAATGAAGAGGCCTAAGGGAGAAGTAAAGAACATCATTATCTCGATTGAAGGGCGGAACCATAAGGTTGACTTCATAGTCTTAGACATGGAGACCCCCAATCATTGTAGAGTATCTCAGACCATTCTCAAGCGATCCTTCTTTAGGACCACAGGCGCAACTTTCGACTATGGTACAAGAATGATGAAGATCCGTTCTCCAGGTGGAGAGGTGAACCTTGAGATGAAGCCGACAAAATGGCAGAGACCCAATTCAGAGAGTAGTACAGAATACTCATCTTCAGAGGCAGATTGTAGAATCATTAGCATAGTTGGAATTTGAAGATAGGTTCCCTCCGTACAGAATGAGACCAATTCATCTGGAAAGGACATAGTGCATGATGCAGTTTGCTAGTTGTTTTATGATCTAGTGATAGATGTATCTATCTATTCCCACGATGATGTATAGATCCATTAGGATCTATCAGCTCCATCCCCTTCGGAACAATCATGAGATATATATGATGAGTCGGACACGACTTTGGTTGTATTATCGATCTGACTTCCGATACTTCTGAGTTGGTGGCGAGTGCTACATAGTTTAGCCCACCTTATTGCAGCATGCAACGATATTCAGATTCAGTTCAGCCAAATTTGCTTGATGATACCACATTGCCTAAACTGAAATCACTACCTCCTTCACTGAAACACTCCTTTATGCGGGAACTAAAGAGAGATATCCTATTATCATTAGCTCAGAATTGACTTTACAACAAGAGTAGGTTGTTAGAGGTCTTAGAGAGGAACCGCCAAGCAATAGGCTAGATAGTGTAGAATCTCATGGGGTTCAACCCCGCTCTCTGCTTGCACCACAATTTTACTGAGGATAATGTGAGACCTTCCTATGAGTTCCAAGGGAGACTTAAACCTAATCTACGAGAATTAGTGAAGAATGAGATTGAGAAATGGTGCAAAGCAAGGTTTATATACCCTTTTTCTAACTCCAAGTGGGTGGCCCACTTCATGTTGTCCCGAAAATTCGGGAATTCATATGGTCACTAATGAGGAGGGGGTAGAGAACGTGATACGAGTCCAACGTCATAGCATGTCTGTGTCGACTACATGCTCCTGAATGCCGTGTCCAAGGAAGATCACTTTCCATTGCCATTCATTGATAAAATCTTGGAGAGACTCTTTCCCTCGTGTGTCAACCGGCCGAGCTCTCGCCATGATGCCAGCTCACGAGCAGCACTGCCTCCTCGAACCGCACGTCCAGCTGCCTTCATAGCTTGGTCACCCGCTCCTACCATTTGTCGTGGATCGAGTTGCTCGTCATCACCGAACGCCTCAGCCGGAGATCCCACGCACCAGCATCGCGACCACTGTCCACCAGCCATGCCCTTACCTCGGGCTGCGAGTCTGCTCCCTCAAACAGCCCCACATCATCATCTCCTCCTCATGTGTAGAGCATGCGAGGGAAGGGGAAAGTTTGCATCGACGCCCCCAAATTTACAATCGTTCACGCATACGTATGAGCTGATGCTACGTGCGGCGCATGTGCTTCTTGGAAAAAACTACCTAAGAGACCTCTCAGGTCCTGGTAATTACATCACTAGCAATTTCTTTATTTTATCATTTTTATTTGCATTTAGAATTCTGTGTTTGGACCTTAATTTGAAGCTTCATTTAGCATCTTTTAACCATTCTAGAAATTGCATTGTGTAGAACACGCATTTCTTTATCTTGTGAGCATTTAATTAAAATTTTATGAGCAACAATTTATTTGATAGAAATAATTAGGTGAAAACTCGCATAGTTTACCCAGTTTATGCTCGAAATATCTATTAAAATATTCTCTGCTCTTTAAATTCTTGAAAATCATACTACATAAATTTAATTGGGTTCTACATTATGCCTAAAAATCATCAGATTTACACGTATATCGAGGTCATAAAAAATTAAATGGTGATTTTCGTAATTAATTTTTATTTATACCACATTTAGTATTTTAAAGAATTAAAATTTGTTGTGGATATCTCTCACATAGAACTATCTAGGATAATTTTATCTCTGGAAAATATTGGTGTTTGGTATTTATTAAAATTAATTTGCTTGAAATTACCCTGCATTCATATTTAATTCATAATTAAATCATATTGCACCTGAAAATTCCAAAAAAAATACAAAATCTTAATTTCATTAATTTTTATATTCTAGCATAGTTTCATAATATTTTGACATTATTTTTATGAAAATTAAATTTTAGTCCCCAAACTTTACTAAATTTGTATTTCATCCATAATTGTGTTTAAAAATACCAAAAAATGCTTCTATGAGAACTTGATTCTAGGTCGACTATAGATAAACCTAAGAAGACAGTGGCCTCCTTAAGCGACCTTGGGCTTGCCCAAGTTAAAAAATAAATTGACCACTCGCTTTAATTGGATAACTCATTAAGTTGTCTTTTTGATAAATCCATATTTGCCCGACTACAACGCATTTCAAGATACCTTAATTAAAGAGAATTTGGGATTTATCAGATGGCTCCGATGACGGGGAGGTATGTCTTAGGTTAATTTTTAGGAAATCCGGATGTTAGATATCCCCCGGTAGTCTAAACTCCGATTTCACTTGTGTATATTTTTCTATTTTTTCTGCATTTTTTTATTTATTTTGTTTTGCTTTATTTTTTATTTTATTGAGTCTATCTCTCTAACCATCATTTATTTTTCGTGTGAGGACCCGACGCGATAGAGCAGCTGCTTAAGTGATCGAGTATCTCAAGAGCATTGGAGGCCAACTTTTTCTGGTGATAAGCCGACTAAAAGAATGCATTAAAATTAAGAACAAGTGGAGTCGTGAGAAAGTGTAGAGTCCTTAGGAATTTATTTCATGAATTTATTTTAAATTTTGGTATAATTACACAATTCCTGTGGATTTCATTTGGAATCTCACGTGTATACTTGAACTTGGACTTTCTCTTATGTGTGTTGAGACTTGTTTTACTCTCCGATGAGGGCGGGGCTCGACTTGAGTGGTGAAATTAGGATAGGTACATATGTGCCCTTCGTAGTTTAGGCCACACATCTTAGAAGAGTTAGTATCTTTTAAGATTCATAATGAGACGTACATAGACATGTACTACTTAGCCAAATTAAACTCAATTCTTCCCCACTAATAGTATATTGTTTAGGTGTGATTTTCTCGATCTGCATGCATTTAGTGTAAATTTAAAATTCAGTTTTGCATAACACATGGAGAGTTCTAGGAGTCATTGTAAGTATACCAACTTCTTAGCATGCATCATTGTTTCATGTTTGCATTCTGATTTCTGATTGCTCCGTTGTTTTACAACTTTGGATTAAAAAGAAAATTGAGACTGAATGATAAACATGCTTTGTTGTGCTCAGATTAATTTTCAAGTGACAACCTAACTCCAAAATTGATATTGAATTGAGCCGGTTGATTAAACAAAAATTGGAATAAAAATAACCTTGTTTTACGGGTGCGTAAAGCCCTCATTGTTTGAATTTACTTGCAAGTGAGAGATATGAATACTAGGATAGAGCCAAGCCTGTATTATCATATTGACTACTGGTTCTAACAAATGATTAGCTACTTCTTAGTGAGGAAATGTGAGTACCCGGTAGAAGGTCTCGATTTCCTTAGTAGAGTGGGTGGTTTAGAGGACACTGTGTAAGGCTTCATCCTCAAGTAATGGGTAGCTGTATTTTTACGGTCTGTACTTACTCCCATACTACTTGAAAGTGGGTGCAGCTAGTCGTAAGAATCAGGCCAGTCTGTAGGGAAATACAGACACCTAACATCTCGTTAACTCCTTCAAAATTTGCATTTATCACCAAATAAAACTAACAAGATAATTCGGTCGAACCTTTACGACCCTCACGTGTGGAGTTGGTGAATTTGGGGTTTGCATTGATTTGGTATTGTGGGAGTATTCTCTGCACATTCAAGTGCATCGTAGAACTAGCGCCTCATTGAATATCATGTTCTAATCAGTTCTTTTGCCTTTGAAGATGACTGATTGGGAGGATATTTATTCAGATTTTGTGAATTTCTCATTGAACCCTCCGAGAAGTACATCTTTAAAGGTCCATTCACAACCTGGACCAACCTGGACTCGTGACCTCTTGAGTTCAGGATCACTCACTTTTGGGATGGTCACTCACAAACCATTCCTTTTCTTTTCTCCCACCTCACCGAGGAAGATCTTCGCCTCGGTGAGAATATCTCAATTATTGAATCCTCTTCTAATCAAGACTATATTGTTCATCCATGTCTCTAAGAAGATCCGAGTAAAATGCTCCCGAAAAAGAAAGAGAGGAAGAAGAACACCCCAAGGCCCCCTTGAGGATGATACTAGCCTGACTAGTTGCATCTTAGCAGCAACAAGCCTTACTTAGAGCTCAGCTAGGAAAACTCAATGTTGGGGTTGAACCACCAATGGATGCGACATACAACCCTGGATAGTATAGAATTCAGAATTATTTGAGTCCCGCTGAACCTGAAGTTTATTTTGAGTTGAAGCCCTTCTTGCTGCCGCACTTTGATGGAATTGTTCTGAGGGAGCCATATGCATTCCTAAGGGACAAGCTTAGAGTAGTCAAGAGGATTGACCGAAGGATTAATGAGTTAGACAGGAGCGTCTCCAAGATTCCCAGACAGATGAAGGAGTTGACTAAGAAGGTATATAAGATAAAGATACCCATCATGACTGCACATGCTGCTCCCGTATACCGAGTTCACCATGTTCAAAAGTAGCTGGTGTTAGGGCAAACCCAACCGTGATAGCAGGATCAGTCCTACACCCATTCGTCCCAACATCAGCCCCCATCCACAAAGATAATTCAGGAGGAGCCTCCACTGGTTTGAGAGGTGAATGAAGTAATGTATACACAGGACCTGGCCAGGCAGGGGAAGTACAGGGAGCCAACAGATTTACCAACATCCCTGACCTTTCACAACACCGCATTCACCTCCGCTCCACCTCCTTCACAACAAAGCCCTGGATGGCTGCCATCCCAGCAACAGCAGTGGAAGCAGTACCATAAGTATGGCCGACAGGGCCAGTACCAGGCGTCCCAATAGGGCCCGCAGTGTCAGCAAACCCCAGCTTCAGCAGCAATAGAGGCAGTACCTCGGCCAACAGGGCCAGTCTTCCCATTCTTCTTCTCAGTCTTCTCCACTTCCTTCTTCGTTTGGTCCCATGGACTCACAGTTTCAGTAGATACTCGATACACTTCGTTCCTATCATATCGAAATTCATGACTTACGAGTGGATGTTAACCACCTATCCATATGGAGGGACGAGCAATCTGCACCCACTACCTCGATCCCAACCCAAGTTCAGGCTAACCCTAATAGGCTGAACTATTTTGGTTCTCAGCAGCATCTTGGTCAGGTATACTGTTCAACATCTCTTAGATCTGAACATGAGATTCTTTCGTGTGACGAGGCTAACCGTATGTTACTCAGGAGAAGGATCATGATTGCACCTGACCTGGTGAGGGACCCGAGGAGGGGCCTCTCTGGAGCTCTACCTTAGGAGTCTTTAGAGGATGGGGAAGGAGAGATATCATATTCAGGGGCCCCATCAGCGCCATCCTAGGATCTTTTCTCAAAGAGCTGAGAAGATAAGGAGAATAATTTGTAGAATTAGTACCATAGAAATATCTCAGATTCTATGGAGGACCTTGCAACTCCGGTTGTGGCGGATACCACTACAGCTTCTTTTCCGCAATCTATAGTAGATAGTTTTGATTTTTGATCCCATGTTGCATCAAAAGATTTATGTATGAACTACTCAGTTGCCATTAAATCAAAGAATGATCTTTCAGTTCAAGATTCAGATTCTTTATCTTTTGTTTACCTTGCTTCCATCCCTTTCCCCCGTGTTCTTACGGGAGGAAAGCACATAAAATGATTCAGAAAGATGACCCCCGATATGGCACGGTTTTGTAAAGAGAATATAACAGCTAAGGTTCCATTTGATGAGTATGTGGCTAATCGTCCTGTATTCCAGAAATACCTTAAGGTGAGATGGACACCTACTAGGGTTAGCAGGAAGAAACCAAACCAATATGTGAAGACTCATGTATTGTCAGTAGCCATAACCTATTTTCTCAAGAATTGGCAACTACCAAGGAAAAAGAGGGGCATGGTTTCTCACTATGCGGAGAGTCATATCAATGACATTGCATTTGCACACACTCTTTTAGATAACAGTTCTTCAATCAACTTACTTCCCTTAGCCTTATATCAGAGATCGAAGTTGGGACCACTTCAGAGATCCAGAACTTTACTCTAATTCACAGATCATTCAACGAAGAGACCTAAGGGAGAAGTGAAGAACGTCGTTATATCGATTGAGGGGCAGGACTATAAGGTTGACTTCACAGTCTTTGACATGAAGTTTTGTTCTCGGAGAGGTGAACCTTGAGATGAAGCCAACAAAATGGCAGCCATCTGATTCAGAGAGTAATACATAGTACTCATCTTCAGAGGCGGATTGCATAATGATTAGCACTGTTGGGATTTGGAGGCAAGTTCCTTTAGGACAGATCGAGATTGTTTCATCGAGAAATGAAATAGTGCATGATGTAGTCTGCTAGGTGTTTATTGATCTGGTGAAAGAGCATGTACCTATTCCCCTAATGACGTAGAGATCCATCAGGGTCTGTCAGCTCCATCCCCTTCGGAACAATCATGGGACATTGATGATGAGTTAGACGTGGATTTGGTTGAATTACCGTATTTCTTTGGCGATCCGACTCTCAGTACTTCTGAGTTGGTGGCGAGTGCTACACAATTGAGCCTACCTTCACGCACTACACGGCCATATTCAGATTCAGTCGAGCCAGATTTGCTTGATAATACCACATTGCCAAAATGGAAATCATTGCCTCCAACACTGAAGTATGCCTTTCTTGCAGGACCCAAAGAGAAATATCCTGTTATCATTAGCTCGTACTTGACTTTTGAACCTGAGTCTAGGTTGTTAGAGGTCTTAGAGTGGAACCACCAAGAAATAGGTTGAACGGTGTCAGATCTCGTGGGGATCAACCCTTCTCTCTGCTCGCACCACATTTTACTAAAGATAATGTGAGACCTTCCCCTGAGTTCCAAAGGAGACTTAACCCCAATCCACGAGAAGTAGTGAAGAATGAGATTGAGAAATGGTGAAAATTTGGGTTTATGTACCATATTTCTTACTCCAAGTGGGTGGACCCGCTTCATGTTATCCCGAAGAAGTCGAGAATTCAGATGGTCACCAATGAAGAATGGATAGAGATCATCACACGAGTACCCACGTCATGGCACGTTTGTGTCGACTACAGGTGCCTGAATGTTGCGACAAAGAAAGACCACCTTCCCTTGCGATTCATTGATCAGATCTTCTAGAGACTCGTAGGGAAAGTGTTCTTCTATTTTTTTGATGAGTACTTAGGCTACAACCAGGTAGCTATAGCCCCTGAGGACAAGGAAAAGACCACATTCACATGTCCATTCGGCAGTTACGTGTTCATGCGCATGCCATTCGGGCTCTGTAATGCCACATGCACTTTTCAATGGTGCATGATTGATGTATTTACCGAGATGGTGGGAGCTTTTCTAGAAGTGTTCATGGATGACTTCTTGGTTCATGGTAATTCCTTTGATATATGTTTAGAGAACATGGACCGAGTTCTCAGATGGTGTAGGGAGGTAAATTTGGTACTCTCCTGGGAAAAGAGTCACTTTATGGTGACAGAGGGTATCATGTTGGTGCATGTCATCTCCAAAGGGGAATGAAGGTTGACCCTCTCAAGGCGGAGGTGATCAAGAAACTCGATCCACCTACCAACGTGAAGTCAGTGAGGTCATTTCTAGGGCATGTTGGATTCTACAAAAGATTTATTCAAGATTTTTTGAAAATTGCCCGCCCATTGTCTGAGCTCTTAGGGAAAGACACCGAGTTCGTCATAGATCAGAGGTGTCTAGGGCCCTTTGAGCTCTTCAAGATGAAGATGTGTGCCTTGCCTATCCTACAAGCTCCTGACTGGTCTCTCCCCTTTGAGATCATGACTAAATCTTCAGATTTCACTATTGGAGTGGTGTTAGGACAACGACGAGAGGGGATCCCATTTGCGATCCGCTACACGAGCAAAGTATTGGACCTACACAGAAGAACAACATCGTGACTGAAAAGTAAATGCTCATTGTAGTATGGTACCTCGAGAAGTTCAAGTCGCATTTTTTTGGGTTCTAAAATGATAATCTAGACTGATCACACTACCATTCGATACTTAATGGAAAAGAAGGACACGAAGGCATGCCTTCTTAGGTGGATTTTTCTCCTCTAGGAGTTTGATTTGGAGATAAAAGATAAACCTGGAGTGCAGAGTGTTGTGGCTGATCACCTCTCCCAGATTGAGCTTAAGGATTCTCTTGATTTTGAGCATATTAGGGAGACCTTCCCAGAAGAGTCAAATTGTGTTATTGACTCACTCCTGTGGTATGCCAACGTGAGAACTTTCTTGTCCCCATGCAAGTTTCCCACGGTTGGACTAGGAGCAACATTTACCGACTGAAGTCGGATTCAAGGAAACACCACAAAGATGATCCGTTCCTTTTCTTTGAAGGGTCGAACTTGTGTTTGGAGAAAATGTATTCCTTAGGAGGAATACCAGAGTGTCCTAATGTATTGTCATTCTCTTGAGGCTGGAGGGCACCACTCGAGGAAGAGAACCGCTCACAAGGTACTTCAATGTGGATTGTACTGGTCAACCATGTTTAGAGATGTTTTTGATTTTGTACGGTCGTGCCCGATTTGTTAGAGGATGGGAGGAATAGTACACATAGAGCTGAGATGCCCAAGCAGCATGTGAACATCTACAATGTTTTTGATGCATGGGGCATAGATTTTATGGGTCCCTTTCCCAATAGACAAGGATACGAGTACATCTTGTTGGCGGTTGACTATTTGTCTAGGTGGTTGGAGAATATCCCAACCCAAACTGCAGACAACAAGAATGTTTGTAAGTTTGTGAGAGATCATATTCTTGCTAGGTTTGGGGTGCCAAAAAGTTTTGATATCAGATGGGGCTAGCCACTTCGTGAATCGAGATGTGAGATATTTAGCTAAGGACTATGGGTTTGAGCACAGAGTCACTAGTCCTTACCATCCACAGACCAATTGCATGGTAGAGGTTTCGAACAAAGAGGTGAAGAGTATTTTGTAGAAGCTTGTTCATCCCAATAGGAAGAACATGTCCCAACTCTTGGACAAAGTTCTATGGGACTATAGGACAACCTAGAAGACACCTTTGGGCACTTCATCATTCAGATAGATCTATGGCAAGCCATGCCATTTGCCCGTAGAGATGATTCACAAATCCGAATGGGCAATTATGCAGATTAATTGGAGTTGTCACCTAGGGAAGCTTTGTTGTGATTTGAACTTGAATGAGCTTGTGGAAATTCGAAACAGGGCATATGACGACAATTTGATTTATAAGGACAAAGTAAAGAGATGGCATGATCATCACATTAGGTGCAAAGACTTTGTCCATGGGCAAAAGATATGGTTTTTTAATGCCAAGTTAAAGATGTTCTATGGGAGTCTCAAATCTAAGTGGACGGATCCCTTTGTTGTTAAGAAAGTGCACGGGAATGGAAGTGTAGAGATAGATGATCTCACAAATAGTGCCCAATCCCATGTGGTGAATCAACAACTATTGAAGCATTTCATAGATTCGAAGCAGCAGTTAGTCCAAGTCGAGGTCATCAACTTCATGCAGAGTGAGCACAGAGTAGATACATCATATTACTCTTCATGAAGATGCAACATCAAGATTCAACAGCTTAGAAGATTCACTCACTCTTGTACGTTCTCCCTCCATCTTATATAGTCTTCTTCACCGTTCTCTTAATATTCTTCAGATCTCATCGGTTCTCACACTTACTCATGTCCTATACTTAGGCTGACCAGAGCCTAACTATAGGGGGGACCGATGCCTGCCATGTGTATATACACTTATCCATTTCTCCTCTTCACCTCATCTGTCCCATTTTTGCTCTTCTTCTACACTTAGGCTGATCAGAGCCTAAGTATTGGGGGTAGATCGACTTCCGTACTTTTTGTCATTTTAACTCTCCTACGCTTAGCACGAGCTATGTTTTTTCCTCGCTTCTTGTGCTATGAGGACATAGCACATGCTAAGTATAGGGGGTCTGTATATAATACATATAAACTTTACCCATAGCTTGTACATTCACATATTTATATATACATATATTGTGAAATATTTATGTGATGGGTAAAAACTAAAAAAACAACTAATAAGTTAAGTTGGTTTCGTCCTTGACACCTACACTTTTACACAAGACTTGCGATGTTCAAGGACATTTGGTTTTTGAGGACTTAAGATAAGATTCAGAGTTAACCAACCTTTGCCATTATGGGTCTTCGACTTATTATTCACACTTCCTTGATTTTAAACATTTGTATGTTATATCGCGTACGTAATCTCCTCCCTAAGAATATGACATGTACTTCACATGCATGACTGCAGTTATGATGCTCGAGGATGGGATAAAATCGATGAAGCCTTCATGAAATCTGAGTGTCAACAACCATTATTCGGTATGAGAACAAGGTTTCTTGTACCAATCTCTTGATCTACCTAAGTGACAGGGTGTGATGAAATCAAAATTTTTTGTCGATCTACCTAAGTAACAGCAGTGGAGCTAGTCAAAATTATATATATATATATATATATATATTGAAAGAAAATCTCTTACCATACAAAGATAAATATCAAGGATCTTCCACTAAAGGAGAGCGCTCCCAACCAATTTAAAGTGTCCACTTAGACCACCCCTATTAGGACCACAGTCGGGCTAGAACCCAAAAAGGGCTCTACATCGTAAATGCTACAAGTCTAGGTGTAGAAAGTATATTAGATACTCAAAAATGCACATCCTGGTGTACTCCCAGGAAAATAAATGCAGACGACTCCAACTTCTCTTGACAGATGCACCGATAAACACCAAAAAAACATAAGTATTGAGTTAATAAGGCACTCGAGTGATTCCTTGTTCCTATGAGAGGGAGAGAAGAATTGACACAAACATATGCCCTTGCAACTATCGGCCATTCACATTCACTTTTAAGTCTGATAAACTAAAGAGACGGTGGATTGATTGCCTGAACTGTTTTATTCCCTGGTATTGAGGGTTGGGTCCTTAGGAGAGTCTCTAGGACTGGAACCTAGGGTGACATCTTGACTCTACTCTTTTTTACTGCAGTCTACACTTTAAGATCATATATTTAATACATATTTACACTCAGAGAATCTGATGATTAAGGAAGTTGGATACCTTTTGATTAGGGTTGGGTTCAACTTACAATTGCAAGTCAACAAGTCAAGAGTTCTTGAACGAATCAAGTCATGTTCTTCACTTGCACAGTAGGGGGTATGTTCAACTTATTCTTTATTATTTGCTTGAGGTCGATCATAGTTTAAGTATATGAGGATGATGAATCTGTGATTCATCATATTATTTATCATTCATTATCCTCTTTATTTAAACTGTTCAACAAAATATGTAATTAATTGACTAAAATTAACATCTAACATAGTGCACATAATTAACCCTAATTTGAGTGTATATATTGTATATATTTGTTTTGGTCTCAAAAAGAAATAAAAAATACAAAATTTTTAATAATAAATGATGTAAAATAAAGGAGTTATTCACTTGTAAATAGCCCAAACTTTTGTATTCTTTTAATAATTCCATATCAACTTCTTCAGTTTTTCTTTCTCTAACATGTATATATAAATGTATATCAAATACAAAAATATAAAATAAAATCCATCATCAATAAATACTCTTAGATATCAAAGACAAAAGGTCGTAAAGTACAACTTTTCGACCACATTCTCACTCCGTATGAACTCCAAATTCACCAAACTCACTTTTAAAGTTCAAGTTAGAAAATTATCTATCCATTGAAAATGGTCTCATTAAAATGGGAGCACGTTTGTAAAATATGAGTTTTGCGACCTAGTTGTATATTGTATATATGTCCCATTTATTTATTTATTTTTCTTAATTAATAAAACCCAAGAAAATTAGATTAAGTTGTAAATATATATATCTTATATTTTCCTTGATTTTATTTGATTTTTTTATCTTATTTTTACAATTACAAAAATTTTTGAAAATCCAAAAATTAGGTATTTTATACCTATAAGATGCCCCAGAAATACTTTTTGTACATATGATTTATTTTGATTTTCAGTCCTTGACAAAAGCAATAGGTCTCGTCAAGACGAGAAACTTTCATATTGATCACTTGATTTGACTCCTTTTGTTATTTCTTTTTTATTTTTCATTTTATTTAGTTTGTGATTTTTCTAGGAGCGATATATGGCAGCTCCTGGAGTCGCCACGTGTCACCCCATTTTTAATATTTTTGTAATTTTATCAATCTTATTTTATTTTGTTTTATTTTACTTATTTATTATTTTAAATTTTTACTTATTTTTTTATTATCTACCTACTTATTTATTTACTACTTCTATTTTAATTTGTTATTATTATTCTTTTATTTAATTTTAATGTTATTTTTTTAATTTCATCGCCATGTGGCAGCCTTAGGGTGTGCCATGTGGCCCACCTCTCTCTCTCTCCCACTCGCCCATGCAACCCACACGCATGATCCGTGCACTCCTTATCTCCCTCATGTCCTCCCCTCTCATCCACCTTTCCCTCATCTCTCTCTCTCTATCTCTCATCGCCTCACCCGCCATCCTTGCGCGCCTCCCCATTTACGCGCACGACTTGCATACATACATGCACTCACCTCTTTCCCTCACGCTATCTCTCTCTCTCTCTCTATCTCTTCACACTCCCCCAAACATTGTGCACGACCTGAGCCCCTCTGACCATGATCTCCACCCACGACTGGACCTCCCACACCCCAATCTCTCCATGATTCCACGTCTTACAGCCTCACCCCAACCACCCCTAAAAGGGCCACTCTGCCTCCCTGGGAACCCATCCGCCATTTTCTAGAAAGAACGAGTGAGCTCCAACCTCCTCAGGTGGCAGTTGAGGGGTTCCTCGTTGAGAGAAGACCCTCCGTCTTCCGGCGAGATCCAAACCAGGACTCCATCCTCCTTTGCTACAGTCACGCATCACAGCTGTTTAGCTCGACCTCAGCCACAGCTTGAGCGAAAACCCTGACCGAGCTCCTCGTTTAATCCATTCCCATGCAACTCTTCAATCCAATCACCCTCCAGTATCATGTAAATCTTTTAGACCTTCTTCTTCCCCCGATTCACTCGCTCATTTTCTCCCTACATTCCTTCTCTTCCCCGATCACCATCGCTTCCACACCGATCTCATACCATGTACACCACGCTCGCTCTTGTGTGCTCTGCCCTCCTCCCACCATCTTCATCTTCCCACTCGTACGACCTCCTTACTGCAAACGTGGGCCCGCCTTCATCATCGTTCATACCACCGCGGACACTTCCTCCATCAACTCCCTATTCGAGCTTTCGCCCACCGACACCTCAAGTTATGTACCTTCGCCATCGACAACAACAGCCGCCAGCCGAAGCTCCGCTCCTTCTGCCAGTTCCCCTATTTCTAAGCACTTCGACTCCACCGCATCTCCGCCGGCTGCGCTTCTCCATCTCGATTAACCGCTCTCGCTGATCCCCTTCACTGCCCGTCGCTCGGTCGATTGTGTGTCGACCGGTCGAGATCTCTCCATGACGCTATCCCGCGAGCAGCATCGCCTCCTCAGACCGCACGTCCAGCTGCCTTCATAGCTCAGCCACCCGCTCCGACCGTACGCCACGGATCGAGTCACTCCTCATCACCGAGTGCCTCAACAGGAGAGCCCACGCACCAGCATCGCGACAGCCGACCACCAGTCACATCACCTCCTCGAGCTACGAGCTTGCTCCCTCATGTAGCGGCCTCGTCTCCATCTCCTTCTCACATGAAGAGCATGTGATGTGAGGGAAAATATACATTGACACCCCTGGACTTGCAGCCATTCACGCATACGTCCCTACCAGCTAAAGCCACATGTGATGCACATGCTTCTTGGAAAAACTGCCTAAGACCCCTTCAGGGTCCTAGTACTTGCTCCACAAGTATTTATTTTTATTTTGTCTTTTTTTTGCATTTTGATCCATGTGTTTAGACCTTAATTAGAACCTTCATTTAGCATCTTTTTATCATTCTAAAAATTGCATTGTGTAGAACAATTATTTCTTTATCTTGTGAATATTTAATTAAAATTTTATGAATTTTGATTTACTTAATATAATTAATTTGGTGAAAACTTGCATAGTTTACTCATTTTATGCTCTAAAATAGCTATTAAAATATTCACTTCTCTAAAAATTCTCGAAAATACATAATACAGAGTTTTAAATGTGTTCTACATTATGCCCAAAAATCATCATATTTGCATGCATATCGAGGTCATAATATATTAAACGATGATTCTCGTAATTAATTTTTAATTAAATCCACATTTAGTATTTTAAAGAATTAAAAATTGTTCTGGATATCTCTAATATACACCTATCTATGATAATTTAATCTCTGAAAAATGTTGGTGTTTGGTATTTATTAAAATTAATTTCTTGAAATCCCTAAATAGATATTTAATTTGTAATTAATTTATATTTCACCCGAAAATTCCTAAAAAAATTACTATAGCTTAATTTCATCATTTTTTATATTCTAGCCGAGTTTCATAATTTTTAGACATAGTTTTGATGAAAATTGCATTTTAGTCTCTGAACTTTGCCAAATTTACATTTTCATCCATTAATTATGTTTAAAAATTCTAAAAAATACCTCTCTGAAAATCTGATTCTAGATCAACTATAATTCAACCGTAGGAGATAGTGGTCTTCTAGAGTTCAACCTTGGTCTTGCCCAAGTAAAATAAATAAATTGACAGCTCGCTTTAATTGGATAACTCGTTAAGTGTTCTTTTTGATAAATCTAGATCTTCCCGACTACATCGCATTCTAAGATACCTTAACTAAAAGGGGGAATTTGTCATTTATCACACCCTAGGTCTCGCTTAGGATTTTTGTTGTACTGATGATATACTTTATCCTAAGTATAGGGAGGTGTAGACATTGTGTTGTTCATATTTCATTATGTTTTATTACCCTTGTTGTTGCTTATAATTAAGGTGTGTTGTACCGTATGTACAAGGGGGCTAATATCGCTTGTTTACATCATTGATATTTTTGTATCGTCTACTCTCTTGCTTGTCCCTAAACTATTGATATTCTTCTCTATATTTAGGGATATTTTACCCTATGTATAGGGGGGATATGTTGAGTTGTTGATTGCAAACATTCTCTTGACCTCGATCGTTCTCATTTTTGAATCTTCTATCCTTAGGATTAGTTAATTTTAAGTATAGAGGTGATGAGATTTCATTTATTCATTATTTTTTGAGTCGTTGTATAGTATTATTTTCACCAATCTATACCAAGCTCAAGTTATGTCTTCCTTTGTCGCTTCTTTGGTCACTATGAGGATGTAATTCGTTCCAAGTATGGGGTGTCATACATATATGCTATATAAACTTTAAAAGCCTTAACTTGTACTTTATTGTATTTTAATAATATGGCTCAAAAAGTATGGGTGTATTTTTGGATTTTTTAAATTCGATAGAAAACTGTAAATATGAGTTATAAAAAATGACCTTTTAAAAAAAGTGTATACAAAATATGTTGTAAAATACTTATTTATAAAATTCTTAATTATATAAGTTTGTAGATAAATTTTTTTGTAAATTTTGTATAAAATTTGCATAATCTCGTATTAAATTCTTTGCAAAAATGTACGAAATTCTTGTGATTAATTCAATTCACTAACACTTTCAAAACTCCAAAAAATTAAAGTTTTAAAATTCATTAAAAATTCGTCAAATTATTTAAAAATCACATAAAAAGCTTAAATCAAAAAATTCACTTCATAAACAAATTGTTGCATTCGTTCACATTTTTCAGAACAAGTTTGATTCTTGAACTTAATGGAGCTAAGTCTGAATGATGGAGCTTGGTTTTGGCCTTAGTCGACTTAATTCTAACGGGACTTTATTAGGAACTAGAATTGAGACTCTTCAGGTCTTTGACTTAATCTGCATTCCAGAAATACCTTAAGGTGAAATGCACACATACTAGGGTTGGCCGGAAGAAACCAATATGTGAAGGCTCATGACTTGTCAGTAATCACAATCTATTGTTTCAAGAATTAACAACTACGTGAGACATGGGTACTCACTACATGGAGAGTCGTATCAGCGACATTACATTTGCATACACACTCTTAGATAACAGTTCTTCAATCAACTTACTTCCCTTAGCATTATATAAGAAATTAGAGTTGGGACCACAATGTAGATCGAGAGCTTTAATTTAATTTGCATATCGTTTAATGAAAAGACCTAAGGGAGAAGTGAAGAGTGGCGTTATCTTGAATGAGGGGCAGGACCCGAGAATCATCCTCTTAGTTAAAAGATGCTCGTTGCAAGCGGATAATCCTGTATTAATCAAAAACCACTTAATTAATTTCTCAATTAAACACAAGCGGCCAATTTTTTTTACTTGGGCAAGCCTAAGGTCAAACTCAGGGAGGCCATTGTCTCCTTAGATTTATTTAAAGTTGTTTTGGAGATTAGGTTATTACAGAGGCTCATTTTTATTTTTAAAAGCAATAAATGATTGACATGTAATTTGGAGAAGTTCAAGGGTTAAAATGCAAGTTACAATCAATTCAAGTCCAAATATTATGTTACGGGTATTTAATTAAAAATCTGAGAAATTTCTACAAATAGTACAAGTATAGCCAAAACTCACAGGTTTTTTTCTAATATTTTTTGATATTTTTAATATATAGTACTACGCATAAAACGGATTCTAAAAGTGAGTTTGGTCCATTTGGAGTTTTTTATAAATAGTTATGAACCTTGGAAATCGGCTTTTACGGCTTTTACGATTCATTGCGGTTAGTTATTTTTGTGACGAAATATTTTTATGATATTTTTATAAAATAATATATATTTTTGTGAACAACTTTAACAAAAGAAGTGATTTAATTTGAGGTAATTATGTAATGAATAAAATAGGTGAAATATTACAATATGTAAAATGGTAAATTATATTTTTTGTCTTTGTTTTCTTGGTATTCTTATAAGTTAGGATCCTTATCTCCCTCTACTTATTTATTTTATCGCCCAAGTCAATATGACCTGGTCTCGTGGTTAGGATCAGTCTGTATATATTTTACATCTACAACCTTCTTTTCTTTTATTTTTCATTTTATTTTTATCTTTTATTTTAGATAAAATAAGTATTAAATGTATAATATTAACAATTGTGGTTAAAATATTATTAAATGAAATTAGTGGATATTTACATGTATTTTACCAAGGATTTTAACCAAAATGAAAGAATAAAGGCGATGAATCCTGGATTCATCATTCTCCTATACTTTACCTTTGCTAGTCCCTTAGCAAACACTTATTCTATAAATAAGTGCAAGCAAAAAGGAAAATAAAAGAACTGAGAACATGCTTGTTTCTTTAAACCGAATCTCACTTCACCCAAAATCTGGAGGCTTGGATTCAAACCTTTGGATTAAACAACCCTCAAGTTCCACAAATCTCTATTTAGGATCACCTCAACAGCCAACTCAGGTCCGCCTATTCATCACGCAAACTTTTTAGATTTGAAAGCAATTTGTACTGTGTGTGTGAAAGGTTTTAGTTCCTTCCCTTCTAAAGAAGTGAAGATAACGCCCATCTAGTTATACACTCCCATTGGGCCCTTACCCAGCAACTCAATCCTCAAGACGGGGGTATTTCCTTCGAAGGATAGGTCGTGTTGTGTCCACAATCGAATATAGAAAGAAGATAGAAGAATGGGAAGAGAATTGGAGTGTGATCAGTGTAATCACATCTCATGTGTATCCTGGCCAATTTGCCAAATCTCCACTAAGACATGCAGGCTTTTCTGAAGCTCAAACCATTATGGTCATATTTGGTATTTGATGTATTCGGCTTCTTTTTTGTAGAGATAATTGTTGCACTGCATAGCTCTTTTATGCCTCGATGGATATAGCATCTTTTCATTCCATCCATTTTTTGGGTCTTAGAAAAATTGTGCCAGGATATCCTTCCCTTATCTGAAGCTTTATTTCAACTCCAATCTCTCCGGTCTTAAGACATCACTGCTGCCAGACAAGGATGGAAACGCAACACCGAAATGGATTGCCCATTGCAGCCCCATGCAAGTTGAGCTAAGTGTAAAGTGCATGAATTTAAAATTAGATCAAATGGAGAGAAGTTAAAAGGATGACACCAGGTGTCCTACTTAGGCATTTCAAGTTGAATTCTGAACATGGTCTCATGGAACTCAAAGAATTTAGTCCAAAAGATCTAAAGAGTCTCAATTCTAGTTCTTAATAAAGTTCCTTTAGAATTAAGTAAATTAAGGCCTAAACCAATCTCCATCTCTCGGACTTGGATCCTTTGGGTTCAAGAATCAGACTTGTTCTGAAAAATGCTAATGAATGCAACAATTTTTTTATGAGATAGATTTTTCAGATTAAAACTTTTTAAGTAATTTTTAAAGACTTTTGAAAATTTTTATTGAATTTTACAACTTTTCAATTTTTAGAGGTCTTTTTGAAAGAATTAGTGGATTAATTCCATTTACACAAATTTTACACGGATTTTGCAAAGGATTTATACAACTTTTGTATACAAGATTATACATCTTTTATACAAGATTTTATAAGGATTTTATTTTTCAAAATTTTTAGGATTTTATTAAAGAATTTTACAACATTTTTATATAGAAAATTTAAGCCATTTTTTAATCATATTTACAGTTTTCTTGCGGCTTTTAAAAACTCAAAATATACACCCATACTTTTAGAGAGTTGTATTATTAAAAATACAATAAAGTACGAGTTATGGCTTCTAAAGTATATATAACATATATATACGACACCCCCTATACTTTGCATGAACTATATCCTCATAGTGACCAAAGAAGCGACAAAGGAAGACATAACTCAGCTAAGTATAGAATGGTGAAAAGAATTCTATATTACAATGACTCAAAAAAATAACAAATAAATGAATAGAAATCGATCATCTCCTCTATACTTAGGACCAAGTAATCCTAAGGATAGCAGACTCAAACCGAAGATGATTGAGGTCTAGAGAATGTACACACTCAACGGCTTAGCTTGTCCCTCTTATACTTAGGCTAAAATACCGTAAGTATAGAGAAGAAGATCAAAAGGTGAGGGACAAGTGAGGGAGAATATGATACAAAAAAAGACGACAATCAAAAGACGGTATGAACGACATTACCCCCCCCGCCATACATAGGGTAAAGCACATCCTAAGTATAGGCAACAATAGGGGTAATAGAACATAATGAAATGAGCAACACGGTGTCTACACCCCCATATACTTAGGATAAAGAACATCCTAAGTATAGAAAAATTCTAGATGAACCTAAGGGTGTAAGATAAATAGAATAAGAAAAAATCAAAAACACATATGTACAAGATGAAAAAGAATGAACAAATCAATGTACTGTACAATCTCAATAAAGCCGAAGAGCGGCCTTCTTGCACAACTTAGGAACGATGAAATGTACAAGATTTAGGTTGACATCAGGGTCATCCTCAGAGATATCCATATCTGAATCAGAGTATCCCTGATCTGTGTCGACCAGTGAGGAGCAACACAGATGGCCGAAAAGATGGACAGAACTGACCTTTGAGAGCTACATAATAGTCTCTGAATTACTATGATCATCAGCACTGAGATAAGAAGATGAAGAATCATTGTCTAACGTTGTATCCCCAACCCTGTGTGACTTTAGAGACATCGGTGTTGTGTCTAGAGTAGATGCGAAAAGAGGTCAAAATATGTTGTGATCTGATCAATCTCCTCATTAACATATCCATTATTTGGATCTGTGTGACAAGAGGGCTCAATTATTTCATGATTGGAAGGCTTGAACAAAGGATTTATAACTGAAACAAGTTATACCTTCAAAGTACGTGCCACCAGCAGATTTGACTCAATGATGTAGATAATACTGATCTCGTCAACACATCTCCAAACATGTGTACTTGGATCACCAAAATCTATGTTCTCCAAGTTTTTCTCCCTGGAGAGAAAATCTTGGGTCTCTGTAGAATCAGAAGGAATATGATCGTGTCATATCTCTGTTGTAATCCCACATATCTTTGTCTCTGATGTCCTAGAAGCATATTCATTTTGCTGGAATATTCTCTATTGGCACAGATCTCGGCATTGTGCTGTTGTGAGGGAATGTGACATTGTCTGTCCCATAATCAATAACGGCCTTGGATGTATGCAGAAAAGGCCGACCAAGAATAATAGCAGCATCATGTGATGGTATCGAGGAGTCAACGCATAAGACAACAAAATCCATAGTGAATTTTGTGCCTTGTAACATCATGACAACGTCACGAATTATACCCTTCAGCCTCTTGACTGATTGGTCTGAAAAGTGAAGAATAATTCTGGCTCGCTTAAGAGGCCCTAAACGAAGAGTCTCGAGAAGATGGAAGGGTAAAATGTTCACTGATGACCCGATGTCTAGCAAGGTGTGCTCGAACTCGTGATTTGAAATCTGACAGCTGACAAATGGTGCTTCCATTTCTTTCTTTTTCTTCTTCGGAGATGTATGCTAGATGGTGTAACAAGTGGCAATGGTCAACACTTGTTTCTCAGAACAATGATTACGCCTCTTCTTCCATTTCGATGTGGTATGCTACTTCAGCCATTTCTGAAGAAGAGGAATGTGGACCAATGCCCTCGAAAGAGTGAGCTTGATCTGAATTTGGTCCAACATATCTTTCATAAATTTTCAATCTTGGATCTTTTTACACTTTTTCTGATTTTTCTCCCTTTCCTAGATTTAGAGCATCTTGGAAGGGTATTTGTACTCCTCCGTGTTAGTCTGTACACTCGGAGGATAAAAAGGAGAAGAAAATCTTTTTCTAAAACGATGACTCGCTTTAGGAAGCGTAGAAACTTGAGATCCATCAGAAGAGTCTGGAGTCTTGTCTTTATTCCTTTTTCTGGATTTTCTCTTTTTCTCTTTTTTGTGATTTTTCGGCTTCACTGGGAAGAGAATCAGAATCTAAATGTGCATCTGCGCTATTACCGATTATATGTTCCTTCAACGACTCATGTGAATCAGGAATATCTGAAACTGATCTCTGCTTTGTGACAATGCTGGCAATAAAATCTCTGAATGTGTCCAACTATTCCCTTTGATATGCGGTATGCTCATGAATCAAATGAACGAAGTGATCGAATGTGGGACCATATGTATTGGGACTCTCGAAGTAATGTCCCACATCGATCTCAGATTGTTGAAGATGCTCAATATTATCAAATGAATCTGAGGTGAAAGGCTCCTGAGGCTGCTCATGGCATTGATCCTGATTTGGAAATTGAATCGGCTGATAAGTTGACTGAAACAGCATCAACTCTCGCTCGGTATCTTGAATACCTGAGGAATAGCTATCCAAGGTTCCTGAACTAGAAAGCATGGAACTGACTCATATTCCAGTTGAAAGCTCAATGGAATGTGTATCGGTCTCTGAAGATGAGAACTCTCTGTATCTGGTTCAACCTCCATCCTTAATTCTACATCAGTATCCACATCAATTGCCTGATGTGCAATCCCTATATCAGTGAGAGGTGTATCGCATCTAAGTGGTATGTAAGCTCCTTCATGTATCGTCTTGAAATCAGAAATCTCTCCGAAGAGATTCCAAAGTGAATCCTCGACAAGACTGTGGTGTGAACCGCCACACAAGGCATCTACTAATACTTGTTGTTCTGTGGTCGTCCCCAGATAGAATATCTGAACTAATTCAGCTCTGGAAATCCAGTGATCCGGAAATCTCCTAAGAAGAATATGAAATCAGAGCCACATATCCTGGAGTGGCTCATGCGGATCGTGTGAAAATTCTTTAATAACCGACCCCATTATGTTGGTACTGCTAATGGCGTAAATTTTTTTAAGAAAGGTTGTTCGAATAGTACCCCAGCTAGCTCTATCCTTTCGAAAATGTCAGAACCATCTCGCAGCTCCTTCCTTGACTGTCAAGTGAATATCTTCTTCCTAGTGTCCTCAAGTGTAATGCCTAAGTAGAATCGAGTGACGCAGATCTTGTCGAACTCATAAAGATGCTCGTATGACTCCCCATGCAGATTTCCATGGAACTTTGGCAGCAATGACACGAAGTCTGAATCAATCAGGAAGGTTGGTAATTTCGATGTAGAGGCTGACTCAACTCCCAAAGACAATGCATGCTGCTCCATCCGCACTCCTGTCTCAGCTACTCTTGAACCCGGATCTCTCATCTGATAAATATTCAGCTCATGGGTCTCGAACCTCAGCTCAGTTGCCACTAGTAAAACCGAAGGCTAACTCGATGGGGATGAATAGAAAGGGATAGAAGGAGATATAGAAGACAGGGAAACAAAAGGAGATGATTCTTTGAGGTCTGAGTCACACTCGGAGAAGGCTAGAGGACTCAACTCAAGTTCGAAATACGAGATGTCTCGTACCGACCTAAACGATCAGGTAGATGCGCCTGAAAGTGTTGCCGCCAGAGTCAGCCCAAGAGATCGTCTACCCATCATTGTGTTTAGACAGATGACTCCTATTCGATAGATAGATCTGAGATATGAAAAGTAAAGTACTCAAACCATAAGTCAAACATAAAGCAAACCCCGAGTTCACCAATGCAACCTTGATTATGACTGTAAGAGTTCAGTCGTTTATCTTGTCAAATTTTAGGGTTAATTGGCATACAAATCTTCTCACGGATTAGCAAGTTGATAGGTGCTCGAAACTTCCCCAAAAGACTGTCTCGAGTTCTTATAGAGAATCACCAATTCTCAGCCAGTATGGGAGCAAGTACAGACTGTTTCCGGCAACCCATGTTACTTGAGGACGGAGCCTTACGCAATGTCCTATAAACCTTCCACTCTGCTAAGTAAACTCAGACTACTTCCGGCTACCTGAGAGAACCCACTGAAGAGTAGAGTGATTAACTATATGAAATCGATAGTATTCTAAAAGAAATTTTGACTTTATCTCTAGCCTTGTGGGTCATCTGTCACTCACAAAATCTGGAGAGTGTACCTGCAATTCGTTTGCGGGGGTTGCTCGCCCAAAACAAGTGAAGTCCTTACGTTTTGTTTTAAAGTCGGATAAAATTAGCAGTCCCTATTTTATTTTTGATTATCACTTTTTTTGAATATTTTCAAACAAGCATCTAATGATATTTTTGTTTTTTAAGTTTGGTCCTAGGTTGCAAACATCTAGGTTAATCGACCTAAGCAAGCACCTAGCTACAAGTACACAGAGAAGGGAAAAATCGAGAAATCCTAATAAGTACATATCCTCAAAAAGCCGCAGAAAACCGTCAATAAAATCACGATGCGAAAAAAACCGTAGTGGGTGCTGCTTTTGCAGGAGTACAACCTTGAGAAAAACCGACCCCGAGAAGAAAGAAGGGAGAGGTACAAGTCGGGATACCCTGAAGGGGCCCCTTCCTACGATCAATGTTTAAGATTTTTATTACAAGAAAATTATAAGAAAAAACAGCTTTGCGGTTCTCAGCTATGCGGCTCGACAAGTACTGCACAAATCAGAATCAAAAGGCTGTGAGTTTAGGAAATAAAATGGCAAAAAGAGACCCTAAACCTAGGTCTACGGCTACCCTAGCATTGCCTCCCCGGCAACGGCGCCATGTCAAAAACTCGTAAATCCCTAGTCTAATTTCTTCTTCAGATTCCTGCAAAAGAAAAAGAGAAGAGTCCACGGTTGTTGTATCAATAAGGTGAGTTTTACCAGAAAAGATTAATTCTTAGTTGATCTTCTTTTTTATTTTATTTATACTCCTAAACTTAAGTGTGTAGCGATTAAGCACGGGATTGTCGAACTCAGGGAGGCAAACTAATTAAAACCAAGGAACTCCGATAGAAAAAGCTTAAGTTTTTGGGTTTCCTAATTTTTATTTTATTATAGGGATTTTTTCCAAATTTTTATTTGATTTTTAATTAATTTTATATTATTTTATGATTTTTAAGTATGTTATATTTTTTATTCTTTTAGAAAATATTTTTAATTTTTTATTTGATTTTTATTTCGCTATTTTGATGTTTTTACTTTATTTATTATTTTAATGAATTTTTTAGAGGTTTTTAATATTTTTATGAATTTTAATTTATTTTTTATGTGAGAAAATATATTTTTAATGAGAAAAAGAGAGTTTTATTTTCGAATTTTAAGAGTGAAAATAGTAGGAAAATATTTTTTATTTTATTTTTAATGGAAAGTATGCGAAATTATCTTTAAAATGATAGGTTGTGCATTTTAAGATGATTTTTATTGAATTAGTTACAAGTTTTGGAAGTTTTGTGTATTTTATATTTTTTATTAAATTTAATATTCTATTTGTATTTTGTTTTCGGTCTAATATGTAAAATATGGTGAAAGATGCTAAGGGTAATTTTTATAGGATTTTTTTAAAGGTGTTTTTATTTTTTATGTATTTTGATTGTTTACTATATTTTAATGGTGTTTTTATGATTTATTAAAAATAGTAAATCTTTTTAATTTTCAAAACTGATGTTATATTGTCTATAGTAAAATATAAGGTATTTATACGTATTTTATTGTATTTTTATATCTAGTATTTTATTTATTATGTATAGGATATATATAGGTAAGTATATACAGTTTCAGGGGGACAACTGTGATTAATGGGAAGTATTAGGGGCGTGTGTGAAATATAGCAGAAACTAAGGATGTACGCGTAAATCTCCCAGATTCCACGTAGTTTGTCACATGATTCTACCAGAAGGCAGGACTTGGATGCAATTTTGCTAGAGTAGGGGCTTCCTACGCAATTATCCTCGAAAGGCGCATGCACTTCACATGATCACCTCCTGGAAAAGACCAGATCGCAATATGTAATAGGTTCAGGGACACCAGCACAAATCACCCCAAAAATATCCAATCATCACGTGCAATGCACGTGATTCGCTAAACTGTGGGGCGACAGGGTTTCACTAGTGCCGACGCGTGGAGGAATATGGACTGGCGATCATATTTGATCGTATGGTCCATGTATGACTTGAGAAGAGAGGATGTTCTTGCCATTTTACGTATCGACGGTCGTCCTCGATTAGATCACCGACCGAAAAGAGTTCGGTGATCATCAAGGTTGCTCAAAGCGAGGCGGTGGTGTGTCTATTTGATTAGATGGTTCCAAGCGGCGATGGAAGAATCACGGGCGGCTTTCTCATCAGATGTGACGATGGTCGAAGGTTCATGTGATTCAGATGGCTTTGCATTCGGATGAAGCTTTGCGTGCAGATACTGCTATTGGTACAATGATGATCTGACGATTGATCGAGATTCTAAGACGCGTCCTCTATTTCTCCCTAATTTCACTGATGATTACATATCATGCTGGTATAATACCATACAAATTACATGAATAATCCCATTAATATCTGACACATACACTTCAATACTAGTTAATCTTGATATTATTTATTCTACAAATATAATGGGAAAACCACCTCTAAAATGCATAATCAATTTAAATGAACAAATTCTCTCCACTACATTAATTATATAATACCACATTCCAATCATTCAATTAATCATTGAAATACTTTATATATCCAAACAAAAATTGCATGGTCATTAAATAAAACATCACATTCAACCTCACACATTTATACATCCAATTTGGCTCTACACATATTTTATTGAATAGAAATGGAGAGGGGCTTGAAGGTAATATACCCTTTCTTTATTGGTTGCACATGGGGCACCACAATTCTATTTCATGCACATTGAGCCTCCCATGTAATGCAATGCACGAATACTCTCTTTATTCTTCTCTCTCTTGCCCATGCAACTTCCCTATGAATGAATATATTTATTTCTTTTGTCTTTATGTGCACGAGATGAAGATCCTTCAAAAGCCAAAGGAAGCATATAGCATCCATAAAAGGAGGAGTCCCCCAAAGCACCAAGGAGCTCGTGACCTCTCCCTCAACGCAACTCTCTCTTCCGGGCACAAGTTCTCTCGCCCCCGACTTTCCCTCCTCCTTCCTCTGCACGTACGGTTATCCCCTTCAGCAGGCACCACCTTGCGCGACCACCAGCCTGCGCGCACCTCCTCCGTGCAGTCCGGCTCCATCTCCGCATACTCCAGCCTGTGTAGACCTCCTTCACATTCGTCTCCACGCCTCCATCTTCACGTCGTCGCTATCTAGTGACTCCACCGTCGTCTCTGAAAGCTCCAATAGAGAAGACTTTTCCCCGTCTTTATTTACTTCTAGCATTTTTTTCCTTAAGTTATTTTATGTAAGTTGAATTTGGAAGAAAACAACTCTCCTGTTATAAGATCACCTTGCATTTTTATTACAATAATATTTTGTTTAAGTTGAACTTGGAAGTGCATTGCAAGTTTATATTCTATTATGCTCTCTGAAAAATTACAAGTGACTCTCATTTTTCCATTATAAATTGCGATTCATCCCCTACTTCCTTAGTTTCACCCATACCCGCATTTGCTTACTCTAAGTTTAGGAAGTATTTTCACCGTAGATCGCATTCTCTTCAAGATTTTATAATTTTTTCTCTTATCGCCATGGTGTAAGATTTGAATCAAGTTAGAAAAGGAACAAAAAATTGTGAGTTTGCTTAGTCCCTGCGGATACGAACCTCTACTTGCACTATACATCTTGTGTGTTTTTATTATGCTTGTGGTTGTAATATTATTTTTTTGACCTTGATTATTTGTGGTAAGACAATGACTTGATAAAATCATCTTTTTAAACCACGAAAAATCTTGTCAATATTTTGGCGCCATTGCTGGGGACTTAGGCAACATTTGCAATTTTTCTTTCTTCGTTCTTATCATATTGTTCATCTTCTAATCCTTGTAATTTTTATTTTCAGGTACTTGGATACCGAAAAGAAAAAGAAAAAAATGAAGGTGATGATTCTTGCATTTTTATAGCGAACTTGTAATTTTCCTAGTCAATTTTTGTAATTTCTTCCCCCTCCTTCTCGGAAAAGCTCGTCATCAATAGGACAAAATATTACATATTAGCGCTAGAAGTGCAGGCACTGTGAGCTACTCTTTCTCTTAAGCATTTTAGGTTTTTAAATTTTTGCATTTATTTGTGCTCTGAATTAAACAAAAAAAACTTAAAAAGAGTTCTCGATTACATTATCTTTGTGGTCTTCTCCCTCTAATAATCTAATACAAAGACCACCAAAATTGTGCTTGATCACATTAAAAAGATAAGCTCGAAAGATCATTGCAGTGATCCAAACGAAAGAGGACAAAATTTTGAATGCTTGTCTGATGCACATGATGAATGACACAAAACTCACAAGCACATAGAACCCAAGGATAGAGACAAAAATCTCTGGTGCTACGTGGGATTGCTGAGAGAAATCGTAACTCCTCGACGCGTTGGGCACAGGTTCTTGTGGGAAGAACAGATCATTGATCTGAGTACCGCACCCTGGATCCTACAGCCATATTAGGACATCGATTTCTCACAATCTTCCACACCAGACCCTTCATTAAGGACTCTTTTTCTCTGATAACATTTGTTGAGTCGCTAAATTAAAATCAAAAAGATAACCGCTTTCACAGTAATTTTTGTGTGAGTTGGTAAATCAACAACTTGTTCGGTGTTTGTGTTGTGTACGCTAGGTCGTAGGTCTCTGAGAAATCCATTGCAACAACCCTTAGATTATGATCCGATCTATATACCAAAATCTCACCCATCTTGTTCGAGTGAAAAATCTGAGAACACACCCGATATAGCTGATATGGGAGAAGAAAACCGCCCGAATCCCATGGACCTCATCCTCCAACAATTATAACTTCTGAGAGAGGAAAATGCCACCATTCGCCAAGTCATAGCTCCTCTGAGTAGGGGACCAACCCCATAAGTACACATTACAATCTGGCCCATGAAGATCCAATTCATTGAGTCCAGATCCCACCTGAGGTAGAAGACTTTGAAATCAAACCTACATCCATCCCTCTGATCCCAAAATTTTACGGAATCAAAAGTGAAGACCCTTTTCTTCATATCTAAGGCTTTCGAACAACGTCTGACACAATGAGTATCCCCGAGATAGAAAAAGAGTGTATCTACATGAAGGCCTTCACATTCTCTCTAAAAGAATGAGCTCAACAGTGGTTGAGGAATTATGGGACCTCTATCACTTCATTGGATACCTTGAGAGAAGCCTTTATAAAAAATTCTTCCCTGTAGGAAAAATCAATGCCTGAGACAAGCCATATCTTCCTCCAAACAGAAGACCAACTAAGCCATTCACGAGGCTTGGGAATGCTACAAAGAGCTACTTAGGAAATGCTCTCATCATGCAATCCCAAAGTGGAAATTAGTTCAACTATTCTATGAGGACATAGACACATCTATCAAGAGAGTCATAGATGGATCATGTGATTGTAACTATATTAGTCATGACAAACACTTTCTATGAACATTATTTGAGAACATGGCTGGCAACTCAGAGAACAGCTCCTCCATTGAGCAATATAGCGGCCATGTGAAACCAGTTCACAGAGTCAACAAAGACAAAACCATCAATAAGCGATCAAGGAAAACAATGATAAATGGAAAACTCATTCCATGCAAATGGACCTTATGACCCAAACCATAGGAAAATTGGCTATGAACAATGTCTCGAACAACGTATGTGGTATCATTTATAACCCCAATTTAAGAAGAGATTGATGATGAAGAAGAACCAATAGAGACAGCCATGCTTCCTCCTTCTTCCCCAACCATCCATCCCCTTTCCTAGCGCTCTTCACTGAAGAAGGACTCGATCATCCACCATCGATCCAGAGCTAGAAAAAATGTTCTCAGACATTGTCATCAAAATCCTACTCCTGAAAGCCCTCGAACAAGTCTCAGCCTTCTCCCGCTTCTTAAAAGAAAAATGCACACCAAAGCGAAAATCAAAGGAAAAGGATAAGAAGAATCAAGAAGAGGCTGAAAAGTCTGTGCTTCCACGAGCCACATCAAATGTCATTTCCCAATTCCTGCCCACCAAGAAGAAAGATCCAGGGACACCCTTGGTTAAATGCACAATCGGTGACTTGATTTTCGAGCGCACTCTATTGGATAATGGCACCTCGATTAATCTCCTTCCTATTGCTATCCTAGAGCACTTTGACTTAGGAAAACTAAAACCTATCTCGATGATTTTACAAATGGATGATCGTTCGGTGAAGAGACCAATAGGACTTCTTGAGGATGTCATAGTCACCATTCAAGGACATCAATTTCCTGTGGACTTTGTTGTGATGGATATGGATCGCAAAATCACACTGAGTGAAACACGCATCATTCTGGGAAGACCCTTCTTAGCTACTGCCAAAGCACATTTTGATTATGAGGAGGGCAAACTAGAATTAAAAATCAATAGCAAGATCATCCTTGTTGATCTTATAATATCCACTTCTGTTGACTCCGAGACTGAAGACTGTGGTTGGATAGAGAGTTGTGTTATCCTTAACATACAAGATGACTTTGCTCCTATCCATCTCTCAAAAGATCCTTTAGAGATTAGTCTAAACACCTCTAGATCCACTTATAAGGATACCTCTCATGAAATTGCCACATACAATCTGAATCTCGCACTCGAAGCTCCACCATGCCCTCTCACCGGACAAGAAATTGATGAGCTTGATAATGCCTGGGACGCACTAAACTCTGAACTTGCATTGACCTCAGCCATGATCATGCCCATGATGGAGCCACCTTTTGAGACCATTTCTTTAATAGATTCATCAAAAGAACTATACCTCTGATTCCCCCGACATCCATTGTTGAATTGAAACCCCTACCCCAAGATCTGAAGTATGCTTTCCTTGATGATGCACACACTCTACCAGTAATCATCAATGCCAACCTTGATCACACTCAGGAA
The DNA here is from genome assembly GCA_037367405.1 of Ottelia alismoides. Classification (NCBI taxonomy): domain Eukaryota; kingdom Viridiplantae; phylum Streptophyta; class Magnoliopsida; order Alismatales; family Hydrocharitaceae; genus Ottelia; species Ottelia alismoides. The sequence goes on from JAZKJV010008883.1 coordinate 732,877, forward strand.
AGCCAACTCATGGAGGTTTTGAAAAGAAATTCCCAGGCTATTGGATGGAAGATAACTGATTTGAAAGGAATAAGCCTGACATTCTGTACACACCACATATATATATGGAAAGTGATAGTAAACCCTCTCAAGAAATGCAAAGACGGTTAAATCTCAATCTACGAGAGGTTGTGAAGAATGAAATCTACAAGTGGTCAAGTGCGAGCATCATTTATCCTATTGTTGATAGTCCTTGGATCAGTCCTCTCCAGGTTATACCCAAGAAAGCCGGATTGACAATTGTCAAAAATGAAAAAGGAGAGGACATACCCACCCGAGTAGCCACATCTTGGAGAGTCTGTGTCGATTATAGGAAATTCAACAAGGCTACCCGAAAAGATCATTTCCCGTTGCCATTCATTGACCAAATCATCGAGAAGCTAGTCGAAAAAGAATTCTTCTGCTTTTTGGATGGATATTCCGGTTATAACCAAGTGGCCATAGCACCAGAAGATCAAGACAAAACCACTTTCACTTGTCCCTTTCGGACTTATGCCTTTCGCCACATGCCTTTTGGATTATGTAATGCCCTAGCAACCTTTCAAAGGTGCATGACGGGAATTTTCACCGATATGATCGGCAATTTCATGGAAGTATTTATGGATGATTTCTCTATTTTTGGGAACCCTTTTGAGGAAACACTCGAATTTTTGGATAGAGTCCTACAAAAATGCATTGAAGTAAACCTGATATTATCTTGGAAGAAATCACACTTCATAGTGAAGCAAGGGATTGTACTGGGACATATTGTGTCAAAGAAGGGGATGGAAGTGGATCCATCGAAAATTGAGACCGTCACCCACTTAGGCCCATCCATGAATATAAAAGGAGTTCGATCCTTCCTAGGCCATGTCGATTTTTACCACCAATTTATCAAGGATTTCTCGAAAATTTCTCGCCCTCTCACCAAACTACTTGAAAAGGACCAAGATTTCACATTCACCGAGGAAGCATTCGAGTCCTTCAATACACTAAGGAAAATCATCACTGAAGCACCCATACTACAGCCCCTTGATTGGAACTGTGAATTTGAAATCATGTGTGATGCTTGTGATTATACTGTTGGGGCAGTATTGGGTCAAAGGAAAGATGGAAAACCTTTAAGCCTTCTACTATGCTAGCAAAATCTTGGATGATGCTCAAAAGAACTACACTGTGACCGAGAAAGAACTGCTGGCTGTGGTATTTTCACTAGAGAAATTTCGATCTTACATCCTAGGGTCCCATATCATAATCTACACAGACCACTCTGCTCGAATACCTCTTCACAAAGAAAGATGCCAAGCTTAGACTGATTAGGTGGGTGTTGTTGCTATAAGAATTTGACCTAGAAATCCGTGACAAAGCAGGAGCAAAGAATGTTGTAGCTGATCACTTATCGTGGCTCCCCTCATCATCTTCAACAACCGATAACGTGGTCCCAATTTCTGAAAGTTTTCCTGATGAGAATATAATTTCTGTCTCTCAACTCCCTTTGTATGCGGACATCGTCAATTACCTTGCCACTTCCACATTTCCCGATGACTGGCCGAAACATAAGAGAGACAAAACCAAGGTCCAAGCCCGATATTATCATTGGGAAGAACATCTTCTCTTCAAAGAGGGCACTGATTTAATTTGGAGACGTTGTATCCCTGAATCTGAAGTCTCTAGTGTCCTATCTCATTGCCACACTTCTGGGTGTGGAGAACACCATTCAGGGAAGCATACAGCCGCTAAGGTCTTACAATGTGGTTTCTACTGGCCTACACTCTTTAAAGATGCCCATCATTTTGCTCAATCTTGTCCTGCATGTCAGACCAATTGAACAATGACCCGCTGCAACATGATGCCCCTCCAACACGTACATATAGTCGAAATCTTTGATACTTGGGGAATAGACTTCATGAGACCTTTCATCACATCACAAGGCTATCAACACATCCTACTCGCCGTTGACTACGTGTCCTATTGGGTTGAAGCCATTCCCACTCACGCTACTGATAGCGCCACTGTTGTCAAATTCCTGACCAACCTTTTCTCTCAATTTGGATTATAAAAGGTAATCATTAGTGATGGTGGAACCCACTTTCTGAATGCTTTACTTAAGAAGAATGGATTCGAACACCATGTCTCAATCGCCTATCATTCACAGACAAATGGAATGGCTGAGATATCAAACCGAGAAATCAAGACCATACTCCAGAAAATTCCGCTCTGATCGTAAAGATTGGTCTCAATACATACCTTCTGCTCTCTAGGCCTACCGTACAACCTTCCGCACACCCTTAGGAATGAGCCCATACCGATTGGTCTTTGGAAAGACATGCCATTTACCCGTTGCAATTCACCACAAATCACTCTGGGCGATCAAGCAATGCCATTTGGACTATGAAGAGGCTGGAAAAAGAAGATTATTGGATTTGTCTAAATTAGAGGAATTAAGATCACAAGCCTATGACAACAACTTGTTGTACAAAGAAAAAATCAAAATATGGCATGATGCGAACATTTCTAGGAAAATATTTCAATAAAATCAAAAAGTATGGCTTTTCGATGCACAATTGAAACTATGCCCAGGAAAGCTGAGATCGAAGTGGAAAGGACCATACACTGTAACCCAAGTCTTTGATAACGGTTCAATAGAAATCTTTGACCCACACACCAAAGACACTTTTAGAGTCAATGGTCAAAGACTAAAACCTATTGTCGAACCATCTGGTCCCATGCTTGTCTGCACAACATACCTTCTGCAGGAAAAGTAAGCCACAACATCGTTGAGCTGAGACGTTAAATCATGCATTCTCGTGAGTCTCTCCTCACAGGTATCGTTTATCTTTACTCTTTTATTTTCCACATATTTTTACTGCATTGCATTAGATAAGTATGGGGGTAAAATTTTTTTCCAAAAAAAATCACAAAACAAAAACACAAAAATATCTTGCCCACCCAATCTGATGGTCCTTTTTTCATCATGAGGGCATGATTTCTGATAAGCATGTGGGGGTGTCTGCATGTTTTCAAAATATTTTTCCAAAAAAAGGAAAAAGAAAAGAAAACCACAAATAATATGGCCTTCTCAATTTTGTTGAGAAAACAGATCTTCACTGCATAGATTATAAACTGAGGCTGAGTTGACCCTAATCCACTTAACTTCATCAGAATTTCACTAGGCATGAGTTTTTAAGCTTTTTTCATGTCCATATGGACTTTATTCTCTCAGTTCCACTGACTCTACTGATGAATGAATTTCTGTATCTAACTAGATCACCTGAGCAACTAGTAGCACTCTTAAACTCTTCATTGGATATTAAGCAAGTGCACATTCCACTTAGCTTGATTGAGTTTATTTTACGAGATACAATTACAATCTAGTTGAGGTGAGGAGTTGTCCTCTTTGTTGTGCCAATGCATGAACCTTGTCTATAGTTAGTGAAGGAACTTGACTCAGGAGCAACATGATCTCTCTAGTCTAAGTGTATCAGCAAATAAGCCAATATCATGCCTTCAAAGTCAATATTAAACCGATACTACCTTTGATGCCAAACCCAAAGCAAAAACACCACAAAAAGGCATATTACAATACAAAAGAATGCCAAAAACTACCAATCATGCAAAGATGTGCGAAGCAAAAGCCATGAAAGAAGACCACCAAATAACCCTTCTCCACCAACAAGCCATGGTAGCATCCCAATGATGCTACCTAATTTCTTAAAAGAGGCCCAAAGAGGCCCAGGATTATGCTCTGCAAAAGGAAAGAAATGAGAGCAATGGACCAAAGCGGTCTACGGAAAACCCCAAAAATTAAATCTCATTCTCCAATGAATTATGACATATTTTTATGCTGACATACTTGGGTGAAAAGAGAATATGCATGAATTCAGGTGAGGGCTAAGACTATATGTGTAGGGAATCATTCGGTACCTTGATAGATTATGTTATTAGCTCGTTCTCTTGACTCACAAAAGCTAAAACATCACGAACACCGTTTATATCCACTCAAGATCAAAGAGAATACCAGTTGATTAGAATGATCCGACTTGATCGACTTTCTGAAACCATTTCGATTTTGTCGAAACTGAGAGGCTATTGAAACTAAAAACTCAAGTCAAGTCGATAATTCGAACAAATCTTTAATCAATAGGTCGACTCAATGAAGTTTGTATATATGTGTGATTGTGATCTGAAAACTCAAGACTTTGTGGGTGTGTCTGTTGCAAACCCTCATCCAGTCCCTCTTGATTTTTTCCCTCGTTCCTCATTATTATTTATCTTATTCTTGCTCGAGACTAGAAACATTTAAGCATGGGGGTGTGATGATTATATATTATGTTGATATAATACCATACAAATTACATGAAGAGTCCCATTAATATCTGACACATACACCTCAATACCACTTAATCCAGATATTATTTATTCTACAAATACAATGGGAAAACCACCTCTAAAATGCACAATTAATTCAAATGAACAAATTCTCTCCTCTACATTAATTATATAATACAACATTCCAATCATTCAATTAATCGTTGAAATACTTTATGTATCCAAACAAAAAAAGCATGGTCATTAAATAAAATATCACATTCAACCACACATATTTATACATTTAATTTGTCTCTACACAGATTTTGTTGAAAAGAAATGGAGAGGGGCTTGAAGGCAATATACCCTTTCTTTATTAGTTGCACATGGGGCACCACAATTCTCTTTCATGCACATTGAGCCTCCCACGTAATGCAATGCATGAATACTCTCTTTATTCTTCTCTCTCTTGCCCATGCAACTTCCCTATGCATGAATGTATATATTTCTTTTGTCTTTATGTACATGAGATGAAGACCTTCAAAATTTAAAGGATGCATATAGCATCCATAAAAAGAGAAGTCCCCCAAGGCACCAAGGGGCTCGTGACCTCTCCCTCAACGGAACTCTCTCCTTCAGGCACAAGTTCTCTCGCCCCTGACTTTCCCTCCTTCTTCCTCTGCACGTACGGCTATCCCCTTCAGCATGCACCACCTTACGCGGCCACCAGCCTGCAGACACCTCCTCCGTGCAGTACAGCTCCATCTCCGCATACTCCAGCCTGTGCGGACCTCCTCCACGCTCATCTTCACGCATCCATCTTCACGCCGCCACTATCTCGTGACTCCACCGTCATCTCCGAAAGCTCCAATAGAGAAGACTTCCTCCCCATCTTTATTTACTTCTAGCATTTTCTTCCTTAAGTTATTTTATGTAAGTTGAATTTGGAAGAAAACAACTCTCCTGTTATAAGATCACCTTGTATTTTTATTACATTAGTATTTTGTTTAAGTTGAACTTGGAAGCATTCGTATGTTGTAATCTATTCTCAAAGTTCTCTATAATATATGCATTGTAAATTTATATTCTTTTATGCTCTCTGAAAATTTATAAGTGACTCTCATTTTTCCATATTAGATTGTGATTCATCCCCTACTTCCTTACTTATTTTCACCCATACTTGCATTTGCTTACTCTAAGTTTAGGAAGTATTTTCACCGTAGATTGCATTCTTTTCAAGATTTTATAATTTTTTTCTCTCATCGCCATGGAGTGAGATTTGAATCAAGTTAGAAAAGGAACAAAAAATTACGAGTTTGCTTAGTCCCGGCGGATACGAACCTCTACTTGCACTATACATCTTGTGTGTTTTATTATGCTTGTGGTTGTAATATTATTTGTTTGACTTTGATTATTCGTGATAAGACAACAACTTGATAAAATCATCTTTTTAAACTATGAAAAATCTTGTCAACATTTGCCTGGAGCTGTAGGGTATCTTTGAGTACTGCGGCGGTCTGATCTGATTGATGCTTCGCGGATGGAGACGAAGGTGATGGTCATGGTGTGTGTGTGTGTCTATCGAAGGACTTCACTTCCAGAAGTTGTGCATAATTAGTTCCATAGACGAAGGCGATGTGCATACGTATCATTTGAACGGGAGGTTGGTGTTCATCAGAGACCTGCAAGTGGTTGAAATTGGCTCGAGGATTCATCTCTCGACTAGACGTTAGATCTAAGGGGTAACGGGTGGACTTCCCAGGCGATGGTGATAGATTGGGAATGAACTCGGATCTGAAGTTAGATCTAAGGTGGACAGGTTGCAGGAATTAGATGGAGAAGTGGATTGATTGGAATGAGGTGAAATAGAGAAGTTGGATTGAAAGTTTTTAGTATTGATTCAGATAAAAGTTGATGAAGAAGATAGAAATGGAGAAGGAAAATCCGAGACGAATAGAGGGATCGAGAAGAGAGCATATGAGAGATTGAGAAGAGAAGGGAGGAAGTTGAGAAGGAGGAGTATGGATACTAACTTGGACGATAAACCAACAGAGGATGAACGCCTATAAATCGGAGCTGGAGCTCCGAGGTCATCGCCTGCAAAGCGCAGCAGATGCGGAGGCTGAGGTGGAGAACTGGAGCTGCTAACCACGATGAATCACGCCGGAACTCTCCCTTGAACTCTCAAGGATAGAAGAACGAGAGTTGTCACTCCCTCGAAACCTCCCTTTTATGGAGCTGGAAGTTGGTTGAAGCTCAAAATTGCGGATTAGGAGCTTGAAGAGGGTTGACAAGGTATTTATAAAAGAGGAGGATCGGGTCACCGGGAGGCGGTGAGGAGAATGCCGAACGGTTGGAGGCCGGTCGTTGGGCGGTTGGCGAACGTCGAGAAGAGGAAGATGGGTGTGGATGTGCGGCGTGCACATGGGCCGAATTCCATCGGGGAAGAAGGTTGGTAAAGTAAGAGAGAGAGAATTAAAAAAATTAAAAAAATAAAATTAAATAACATTAATTACATATTGATATAATTAATTATGAATTGGATTAATAATTAGATAATTTGATATTTAATTTAAAATAATTAATCTCAATTACTTAATTAGTAATTAGAATAATTAACTAATTAAATGTCTTAATGTATAATTAACATATAATTAATAATTAAATACTAAATAATTAAATAATTTTTATTTTAATTTAAGTAAATATTAGAGGATTAATGAAGTATATAATAAATAACATCTATTAAATAATACTATATTACAATACATTGTACAACATATACCAATATGGACCTGAAAATCTCATTTTTCATATTAACTCCAAATTTCACGAAATCAATGTCATTTTATAGATAATTATATAATACGAATTTTAAAATTGAGTTTGCCCAATTCAAAGTTCATACAGCCGAGTTATGAGGTCCGAAAAATTTAGGTAGCAGCTTCGAGGCTTCAGGTTTTATTGGTATTTTGACTTAGTTATATTTTTATATTTTTATATACAATTTAATAAGATTTTTAGAAAATAAATTAAGTTAATCATATTTACGGTTATTTAAATAAAAATTCGAGAAATTTCTACATACAATACAATTAAACAACGGGTCCAAAACGTCAAAACTCACTGGTTTTATTCTAATATTTTTTGATATTTTTAATAAAATAGTACTAAATATAAAACAGATTTTAAAAGTGAGCTTGGTCTGTTTGGAGTTTTCTATAAATAGTTATGAACCTTGGAATTCGGCTGTTACGGTTTATTACGGTTAATTATTTTTGTGATGAAATATTTTCCTGATATTTTTATAAAATAATATATATTTTTATGAACAACTTTTATAAAAGAAATGATTTAATTTAAGATGATATAAGTTATGAATGAAATAGATGAAATATTTACGATATGTAAAATGGGTAGATTATATTTTTTATCTTTGTTTTCTGGGTATTCTTATTAGTTAGGATCCTTGTCTCCCCCTACTTATTTATTTTGTCGACCAAGTCAATATTTACTTGGTCTCAGGGTTAGGATCAGTCTATATATATTTTATATCTACAGCCTTCTTTTCTTTTATTTTTCATTTTATTTTTATTCTTTTATTTTGGATAAAATAAGTGTAAAATATATAATATTAACAATTGTGGTTAAAATGTTAATTAAATGAAATTAGTGAATATTTACATGTATTTTACCAAGGATTTTAGCCAAAATGAAAGAATAAAGGCGATGAAGCATGGATGCATCGCTCTACCACTCCTAAGAGATATTAAATCAACATCCTCCACATACTCTGGTGGCATCTGTGACTGATAAGTAGAACCTATCATCTGTGTGTACATGATGGAATCATCACGTACTAAATCCAAAATCTATTGCTTGAACTCATTCATATCTTGCCTATATATTATATTGATTGTTAATCATACCTACAAGATCATCTAATGTTGGGTTCTCATAGAAATATCCTAGAGAATCGAATGAGTCAACCAAATACTGTTGAGGTGGCTGCTGCAAGAGATAATCTGATGTCCACTAAGTAAAAGTCTAAATCTGATGAGGTTTGGTCTCATGAACAAGAGGGTATGACACAAACTCATTCTGAAATTAATGTATCTGATGTACTAAAGACAAGGTATCATATGAAAATAAAGCTTTATCTGCTCATGGAATCAACTCGTGACCCTGAAGATGGAATAGATGTCATATGTACATTCTAATTCTTCATGTCAATAATGTTCCTCACAAGCTCTTCGATCTAGTCGAGATTGTGTAACTGGTGGAATCTTGTCTCAATAAGCTCCAGGTGATCTAATCTGACTAAGAATCCTCTTCTCATCTGACGAAGACCAAGAAAGTAGGAATCGAAGGACCCTCCTGATGAATCTCCATTTCATCACCTTTATTCTATCATTTTGGCCTTAAAACCCTAGCTATTGCATGTAAATAGCATTAATTTGCCCATAATAGCATCCATTAGTTATTGTATTCATTGTACATAAAATAAGTTTTTAATGCCAAATATATAGAATAAGGAGAAGAAAATAAAAAGGGATAAAATATTGAAAATATTTTATGAACCTAAACCCCGAGACCAAGGCAAGAATTGACTTGGTCGACAAGGAATAAAGTAGGGGGGATAAGGGCCAAAAATAGAATAAATACCTCATTTTATTTAATCATTAATTTTACGGTTTTGACACCTATTTTATTCTTTTTTTTAACTATCAAATAAAGAAACTTTGTACATAAAAGTTGTAGACAATAATGTAAATAAAAATACAAAATTGAGTTTGTGCAAAAATAATGTATAATGTTCATTTTATACCCAGAATAAAAAACCAAAAACCAAACTTCGCAGACCCATATCTTTCAAATAAAAACTCAAAACATAGCAAAATTACTCTAATTGTATATAACTTTTCAAGAGCTTTTAGTGATGGTGGTGGTTTTATATTTTTTGGAGTTACCGTATAGAAGTTAGGTTTTGGGCCCCTATTGTACATTCTACCGATTAAAATATTCAATTTATTCATTATTCATTATTTTTAAAAATTCATATTTTTATAATTTTGTAAATAGTATTTATAACATATGCGCATATTAAAATTAGAATAAAATCAAAAGGAGAAAACAAAATAAAATAAGTCTATAGAATTACATAGACAAAATAACTGTGATATTATATGGACATAAATAAAATAAAATATATTCTTTCAATTCTTTATTCTTTTATATATTGTAAATATTATACATATTCTATTAAAAATATAAAACTAAAATAAAACTCATTAAGATACATTAAACTAAAATAGTATACATAAAACACAGGTAAAACACTTATCAATATACATATATAATACACATACTTATTTATTAAAATGTACAAATAACATCATAAAATCAAATAAAAATATATCTATACTCACAAAAATAAGTTATAAATAAATAAAATATTAGAATAAAATGATAAAATAAAATATACAAAATAAAAATAAAAATTTACAAAGTACAGGTGAATATACCTATAAATAAGCGATTAAAAATAAAATTTTAATAAAATACATCAAAAAATAAATAAAAAACATAATAACAAACTACATTAAATAATAAACATTTTTATTTTTTATACAAAAATTAATAAAATCATTTACAATTTTAAATTAATTATTTTTAAGTAAAATTGTTGTTTTGTCTTTTAGCGACCTGAGTTGGACCAATCACGGGTCGTGGATCGTTGACCACTGGTCAACTGTCCCATCTGCTACCTGGAGCGTCAGAACTGTCTCTTCCTCGTGATTTCTTCCTCTTTTCCCGCACACTCTATCGATCAATCAGCCTCGATTTCTTCATGATATTTCATCATTGATATCACGTGATTCTCACCGAGATCCAGGAGCCTTTGTACAATTCATCGATTCGTTAATATCAGCCGGTCAATAAGGGTGCATATACATGTCAATAAATAAAACCTCCCTCCTCCATTAGCAAATTTGGGCATCCCCTTAAACCTAAGTCCCCACCTTTGATCTATCATCATTCTATGTGACATATGGAGCTCCCCTGGAGGATTTGCACGGGTTAATGGACCAAGGAGGTGCACCCAAAGTCATCTCCAACGACCTCTGCTCCCTGGCATCACAACCATGTTTGAGCTACGCCATTTATCTTATTTAGCTTAGGATTAATGGTAGGATCATTTTATGCATTTTAGTTTGTAATTTTGTAGTTGATTAGTTAGGTTAGCTTGATTCGAAGTTCGTCGGAGCTCTTCTCCCACGAACATTTCACTATCCAAACCACCAGTTCCGACCCACTCCTCACCTCACCTTCGTTCCCTTTCGCTTTCTCCACCTCCCAACCACCATAGACCAACTGGAATCCCCTCGATTCTGCGAATTGAAGCTTCTCCACCACCCATTGCCGGAGCTTCATCGTCCACCTCATTTCTCAAGCAAAGCAGCTTCATGTTTGGTCGAGGTTGAAGCCCTCGAGCCACCTATTCTTTCTGTGCAGCATATGCGCTTGAAGGAGCTCTTCTGGGCTCATATTGACCTGACACAAGGTTCCTGGAGGTGCCTTTTTTTCCCGAGCTCGCCTGACCTCTTCGGACCTCCAGGCGCCTAGTTGAGTATATCAGCGGTTGCAGAACGACTCCCCGAACGGGTCGACACCATAGCCATCACCAAAAGCCATTGGAGGAGGGAGAGAATTGAAGACGAAGCTCGGAGAAGAAGCCCTTCTTCCCTGTTCTTCGTGGACAACAGCAGCTGTCGGATGGAGCTCCCCTCCAGTATCAATCCTGGCCATTCAACCATGTTGCGCCTCCAGCCGTTCGATGAAGGCCAAGTTCTTATCCTCACCGTAGATCGGCAAAGGGGTATCCAGCTTCTAGGTCTCGCCACGTATCCAAGTGAAGGATGGAGCGACATCCGATCCAGCCTATTAAGGTGTAAATTGCATATATACCCTTGTCCTTTTTTGTATTTAATTATTAGTTGTGTAAATAAAATATTACGTGTAAATAAAATAGGGCATTTTGCATGTAGGCCCTTGTAATTTTTTATATTTACGTTTTGGTCCTTACCAGCATCGCGTGTAGTCCTAATGTGATGCTGAAAATTTTGCTTAGAACCCTTTGGTATTTTTGAATATTGTAAAATAGTTCCATAACTTTAAATAAATATTTTATTCTATTGGAAAAATTGCAATGTGTCCCCTGAACTTTTATTTATTTGCAGTTATGCCCGTGTTAGGTCATTTATTTTTGTGACTTTTATTTAATTATTAAAATTAGCTACCTAGCTCCTGAAAATCCCACAAAAATAGGATTAGACGCTTCATGCCTTGTAGATTCACGTCACGTATCCACTTTGCATTTTTTGCATTTAATCTATTTATGAAAATTGAAAAGGAGCTTAAATAAACCTTGTCTAATTTATAAAATATCAAAAAATATAAAAACTTTTTGAAAAATTCCAAAAAAATTATATATGGTATGTTTTGATATTTATTGAGTCTAGAAAACAAAAACCCTTAAAAAGAGTAAAAGAAAACTAAAAAAATCAAAAAGCTCCAAAATCCAACAAAATATAAAAATTCTACAAAAATATCAAAAATATGTTTTTATTTTTATAATATTTATATATTATTATTTATGTATTAAAATTAATTTCGGTAAATTTGGGACTTAATTATTATTTTTAAAAACCCAAATTAGTTTCGGATTATGTATTAATCCCATTATTGGGATATTTTTTACTTTAAAAATATATAAAAATTAGTAAAAAATTTTGGAAAATATAAAAACATTAGAAAAATACTAAAAACCCAAAAACATTTTATTTTATGAATTTTATATATATTTAATAATACTATAAATATATTTCTATTCATTATCTAAATAAAGCCTTATATAGGCTATATTTTTTATTTTGTAAAAGAAAAGATAAAATATAAAAAGAAAATATAAAATCGGAAAATTAAAATCAAATATAAAAATATAAAATAAAAAATAAAATAAAGTAACTGAAAATTAAAAAACCCACAAAAACAATAACATGGACAAGAAAAGGATTGAATAATTTTGTGCATTCATTTTTGCCACCAATGGTTTGCTCCCAGTGTTCGACACTCTACGTATGCTTAAACGCTATACACATTTGCTTATAGAGTTATAATAAATTTTAACTCCACATTTTTGAGATTTAATTGCTTTATTCATATTGTGGGTTAATTGCTGAATAACCGAGGATTTTTGAGTAGTCACTTCAGCGATTGGATATTTATCTAGACCCTTGTAAATTCTCAGTTATCAGATGGCGCCGTTGTCGAGGAGCAACGTCGTTTGGGGATATATTGATTTATTTGATTCTTCGATCGTGTCCATAGTTATTTATTTATTTGCATTGTTTATTGATAATTATTGTGACTTTTCTAACCATCTCCTTTGTTTGACTTTGATGCGAGGGACCGTTGCGCGACGGAGGATTTCCTAGGAGAACTTACGCACCCGAGCAAGGCGAAGCCAGCTTTCAGACCTAGCCAGCAGGAGAGAGCACCAAAGTAAAATTGAGGAGGATTTTGCAGAGTAGTCTAACATTTTTGCATTATTTATTATTATGTATATTCATGAGAGAGAGAGATAGACACTTGGCATGTAATAATTGGACTTACTACCGACACTCCGACTTCCCGAGGTCCAGTGTCCGATGGATTGTTCCCTCGGGGGCCTCGATGACATTTTTTGTTTTTTTATTTTTATTTTTATTACTTTGTGTGATTGAGCCCAATTTTAAGATTGCTTGGCGTAGACTAAGGTCCAAGCACCTAATATGTGCATGTACCTATAGATTCGATTTGGACTTAGTCAATTTTGAAATAATGTTCTTCACGCTAATAGCATCATGTATCTAGGGCGATTTCCTCGTATTGCATTTCATATAGCATAGGTTTCAATTCTGTTCTACATCACGTATAGAAAGAGCTGGGAAGCACTGTAAGTCCTCTTACTTTGCATGCATCATCGATTTCCAACTTGCATGGCTTTTCCGATCCTCTCCCTCTGATTTTGACCACTTAGGATGCTTGATGGAAATTGGAACCCTGTTAGGCATGTGCATTAAAAAATAACAAAAAAAGGTGATAACCAGAATAAAATCAGGACTGTTAAATATACTTGATCTCTAAAATAAAATGTAATGGATTCCTTGTCTTGGGGAGAGCAACCCCCTCAGTATTTGAGCATTTACTCCTACGTACATGCTAACGATTAGTGCCCCGATCCCAAGCCTAATTCCGATGTGTACAACTTTCTATGATCACCTTACTCTAAAATCTACAAGATAAAAGACCACATCTTGGTCTTCACTGTGTTGAGTAGGTGAATTGGGGGTTTGCTTTGTGTATTGATTGTGACTTGGTGTCCATTTGCTTTTTTTATCTCTTTGAGTTATCGGTCCGTCCTTGTGAGTCATGCATTTTTCATCTTTGAGTCTCTCTACCTGTCTTATACATATATCTCCTCATTTGCATTGAGTCATGATATTGGCGCTTGAGCTCAATCATCTTCGCCAGATCCTTCGTCTCCCTTCTTGCTCACGCTCCTCGTGTCCCCCATATCATCTCTTCTTCTACCCGGGATTGTTGTGCTTTCCGATATAGCCCGCATCGAGGATTTCAACTTCTCTTGATGATTAGAATAAGTCAGGCACGATTTTGAGGTTACTGAGATTGAGACCTTACTCTCGGTGGATTTGATTTCGATACGTGCATAGTGGCTTATTGAAGACTTTGATGGTGCACGATAAGTGGGTGCGATTCTTTATTGAGGATTTAGATCTCGCACATCGGATTGAGGATGTGATCTTTGTTGACGATTCAATGATGATTTTCTGAGCATTGATTGATCTCTCTCGTTTAAGGTTCAAACCATCTTAATTTTGAAGCTGATTGACTATCTTGATTTGTATTTGATAGTGATGATGTGCGGAACCCATATGATCCCGCTCATCTTCTTGATTGACCCATCCTCAATCTCTTGCTTTTATCATCCACCTCTGGCACTTTGTGGATTCCTGATTATTTTTCATGCCATCTCAGTCAGATTGGATTGACCTGAGGGACGTACTGCAGTTGATCTGCTCATTTTCCCCCTCACATGATCTTATGCCCTCCGGTTTAATTGATTAATGATTTTTTAGGACCTGAAATTCGATGCCAGCATTCCCAAGACTTGATTGACCTAGCTTGCATGACTCCCCGAGGACTATCTGCGGGAGGATGCGACACATTCTTTACAATCGGTTTCATACATTGACTCTGTCTCCATCCTGTTGGAGCCCGAAACCACATCGCTGATTTCACTATTCGGCCTCCCTGCTGATTGTGTGCCCGATCTGTAGGTGCACGGGGCCAATCTTCTCAGACTCCTTTGAACCCGCTCACCTTGACGGTCCTCGCAAGGTTGAGCCTCACTGTTTCTAATCATTCCTTGCCTACTTCATAGTTCTTTCTGAGGGTTATCTGCGAGAGACTATGATACCTTGTTCGATCTGTAGTCTCTTCTACTAATAGATGATGTGTCGTCTACAGAGACCATTACGATTGACTCCTTTAAGTCCTTTCTCTCCTTGATGGCCCTCGCAAGGATGAGGTATGATCTGACCATTCCATGCTTAGCTTGCATTGTTCCTCGAGGACTATCTGCGGGAAAATGCAACACTTTTTTACGCTCGGTTTCCATTGCTGATTGTGTCTCCTCTTTGATGGAGCACGGAGCCGAGTCGTCTGATATGCTTTCGGTCCCTGCTACCTCGATGTTTACCCGATCTGTTGGATCATGGGACCCATCTGACTTGACTCCTTTAAGTTTGCTCGCCTTGACGATCCTCACAAGGACGAGCCATCTTCCTCCGGTTATTTCACTGCTTAGTTGACAGTATGCTCCCTAAGGGTTGTCTGCGGGACGCTGCCACACTTTCTTGATTTGTCGGTCTCTTCTGCTGGCAGACGATTTGTCGCCTACCGAGATCGCTACTGTGATTCATTTGATGGATCAGGATCCTTTGAACCCGCTCATCTTGACGACCCTCGCAGGGGTGAGCTTCTACTCTGATTATTCATTGACTAGCAAGTACTACTCTCCGAGGGTTATCTGCGAGAGGGTACATCATATTTTCGGTACGCAGCTTCCCTTATGGTGTCTTCTGTCTAATGGGGCACGAAGTCGAGTCTGCTGATATTGTTACTCGGTCTCCTCCCTGGTCGTGTCTCCTTTATGTTGGAAGCACGGAGTCGAGCCTTTTGTATACTTTGGATCTTAGACTCATCTATGTCCACTCACCTTGATTACCCTCACAGGGCAGAGCCCTTGTATGTGGTGTTCGGTGTGTTCTTGTGACCTTCTGATTTTATGCCCACCGGATACCACACCGTTGCATTAGGAAAGTCTCATGTCTTCCTGTTTATAACTTTCGGAGACAATGATTGACTTGGAGGAGTATATCCTGTTCCTTTTCCCTCCAGGTCTTAAAGTATCGACTATGATCTCACATTCCCTCCTTACGATCGATGTTCTGCTTTCACTACCGATCCCTGGTTTAGTTTTCGATTCCTTGTCCTCGGTAGCTGACACCCACATGATTGTCCATCAGGGTGTCTTTTCACCTTCTGATTGTGTCCTCGTTCTCATAGGGAAATGATGACATGAGCATGGTATTCACTTGCCAGATACCGTCCTGTACCTCATCTATCTGTACTTGTTGTGCATATATGTTTTATCTTCTATTCCATCTTTCTCCCGCATGTTATGTGTGTCCCAGACCTATCGCCATATCTTTGTGTCTACACTTAGGGCGTACCTTGCCCTAAGTATAGGGGGTACACACCGTGTTGTTCTTTCTATGTCCTATTTTGTCACTCCTGTTGTTGCCTATACTTAGGAATATCTCACCCTAAGTATAGCGGGAGTGATGTGTACATTCTTCACGATCTTTTCGTCCATCTGTATATATCTATCTTTTCTTCTTTTCTTTCTCATTTTTCTTTTTCTACAGAAAAGGTGTCGCCCCTTGGTGTCAGTTTTCTGTACGTAGGACATACTTTGTCCTAAGTATAGGGGGTGTACTCTGATTCATTCATTCATTGATCCCCTCCACCATCTCCTCTCTTGTTAATTTGCTCTGCTATACTTAGGGATATTTCACCCTAAGTATAGGGGGAGATAGCTAGAGATGTGATTTCTTTATTCCCACTCGTGACCCTCCCTGCGTTGTGTACAATCTGCTATACTTAGAATTCTTTGATCCTAAGTATAGGGGGTCGGTCACCTTCTTATTCATTTATCTCTTCATTCTTTTATTCCTTATTCTTTCGATCGTTGTAGTATAGGCTTTTCTATACTCGGTGCGAGTTATGTCTTCTCTTTTCTCTTCGATCTATGAGGACATAGCTCATGCTAAGTATAGGGTGGTTGTATATACTCTGTATATACTTTGGCCATAACTCGTACTTTCGTATAATTAATAATAAATATGGTTAAAAATACTATATATATAATTCATTAAAATTCATTTAATAAAAACAGTCATTCCTCAAATTGTTTTTATATTTACTGATTAATAAATCAATTTAAAAATATTTTTGCAAAATGATTTGAAAAATGGTGTGAACTGTTTGGAAAACTTTTTGTGAAATGTTTTCATCCTTTGTAAAAATATTTTTGAATTGCAAAAATTATTTCCTTTGTGTGAATTAAAAGATTAGAAAACCTAGCTGTAAATGGTTTGGAAAATATTTTGTAAAAAATAGTTTGAAAAATGTATATACATTGTTTGAAAAATCTTTGCGAATTAGTTTTCAAATGTGTGTAAATATTTGCAAAAATTATTGTGTACTATAGTTTTGAAAATTGTTTTCAAATCAATTTGAGGAATGAGTGTATCATTAAAATAAGAATAAAATAAGTATATAAATCAAAATAAAATTCTTTATCAATTGTATAAATGTACATACAAAAATCACTTTGTTTAAACATATAATTCTTTGAAATTATTGAGGCTTGTAAATAAATAAAAAAAGCACGCCCGTGTAAATAGTTGTAAATATTTTATACTTTGTGTTCTCAAATTCTTTTTATTTGCAAAAATTCTTTTTGTAAAAAGATTCTTTGATTTTTAAATTCTTTGTGAAAAAATACATCATTCATTGTGCATAGCATTTGCATATCATTAATATTCTTTGATTGAGCTTGATGATTGAACTAGTCCAATAAAGTCGAAGATTGGAGCTTGGTTGGAACTTACTGCATCTAACCGCACTGGAACCTTATGGGAACTAGGTTTAAGGTACTTTAAGTCCATTAGGACTTAATTCTTTGAGACTCAGGGCTAGGTTCTTGTCACCTCAACTGACTAACTAGAACTTTTCGAGACACACGATGACTCTTGTCGCTCATGACCTAACTTGGACAGTTGCACCTTTCACTTGGCTCAACTTAGTTAGAGTGGTGAGGGTGGTGGATTTGCCAGTCTGAGATGTACACGAGTGGAAACATTCGTCCTCATCTAGGGAGGGAAGTGCACCCCAACCTGGTCCAGTTTCAATGAAGTCTAAAGACAGGAGAGTGTGGGTTACAATAAAGCTTCAAAAGAGGGATAGTCTTTTGGCTCAAGAGGAAAAACTCCTTATGTAAATATTGTTGTGAATAGTATGATTAAAAAAACTCCAAAAAAGTGAACATGCTTGAAAATATAAATAAAATGCATGCCGGAGTACGCATATATGTTATATAGAAAATAAGCAAGCTTGAGCATCAAAGTTATACCATGTGAGCCTGCAGTGGGATGACTTGACTACACTGGTCTTGCATCCCAGGATAGGTAGCTACACTGGCTATTGTCCATTCTTTTCTCCACCTCCTCCTCTAGAGTTGGATGCCACTTGAACTTAGAAGGGAATACCCCGCTCCTTGAGGGCAGAGGGCTGGATTGGGGAATCATTGGGTCATCATTCTGGAGAAGTCAGCCTCTTTGTCATTTCAGTTGGGGAGAGCCACCATCACTTACACTCTACAAGTCAGCTTCATAGTCATAAGTGTTTGCGTATGATGTAGGCTAGTTCTGACCTGGATATTGAGGTGGGTTGAACCGAGTTCTGTAACTCTCGAAGACTTTTGAGTTTTAAATTTGGTTCCCAATCAGGTTCCACACACATTCGCACATCAAGGTCTAACCGGAGCTCCAAACTCTGATTTTATAAGGACAAGTTTTACAACTGAAAGCAATTCTCTTCACTCTTTCTTTTTCTTTAATTCTTATTTATTATTCTTTTTGTACTTATTGCATAAGTATTTTATAGGGACTAGCAAAGGCAAGTATAGGGGGTAATGAATCTCCATTTCATCACCTTTATTCTATCATTTTGGCCTTAAAAACCCTAGCTACTGCATGTAAATAGCATTAATTTGCACATAATAGCATCCATTAGTTATTGTATTTATTGTACATAAAATAAGATTTTTAATGCCAAAATTATAGAATAAAGAGAAGAAAAGAAAAAGGAATAAAATATTGAAAATATTTTATGACCCTAAACCCCAAGACCAAGGCAAGAATTGACTTGGTTGATAAGGAATAAAGTAGGGGGAGATAAGGGCCAAAAATAGAATAAATACCTCATTTTATTTAGTCATTAATTATGCAGTTTTGAAACCTATTTTATTCTTTATTAATTAGCTATCAAATAAAGAAACTTTGTACATAAAAGTTGTAGATAATAACGTAAAATAAAAATACAAAATTGAGTTTGTGCAAAAATAATGTACATTATTCATTTTATACGTAGAATAAAAAGCCAAAAACCAAACTTCACAGCCCAAATCTTTCAAATAAAAACTCAAAACATAGCAAAATCACCTCTAACTGTATATAACATTTCAAGAGCTATTTATTGGTGGTGATTTATAATTTTTGGAGTTACTGTGTAGAAGTTAGGTTTTGGGCCCCTATTGTACAATCTATCGATTAAATTTAATTTATTCATTATTCATTATTTTTACAAATTCATATTTTTATAATTTTGTAAATATTATTTATTACATAAGTTCAGACTAAAATTATAATAAAATCAAAAGGAGAATAGAAAATAAAATAAGTCTATAGAATTACATAGACAAAATACACGTGTTATTATATGTATATAAATAAAAGGGAAATATATTCTTTCAATTCTTTATTCTTTTTTATATTGTAAATATTATACATATTCTATTAAAAATATAAAACTAAAATAAAACTCATTAAGATACATTAAAATAAAATAGTATACATAAAACATAGGTAAAACAACTATCAATATACCTATATAATACACATACTTTTTTTTGGAAATCATATAAAAATATATCTATACTCATAAAAATAAGTTATAAATAAATAAAGTATTAGAATAAAATGATAGAATAAAATATACAAAATAAAAATAAAAATATACAAAATACAGGTGAATATACATATAAATAAGCCATTAAAAATAAAAATTTAATAAAATACATCAAAAAATAAATAAAAATCGTAATAAAATACTACATTAAATAATGAACATTTTTATTTTATACACAAAAATTAATAAAATCATTTACTATTTTAAATTAATTATTTTGAAATAAAATTGTTGTTTTGTCTTTTAGCGGCCCGAGCTGGACCAATCACAGGCCGTGGGCGTTGACCTATGGTCAACTGTCCCATCTGCTGCCTGGAGCGTCAGAACCGTATCTTCCCCGTGATTTCTTCCTTTTTTCCCGTACGCTCTATTGATCAATCAACCCCGATTTCTTCATGACATTTTATCATTGATATCTTGTGATTCTCGTCGAGATCTAGGAGCCTTTGTGTATTTCATCGATTCGTTAATATCGACCGGTCAATAAGGGTGCATGTACATGTCAATAAATAAAACCTCCCTCCTCCATTAGCAAATTTGGGCATTCCCTTAATACTAAGTCCCCACTTTTGGTCTAGTGTGACTCTATGTGACAGATGAAGCTCCCCTGGAGGATTTGCACGGGTTAATGGACCAAGGAGGTGCACCGAAAGTCGTCTCCGGCAACCTCTGCTCCCTGGCGTCACAACTAGGTTTGAGATGCACCGTTTATCATATTTAGCTTAGGTTTAATGGTAGGATTGTTTTTATGCATTTTAGTTTGTAATTTACAAAGTTAATTAGTTAGGTTGGCTTGATTCGAAGTTCGCTGGAGCTCTGCTCCAGCGAACATTTCACTGTTCAAACCACCAGTTCCGACCTGCTCCTCACCTCACCTTCGTTCCCTTTCGCTTTCTCCACCTCCCAACCACCATAGACCAACCGTAATCCCCTCGATTATGTGAATCGAAGCTTCTCCACCACCCATTGCCGGAGCTTCATCGTCCACCTCATTTCTCACGCAAAGCAGCTTCATGTTTGATCGAGGTCGAAGCCCTCGAGCCACCTGTTCTTTCTGTGCAGGTTATGCGCTTGAAGGAGCTCTTCTGGGCTCACATTGACCTGACACAAGGTTCCTGGAGGTGCTCTTTTTTCCCGAGCTCGCCTGACCTCTTCGGACCTCCAGGCGCCTTGTTGAGTATATCAGCGGTTGCGGAACGACTCCCCGGACAGGTAGACACCATAGCCATCGCCAAAAGCCACCGGAGGAGGGACAGAATTGAAGACGATGCTCGGGGAAGAAGCCCTTCTTCCCTGTTCTTTGTGGACAGCAGCAGCCGTCGGATGGAGCTCCCCTCCAGTTCTAATCCTGGTCGTTCAACCATGCCACGCCTCCAGCCATTCGATGAAGGCCATGATCTCATCCTCACCGTAGATCGGCGAAGGGGTATCCAGCTTCCAAGTCTCGCAACGTGTCCAAGTGAAGGATGGAGCACCGTCCGATCCATCCTATTAAGGGGTAAATTACATATATACCCCTACCTTTCTATATTTAATTATTAGTTCTGTAAATTAAATATAACGTGTAAATAAAATTGGGCATTTTCCATGTAGGCCCTTGTATTTTTTATATTTGCATTTTGGTCATTGCCAGCGTCACGTGTAGTCCTCACGTGATGCTGGAAATTTTGCTTAGAACACCCTAGCATTTTTTAATTATTGTAAAATAGTTCAAGAATATTAAATAAATATTTTATTCTTTTGGGAAAACTACAATGTGTCCCCCTAAACTTTTATTTATTTGCAGTTATGCCCCTGCTAGGCCATTTATTTTTGTGACTTCTATCTACTTATTAAAAGTAGCTACCACCTCCTAAAAATCCACAAAAATAGGATTAGATGCTCCATGCCTTGTAGATTCATGCCACGTGTCCACTTTGCATTGTTTGCATTTAATCTATTTATTAAAATTGAAAATGAGCTTAAATAAACCCTGTCTAATTTATAAAATACCAAAAAATATAAAACCTTTTTGAAAAATTTCAATATATATATATATGGTATATTGTGATAATTATTGAGTCCAGAAAACAAAAACCCCTAAAAAATAGTAAAAGAAAACTAAAAAAATTAGAAAGCTCCAAAATCTAACAAAAAATTATAAAAAATCTACAAAAATACCAAAAATATGTTTTCATGTTTTATAATTATTTATATATTATTATTATTTATGTGCTAAAATCAAGGTATTTTTACTTGATAAACCCTATAAACTTTATCAATTACCTCCACGACCTTTGAAATAACCTAATTCCCCCTTTGACCCTGTAAACTTGCCAACTCTTACCCTATGAACCCTCCGGGTAATCTGTTTGAAGCCCGTGGGGGTTCTAAGGGTAATTAACAAGGTCGATGGGGAAATTACGTTGTGCAAAAGGTCGTAGAGATAATTTAATAAGTTTATAAGGTATGTCGGGTACAAATCCCTAAAATTAATCTGGGTAATTTTGGGACTTAAATATTATTTTTAAAACCTAAATTAGTTTCGGATTATGTATTAATCCCATTATTGGGATATTTTTTACTTTAAAAATATATAAAAATAGTAAAGAATTCTGGAAAAATACAAAAGCATTAGAAAAATATTAAAAAAACCAAAAACATTTTATTTTATGAATTTTATCTATATTTAATAATAGTGAAAATATATTCTATGTATTACCTAAATAAAGCCTTATATAGACTATATTGTTTTTATTTTATAAAAGAAAAGATAAAATATAAAAAGAAGATATAAAATCAGAAAATTAAAAATCAAATATAAAAAAATATAAAAAAAATAAAATTAAAAAATTAAAAATTAAAAAACCCACAAAAATAATAACATGGACAAGAAAAGGATTGAATACTTCTGTGCATTCATTTTTGCCCCCAACCGTTTGCTCCCGTGTTCGACACTCTACGTATGCTTACACGCTATACACATTAGCTTGTAGAGTTATAATAAATTTTAACTCCACATTTTTGAGATTTAAATCTTTATTCAAATTGTGGGTTAATTGCTGAATAACCAAGAATTTTTTAGTGGTCACTTTAACGATTGGATATTATCTAGGCCCTCGAAAGTTCTAAGTTATCACCTCCTCATCGTGTGCCACGTTAGACTGGTGAAGAAATGCAGGTGACTCTATCTGAATATGGGTATCTGATTGGGCTAAAGTGGCATGATGAGATGCCATATCTTCAAAAATATCCCAAACAACATCCTCATGCGTTGAAAAGCATGAGCCACCACAAGTGGCACTCACCAACCCCTGTAGATCAGGTGTCAACCCACTAAAGAAACTCTGTACCAAGATCGGCTTCAAAATACCTTGGTGGGGGCACCTATCAATTAGTTCTCTAAAACGGTCCCATACCTCATGGAACGGCTCACTCCCTAGTATAGTAAAGCTATCAATGAGAGACCTTGCAGTGTTTGTACATTCAATTAAATAAAATCTGCTCAGGAATTCTGTACGAATCTACTCCCTTGTGATAACAATTCTCCCTAAATGTTGCAACTAGTTTGTCGGCTAGGGAGAATGTCACCTTTATTAGATATGTAATTTAATTTTATAAACAATAAAGGTGAGTTTGGTCAATTTTTATTTTAGATAGAGATATTGGTCCTTGAAGTTTGATTTACGGCTTTTCATATGTACATCTCAGTCACACAGTGCATTATTTATTTTGGAAAATAATTTTTTTATATACATTTAAATACAAGTTTCATATTGAACAAATCTTTATTTGAGGTCTATATAAAGGAAAATAAAATAGGTGGGAAAATAGGCACTTTTATGAATTAAATTAGGGTTTCTGAGGTTATTTTTGTACAATTCATTTCCCTATCTACCCCTACTTTATTCCTGATCAACCAAGTCAATATTGACATGGGCTCGGGGTTCAAGGTCATTCGGTATCTAGATAATTCATTTACGTTTCTTTTCCTTATTCTTTTATTTTAGATTTTAAAACAAGTATTTATATATTATTTACAGATGAATAATGAATGTTAATTTGTACAATCTAACTGTATTTCTACATGTGTCATGATAAGGATTTAAATTCAAAATGGAAGAATAAAGGTAGATGAACGACTATTCATCAAAGTCCTCTTTTAAAAGCTTCTTTTCTTGAACAAAGTGCAACCACAATACACATGCGAGAGACTATGATATATATGCATCATCCTTAAAACAACATGGAGAAATAAGGAACTAACATTGTGGACAACCACAATGGAGAGAGAGAGAGGGAGTCTTCTCTCTCAACGTTATCTCTTCTTAAATTAGAATTATATTTCAAATTGAAATAGGATTCACTTATTTGTATTTAAATTTCAATTTAACTTAATAGATGAGAAAAAGGAAAATAGAAACTCTCTCTCTCTCTCTTCTAATTATCTCATATATATGGCCATATATTGAGAAGAAAATTTTTCTTCTTCTTATATTCCATTTAATAATCCAAGCCTTTATGGAATTCATCTTAAATAATTATGGATTTATCTCTCTATATAATTACCTACAATGAAAGATAAATGAAAGTAGTTTATAAAATAAAATAAAAATAAAAATAAATTACAAAAGTTATCGAGTCCCCGACAACGCCGTCAGAATGAAGACGCGGGTTTTTGGTGCGCTAAAAGTGTGTTTTAATGGGTCGGTGTGCACACATGAAAACCGAGATATTCAGATAATTTTTATTTCAACTATAAGCCAACAGATATTAAATAAAGCATAGGACAAGTAGAGGATCGATCCACAAAAACTCAGACATTTTACGTGAATTTTTATTCTATTTACAAAGGCATTTTTGAATTTATTGAACCAAACTAAATCCTATTCTTATTTTTATTTTGTGACGCCTAAAATGGTGGAAACTATTGTACTATATTCTATACATCTTAACACTAACACAAGAATTTTCTAGGAATTTTCGGATTTTTTGCTATTTTTGATGATTTTTGGAGGTACTAGGGGCATTTGCGTAATTTTAAAGAAACTTGAGGACTTGATTCCCAATAAGTTGAAAGCATAACTATAATTAAGAAAATATATCTGGATTGAAATGAAAATGTACCAAATAAAAAACTTAATGGGAAAATTACAAGAAAATAATTAAAATTTAAGAGAATTGTATAATGGTCCCTGAGGGATTAAAATATAATTAATAAAAACTTGAATAAAATAAATTCAAATTACGCAGAAAATGATACTCAAAAAATGGTAAAATGCAGAAACGAAATAAAAGTTTAGAAAAATTACAACTAAGTGCAAAAATTATAGAATAAAACTAAAAGAAAACAAAAATGACGAAGGGATCACAGGGACCCCTTCTTCCTCCAGCATTGGGGGCAATGAACGAAGGTGACTGTCCACGGCGGTGGACTGAGAGGAGGGATCGTAGGAGGACGGCGACGGCGCTTGGCGGTGGAGAGAGGGTAGGGAGAGATGCGGCGACGAAGCGGTGATGGCGATGGGGATCGGATGGATCCTCCCCTGGATGGTGGGTTGTTGTCCCTGTGATGCCCCATCCTCCCCTTTCGTAGTTGGCGTTAAAGGGAGGAGAGGGGATGCTCTTGCGCATGAGGCGAGGGGCAGAGGAGCCTTGATGGTGGCAAAGGCGGAGGGGCACTAGAAACGAAGGAGGGATGGCACAAGCGACGCACGACTGTAGCTTGAAGAAAGGGGATTGTTGAGGTCAACATTACGTCAGAGGCCTTTTTTATTTGTTTTAGGTGCTACTTCATGCTGATGTCAACTATTTTGTCACGTAGTGGATTTCATTTTTGCAAATGAAGAGGAAGGGGATTGAAGTCCCTTTGGGTCTCTTCTAAGCTAGGCCTGAAAAATAAAAAATAAAAATATTAGATACTTAATATGGGCTTGGAACCCATACTTATTATAAAATAAATTAACATATCTTTCTCTTTTTTATAAAGAAAAAGTTTATGGACTTTTTAGGTGATTTGAAATGTATTGCATATGAATGAGATAAAAATTATGCACAAAATGAAGAAAAATGCAGTTGATTAAACATGATTTTTCCTCAATAAAAGGTATAAAAATATGATGAATCATAGATTCATCATTACCATTAATTAATTATGGGATACTTATAAAAATGGTCCAATCATTAAGGGGCATTTGGATAGAGGTTTATATTTTAGAAGATAACACTCCCAAAAAAGGGTTATCTTGGTTTGTTGTTGAGAGGGTTTGTTATGATGTGATTTTATTCGCATTTGGAAAAATAATTAAATGTTCAGTATTATATAATTTTTATATGATAAGAATATATATTATAATATTTTTTATTGAATAGAGGAGAGGAGTTGGTGATTTAAAACATTAAATGGGAGAAATAGTTGTTATCACATGGGTCCCACATTAAAGGAAATAAAATATGGCTTGTGAGACCCATCTGGGTGACAATATGCGGTTTTGGGGGAACCCCAGGCGCTACTTACCAACTTTTACAGGGAAGCCCGCATATGACCCGGGTTATCTTCTACCCGAATGAGCCCTTAATGAATCCCATTTTTAATCTATAATAAAATACAAATCCAATTTACATTTAATTAATGGAGAATATGAATCTAATTCTTATCAACATTAATTAATTATGTGAATCATATTCACCTAAGTCCTAAATAAATATGAACCATATTCATATTTATTATTATCTATCCATATCCATATTAATTAGTTGCCAATAATGTGAATCATATTCACATATTCCAATATTAATTTATTAATGAAAATATCAATAATTATCTTTAAATTTAATATTTCAATGTACGACTCCTAATTCAATTAGGACTCATGGACATCAATCGCATATGTTTGGAGATAATGTTAGGAAGACTATATAGACCACCAATAGCAACTTGATATTTAAATTTACATCTAATATCATGGTTGAAATCACTTTAGGAAATTCCAACTGGATATTTTCCAAACCATTTCTCCAAATGGCTCCTAACCATTTCCAATCAACTTCCAGCTCTTTGGGTCTGGAAATTTAATTTTGTTAATTGATATTTAATCCGACTAATTGTTGTTTATTTAGTCTCAAAGTAGAATCACTAAAATCCATATAGTTTTATCATTCCCTTGGAATTAAAGTGTCATTGTATAAATATATTATGATTGCATCAACCTAGAGTATTCCCAATACTCAAGCATTCTACATACTGGAAGACTTTGATTAAACCTGAAGTCCAAACTCATGTTTAGTTTTCCCCTTCAAGGGTTTATCAATAGATTTCTCAATTGATCATTGGGCAAGAATATCAAACATGTACTTTTCAAAAGCATATATTAATATTCTTGATTTCTTATCTTGTTTCATAAACAAGACAACCATGCAACGAATTCATTGTGACCCCAAGTCTCATGATTGAGCGCCATCTCCTGGTTTAGAAAGTATAAACATGTATGATTCCTTTGAAAGAGCATACATCTCATATTTCCTTATATGTATACCACCTCGTCGGTATATAGGCCTTATCATGTCATTAATCTAATGGGCTGCTAAATGTGTCTACTCAACATAAAAAATGTATATTTATCTCTAGTTGAAGGTTGTGTGTCTGTTTGTGATAGTATACGATACATGTTTTCAGAATCTCAATATTGTCAAGTCAATACTTTGTCTTAAAGTCAACACTTTGACTTTCAATCAAATTTGATCTTTGTTTAGCATTTGACTTTTGATCACCATTTTGACTTTTGGTCAACATTTTCACCTAGCTTATTCAACATATTCATATGTAGAGAACCCTCATCAAGAGACCGGTCAGATGCCAGCTTTGAATAAAGATTAAAATCTCTTTCCCATACTGGAGATCCTCTTTTGATAATCATTTGACAATGCCAATTATGTCTTTGATCTAACTCTTTATATCTACAAGGGATTTTATCACTTGTGCTCCTCTGAGACGTTTCAATATCAGTTATACCCCTATCTTTTTGGTAATATCACTTGTACCCCTCTAAACTTGGCATAATATCAATTGTGTCCCTGAGGTTAGTTGTCGTTTGTATCTCTCCCAAATGGACGTTTATGGCAGTTTGATGTCGCATTGGCCCACTGACAATAAGATAGCTGGAGACCGTTGTATATATATATATATATATTAATAGGGTTTGTTGGGCAGTTGGTGGGTATTAAATAAATACAAATCAAGTGCCTTGACCGTTGGAAGAGAAGGGTCTATTTAAGAGCACCAAAAGCCATGGCAGTTCCTCACACTGAAGGAAAGAAGAAGGAGAAATCAGAAAGCTTGCTTTCATGAAATTAACCGAGAAGGAAGTTTACATAAATACTGTCAGGTATTTGTCTACATAGTTGTTACAATTCATGATTCTGTTCACAGTTGAATCTCCGTCCAACATGTAACATATGCATTGTAATTCGATGGTGTCCACTTCGCGAAGTTCGACATCATATCGTGGTGATTCTGGAGCCCAAATAAGGTGTCATTGAGACAATCCAGCAGTGGCAAAAACATCAGGAAAACCTTGGAGTAGAGGGTTGAAGTTCTACACATGCCAGCACAAGATCTGCAACTTTTTTCAGTAGATGGAAGCTGCACACATGGATCAGTCACCAAGCACAGATCAGATGTTAGCATTAATATCTACTAGAATTGTGGCAGTAGATAAGCATTTAAGGGAGATGATTTTTATATTGAAGATGATACTAATGTTTTTGTGTCTTGTTGCAGCTACATTTCTTTATATGAATAAAGATAGCTGAGTTTGGTTGCATACCTCTATTGGTTGTGTATGTGTTCTGTTGCAAAACATAGCCTTGTGTTGTGTTTGTTACACACCAAATAGTAGAACGTACCAAAACATAGCTCCAAACACATAATATTACAAAACATAGCTCTAAAGTTGTTCTTAATTACAAACAAGACATGAAAGTCACTTTACTATAGACATCAAACAGTTTAGTAAATACTACAGAAATGAAACATTTCATTGTATCACTGGATCATAAGTATAGAGCTCTCCAAAAAGTATCATTGTATCACTATCCAAAAAGTATAGGTCCAAAGGGTCACCACCCTAGAAGGCTCTGTGAACGCATCCATAGATTCCGCAGCAATATGCCCGTGCTTCACATCAAAAAACTCCAAGACTTCCAAGGCTCCTATAAATTCACACAAAAAACAGGGGAAGTCATTCACAGAATAAGCAATAAAATAAGATGAAATTGAGATGAAATTGACATTTAAATATCATGAATACCTTAATCGAGTGTGCAATATGGACCATCTAATGCGGGATCAAACGATTGGCTTGGATGGCCACGACGCCTTGGCATGCGATCTTCTTGGCGACGTTTTTTTGGTCGAGCCACCGGTCGCTTTCTTGATGCAGTTCCACTACAAAGTACCAAGTAAAAGATGTTAGAAGTGTTGGAATTTCTTTGTAATGACAGTTTATATAGGAAAAAAACATGTCCGAATGCTAACCTTCTGCTTGCCATGGCAATTGCATCGTTGGAGGTTTGTGTATCTTGTTGCTTCTCAGATGGTTGCACAGTCGGTGGATGATTAATTGGCTCCTTGCAGGTGTTCTTGTGATGCCCATAGCTTCCACAACATGCACATATATGACAAGCTCTAGGTTTCTTAATCACCTCATCTTTGGATCGAATTCTATTCTTTTTTGGTCTCCCTTGAGGCCTTTTGGTACGAGGTGCACCCACAACATATGGAAGCTTAACTATAGCCCAAAATTCCTTGTCGGGTAATGGTGCTATGCCAAACTCATAGCACTTCCTGTATGTTTGCATGGTATAATGATGGGAGATGTAATCCTCCCACCTAACGCCTCGAATGCTGCTGAGAACAGCAGCTGTGTGCCTACAAGGGAGGCCAGAAATCTACCATCGATTGCAAGTACATTTTTGTGCCTTTATGTCAACCACATAACACCCATAAGGCGTATCCACTTCTGCATTTTGGTCACTGGATCGTCTCACAATAAAGCCCTGCAAATCTCTTGAAATCCCCATTACGTATTCTGATGCTAGAGGGACCAAATCACCTGTTAGTTGTGCTGCTCTACATCTTTGCGTGTCCATCATTGTCATAATTTTCTGACGAACCCAGTCCACAAGCTCACAAAGTGGAAGATGTCTAGCCTTGGAGAACCAAGCATTAAAGCTTTCACTCAAGTTGTTGGTTACATAAGCACAATGTGCGGCTTCACGGAATTGGTGTCGGCTCCATGTCTGAGCTAGACTCGCTAAATAATCAAATGCTTCTTTTGATAATTTTTTAATCTCATTCATGTTACGAAGATAATGCCTCCTTTCATAAGCGTGTGCAGCCGACCAAACAAGTCTCTCCAAATCTTCTCCTGGAAAAATCTTTTTGAAGTTCTAGTAGACATGCCTCATGCATGCCCTATGCTCTGCTTCGGGGAAAATTTTCATCATTGCCCCTTCGAGGCCCTTTTGTGCATCAGAAATTATTGCCAACCCTCTGCAACATTCAAACCCGAGCGTTGTACGCAACTTGTCCATGAAATACGTCCATGAATCAATGGACTCATCCTCGCATATGCAGAAGGCAACGAGAAAGAGTCCATTCGTTCCATTAAGAGCAGTGGTTGCCAACAAGGTCCCAAGGTATTTCCCTTTCAAATGACAACCATCAAAGCCAAGGAAAGGCCTACAACCATTTTTAAACCCATCAATGGATGCCTTGAAGCAAATGAAGATTTGTAGAAATGCATCATCCTTCTCTGTGACATAATCAATCACAGATCATGGGTTCCTCAATTTTAATTCGTATACCAAACTAGGCACCTTAGGGTAGGTAAGCTCAACCTTCCCAAAGATCGAGTCGAGAGCAATGTTCCTTCCCCTGTAAACACTAAGATAGGGAATTCTCACATTGAATTCCTCCCACAATCTACCTGAAATATCCTTCACTGACAACGTGGGGTTTTCCCTCAACCACTTCTCAGAAAATTTGGCAATCCATCTTTACTTCGCCATGCTCGTATCAACTCTGTTTATAGTGTTGCAAGTATGAATTCCTGACAAGGTCTTGATGCGGAATGTGGCTCCTCCAGCAAGCCTAGAAGCATGGATACGCCACACGCACCCATCACTGGCGCATCTTGCGGTGATTCTTGTAGGATCAGACTTCACAAACTTCACTTTGAATTCGTTCTTAAGGCAGTATGCAGCAAGTTGAAAGCGAAAGGCCGCATGATCTTCGAAATCACTGCCCACTTTGAAGTCGTGGTTCTCAACTTCGAAATTTGGACCCTCATAGTCATGTATGTCTTCGATCTCTAAGTCGAAGGCATCGTCACTAGCAAAACTCGCATCTGTACTTTCAGAAGTATCCTCGGTTGAATTGGCGATCCATTCGTCATCTGAATCGTCGTCAACACTGAAAACATCTTCAATTCCAGGGTATGCATGAAATTCCTCTTCCAAGCAGCGCCTTCTCTTCTTTGAACCTGCTCTAGTGGATTTTCTTCTCTGATGTGCAGCAGCTTGAGGGGCCTGCTATCTTCCAGGCCTTGGTGTCTTATCTCTATCGTGTGCTGACTTCCCAATACCTGATTGTGCAACATCTTTCTTTGTTGTTTCTTCTCTTTATGCCTTACGTCTTCCAGACCTTGGCGTCCTTGAAACCACTGCTTTGCGAAGCACTCTAGGTGTCTTTGGTGTTTCTGCATCGACATGTTTTCCACCAGCAACTTCTTCCTGTCCCAGATCTTCCATAGTATGCACCCCAGTGCTCCCCCCCCAAATCTGCATCAACGTCTTCATGTGCCAAGTCGCCTCCCCCACCCAAATCACCTCCTTCTCCCCCCCTATCACACCCTGCCCCATCCATATAACCTCCTCCCCAGAGAGCATCGAAGAAGTTGTCAGAGAGATCAGACAAACCAACCTTTTCTGCTGCTGCATTGGAAGCTTGTCACTGTCCTTGGAAGTCTAATTTGCTCTCCGTCGCTTTCTCTGCCTTCTCAGCTTCAAAAGACGAGAGAGCACCAATGTCGATGAACCCAACAATGAGTTCCACATCACTTCCATCCATGTGGCCATTGAACATACTCATCATTTCTGCTTCATTTGAGAGATCAATGAAACGGCTGCTCTCGACTTTGGGTCTTTGTATCACATTGATAGGACAGAAGAATTATCCCAAGGAACGATCTTCGATATTGTGTCGATTAGGTCAAACCAGCAAGTGAAATCAGGGTCGATTCCAATCACCTCCTCCACAAAGTCCACATATTTTTCACCCCGACAGCCCTTGGTGTACTTAAAGCGCCCGATGTGTCTCACACGGACCGCCAGCATACCTTGCTCTCCATTGTACCAAACCATCTTACATTCAAGATCATCAAAAAAGGAAATGGTGCACCATCTATATGCGTATAACTTGATTTCGAGAATATTTGCTCCTAATCAATCACAAAAAAGTATGATCAAAACACAAAAAACATTCAATCGAAAAACCCTAAAATCGATCAATACGGTAAACCCCAAACCCTAATAACGTCGTCAATACGATTGCAATGAGAAGCTCCCCACTCGATTAACGTCCTCAAGATGAAAAACTCCAAACCCTAACTAACCTGGAGAAGGCAATGGAGAAGCTCCCCACTCGATTACAGCCATCAATGTGAAAATCCCCACCCACGAGGACTAGATCAGCTTGCGGAGCTCCTCAGTGTGATGCGGAAGAAAACTGGAGACAAAAGTTGAGCTTCTCTCAGAGGGAGACGAAAGGAGATGATGGAAACGATGGCATGCAGATTTTCGGGGAAAACGGTTCGTCTAGTCCTCTTCTCCCACCACTTGCGCGAGGTTAGGACACGTGGCACCTTCTTTTCTCCCGCCTACAAGTTTGCCTCAGGAATTAAATGAGTTATCACACTTGAGTCATGTCTAACCACGGTTAGACCATTCCCAATAACGGCGATGTTACGGAGGGGAACATTTTCTAACGGTGAAACTTTGGAGGGGCACAAGTGATATTACCAAAAAGATAGGGGTATAACTGATATTGCAACATCTCAAAGGGGCATAAGTGATAAAATCCCTATCTACAAACTACATCGATCTCTATTGTCTAACTCTTTAGGTCAATGGTTATATGATACGAAGATGGTTGTAGTACATAACCATAATTATACAAAGGGACCTTATTAGTGTAAAATTAATTATGTATTATTCCTCAGATAATGGAATGATATAATTCATAATAACATTTATTGCATAATATCTCACCATGGTCTCACATGTCCAACAAATGGTTGAGTTAGTCGGTTGGCACAACTAAGTAGGAATCTTGAGTCACTGACTCGGGTCATGGTTTCTAACATATTACAATTTCCACATTAACATCTTTCTTGCATGTGGTTGTCTATCTAGTTTGATATTTCTACTTGAGATTATTTAATTATATTATTTGTTTTTAACTTCCATAAATTGTGTAAACTACTATTGACCCCGCCTCTATAAGATTTTGGTCCTACAAGTACACAAACAAGGTTCACTCAGTTGCAGATTTGTTTAAGGCAGATCGAGGCACATCTTAGTAGAATGTAAGGAGCCTACCGTCACAAAACTTCAAACACTCTAGGTACCTTCATTCATGTATAATTCCTTTTGGTTTTTTAGGAAAATTAAGCTTCCCTAATGCTTATTCATTTCAAGAACATAAGAGGGCTATTTGATGCTAGGAATTACGGGACCCATCTCTCTCAACCCATCGACTCCTACATGAGATCTTCAACATTCATCTATATGCATTTGCCAGTGGTCTTGGCGAATTAAAAGCAATGTTAGAGGCAACCAAGAGAACCAACCAGGGCTAGCAGCTCAAAATTAGAGCTTCGCTATGCCACCACTACACACCATGGCCCATCAAGGACGAAGGCCCTCCCGAATGGACACGTGGTTGTTTCCCTTTTGGAGACATTATTCTCTATTTAGTTATTAAATAAGTTACTAGCAAAGGTGACTTTGCAATTTGTACAATTTCTTTTGTCTTTACTCATTGCCTCCTACTCTTGGTTAATTCCATGATAAGACTATCGAGTTGTGAATATTGCTAAGATACCTCTGAATGCTCTTTTTAAGTATTTAATTAGGATATTTGCATATTATACCATTGTCTTGAACTTGAGTAACTCTTGTCTCCATCTTAAATAACAAATTTTTGTGGTGGTGTCTTACATTATGTTGTTGTTGTAATATCGATTTCATGAATTCTTAAGCTATTTCAAATTTATTAAAGTATGTTATGTTAAATACTTGTTTCAACTTGAAATTTTGTTAGAAAATCACAATTGTGAAATTTAGTTCTCATTTTTGGCCCGTTTACAGTTCTAATTTCTTTCGCATGTGGATTTTCCCAAAATTTCTCCTCTATTTAAATTCCTAGAATTGTTTATATAAATATTTTACAAATATGTGTGTGTGTGCACTCATGTGCCCCATACTTATAGATATTCCCCATAATTTTGGATTTCTATTTTATGGTTATTTACTATTATCAAAATAAAAAATAAAAAACACATATAGCTTTAAAAATTCATTAAAAAATGAACTACATCTATAAATTACAAAAATATTAGGGACACTAGCTTATTGTATATTTTATCACATATCAAAAACCATTAAAATTATGAGAACTTGGAAAAACCTCAAAAATTTATAAAAACTCAAATGCAGTAAAAAATATCACTTTTTGTAGTTATTTGCACTACCTTTCCATCAAATATACATATAAATACTCTTGTTTTCTTTATTATCTAAAATTCTTTCTTAATATAAACACTTCAAAAAAATATTAAATTTATGGAAATTATAAAAAATCATATTTTATATGAAATTTTGTTATATTATTATCACATTTTTATAAACTTATACAAACCCATATATATTATAATTTTTTAAATTTTTAATATATTCTCAAACAAAGAAAGAAAATGGAAATAATATAATTTTGTTTAACCTATGTGGTTATATTTATAATAAAGGAATAAAAAACAAAATAAAATTAATAAAAATAATGTAAAAACATATAAAAAACCATTTAGAAAGCCAAAGTGGATTTCAGCCTCAACCTAACTAGCGTGACCCCATCTACATACAATTGCCTCCCTAAGTTCAACTTAGACTTCATCTGAGTAAAATAAAAGAATATAATTTTTTATTTACGATCATGATTCCTCTTACATTTTACAAATAAGATTAATTTGAGAACCCAATTTGCTAAATTAGATTTAGATTTGATTCATTTTGAGTTACAAAAATTCAAATTGGATTCATTTTATTTCAAATTTGAAATGTTAGTTAATATTTTAAAAATTATCTCGATAATTTATATCAAATTTTATAATTTTAAAGACTTTATTTTATTGTTTTATTTATAATATAGATATCTAAGTAAGTTAAAAAATTTCTAATTAAGAAAAATATTCAAAATATAATATATAAAAGCACTTTTTTAGTTTATTTATGTATTCTACCATCTACATTTACTCTTTTGATATATTATTATGTTAGGCATGTTAAAAGTATATAATATTATTGATAAAATATCCAAGTTAATTATGTTCATCATTGCTTGTTGATGTAAGACACAACCAAGTTAATTTTTTTAGAAAAAATTATAAAAAATATACTTATTATTTGAAGCAATGAAATAATACAAAGAACTGTTTTATCGAACTATTCAGGTCTTTAATTTATTTAATGGAAATTATTCCAAGAATGGTCATCGCTACCTAAAGAAGCCTCAAACAAAAAATATTTATTTTTCTAAAGCAGAAATAAGTTAAAGAAATCTAGCAAGAGAATAAGTGTGTTATTTATTTACCTGTGTAGAATATATGATCGAACTGAGGGACGCTACGATTTCTCGAGAGTAATTAATTTTATGAAAAATCAAAGAATTAAAGAGATATTTTTCTTTTCAACTTTTGCAGTTTTTATGGGATTTTTATCTTTTTGTATTTTATGATTTTTATTTTTTATATTTTTTAATGTTTTCTGATTTTGAATTATTTGATGATTTTTAATTTTGAAAATTTTTATATTTTTGATTTAAAATAAAATAAATAAAGGAAATGTAGAGAAGGAAACACAACATTCTTTTTGTATTTTTAAAATGTAATAAAATATCCTAAAAATCAAATAAAACTATCTTTGTGTTTTTAATAAATATTTACTATTTTTTATTTTTCAAAGATTTTTAGATTTTTTTGAGATTTTTAAAATAATTAAAAATAGGAAATAATCAAAACAGAAAATCAAACAGATGGTTTTAGATTTTTAAAATAGAAAATATGATCAAAAATAAAGAAAATGTGCACAAATAGGAAGAAGTTTTGTCAAGCTTTAATAAAAGCTATTTTATGTGTTTTTTTTATTTCTCAGTGATTTTATATTATTATTTATGTTTTATGTATTATGCTATTTTTGGTTTTTTAAAGAATTTACAAACAAAATTTGTACAGGAAGTAAAATAACTAAAAGCAAACACACAGCTTTAATTGGATTTTCAAAGTATTTTTGAATTTCTTATTGATTATTAACTATAAACAGAGCAGATTTATGTCATTTTTGAAGTTTTAAAAATAATTAAATGAATTAATTTTTACAAACAATAATTATGGGTGATATACAATATTAACAAAATTTTATAAGATTTTTTATGGAATTTTTTAAGATAATTAACAATTTATTAAGCAAGATTAACAATCAATTAATAAAACTACAATATAGAGACTAAATTGATAGAAAATTTATTTATAGGACTAATGAAATATAAAAATATAGGACAGATACTGTAATTTCACCACTAAAAACGTGTGCTAACACACGTGAGTCGCACTGGCACGGACTTAAATGGGATTGAATAATTTCAAAGGGCCAATGGCAAAGAGAGGTTGTGGATGAACTCTAATGAGTGGGGTCACTAACGAACTTCGATCGGGTGGATCTCGTCCGATCTCCATCCAATGCTCCTCATGTTGGTCATTGCTCGTCCCTTATGGTCTACTACGTCTGGTGGATATGAAAATAAGGCTCGATGGTGGTCGATCGTTGCTTTGGAGCTCCAGGAATGTTGTAGGTCAAAGCCAAGCTCCAGGTTGTGATTCCCAGCTCCAAAAGAATATTGTGCACCTACAAAGGGTTTTATTGCTCGGGATAGCTTATTAAGAAAAAACGAACGTAAATGGGGGGTGGATGGTCAACTCCAACGAAGGGTGATCGGATTGGAGTCAAATTTCCAGATCCGATCGGATCTAGGAAGTCAGGAGTGTAAAGAATGTTTGAATGAAGGTGAACAGTGAGTCAAAGATACATATATGGACAGATGGGCCTCCGATCGATTTTATCGAAGGCTGGTCAGAAATAGATTTGAATTACACTAAAAAAGAAATTAATGTAGAAGTAAGAGATAAATTAGAAGGAAAACTACCTAAGATTAACCTACGGATGGATTTGAAGGATTTTATCCTTGATTCACTGCATGAGGTGAAGAAGTTGGATGTTGTCGATGGAGCTCCAGGGCATAGGTCGATCTCAATCCCCAATCGACTTTGACGATCTCCTGTCTATTGGAGCTAGGCTTTGTCACCGCTTAGCTCACCAGAATTAACCTCGGGTGAAGAAAGTGATAGAAAATGGATCGGCTAGCGAGAATGGTGTGGAGGTCCTTTTATAGGGGATGAGCAGGGTGAAATTTGAAAGAAGTGATGCGTGCGAACCAAGGTTCAATGGACAAATTTATTAATCGAGCGGTGATGTTCGTTATTCGAACTAAAGAAATGAAAGAGGAATCGATGCAAATTATGGATGGATCGATCAATAAGAATAAGAGAATAATGGTCGAATGGTGCTTTTATTCAGGCAGGATTGAGAATGGGCAGTTGACTTGGGTCAACATTCTGCATAAAGGGAAGGCATTCCGCTACATGACAAACCTCCTAAAGGGCAAAAAAGATGTTAGAAATGAAACAAATTAGAAATAAATAGGAAAATGAATTCAAATAAAATAATTTTATAAATAAAACTATTAATAAATAATTAAACATATTTATGGTTTTAATAATTTAAATAAATTAAAATTAGGAGAAAATAAATATTGCCCTTTATTCATGGGTATATATATACCTATATATTCAACACTTGGATTTTTAATAATTTATTTTTAGAAATAAACATATAATTTATTAAAATAATATTTTCAACAATTTTTATGGATTTTAAATACATTTTTGTTTTATTTTTATGAGTTAATTTATTAAGTTAAATAAATATATGTATTTACAATATATGTATGTGCTACTATACACTATATACATGATTCTATTTCTGTATTTTTTATATTTATAATCTTAATTTTTATTTTATATACATCAAATATAATATACAAATATTTAAAAATAAGAAAATAAATACAAGAATAAAATTACACAGTATACAACATAGACAAATATACAATACACTACAAAAGTCACTTATCACATCTTATCTTTAACTTCAATGAAACCACTTTCATTTTAAAGCTTATTTAATTATGAAAATAATGAAAGTGAGTTTGGTTTTATTTGATTTTTTTTGGAGAATACATTGATATGATAATTTGAGCTTTGCGACTTTTTCAAAGTGATGGTTATTTTCAATATGTACAATGATTCTTATTGCAATTATTTTTTATATTTACAACTTATTTTTATGTACAAGTTTCGATAAGATGATATTTTTATTTGAGATGAATTTGGTGATAAATAAAATAGTAAAAGAAAATATATGTATAATATAGTGATCAATGATGATGAATATATATGGGGTGATAATTATTTTTCTTTATTTTTCTGGTGAAGGCCTTAAGTCACCCTATTTTATTCTTTGTCGATTAGGTCAAGCGTTGATCTAATCTCGAGGTCAGAGTCAGTATGTATTTATTGCATATATATAGTCTTATGTTTTATTTTTTTTCTTTATATATTTATTTATTTATTTAAGGTTAAAAAAGATAGATATACAATATTTAGAAAAGAATAAGAAATTGTAAAAAGAAGGATTTATTGATATTTACATGTATTTTATAAGGGAATTTAAGGTAAAATAAATGAATAAATATGATGTATGAGAGTCATCATCCCCCTATACTTTACCTTTGCTTGTCCCTTAGCAAACACTTATTTAAAGAATAAGTGTCTAAAAAGAAAAAGAAGAGAGGAAAAATAAATAACTTAGAATAATTTTGATTTTTAAACTAATCTACATAAAATCAAATTATGGAGCTCGATCATACCTTTAGATTATCAGTTTGGTGAAACCTTATTGGGAATAGGATTTAAGACCTAACAGCCATTAAGTTCCACAAGTCATTATTCAGGCTGCCTCAACAGTTAGGTTAGAACAAGTCCACATACGTAAATTTTGATGACTATGAATCTATTTGTACAGTGTACGTGAAATATAGCTCTCCACATAAGAAATGACAAAGAACAGCCTTCTCTTAGTAAGGTAACCCTAATTCCCTAGTTTATATACTTTTTCCTCGAGGAGCGAGGTATTTTATTCTAAGTTCAGGTATGTGATGTGTCCATAATCGAAGGGAGAAGAAGATATAAGAATAAGAAGAGAAGAGGAGTGTGGCCAGTGTAGCCACATCTCCTTGTGAAGCCGACAAGTGTAGCCAAGTCTCCACTAAGATATGCAATCTCTTTGAAGCTGGACCAATGTGGTCAATGTACTTTCTTTTATTGGAATAACTTTTGGCTTCTATTTGGTGGAAAGAATTGTTGTACTGTATTGATCTTATTATGCCTCGACGGATATATATTGTTTTTGTTCGCCCCTGTTTTGGGGTCTTAGAAAAAATTTGTGCCATCAGACCATCCCTCAAGCTTTATTTCAACCCACAACTCTCGTCTTTAGACATCCATGCAACTAGATTAGGTTGGGGCGCACTGGCCGCTCAAGGTAACTACATATGTTTCCATTAGCAAGTGTTTCTTGTAAAGGGATTCTACCCCTCGCCATCTCATCAAGAGCTACGTGTAAAGTGCTTGTCCAAGTTAGGCCATTGTCTAAAAGAACCATGCATGTGTATGAAATATTCTACTTAGACCGATAGATGACATGTGAACATAAGCTTGTGGACCCAAAGAATTAAGTCTCTGTGACATGAAAAGTCTCAACTCAAATTCCTATAAGATTTCTCTGAAATTAATTGGATTAAGGTCTTAATCAAGTTCCATTCTTCGATTTTATTCCAGACTAGTTTAGGCATCAATATTATTCTGAAAAATACGAATGCAAATGCAAGCAAAATATTTTTTTCAAAGAAAAGAAATATAAGAAATTGAAGAAAAGAACAAATGTTTTAAAAGATTTTTCAAAGAACATTTTACAGATTTTTATGGATTTTATCATTTTTATTATATATATTTGAAAGAATATACAAGGATTTTGTATACAAGAATTTTATACAAAAACTATATACAAGATTATACACTTTTTACACAAGATTTTACAAAAAGAATTTTTATTTACAGATTTTATGTATGAAATTTACAAAGAATTTTATATACATATTTTATTAAAGAATTTTATATAAAAGTTTTGTCTATAAGTTTTATAAAAATATTTTATTTACAAAGGGATTTTATTTGCATTTTTTACAAGATTATTTACAAGATTTATTTAAAAAATTTACAAAGTTTTTTACACTCAAGTATACACAATATATACAAATAATTATTTATATATAAGGTGAGAAAATATTTTAACAAACTATTTTACAAATGTTTTTACAAACATTTACAAAAATCTTTACAAAATATTTTACAAAATTTTATAAAATAGTTTTACAAATATTTTATTCTAAGAGTTTTATAGACATTTTTACAATATACATAATTTTGATACAAAATAATTTACAAGAATTTTACAACCATAATATTTTACAATTATTTAACAAAAACTTATACAAAAATAATTTTATAAATATTTTTGCAAAGAATTTACAAAACTACTTTACAAGAATATTTACAAAAGAATATTTACAAAGAATTTTTATAAACTTTTTACAAAACATTTTTATTCCAGTTTTATTAGCTATATTATTAAACAAATAAAAGTACAAGTTATGGCTAAAGTATATATAATATAATATATATGTCTGATACCCCCTATACTTAGCTTGATCTATGTCCTCATAGTGACCAAGAAGCGACAAAGGAAGACATTGCTCGTGCTACGTGTGGAAAATTGAATCCGATACTGCAATGACTCAAAGAGTAACGAATAAAATGAATAGAAGTTGGTGATCCCCTATATGTAGGATCAAATAATCCTAAGTATAGAAGACTATACACATGGAGAAGATTGAGGAAAAGAATGTACAAACTCAATGACTCGACTTGTTCTACCATATATGTAGGGTAAAAGATCCCTAAGTATAGAAAAAGAATATCAACTGGTTGAAGGACAAGAGAGAATAGAAAAAAATAAAAATAAATATAAAGAAGAAATAAATGACCAGCATCACTCCCCATATACTTAGGGTAAAGGATCGCTAAGTATAGGAAACAAAAATGGTGATGAAACAGAACTAAAATGGAACAACTCAAGTCATTCACCTCCCCTATGCTTAGGATTGAGTACATCCTAAGTATAGTACATGCATGGAAAAGAGGCGAATGATAAAAATGGAAGAAGAAAGAATAAAACAAAAGGGATATATGTAAGAGAAGATAGATTGTACAATGCTCAAGAAGGAAGAAACTTGACCTTCTTTCACGTATGCTGAGTTAATAAATCAATGAGATGTATATCGACATCAGGGTCGTCCTCAGATGTGTCCATGTCTGAATCTTGAAACCCCTAATCAGAGTCGATGTGGTGAAAGTACTCAGTGGAGTTGTAACAACCTGGAATAGGCATGAAAGGCAAGAGTGAATCATCAGTGTCCTCAGAAAAATCATATCTATAACCCATCTTCAGCTCATCAATATAATCAAGAATCTCTGGTTGCCCCCATATGTTATGTGTGGATCACAAAAAACTATGTTATCCATGTTTTCCTTGTGAGAAAGGGATTCTTGGGTCAAAATGTCATTCAAAGATAGCAACTCATGTTTGCTCTCATCTATAACATCACAGTCCTCTACATCTGAAGAATCAAGAACACTCTCATCTGATGCGACTTTGGCTTTCTACTCAGTGATCATATCAACAACAACACCTTCACTGTGATCATGCATGCCTCACAATTAATGACCAATTTTGTTGTACGCAAATAGGATCATCCAAAATAATCAGGGTATGATGTAATGGTATTGTAGGCTATATATCTATGACAACAAAGTCAACAGGAAAGCTCATGCCATGTACCATCCTGACAATGTTCTCAAGTATGTCATTTGGCATCTTGACCGATCGGTCTGCAAACTAAAGTAACATTCTGCTCATAAAATGTCCAAGTCTGATTTGCTCGGGTAGTGAGAAAGGAAATAGGCTAATAGATGAATCATTGTATAAAAAAGTATGATCAAATCGAAAATCTGAAATCTGGCATCTGACAATAGGTGCACCCTTATCTTTCTTTTTGTTTGGGATTTGATGGTGTATGGCATTAGCAATATCCATGGTAACAACGTGATGCTCTGTCCTGCTACGTCCTCTCTTCTTAGATGGATTTTTAGATGCACAAGCTTCTTTCATTCCTTTTTAAAGGCAGGCATATACTCCTTGGCTTTTAGGAGTGGCATCTCAAGTAAGATGTTCTATACTATCTCAACCACTCCAAGATCAGAATGGGTTGCTTTTAATTTTTTTTAATTTTTCTATTTTTATTAGGTTCATCGGGATATGGAACAGAATCAGAAGAAACATGAAATTATTCAATCCTATTAATCAAATCAGAATCATCATGTACATGACGATGATCAGAATCAGTATGTACAATATCATCCAATACAGGTATAGAAGAAAACGGCAAAACAAAACGGGGTGCTCGATCTGTTCTTGTTGAAGAAGACTCCATGACGGGTATGTTCTCCATATCTGACTCGATAATGTTTCCTTTACTCTATTTTTGGTATT
This sequence comes from Ottelia alismoides, assembly GCA_037367405.1. Taxonomy (NCBI): domain Eukaryota; kingdom Viridiplantae; phylum Streptophyta; class Magnoliopsida; order Alismatales; family Hydrocharitaceae; genus Ottelia; species Ottelia alismoides. The sequence continues at coordinate 775,801 of JAZKJV010008883.1, forward strand.
TTCTTGATGGTGTTGGTGGCAGTGGTGAAGATGAAGATGATCCTCCATGTGCTGCAACACTAGTCCTCTGCTCAACTAATGGAGAAGATAAAGAAGATGGTGAAGCTCTATCAATATCTCTCTGATGAATCTCGTATTCATCATGCTAATATCCACATATTAAACCCCTGGCTTAAGTAATCCAATAAAAATCACCGTTAATTCCTTATTTTTACCCTGTAATATATTGTGTATAATTAACCCTATTTAATTGTATTTAATTTACTTTATTTTTCTTGTTATTATTTTCTCATCAAAAACCCCTAAAAATTAGGTAGAGTAATTGTCAATAATTACCTGCCCATTAAAAAGACTAAAAATACAAAAACAACTCAAAATCAGAAAGTCGGTGTTTTTATCCCCTTGAAAATACCTCCAAAAATACTTTTTTTACAAATGACCTCTTTTGGATTTTTTTCCAACATGAAAACTTGTAGATCTCATCGAGACGAGCAACTTTCATGTTTTGACTTTTTCCTAATTTTACCTCTAACTATTTCTTTTGTATTTTTCTTTATTTTTATATTCTGAATTTTCTGATTGGGCCATGTGGCACCCTCTGGTCCGCCCACATGGCCTGCCTCTACTTCTGCCACTCGGCACCTTCCCCGACCGTCGGATCTGCTTCATCAGCCTCCATCTTAGCCTTCCAACCCCTCTCCATCATCAGCCATCAGATCGTTCCATAAGATCACATCGTCGCTGCTCACCTGCGCCCTATCCACAGCCGTCCGATCTTCATTCCTTCCAACGTTCCTCCTCGTTCCACGTCACCCCTTTTTCATAGCCGCTCAATCGCTCTTTATCCTACGATCCACCACGCTCCATGTCACCCACTCTCCATCACTGTAGGATAAAACCCACAGATCACATCCTAGCCATTCACTAGCACCTAATTCTCCACCGCAGGATCAGATCTTTGATCTGATCCCATCCCTCCACCAGCGCACTCCTCCTGACCGTTGGATCATACGATCCAACGGTCCAAATCCCTTCGTCAACCTCCAGCTATCCCTCTCTCCCAGGCATTACGCCTCTCCACCCCACCGCCCCCTTCCTATTTTGGGAAGAACCCTCGGTCACCTCTCGCTCTCCTAACGGTCGCCCCACGTAGCCAGGTCGTCCACCTTCTTTGCGTAACCCCCTTCGTTCCTCGCCATCAGTCCCAGCCATCAAAACCTCCATTCAAAAATGCCTTGCCACTGCCATAACCGTGAACCTCCTCCGCCTACAAATAGCCACCCTCAGCCCTCTATCTCCGTCGTCCACCATTCATTGGGTAGCCCCTAGCTTTGCCCTCCTCCGGTGATATCGGAGGAGGTGTTCGATCAGCAAAAATGGATCTCCTACCTAGGTGTTGACCCACGACCGCCATGGCCGTGCAGCGGCTGGCTCTGCCACCGCTGAGCTCCGAGGCCCGGCTGACCTCGCCGGGCAACGACCGGAGCGCCTCCAAGGCGCTCATCCCAAGCTCCCCCTCCACCAGGTTCCCCTCTCCGATGAGGTATCTTCCTCCTGTTCTTTTCTTGTTACTTCTTTGAATTATCCCGACCTACTCACTCGCCGTCACCCTCATCTGATCATCCCACGAGCTCCGCCTGACCACCAGCATCTTCGCCGACTACCTGTCCTTTCTCCAAAACCCCTCACGCTCTGACCCCCTTCTTCATCACCTCATCGGAGAAGAAGACCCTGGGCCCACACCTCCCGACGCCCCCACGGCCCTCACTCACCTCACTTCACTCACCGATCACCGCATGCTTCGGCTAGCTAACATTTGTAGGTGTACAAGGCTTCAATGGCCGGAGTTTGCGTAGGAGCTCCTTTGAGCTCTTCTCCTCCGGTGAGGTCTCACCGACCACCACCTCTGATCAGCTTCGGAGCCTCGCTCCTCCTCCAGGATCTCCGCCAGGCGCCCAATCATCTTCTTCGACCACCAGGTGAGCGTGCGGACCGCGGAGGAGCTCCATCAAGTTCGCTGGAGACTCACCTTCTCCGGTGGGCTGTAGAGGAGGAGAAGCTACAAGTGTCGCCCGATCATCTGGATCGGACAGCTGAGATGAAGACACGTGGAGGCCCAAGTCTAAATCCAAACCAACAGCTTCGGGTCACCCTAGCCAAGACCCGAGCCTCAACATGCTGCCACGTTGCCCAAACCTCAGACGGCCCCCGAGCCTAGGCTCCTCACGTGTGACGCACGTGAGGGCCTAGGTAAATTAAATGAAAGACCCAGAACTTTTTGATATTTGCATAATGGTCCTCGGGCACGTTCCTCACGTGCGTGCCTGGGAAATTTACAGGAAGGCCCTCAAAGTTTCTGGAATTTGCAAAAATGCCCCCGCGCAAGGAAAAATCACAATGGGGCCCAAGCGGTTTTTGGTATTTGAATTTAGGTCCCTCCATGGACCTAAATGTAATCATTATCATTTTATTTTCTTGCAATTTATTTACAATTATGCCCCTGCATTGTTTTTAGCATAACTTGAGCATCGTAGGTCCAAATTGCATGATTTTAGTGTCGTTTTGATCCTTGTTTCCTCATCTACATCATGGCATATTTAATTTTCTCATCTGTCACTATTTTAAATGAAGTGAATTATCATGTTAGATGAGATCATGTGCTCCATATGTATGTGCCCTGACTAGATGATGGCTTTTATTCTTAAGTTCAATTTGACTCTAATTTCAACCAGTATTTTGTTGCTCATTTGTGTAATCTTTCTGAGGCCTAATTGTTTGCATTATCATAACATATATTTAACCTTGCATAATTGTTCATTCATCACTTTATACTTGCATAAAAATCAACTAAAAAATGCATGCTCCATTTTATTGCTTTGTAACCTACATAGTGTATTCTGCATTTTCTTGAAGACCTGAAATTGAGAAATAATTCACATATGTGCTTCATTAATCAAAATTCGATAAATAGAAAGAGTAGCTCGTGTCCTTGTGTTCGACCTTGGTAGACTTGCCAAGTATAAATAATCCAAAACATTCAAAGATTGTGGTTTTTGTTGAACCGAATTTACCTCCTATACCACAACAATTATCGATTATTAAAGAGGCAAATTTCACGATCATCAAATGGCACCGTTGTCGGGGACCCGGCTTAACTTAATTTGTTTATTGATTTTATCTCTATTGAATATTTTCAAGATTAACAGGTCCTCGTTTCATGCATCATTTTTGCATCATGTCTGCTGATTAATTTCCTCTGTATTTTTCTAACTTTTCTCTTTTGTGGCAGGGTCCATGAAAATCGAGGACGTTTGATCTTCATGGAGGCGTGAAGTCGAGAGCTTCCGCTAAAGAGGCCACAAAAGAATTTGTGAAGAAATTGTAGGATCTTTTATCAGTCAGCCTGCATTTGCATACTGTAAAAAAAAGAGTGTTGCATGTACATATTTATTTTAACAGTCCTCATAAAGGGCTTGCATGTTGTAAATAAAATAGATCACTTGATGATCTACCCCTCCCCCCCCACACACACGTGCACATACATACTCACCCCCCCACCCCCATCTCCCTTCCCTCTGTATATTTCACTATCTCTCACTATCTCTTTCTCTCTCTCTGTGTGTGTGTATTTCACCAACCCCCCCCCCCCCCCCCATCTACCCCCTAGCAATTTGTAGAAATACAACACTCCCCCTCCCCCCCACCCTTGTATCATAGTGAAAATACTTCTCTAGATACAGACCCCCACCTAACTCAGGACCTTACTTAGGCTATTTGAAGCCTAAGTATAGGGGGACCCACTTGCTCATCCTTCCCTCACATTGTCTTCTTGTACTTAGGTCAATTTTGACCTAAGTATAGGGGAACCGTCCTCCTCAGTTCCGCTATATCACCCTATATTTTGATTGAGTCATGGCTTCATGACACTTGTGCTATGGGGACATAGCAAAATCTAAGTATAGGGGGGTATACCATATATTACTATATATTTATTTTAGAAATAGCTCGTGTTTCTAAAACTTTTTGAAAATTTTGTTTTCGGGGGTGGTTCTGGTAAACCTGTGAACTGAGTTTTGTAAAAACCTTGTAAAGTTATTTTCTTAAAATTGAGGGATTAATTTGTGTAAATAACCCTTTTCAAAAAAATGAAAAATTGATAACCTTTCTTTAAATTAGACTCTGACTACTAGGCTTAGTAGACACTTTTACTGAGGGAACTTTGGTCTCCCTTAGCAGAGTGGGTGGTTTAGAGGACACTAAGGAAGGCTCCGTCCTCAAGTAACACAGGTCCGTCTAATGGCTCGTACTTACACCCATACTGGCTGAGAGTGGATACTTTTATTCATTTGAGCCTAGGACAGTCATTGTCTCTCCAAAGAATTAAAAAAATTGGAAAATTAAAATCCATAAAAATCTGCAAAAGTCAAAAATCACACAAAAATCACTAACTAAGGAGTTTTTGTATTCCTGACACATTCACACTCACTCAAGGCTTGAGGATTTTGAGGACACTGGATTTCTGTGATCTTGAGAGTCGGAGTTAACATGCCTTAGTTGTTATGGTTTTAAGATTAATTATCCACACTCCCCTAGTTTGAAAGATTTGAGCGCTATATTGCACTCTTCATCTCTACCTTGAAAAAGAATATGATCAGCACAGTCACTTCCACAACTGCATGATTGATGAGATGAGTTGAGATATCACTTGACGAACTGGGACTAGAGATTTAAGTTTAGACCCGATCTAATGATATTCGAGGATGGGATAAAGTTAATGAAGGCTTCAAAAAACCTGAGTGTCAGCAAAATCATAGCCAGTATGTGAACAAGATTCATATGCTATCTCTTTGATTTTGACCTATGTGCTAGGGTGTGATGAAACTTAATGGAAATTGTTGATCAGTGTGCGTCACCTCTTGGTAAAAGTAGTGGAGCTAGCCAACAAAAGAAAAGAAATGTCAAAGAAAAGCTCTATCATCCAAAGTCAAATTACAAATGAGCTTTCACCAATGGCGAGCGCTCCCAAACATTTTTCAAAGTGTCCACTTGGACCAAGCGCTAATAAGGACCGAGGAGTCGGGCTGACACCACAAAAAGGGCTCTGCATCGTAAGCGATAAAAGTCTGGGTGTCGAAGGTATCTTAGATACTCAGAAAAGACACCCCCCGGTGTACTCCCAGAAAAACAAGTGCAGATGACTCCAACTCTCTTGACAGATACATTCATCAACAATCTAAAAATTTACATGTGTTGAGTAAAAAGACACTCGAGAGGCCCCTTGTTCCAATGTGAGGGAGAGAAAAATAGACACAATCCCATGCCCCCCATCATCTGGGCGTCCATCCACATTTCAAGTCTGACAAACTAATGAGACGGTTGACTGAAGCAAGATTAGACTTATTCCCTAGTATTGAGGATGAGGTCTAGAGGAGAGTCTTTGGGACTAGAACTTTGAGTGATGCCTCGACTCGATTCTCATGAAATGCAGTACACCTAAATTCATATCCTTATATTATATGTATAAAAAGATAGTCTTATAATTAGAGAAGTTGAATTCCTTCTGACTAAGGTTTGAATAAACCCAGAATTTTAGGATCTCTTAAATTAAGGGTCTTCGAAAGATCGAGCCTTGAAATCTTCGCTTACACTGTCAGGAATTAATCCGACTCCTTCATTCTTTAGATGCTCGAGGACGAGCATAGTTTAAGTATAGGGGTATGATGAATCTCATATTCATCATGCTAAAACATATTAAATCCCTGTCTTAACTAATCCAATAAAAATCACCGTTAATTCCTTATTTTTACCCTGTAATATATTGTGTATAATTAACCCTTATTTAATTGTATTCAATTTCCTTTAATTTTCTTGTAATTATTTTCTCATCAAAAACCCCTAAAATTTAGATAGAGTAATTGTCTATAATTCACTAACCATTAAAAAGACTTAAAAAATACAAAAACAACTCAAAATTAGAAAGTCGGTGTTTTTATTCCCCTTGAAAATACCCCCGAAAATACTTTTTGGACAAATGACCTCTTTTGGCTTTTTATCCAACATGAAACTTGTAGATCTCATCGAGACGAGCAACTTTCATGTTTTGACTATTTCCTAATTTTGCCTCTAACTATTTCTTTTGTATTTTTCTTTATTTTTATATTCTGAATTTTCCGATTGGGCCACGTGGCGCCCTCAGGTCACCCTCGTGTCCCGCCTCTACTTCTGCCACCTGGCTCCTTCCCCGACCATCGGATCTGCTTCATCAGCCTCCATCTCAGCCCTCCAACCCCGCTCCATCTTTAGCCGTCAGATCGTTCCACAAGATCACATCACCGCTGCTCACATGCGCCCTATCCACAGCCGCCCGATCTTCATTCCATCCAATGTTCCTCCTCGTGCCACATCGCCCCTTTTCCATAGCCGCTCGATTGCTCATTATCCTACGATCCACCGTGCTCCACGTCACCCACTCTCCATCACCGTAGGATAAAACCCACATATCACATCCTAGCCATTCACTAGTGCCTAATTCTCCACCGCAGGATCAGATCTTTGATATGATCCCATCCCTCCACCAGCGCACTCCTCCCGACCGTTGGATCGTACGATCCAACGGTCCAAAACCCTTCGTCAACCTCCAGCTATCCCTCTCTCCCAGGTGTTACGCCTCGCCAACCCACCGCCCCCTTCCTATTTTGGGAAGAACCTCCGATCACCTCTCCCTCTCCTAACAGTCGCCCCACGTAGCCAGGTCTTCCACCTTCTTCGCATAACCCCCTTCATTCCTCGCAACGACTCCCAGCCATCAAAACCTCCATTCAAAAATGCCTTGCCACTACCATAACCGCCGACCTCCTCCGCCTACAAATAGCCACCCTCAGCCCTCTATATGCGTCATCCATCATTCATTGAGTAGCCCCAAGCTTCGCCCTCCTTCGGTGATAGCGGAGGAGGTGTTCGATCAGCGAAAATGGGTCTCCTACCCAGGTGATGACCCATGGCTGCCATGGTCGTGCTGCGACTGGCTCCACCACCGTCGAGCTCCGAGGCCCGGCTAACCTCGACAGGCGATGACCGGAGCGCCTCCAAGGCGCTCATCCCAAGCTCCCCCTCCACCGGGTTCCCCTCTCCGATGAGGTATCTTCCTCCTATTATTTTCTTGTTACTTCTTTAAATTATCCCGACCTACTCAATCGCCGTCACCCTCATCTGATCATCCCACGAGCTCCGCCCGACCACCAGCATCTTCGCCGACCACCTCTCCTTTCTCCAGAACCCCTCACGCTCCGACCCCCTTCTTCACCACCTCATTGGAGAAGAAGACCCTTGGCCCACACCTCCAGAAGCCCCCACGACCCTCACTCACCTCACTTTACTCACCGATCACCGCATGCTTCGGCTAGCTAACATTTGCAGGCATACAAGGCTTCAATGGCCGGAGTTTGCGTCGGAGCTCCTTCGAGCTCTTCTCCTCCGATGAGGTCTCACCGACCACCACCTCTAATCAGCTTTAGAGCCTCGCCGCTCCTCCAAGATCTCCGCCAGGAGCCCAATCATCTTCTCCGACCATTAGGCGAGCGTGAGGACAGTGGAGGAGCTCCATCAAGTTCGCCGGAGACCCGCCTTCTCCGGTGGGATGTGGAGGAGGAGAAGCTACAGGTGTCGCCTGATCATCTGGATCGGACGACTGAGATGAAGACACGTGGAGGCCCAAGCCTAAATCCAAACCAACATCTTCGGGTCACCCTAGCCAAGACCCGAGCCTCAACATGATGCCACGTTGCCCGAACCTTAGACGACCCCCGAGCCTAGGCTCCTCACGTGCGACACACGTGAGGGCCTAGGTAAATTACATGAAAGACCCAGAACTTTTTGATATTTGCATAATGGTCCCAGGTGCGTGCCTTACGTGCGTGCCTGGGAAATTTATAGGAAGGCCCTCAAAGTTTTTAGAATTCGCAAAAATACCCCCGTGCATGGAAAAATTACAATGGGGCCCAGGCAGTTTTTGGTATTTGCATTTAGTCCCTCTAGGGACCTAAACGTAATAATTATCATTTTATTTTCTTGCAATTTATTTACAATTATGCCCCTGCATTGTTTTTAGCATAACTTGAGCATCGTAGGTCCAAATTGCATGATTTTAGTGTCGTCTTGATCCTTGTTTCCTCATCTACATCATGGCATATTTAATTTTCTCATCTATCACTAGTTTAAATGAAGTGGATTATATGTTAGATGAGATCCTGTGCTCCATATGTGTGTGCCCTAACTAGATGATGGCTTTTCTTCTTAAGTTCAATTTGACTCTAATTTCAACCAGTATTTTGTTGCTCATTTGTGTAATCTTTCTGAGGCCTAATTGTATGCATTATCATAGCATATATTTAACCTTGCATAATTGTTCATTCATCACTTTATAATTGTATAAAAATCAACTAAAAAATGCATGCTCCATTTTATTGCTTTGTAACTTGCATAGTGTATCCTGCATTTTCTTGAAGACCTGAAATTGAGAAATAATTCACACATGTGCTTCATTAATCAAAATTCGATAATAGAAAGAGTAGCCCGTGTCCTTGTGTTCGACCTTGGTAGACTTGCCAAGTATAAATAATCCACAACATTCAAAGATTGTGGTATTTTGATCGAACCAAATTTGCCTCCTATACTACGATAATTACTTATTATTATAGAGGCAAATTTGATGTTTAACACTCTCCCCATTCCAAATATGCTGGAGGATGCAATCGCCTACCGCTCCTGAGATAAATGGTGTCAGATAAACAAGTAAAATCACAAGACATGCCTATCTCAAGGGTGGATGGATAAGGTGCTACATGTTCCTTATTGCGGTGAAGAATAAAATCATCTAGCCTCTAGGTCAAATCATTCATGTTCTTCATCAATTGGGCATGCTGATCAAGTATTGGGTTCACCAAGGCAGTGTCTCTAGATGCTCAACAACAGGTGGCTGCTGAGACTAGTAGTGCGGAGCATGGTACCCAGAATAAGCAGAATGTGGCTGGTATGAATAAGGAGGATGAGGATGTCAAAATTATGGAAAATATGCAAGTTAATGCTGATAATAATGCTGATATGAGTATGCAGGATGCATCTACTACTATCCATGTCTCTAAGTAAGGAACTGCGGTGGAGATGAGTAGTAAGGCTATAGTTGTTGGTGTTGGTACTGGACTGGTGTGGCCTACCTCCCTAAAAATGGTGAATGAGCCTCTAACCGTCCTGGGAACCCGACTGGCCCTGCCCTAGTGGACGGGTCTGGCTACACTCTGGACCATTCCAAATACCGTTCACCTCCTGAATATGAGGTGGAGGTGGACAATTTGGCTCAGAAAGATATGGATACTCCGTGTAGTACAAAACAATGCATGATGGAGGTGATTGTTGCGGGACTTGATCTAGAGTACGTACGTAGTAAACATGTTGAACAGTGGAAGGTACTCTGGTACTCTGTTGTTCTGAAGTAGTGGAAGAGGTCTACTTAACTGCAGGAGTATTGGCTTCTACACTCGCACTCTGACATGTACTGATCATGCTAAAAAGAAGCTCCAAATGTTTAGTAATATCATCCAGCATATCTAGCTGCTTCATCCTTTGCTCGATCACTTGTAATTTGTCAAGTTCTTGTGATCGCTTTTTTATTATATATACTTTGGATAGGTGATTCCCAATTATGGTCAAATCAGAATTGTCCACCGTATCCACATTGTGAGATGTCGTCATGTTGATGGCCTTGTGGGGTGCTGAAGAAGTAGGTAGAGGATATTTCTGGAATGCACGAGAAGAAGATATAGTATCTAAGCCCTCTGCCATTTCCTCAAAGATCTGCCAAAGTGCATCCTCATCTTTATTGAAGTGCCCCCCCCCCCCCCACAAGCACCATCATCCAATCTCTGATTCTCTAAACCCAAACCACCAAAGAAATTCTGCACTAAGCTCATCTTTGGTATATCATGATGGGGGCACTTCTCTATTAAATCCTTGAATCTTTCCCACACCTCGTGAATAGGCTCATAGGACATCTGGGAGAAGTTGGCAATCAATGACTGCATCCGGTTGAGTCATCTGAGAGGGTAGTACTTGCTAAAGAATGCGGATCTCAACTCCTCCTAAGACATGACAACTCTTCCTAAATGGTTGATCCGATATAGTGTTGTGTCCATCAGACTGAATGGGAAGGTTGTCATCTTCACTACCTCTAACAGAATGTTAGGATAGTGTACAGTGCCACATATGTTGTCGACTGCTAAGGTGTTTGTAAGGTTCCTCATTGATGTGTCCATGGAATATGAGGAGTAGTGGTAAAAGTGTGGGATCAAGATCAAAATGCCCACGAATTGTAGGTATCTGAATCCATGTGACCGAGTCTCATGCACCATGTTATAGGCATCTCTAATGGTGAGCTTATCCACTACACGCTCTAGCTCAACTAGATTTGCTCTAGGCTGCTGCTCATCTCCCCCATTCCCGTCTCTTCTCATCTGCCCATCCTCCTCTTTCCTTTGTGGTTCCTCAACTCTAACATCATCTCTCTAAGTCCATCCTGGATGTTGTCATGCTCAGTCAACTGAGCTTGAATGACCTAAACAGAAGCCATCATCGTACTATTCATCTCACTCTGATCTACCATGGTGTTCTTTCCCTTTGATGGCATCAAGCCCTCTATAACCGTCTTGGTATCTAGAAATATGAAAGGAACTTGATCAAACTACAAAAAAGATGGAGTCTCAAATGTTAGTTCGAGAAGAGGGTCAATTTTGAATAATGGATGTATTGGGGACAAGTCGGGTGTGAATGAGAATGAAGAGAGCTCGAGAAGAGAGTCATCCCGAGTGGAAGAAAATAAAGACGAATGAACTAGAGAGGAAAGTGATTAGGCTGCAAAGTCTGAACACAAATCACTCCAATCCGCCATCCTCGAAACCAGGAGGAAAGATGCAAGAACACAAAGTCAAACATGAAGAAGAAACGAAAAAAAGACACGAAGTGCGTGGGGGTCTTTACTCTAAGCAAACAAACACAATATAAACCCTCGATTCATCAACTGAACATAATGTGAGGACCGTAAGAGTTCGTTCTTTTATCTTTTAAATTTTAATTTAGTGAATCTCAAGAAGTTACTTAACACCAAACACATAGGGTGATGATGCCCTATTGCCAATGTAGGTCCTCAAACCTCCTCAAATAGTGGTACCATCTTCTCATGATGACGGTTTGTATCTGACCTAAAGGGAGATAAGAGGCAGAGCACGCCAAAATGATTTTCTAAGGTTTGAGGCAAGTTCTTGCAGCTGTGATCGTGTACCGAAGAGTGATACACAGGTGCTAGGGCACAAGTCCAGGGGTTTGGGATCTATCCTTGTGGCAACATCCTCACCCACTTTAATTGGAGATAAGAACCTGCAACAATGAGGGAGTTCCTCTCACCAAAATAATGAATGAATCCTTTACGTTTAGTTTTAGGATTGAGAAATTTAGTAGTCTCAATTTTATTTGGTTATCACTTTTTTTTATTTTTCAAATAAATTGATCTAAGGAATTTTCCAATTTCTTTCTTATCCTAAGTGAGAGAAATCAAGGAAGGAGATTGGAAAAGAAGATGCAACGAAAAATCAATGATGCATGTATGGTAGAAAGTGCATACATATCTCAGCAATCTGCATGCAAAATGATCCTTTCATAAAATAAAATAGAAAATAAAAACTAACCGAAATGATGCACAAAAATTTCGTAGCAGTAACTTCTTTTATCGGGAAAGAGCCAATTATTTGGCTAAGTCCAAGCTACGATGGTACTCTATAGGAACATGAAGATTCTTAGGGTTTTGAACCTATTATTTACCTGGCTCAACCAAGATAATAAAATCTACTACTAATGGGATCAAGCATAAAAAATCTGCGGGAAACAAAAGAAAATAGAAGCAATGAAAAACAAAAACCGGTGAGGTCCCCCAAGTGTGTCAGCACTTGGTGAAATAGACCCCACAATTACAATGGTTTAAACTAGCTTACAAAATAGAAAAAGAGGCACTCACCAAAAAGTATTATTACAAATTAATTACAAATAAAACAGGAAATAAAATGACTAAAATAAAACAAATATATATGTGCTCAAGAATCTTCCAAATCTTATGCTTCGCCTATTATGCTCTCATGTCGATCAATGAAGAAACGATCGACCTCCACTTCGCTCGGGTGCGTCGGTGCTCATAGAAACTCCGTCCTCACTCGTCAGGCCCTGCAGAAAGAGGAAACAAAAGAATATCTCAAAACAATTTATGAGAGATAAAGCAAATAAAATAAAGCAGAAAATGTGACTGCAAATAAAAGACAGTGAATTTTTATTTCTTATATTTTTCAATGTTAACCTATTTTGAATTTTTTAGTGATTTTTAATTTTAAAATCTTTTATATTTTAAATTTAAAAATAAAGAATTCAAGAAAATGTAGAAAAAGGAAGTACAACACTCTTTTTATATGTTTCAAATATAATAAAACTATCTAAAAAATAAAAAACTATTTTTTAACATTTTTTATTGTTTTGGTTATTCTTCAAAGATATATTGATTTTTTAAGATTTTTAAAACAATTTAAAATAGGAAATAATCAAAACAGAAAATCAATCAGATATTTTTGAATTTTTAAAATAAAAATAAGATCAAAAATAAAGAAAATATGCATAAACACGAAGAAGATTTTTAAAGGTTTACTAAAAGCTATTTATGTATTTTTTAGTTTTTTTAATGATTTTATATGATTTTTTAGTGTTCTATTTGTTTTGCTATTTTTTTGGCTTTTATAAAGAATTTTTAAATAAAATTTGTATAAAAAGTAAAACAACTGAAAACAAACACATACAAAAAAATTTTTTGGAATTTTTCAAACTATTTTTGAGTTTTTTTATTATAAATTGTAAATAGGGAAAATTAATGTGGTTTTTGAATTTTTAAAAATAATAAAATGAAGTACTTTTGTAAATAAAAATTATGGATGATAGATATTATTAGCAGGAATTTATAAAAAATTAGAGAATTTTTTAAATTGATAAATAATTTATTAAGCAAGATTAATGATATATTAATAAAACTGCAGTACATGGACTAAATTAAAAGAAATATTTATTTGCAAGACTATATGAACAGCATAATATAAAAATCTAGGGCTAATGTTACAATGTTACCACTAAAACGCATGTGCCAGCGCACATGAGTCGCGTTGGCACAGACTTAAGTGGGATTGAATCATTTCAAAGGGCCAAAAAGTAATAAAAAATCATACGATAGTTTATGCAATATAACCACAAACTCACATGCAAAGGCACATGCAATGTTCAAATTGGATCATAATGTAAATAACAAAAACAGTGAGGGATTATCTGTAATTAATCAATCAATGATATAACGATACATCTCCTCATAAGCACTTTAAAACAAATGCAGGGGTTTGAGAGCAATTATTCAACGATCACGTGGTGGAAGCGTGCGAATCCAAGGGCTATGTTGTTGCTCGGATCTGGATCGACTATGCTCTGGGCGTTATTGGATGGCGTGGATGCAACTGGACAAACCGTTCGTGATCCAACGGCAATGGGAGGTTGTGGAAGAACTCTGATGAACGGGGTCATTGGCGAACTTCGATCGGGCAGATCTCGTTGGATTTCTATTCGATGCTCCTCCTACTAGTCATTGCTCGTCCATTGTAGTCTGTCGCATTGGGTGGATATGAAAATATGACTTGAATATGTTTGATTGCCTCTTTGGGCTCCAAAAGCGCTATAGGTCAAAGTCAAGCTTCAGGTTGAGGTTTCCAGCTCCAGAAGAGTTTGACACACCTACAAAGGGTTTTATTGCTCGGAGCGATGACTCTGACCGGCCTATTAAGCATAAACAAATGTAAATGTGGGTTGGATGGTCAACTCCGACGAAGGGTGGTCAGATTGGAGTCGAATTTCTAGATTCGATTGGATATGGGGGATCAGACTTATGAGGAGTGTGAAGAATGTTTGGGCTAAGGTGAACAACAAGTTAGAGATGTCAGATATGGACGGATGGGCCTTTGATCAAATTGATCGGAGGCTGATCAGAAATAGATTTGAATTACACTAAAAAGGGAATTAAATGCAAAATTAAGATACAAATTAGAAGGAAAACTTCCTAAGCTTAAAATACGGATTGTTCTAAAGGCTTTTGGCCTCGATTCACTGTGTAAGGTGAACAAGTTGGACATTGCTGACAGAGCTTCGGAGGCATAGGTGCATCTTTATCCCCAATCAACTTCGACACTCTCCAGGTTGTGAGAGCTAGGCTCTGTCACCACTCAGCTCACCAGAATCAACCTTGATCGAAGAAAGTGACAGAAAACGTATCAGTCGGTGAGAATGATCTAGAGATCCTTTTATAGGGGATGAGTTGGAAGAAATTTGAAAGAAGTGATGCGCGTGAACCGATGCTCGATGGACAAGTTTATTAATTAGGCGGTGATGCTCATTATTCGAACTAAAGAAATGAAAGAGGAATCGGGTGCAGATGATAGATGGATCGATCAACAAAAATAAAAGAAGAGCGACTGGTGGGTAGTTTTATTCGGTTGGGTTAGAGAATGGGCAGTTGACCCAAGTCAACAGACCCGGGTCCGCCCAATGGGAAAGCAAAAAGAATGTTCAAAAATGAAACAAATTAAAATAAATAGAAAAATGAATTCAAACAAAATAATTATATAAATAAAAATGTTAATAAATAATTAAACTTATTTATGGTGATTTTTAATAATTTAAATAAATTAAATTAGGAGAAAATAAATATTACCTGTTATTCATAGGTGTATAAACCTATATATACAATACTTAGATTTTTAATATTTTATTTTTAGAAATAAATATATAATTTATTAAGATATTATTTTCAACATTTTTATATATTTTAGATACATTTTTAATTTAGTTTTATGGATTAATTTATTAAGTTAAATAAATATAGGTATTTACAATATAGGTATGTGATATTATACAATATATACAGGATTTATTTTTTGTATTTTTATTTAATTTTTATTTGCATTTTAGATACATCAAATACAATATATATATACAAACATTTAAAAATACAAGATGTACAAAACTAATAGAAAATAAATACAAGAATAAAATCACATAGTATACAAGATAGACAAATATACAATACACTCCAATAGTCACTTTTCACATCTTAACTCTGATTTGAATGAAATCACTTTCGTTTTAAAGCTTATTTAATTTTGAACACAATGAAAGTGAGTTTGGTTTGTTTTGAGTTTGTGAAGAAGATATTGATCTAACAAGTTGAGCTTTGCAGCTTTTTCAAAGTGATGTTATCTTCAATATGTATAATGATTCTTATTGCATTTATTTTTAATATTCACAACTTATTTTTATGTACAAGTTCTAAGAAAAAATATTTTTATTTGAGATGAATTTGGTTATAAATAAAATAGTAGAAGAAAAAATATGTGCAATATAGAGATGAATGACGATGAATATATATATATGGGATGATAAATATTTTTCTTGATTTTTGTGGTGAAGGCTTTATCTCCTCCCTACTTTATTCCTTATCGATTAGGTCAGGCCTTGACCTAATCTCGGGATTAGAATCAACTTGCTCATCATTTTTGTACCTCACAAGTCACATCAATTTGCTGATCGAGAGTATCTCGGCCCTGAACTAACAAAGCCTTAGAAATCTTAGGCATATTTCCCGGAGGAAAAGCAACATTGGGCAACTCCTCCCTGACTTTTTCGCGAGTCCTTAACATTAGCAAGGAAAGAAGGCAAGAGAACCCCCTCACTCACTTTCTCTTTCTGGACCCCTCACTCTCGTATAGTTCTTCTTTCTGTGGACTTTGAGGTTCTATTTTCTTTATTTTTCCTTTGTTTCTTTATCTATTTATTTTAGATTAAAATAAAGATAAATATAAAATATTTAATAAGAATTTATAAAAAGAATGATTCATTGATATTTATAGGTATTTTATAAAAGATTTAAGCTAAACTAAATTAATAAAGATGATGAATATGCGATTCATCAAGAACATAACAAGATAAAGCCACATCATTCATTGTGATAATCTCCATTATCTAAAAACTAAAGCAATGAAGCACATGATATTTTTATATACAATTGAGCAATGAACTGAAGATAACAAAACTTATAGATAACTCATGTGATGGTTATTGTTTTATTGACAATGATAGCCATCATCATGGATTATCATGAAAGGATAACCAACAAAATAAGAAGGCGTGGGTGGGATATTCGTGATAGGCCACGAACCACGATAGCCATTGAGGAGGAATTCGAGGTATGCGTCTATAGTTTTCATGTGAAAGGATATGGAACACAACCATTAATCAAAACTTGATGGATCTTCGTAAAGAACGAAAATAGGAAGGGAAAAAGGTAGAGTAGGGAATGTATGAATATAAAAATAAATATGAATTAGGTAATTGAGATAAAAATCTTAAGCATATATCTTTTTTACTAGTTTTTATTGCTAATATTTTATACACTATTTTTCTATGTTGGATATTTAGTCTTTAAGTAATATGATTATGTATGCTTACTTAATTACATGCATGTGTTTATGTATTTACATATATAATATATAATATACATACACTCATACATGCATGCATGCATTTGTACATACATGCATGTATGTCAAATCGAAATACTATCGAATGTGTTCAGATTAATTGAGATTCGATTTATTTGGGAATTAAATCAAAGTCAAATTTAAATTCGGTTGATTGAATTTTTTAACAGAACTTGCTTCGATCTTTAACGAACAACTCTTACTTGAATTCGAATGATTCAGTTGAATTAAAACCTTTAATGAGATAGGCGAAAGGCCTTCTGCTTAATGCATCTCAGTTTTATTCTTGTTTTTAGATTTTAGAAAAGTTCACGAGCCTCCTTTTCTGTTTATTTAAACTGCGTATAATAGAAGATAATATTCTCACCAAGAAAGTCTGTCCACACAGACTCCGCACAATCACAACTTTTCCGGTTAAGATGGTTGTAGTGCATGCAAATTCTAGTGGGTAGTTTTAATTCCATTACCACTATATTGAGAGAGATGGAACCATTTTCGGAGGAGGCTTCCTGTAAAATCTCCAAAATTGTGAAGCTGTGAATCTTTAAAATACCACGGGACATACAAACATATAATCAGAGTCCTCCTCATCTGCGTGAAGGTGGAAGGAATTGTGAGTGTGGGTTTGCTTTCCGGCGGCGAAAATAAATCTTCTTTTAAAGGTAAGTATGTATTGCTTTCATTGATTTTTTCATAAGATGTACAAAAAAGGGGGGCCAGAAATTGGCCAAAACCAAAAATACAAAATTCAGTCAAAACCCCATCAAGGGTGAGATGGCCCCAAAAGGAGATCAACAGTACAAATCAGGTGCAATAGTTCAATTCAGGAGGATCCGAGTATCACCAAGGATTATCGATGTTAACTGCGAAACGGACCTACAAGTGGCAGCAGTCCAGCGCAGGTTGCGCTCCCAACAGATGTGCCAGGAAGCGACAGCTATGGTGGTTCTGAGCTTTACTCCCAAGACCGTATCGACGCCAAAAAGCCTATTTGTGGATGAGATGGACTAAAGAATGCTCTTCCCCAAGACAGGAGTAGGGAGAGAAAGCGATGTGCAAAATCAAACCAAACCTGGAAGCAGAATTGGCAAAATCCCAAAATAGGTGATCTCTTGACTCAAGAGGCTGATCACAAAAGAGACAACCAAGATCAAGGCAAACCCCAAATCTGAATAGTCTTTCCCTCGTGGGGAATTTGTCTTTTATCAACCTGAATATGCAGCACTTGTGCTTTGGGGCGGCCTTGGAGAGCCAGTTATCCTTCCACCAAACAACGACGGGGGCCCTATATCGGACCAGATCAAAGGCAGAATGAAAGGAGATAGTCGAGATGGAGGAGGCCCCTGGAGGCTGGGAAGCATACTGCCCAAGTTGGGGGCCAGCAAAGGCTGAGCCTTGAGCGTAGCCTTCCAAACTCTTGAATCACCGAGGGACGCAATTGCATCCCAGAAGTTCCCACCCGCAAGATATTTGGATCTAAGAAATCAGCCCAGAGCGAACCATCAACCCAAAGGAATCTCCAAATCCAGAAGATGTTGGAGGCCAAGACCAAGTCCTTCGGGAACGAATCCCCAAACCACCTTCCTCCTTAGGGAGGTAAACATCGCTCCATGTAATTTCATGACGCTTATAATCCCAAAGAAAGTATGCGCACATGGAAGAAATCTGTTTGATTGTTAAATTGCTGAGGATTGAGCAATCGGGCCAGTATAGAAGGATACCACCAATAACTGAATTCAGTAGTTGAATCATCCCCGTAATTGAGAGATTTTTAGCCTTCCAGCCACAAAGTGGTGCACGAAATTTGTCTTGAAGGGCTCTAGAAGAGTAGTTGCCGCCAAATTTGCGCTTCAGTGGGATGCCCAAATATTTGGTAGGAAGCGTGTCGCTGAGGAGGCCTGGAATAAGGTTCCAAGTAAAAAGTTCCCTTGCACTTCTGGAGCAAAATAATTGACTTTTGCAAATATTCATTCTAAGCCCAGACATATCCCCAAAGGAGTCCATGATCTCACCAACCGCATTGAGGGAATTGGTGTTGGGTTTGGTGAAGAACAGTAGATCATCAGCATAGATGAGGTACATTGGGGCCAAGGACTTACCACGCCCCAAGGGCTTGATGGATCCATCCAACACAGCCATGTCCACCAAAAAGGAGAGGGATTCCATGACAATAACAAATAAGAGGGGGCTAAGCGGATCATCTTGACGGAGGCCACGAGAGCTCTTAAAGAATCCAGACGGGGAACCATTAACGAGCACCGAGAAGGAAGCGGTCTCAATACAATTTCAGATCCAGGAGAACCAAGTATGACCAAACCTCATAGCATTAAGCCAATCAATCAAAAATGAGTGATTGACAATGTCAAAAGCTTTGGTGAGATCCACTTTAAAGCAGAACCTCCCATGGTCATTTTTCCTCTCGAATCCCTTGGCTAATTCTTGTGCCAGCTTCACACTATCTCCAATACGTCTGCATTTTATGAATGCCATCTGGTTAACAGAGATAATATGTGGGAGCATTACCGTTAGCCTTGTATATAAAAGTTTTGTGAAGCTCTTGTAAATAACATTACAACAAGAGATGGGTCTGAAGTCCCCCATACCCTCAGGGGAAGAGACTTTGGAGATCATAGTAATGAAAGTATGATTAATATGTCTAAGCATGGAACCACCTGAGCGGAGGAAGCACATGGCGGTGAGGATTTCTCTTTTCAAAAGTGGCCAGTGGTGCTTAAAGAAGCCCGCATTAAACCCATCCGATCCAGGAGATTTATTGGAACTGATAGAGCGGAGAGCTCCCCAAACTTCATCTTCCTCGAATGGCCTTTCAAGTCACAGGTTGGCTTCTACAGAGAGAGGCTTCTTCAGAGCCGAGGCATTAGCCATGGCAATTGGGCAGGGAACATGTGAGAGCAAGGATTAGAAATAGGAGGTTGTATGGGAAGCAATTCTCCTTTGGTCATCTAAAATGGAACCATCTTCACCGATGAGACAAGGGATTATATTTCTTGCCTCCCTGATTCTAGCAGAAAGGTGGAAGAACTTGGTAGAGTGATCACCCAGCTTTAGCCAATGAACACGGCTTCTCTGTTTCCAAGCAGACTCTTGGTCAGCCTCTAGCCCAACCAAGTAAGACTCCATGTCATGTTCAAGCTGAGCAAGAGTAGGGTCCAAGGGAGAAACATCTAGGGCATCATTAAAGTTAGCTAAAGCAACATAAGCACACTTAGTTTCGTCCTCCAACCTTCCAAAGGATGCAACCTAGGCCTTAAGAGACCTCTTCGCAGCGCTCAACTTTTGTGCCAAGATGTAGAGGGGATTTCCCCTAACAGTGGTACCCCAGGCGGATTCCACCAAGGGGGTGTAGCCATCTCTAGAAGCCCAGAAGTCCAGCTACCTGAATGGTTTTCTATGATTTGCCATGGCAATCAAGGAAATGGAGATTAGGAGGTGGTCGATAGAGGGCACTGGCGAGTACCTGACTTTAGGGCAGGGGAAGGAGGTCCATCCACAAAGTGTTACAGAGTGATCTATCAAGCCTCGCCACGATTCTATAGGGCCCGAAAGAAGAGTTGGTCCAGGATAGCGAATTTCCTCAAGGCTCGAGGTCAATAAGACCAGCTTGATCAATGAAATTGTTAAAATCCAGAATCGAAGAGGCACCGGGAGCCCTCCCTCCGACTTTTTCAGCAGCAAATCTGATAACATTAAAATCCCCAAGGAGAATCCAAGGGAGTGAGACTCTGGGACGTAAGTTGAGAAGATCGTCTCAAAGAGCCCTTCTCTCCGATGGGAAATTGGAACCATAGATGGTGGAGAGGTAAATCTGTAGCCCCCCCATGATTGGTGCAATGAGTGAAATTGCTTGCAATGTAATTTGTATAGGAACACAGCTCCAGTTTGCATCTTTCCAGAGGAACCAGACCCTCCCCAGAGGTGTATTGTTATGAATGGAGCACCACCCGTTTGGGATAGCTGTAAGGAAAGTAGAGACCCTGTCGGGCTTAATTTTTGTCTCCATGAGGCCAACAAGCTCAAAACTACCATTGTCCATCTCCCGGAGGAAGCGTTTCATTTTGGATGACTTTTTGAGGCCCCTGACATTACATGCCGCAATCGTCATTAAAAGGAGGGAGGGAGGGCAGAGCTTCCCGGGCTATTTCTCTTGAGCGATCCGGATGCCGCCTTCTTCTTTTTGCCATGGAGAACATTCCGCGGCTAAAAGGGGAGGAGGTTCCTTTTGAGAGCTGGGGTTCAGACCAAGTTCGGATGGCAATTGACCGAGAAGGGAAGCGTCAGTCAAGGGGCCCCCAGAGAGAAACAAGGGAGCAACGTGGGGAGCATCGAGGAGCTTCATGGGATCCCAGCCTCAGCCAGGGAATTGTTTAACCCAAAAAAACAGTGATCTTAAGTTCCACACAAGGCGGGAACTCAGTCGATGAATCGACCACACGAAATTCGGATTAAAACAACAATTAACCCACGACAAATATATCAAGCAATGAAAGTAAACGAGCGGAGTTAAAATTTATTATAACTCTACAACAAGATGTGTATAGTGCAAGTATGTGTAGAGGTCGAACACAGGGAGCAGACAGGTAGACGGGGCAAAATTTGCTCAAAATGTGTGAATGTGACAAGTGTCTACAATGCTAAATTTTTTTTGTGGGTTTTAATTTTTATATTTTTTTATTTAATTTTTTTTAATTTTATACTTTTGTATTTTGATTTTTAATTTACTGATTTTATATTTTTCTTTTTGATATTTTATATTTTTTTATTTTCTTTTTTAATATTGGAAAATAAAGATAATGTAATAAAATGGAGAAAGAGATATTTATAAAAATAGATAAAAATGTTCAAAAAGAAGCAAATAAAGTCTTTTTGGTCTTTTTATACTTTTTTACTATTTTTGTGATTTTTGGGTAATTTTTAGAATGTTTTTGGTATTTTTAATTAGCAAAATAAAGCAAAACAGTCAATAAAATGCAAGGTTGAAACTAAAATGGAGAAATAAAATAGCAAATAGTAACAAAAATTTTCCAAATTAATTTTCAATAATAGATAATAAAATAAGGAAAATTTAGACACCAAGATTATATTTTTAGGGTTTTTGTAGAATTTTTAATATTTTTCTAAAGGTTTTTAGAGTTTTGTAATTTTTAGGAGTTTGGTTTTGTAATTTTTAATGATTTTTGGTCTGAAATTAAAACACACTAAAAGGTACAAAATATTTTTTTGGGATTTTTCTGGAGTGTTTTTATATTTTTTATGGATTTTTTTAAGCTAGACAATGCTGAAAATAGATGTTTTTGATTTTTAATAAATATTAAAATGCAATAATTATGGCAAATAAAAATATGGTGATAAACTACTATGCAACAAAGACTTAATGTGATTTTTGTGGATTTTTTGGGGTTCTATAGATGCATGCATAAAATACAAGAAGCAAAAGGAAAAGGCAAGTTTGCAGGGGCATTTTTGAAATATTCAGAAAATGCGAGGGCCTACATGCAAAAAAAATACCAAAACTATATAACTGACATAGAAACTTTCAGGACCAAAAAGAAACACCCAAAACACGAGGGTATCCCTGCAAAATCTCCAGACCCACGTGCGTACGCACGTGCACCTGGCAGGGGCGTTTGTGTGATTATTAGAAAATCCAAGGGCCTGCGCGCAATATTCCAGAAAATAATATAACTGAGCAAACACTTTTCAGCACCAAAAATATATATCCAAAATAGAGGGGCCTTGGAGGAAAAATTGCCAGGCACACGTGACGCGCACGCGACCTGGCGGGGGTTGACCTGCAATAATATCGAAGTTCGGGGGCACGCTCGCAATTTCAACAGAAAATCAGCCACAACAGAGGAAAGTTTTAAATTAATCAGTAATTACAAAAACCGGCGGGCGATATTTGCAAAATTCCCACCTAGGCGCGGATCAGACGATGGGTGTGCGCCCACTTACGCCACGTGGCGCGCGCACGAGAGGCGATGCCCCTTCATCTTGACGGTGTAGATTAGATCTTCACGGAGGATCCAACGGCTGATGCAGATGAAGATCGGATGGCTGTTGTATCACCTGGGGAATGTGCTTGATCCGACGGCCAGGGACGCGACTGGAAGATCCGATGAGGAACTCAACTGCGCCGAGCTTCGTTGAGGTGCTGGGCTTGCCTCCGTCTGCCAACCCCACGGCCGAAGGGCTGGCTATGCTCCTGCTGCTCCTCCCCGTCGTCCAGGTGTCGCAAAATGGGCCGAAGGCCAAAGGATGGCCCTCAGCGGGTCGAAGAGGCTCCGGCGAACCTGGGGAGTCTTCCTTGGTGATCCTTGAGGCCCAGATGCCTCCTTCAAGTCTAGCAAAGAAGAGTAGAGAACGGCAGTGCAAATGGGCAGGAAACTTGGCGTTTATTGGCGAATAATGGCGTGGGGAATGGTGGAGGTGGTCGCCGGAGCTCAAGAGCTCCGGCGAGATGTTCGACGATGGGACTCGATTAAATGGAAAATTAAAAGCACGAAATAAGAGCTAGCACTACGTCTAACCAAACGGCAAGAAAAGGGAACAAAAGCGACCTCTATTGGCTCTAGACGCCAAGAAGTGAGGACCTCACGGCGGTGGCCGGAGATGGAGGTTGTGGAGCGCCTCCCGGCCGCTAACCTCCCCTCCGAAGAGCTGGAGGACTTGCTGTCACCAAGTCCGGTCCAGAGCACCTTCAAGAGAGGGAAGAAGGCGGTCAAAGAGAGTTCAAAATCAAATGAGGGTGGCTGGGCGGTTTTTGAAACATGGTCATGGAGGCGTGAAGAACGAGGCGTATCTTGCAAATCGTTGATCCATTCTACGAGGTTAAGGCTGGGCGTGTAAGATCACATGTCGAGGAAGAAAAGTTGTCAAGGGACCATCACGAGATAATGCAAGGAAGCGCCTCGAAAAAATCGAGAAAAAAAGACAAAAACTCATTCTGACATTGAGCAGGCTGGGGTCAGAGAGTTGACCGCGGGTCAACTTTCCAACCCCCCTGGTTGGTCCACATGGACCAACCAGGAAAAAGCCTGCAAAAAATGCTAAAAAAATCATTTTAAAATAGTAAACTATTTTATTAGATTTAGGTTATTAAATAAAAAGTGTTTATAATTTTATGTAGTATTTTATTCTTATTTTTAATTATTTTTATGAGGTATATTTTTACAAGTTGCTTTTATACCCTTATAACGGTATAATACCTACATATTGCATCCTTTTATTTTTATTTTGTATATTTTAATTTTATTTTTTTTGTTTCTTATTTTGTAAAATTATAAAATACTTTTATACACATAAATATATTTTTATTTTATTTTTCTGATTTATTTTGTATAATTAATAAATTATAAGAGTGTGTTGTATAGTATTGTATCTATGTACTATATTATACAAGTATTTTTATTTGGATTTCTTTTGTATTTTTATTTTGATTTTAATGTACATAATTATTATAAGTAATATGTACAACATTATAAAAAAATAAAAATAGAAAAATAATGAATAAAGAATAAATTGAATATTTTATTCGGTACACTATACAATGGGGGTTCAAAACTCAACTTTCAAACCGTAGCTCCGCCAAATGCGAAACCACCACCATTAAATAGATTATTTTATTCTATATACAATTAAAGGTGAGTTTCATGCATTTGGAGTTGTCATTTGTGAGATATGGGTCTGGGAAGTTGGGATTCTGGAATTTTATTCAGACCATAACTTTTTATCTGTACATTATTTTTCAGTGAAATCAATTTTGTATTTTTATTTATAAAATTATCTACAACTTTCATGTACAAAGTTTCTTTATTTGATGTATAAAAAGTGGAACCAAAAATAGGTCCCAAAAAAATAAAGAATGAATTAATACATATAGGTATTCGGCCCTTATCTCCCCCTACTTTATTCCTTGTCGACCTATTCATCAAGATGCCTAGGTCTCGGGGTTTCGGGTCATAAAATATTTACAATATTTTATTCTTTTTCTTTTCTTTTCTTTATTCTAAAATTTTGGCTTTAAAAACCGCAATTTATACAATATTTACACACCTATGCATGAATGCTAAAATGCATGAATAAAGCCTATATACACGCATTTACTAGGGTTTTAAGGCCAAATTGATAGAATAAAGATGATGAAACGTAGATTCATCATCCCCCTATACTTGCCTTTGCTAGTACCTAGCAAACACTTATGCAATAAGTGCAGAAAATAAAAACAAAGAAAAGAAAAAGAAGAAGGTGGACTGAATTTAATTGTCAAACTTGTCTTCACAAAATCAAAGTTTGGAGCTTAAGTCGGACCTTTGGAATTTTAGTGCGGTCGGAACCTTAATGAGAACCGAATTTGAAATCCAACAGTCCTTGAGAATCCCAAAACTCTGTCCAAGTCTCCTCAATAGCCAGGTCAGAAATACTTCAACTCATACGCAAACTCTTACGACTATGAATCTGACTCGTACAGTGTAAGTGATGGTGGCTCTCCCCAACTAGAATGATAAAGAGACTGACTTCTCCAGTACGACAACCCAATGATTCCCCAATCCAATAACTCCATCCTCGAGGAGCGGGGTATTCCCTTCTAAGTTCAAGTGGCAACCAGCTCAAGAGGAGGGGGTGAAGAGAAGAATGGACGGTAGCCAGTGTAGATACCTATCCCGGGATGCAAGATCAGTGTAGTCAAGTCATCCAGCTGCAGGCTCACATGATATGACTTTGGAACTGAAGCTTGCTTATTGACTTTACAACATATGTACATACTTTGCAGGCTTTTTATTTTTGTACATGCCTGAACTTTTCTTTTTTTTCTTTTTTTTTTTGAAATACTATTCACAGCAGCATTTACATAAAGAGTTTTTCCTCTTGAGCCAGTAGACTATCCCTCTTTTGAAGCTTTATCGCAACCCACAGCCTCCTGTCTTTAGACTTCCTAATCACTGGACGGGTTGGGGTGCACTTCCCTCCCTAGAGGAGGACAAATGTTTCCACTTGTGTGCGTCTCATACCGGCAAATCCAATCCCCTCACCACTCCAACTGAGTTGAGCCATGTGAAAGGTGCAGGTGTCCAAGTTAGGTCATTATCAACAAGAGTCGTGCGTGTGCTCCGAAATACTCTACTTAGGAAGTCAAGAATCCATTGAACTAAGTCCCATGATCCTCAAAGAATTAAGTCAACTAGACCTGAAGTACCTCAAACCCAGTTCCTATAAGGTTCCTGTTATTAGGTAGATTTTAAGGTCCAATCAAGCTCCAATCTTCGGATTTTACTTAGACTTGTTCAACTCTCAAACTCAATCCGAAAAATGCTAATGCTATGTAATGCAATGCAGAAAATATTTTTGTGATGCAATTTTCAAAGATTTTGAACTTTTTATGGATTTTTGAAAAGATGATGATGATGCATATGCAGATGCATTTTTTTGTATTTTTCAAAAAGATTTTTCAAATGTTTTTGGATTTTAATTTTCCAAATGTTTTTGGGATTTTTTAAAAGAAAAAGTTTTGGCTAAAAACTAGGTGAAAAATATGTACACGGGAGTGCTTCTTATATTTACAAGAAGTAGGTTTTAAGAATTTACAAGGGTAAGTGATCGATTTTATACATATATATATAATGGATTTTGGTGAGATGTATGTATTCCTCAAACTTATTTGACATAGGTTTTTCAAACAATTTTGAAAACTATAGTCCAAAATAATTTTTACAAACATTTTTGCAAACATGTACACCCATTTGAAAATCATTTTGCAAAGGTTTTCAAAACAGTATATATAGGTTTTTCAAACATTTTTGCAACCATTTTTCAAACCATTTGCAAATCATTTTTCAAAAATTTTATTTAACACAAAGAAAAAGAAGTTTTGCAAACCACACATTTTTACACAGGTTGAAAACATGTAACAAAATATTTTCAAAATAGTTTTCAATAGATGTTCACAAAGTTTTTAAAACTATTTTACAAACATTTTGCAAAAAACATTTTCACCTGATTTATTAATTAGTAAATACAAAAAGAATTTGAGGAATAAAACACCTTTTTATTAAGAATTTTCAATGAATTTTAAAGAATTATTATTAGCCATACTATTAGGAAAATACGAAAGTACGAGTTATGGCTAAAGTATATACGTAGTATATACGACCCCCCTATACTTAGCTTGAGCTATGTCCTCATAGATCGAAGAGAAAAGAGAAGACATAACTCGTACTAAGTATAGGCAAGCCTAAAGAATAACGAAATGAATGAATCAAACGAATGAGAAGTTGACCGTCCCCCTATACTTAGGATCAAATAATCCTAAGTATAGCAGACTGTACACAAGGCAGGGAGGGTCAAGGGTGGGAATGAACAGATCATACTCAGATTGTCTCCCCCTATACTTAGGGTAAAATATCCCCAAGTATAGACAAGAAGAGGAGACAATGGAGAGGATCGAAAAAATAGAGAAAATCGGGGTGCACACCGCCCTATAATTAGGACAAAGTACATCCTAAGTATGGAAAAACTGTCTACAAGGGCGACACCTTTTTCGGTAGATAAAGAAAATAGGAAAGGAAAAGAAGAAAAGAAGAAAAGAGATCTGAAGATGGAAGGAAAGATCGTGAGAATGTACACACCACTCCCCCTATACTTAGGGTGAAAGAAGCCCTAAGTATAGGCAACAACAGGAGTGATGACACGGAACGATGAAAGAACACTCAGCTCGTCCACCCCCCTATACTTAGGACAAGGTACGTCCTAAGCAAGGCAAACACGAGGAACGGGTGGACGAGCAAAATGGTAGAGAGAACAGAGGCACACAAAAGTGAATATACAACAGATATGGATGTACACATGATCAAGAAGGTTGAAAGCAAACCTTCTTGCGGGACCGCTGAGGAATGGATCTGGTGTGATGCAGGTCGACATCGGGGTCCACAGTGGACGGAAGCCGATCAGGGTCGACAGAGTGTAGATCCTCAGGGGCCCTAGGGTGTGAAGGCACAGACTGGTGAGTGAAAGAAGTGTGACTAGGTCCGGCCTTGGGAGTCTCGCTAGTGTCAAAGTGAAAAGGGACGAACTCATCATCATCGAAAGTAGTGTACTCGGAGTCGTCCTGCGAGGTGTCGTCCAGGTCAAAACCAAAAGGCACGAACTCATCAGTGGAAGTAGTCGAACTCTGTTCGTCCTCTATAATCTCAACCGGATCATCTTTCTCATCAAAAGGCCCGAATCTCCGAAGAAAAGCAATAAATCAAAGTCGGCCTTTGGCTCATCGGTATCTATGTGAACAGGAACGGACCCATCGGTGAAAGAAGTCGAAACATGGCCGTCCTATATCGTCTCTAAGTCTGCCCTCCGCTCAATGGTGTCTATCGTGTAAATCCCGCGGATGTCATCAACACAACGCCAAGTCCCAGAAAAAGGAACGTCGAGGTCCATGCTTTCCGAGTGTTCCTCAACAGGGAGGAATTCTTGGGTTTCAGTGGAATCCAATAAGCAGCAAAATTCTCTGATAGTCTTATCCAGGTCATGGTCCTCGAGGTCAGCCAAGATAGGTGTGGTCACATCAGGTGCAGGTCTCTGGTCGACAGTAGGTGCGGTGATCAATGCTTCGCTCTCGTCAGCAGGGCGAAAGCGAATCTCTCCTGATCCGTAATCAATAACGACCCTCGCAGAGACGAGGAACGGTCGTCCCAGGATGATTGGAGAGTGCTCCCCAGTGGAGGTCTCCATGGGCAATACGATAAAATCAACTATGTGGCTCGTGCCCTGAATCGAAATGATGGCGTTTTCAAGGATACCCTTCGGCCTCTTGATAGATCCATCAACAAATTGAACTATCATCCTGGTCTTCTTGAGAGGCCCTAGGTGAAGAGACGGTACCAACGAGAAGGGTATGATGCTAATTGAAGCACCTCCGTCTAGGAGAGTGTGATCACATGTGTGGTCAGAGATGGTGCAGCTAATGAATGGTGTGGCAGTGCTCCTCTTCCGAGGAATGGGACGGTGTGTGATGGCGTGGGCAGTGGCCATGGTCAAGATGTGACGCTCAGATCTGCTCCTTCGCTTTCTCTTCTTGGGAAGAGGAGCAGATAAATCGGTCATGGCCTGCTGAAGGGGGGCACGGATAATCTCATGAATGGTGGCCACCACTTCGGGTTCAATCAACATTTTTTTTTGAATTTTTGGACTTCCTCCATACAAGGGAGGAAGTCGGAATCATCATCTACACGAGGCATGCCAAGAGCAGTCTGTACAGCGGCATCCTCAAGGTCAAAGGTGGGACCGGGTGTGAATGTATGTGTGGACAAAGGATCTGGCAAGTGGTCGCTCTCCTCACAGTCTGACTCGATCGTGTGTCTCCTGAAATCTTTTTGTGTTTTTAAATTTTTCTTATTTTTTTGTGTTTTGGGTGATTGCAAGCTCTCATGGTCGTCCTCAAATGAATCCATATCCTCAAAGAATGGAGCGACAGTCTGGTTCTTATTTAAACTAGTAAGATCAGTGATCCTTGAATTCATATGCTGCATCATCTGGTTCAAGGTCTCAAGTGTGGAGATCATGAAAGGTGACTCCAAAATCTCAAGATCGGGTGAGTCGAATGTGGGCGGTGGGTGTGGACAAAAATCACATTCCGGATCAGGATACTCAAGGAAGAGCGGGTTGTCAAAATGTGTAGGAGATGGTGGTGGAAATGACTGGCGAAGGTCAAAGTCCGGATCCTGAAATAGTGGGTTGGTCGGATATGTACAAAAATTAGGAGCAAAGTCCTCCTGGAAAAAGTGAGGTGGACCGGCTGGAGTGGACGAGGGATCCGCAAAGTCCGGATAGAAAATGCTCCAGGGGTCCATCTCAAAAACAAAAGGAAAATGATCGGGAGAGCACGACGGTCAAGTCAAGAGAGTAGAAAAGAAGGCGCAAATGCGCAGGGATGATCTAGGACACACACAAAACAATCACAAGCAAAAATGAAAAGAATACAAACCCTCAATTCACCTACTCAACTCGGTGAAGACCACAAATGCGATCTTTTTATCTTGTCTGTTTTAGAGTTAGGTGAGAAGTCCAAAATTGCGCAAACACTTAGGGGCTGAATGGGATTTGGGCACTACCTTAGTGTGTACGCGAGCAAGTAAAAGCGAAGACAATGAGGGGATTACTCGCCCCAATACAAAATTTTCTTCTTGATCGGTTTTAGGGTCAAGTAAAGTTAGCAGTCCCAATTTTATTGATTATCACTTTTTTTGGTTTTTAAAATAAGAAATGCACGAGCCTATCGGGGAATCGATTCCTTTAAGAACCTAAGTTTCCAAAATCAGAGGTAGAGTCGGAAAAGCAATGCAAGCGGAAAAACGATGATGTATGCTAAAGAGAAATGCTTACCTTGCCTCCAGCACTCTACATGCAAGGATGCTCAGCAGAATTGAAACCTATCTATATGCAAATGCAAGCCAATGAAATCACCCTAAGTTCAGAAATTGCTATTAGCGGGAAGAACCACAAGTTGACCAACAATCCTCAACCCTAGAGTCCGGTCTAGGCTCACCCCTCCTCTGCTCAACACACTTGAGTTTAGGAGAAAGCGCTTTGCGGGGAGAGCTTGCGGCGCGACGGATTGAAGGTGATGATCAACTGTTTAAATTTTGACTAAGTCCAAAACGTACTATAGGTACATGCAAAGTATTAGGTGTTTGGCCTTAGTCTATCGCAAGCAATCCTAGAACTAGGGGCTCAATCACACAAAATAAATAAAATCGAAAAACAAAACAAAATAAAAAGAATGCGAGAAAAACCGACAAAAACCGCGGTGAGCCCCCAAGTGAACAATCACTTGGAAATTAGGCTCGAATGTCCAAGTGTTCGAGGGTACCTGTATTATTACAAATTTGGAGTCCCTCTCTCACTTAAATTACAAAAAATAAATGCGATAAAATAAAAGCTCAGAATGGTCTTCAAAATTCCCTCCAAGTCCGCCTTGGTGTGAAGCCGAAGCCGCCTCACATGGTTGCACGAGCGCTTCTAGAAAGGAGTGCCTCCCTCGATCCGCGTACCTCGCACAAAGCCAAACAAGAGGGTGGTCAGACAATTCAAATGATATATCAAAATAAAAGAGCAAAAATAAGCAAAAATAAAAACCGTGAAATAGACAATCAATCACAATCACAAACAAGACCCGAACTAAGCGTTGTCGCTCCCCGGCAACGACGCCATTTGTTTAGCCCAAAAAATGGTGATCTTAAGTTCCACACAAGGCGGGAACTTAGTCGCTGAATTGACCACACGAAATTCGGATTAAAACAACAATTAACCCACGACAAATATATCAAGCAATGAAAGTAAATGTGCGGAGTTAAAATTTATTATAACTCTACAACAAGATGTGTATAGTGCAAGTATGTGTAGAGGTCGAACACAGGGAGCAGACAGGTAGACGGGGCAAAAATTGCTCAAAATGTGTGAATGTGACAAGTGTCTACAATGCTAATTTTTTTGTGGGTTTTAATTTTTATATTTTTTTATTTAATTTTTTCTTTAATTTTATACTTTTGTATTTTGATTTTTAATTTACTGATTTTATATTTTTCTTTTTGATATTTTATATTTTTTTATTTTCTTTTTCAATATTAGAAAATAAAGACAATGTAATAAAATGGAGAAAGAGATATTTATAAAAATAGATAAATATGTTCAAAAAGAAGCAAATAAAGTCTTTTTCGTCTTTTTATACTTTTTTACTGTTTTTGTGATTTTTGGGTAATTTTTAGAATGTTTTTGGTATTTTTAATTAGCAAAATAAAGCAAAACAGTGAATAAAATGCAAGGTTGAAACTAAAATGGAGAAATAAAATAGCAAATAGTAACAAAATTTTTCCAAATTAATTTTCAATAATAGATAATAAAATAAGGAAAATTTAGACACCAAGATTATATTTTTAGGGTTTTTGTAGAATTTTTAATATTTTTCTAAAGGTTTTTAGAGTTTTGTAATTTTTAGGAGTTTGGTTTTGTAATTTCTAATGATTTTTGGTCTGAAATTAAAACACGCTAAAAGGTACAAAATATATTTTTTGGGATTTTTCTGGAGTGTTTTTATATTTTTTATGGATTTTATAAGCTAGACAGTGCTGAAAATAGATGTTTTTGATTTTTAATAAATAAAATGCAATAATTATGGCAAATAAAAATATGGTGATAAACTACTATGCAACAGAGACTTAATGTGATTTTTGTGGATTTTTTGGGGTTTTATAGATGCATGCATAAAATACAAGAAGCAAAAGGAAAAGGCAGTTTGCAGGGGTGTTTTTGAAATATTCAGAAAATGCGAGGGCCTACATGCAAAAAAATACCAAAACTATATAACTGACATAGAAACTTTCAGGACCAAAAAGAAACACCCAAAACACGAGGGTATCCCCGCAAAATCTCTAGACCCACGTGCGTACGCACGTGCACCTGGCAGGGGCGTTTGTGTGATTATTAGAAAATCCAAGGGCCTGCGCGCAATATTCCAGAAAATAATATAACTGAGCAAACACTTTTCAGCACCAAAAATATATATCCAAAACAGAGGGGCCTTGGAGGCAAAATTGCTAGGCACACGTGACGCGCACGCGACCTGGCGGGGGTTGACCTGCAATAATATCGAAGTTCGGGGGCACGCTTGCAATTTCAACAGAAAATCAGCCACAGCAGAGGAAAGTTTTAAAGTAATCAGTAATTACAAAAACCGGCGGGCGATATTTGCAAAATGCCCACCTAGGCGCAGATCAGACGGTGGGTGTGCGCCCACTTACGCCACGTGGCGCGCGCACGAGAGGCGATACCCCTTCATATTGACTGTGTAGATTAGATCTTCACGGAGGATCCGACGGCTGATGCAGATGAAGATCGGACGGCTGCTGTACCACCTGGGTAATGTGCTTGATCCGACGGCCAGGGACGCGACTGGAAGATCCGATGAGGAACTCGGCTGCGCCGAGCTTCGTTGAGGTGCTGGGCTTGCCTCCGTCCGCCAACCCCACGGCCGAAGGGCTGGCTATGCTCCTGCTGCTCCTCCCCGTCGTCCAGGTGTCGCAAAATGGGCCGAAGGCCAAAGGATGGCTCTCAGCGGGTCGAAGAGGCTCCGGCGAACCTGGGGAGTCTTCCTTGGTGATCCTTGAGGCCCAGATGCCTCCTTCAAGTCCTGCAAAGAAGAGTAGAGAACGGCAGCACAAATGGGCAGGAAACTTGGCGTTTATTGGCGAATAATGGCGTGGGGAATGGTGGAGGTGGTCGCCGGAGCTCAAGAGCTCCGGCGAGATGTTCGACGATGGGATCTAAGCTAATGACTCGATTAAATGGCAAATTAAAAGCACGAAATAAGAGCTAGCACTACGTCTAACCAAACGGCAAGAAAAGGGAACAAAAGCGACCTCTATTGGCTGTAGACACCAAGAAGTGAGGACCTCACGGCGGTGGCCGGAGATGGAGGTTGTGGAGCGCCTCCCGGCCGCTAACCTCCCCTCCGAAGAGCTGGAGGACTTGCTGTCATCAAGTCCGGTCCAGAGCACCTTCAAGAGAGGGAAGAAGGCGGTCAAAGAGAGTTCAAAACCAAATGAGGGTGGCTGGGCGGTTTTTGAAACATGGTCATGGAGGCGTGAAGAACGAGGCGTATCTTGCAAATCGCTGATCCATTCTACGAGGTTAAGGCTGGGCGTGTAAGATCACATGTCGAGGAAGAAAAGTTGTCAAGGGACCATCACGAGATAATGCAAGGAAGCACCTCGAAAAAATTGAGAAAAAAAGACAAAAACTCATTCTGACATTGAGCAGGCTGGGGTCAGAGAGTTGACCGCGGGTCAACTTTCCAACCCCCCTGGTTGGTCCATGTGGACCAACCAGGAAAAAGCCTGCAAGAAATGCTAAAAAAATCGTTTTAAAATAGTAAACTATTTTATTAGATTTAGGTTATTAAATAAAAAGTGTTTATAATTTTATGTAGTATTTTATTCTTATTTTTAATTATTTTTATGAGGTATATTTTTACAAGTTGCTTTTATACCCTTATATAGGTATAATACCTACATATTGCATCCTTTTATTTTTATTTTGTATATTTTAATTTTATTTTTTTTGTTTCTTATTTTGTAAAATTATAAAATACTTTTATACACATAAATATATTTTTATTTTATTTTTCTGATTTATTTTGTATAATTAATAAATTATAAGAGTGTGTTGTATAGTATTGTATCTATGTACTCTATTATACAAGTATTTTTATTTGGATTTCTTTTATATTTTTATTTTGATTTTAATGTACATAATTATTATAAGTAATATGTACAACATTATAAAAATATAAAAATAGAAAAATAATGAATAAAGAATAAATTGAATATTTTATTCGGTACACTGTACAATGGGGGTTCAAAACTCAACTTTCAAACAGTAGCTCCGCTAAATACACCACCATTAAATAGATTATTTTATTCTATATACAATTAAAGGTGAGTTTGATGCATCTGGAGTTGTCATTTGTGAGATACGGGTCTGGGAAGTTGGGATTCTGGAATTTTATTCAGACCATAACTTTTTATCTGTACATTATTTTTCAGTGAAATCAATTTTGTATTTTTCTTTATAAAATTATCTACAACTTTCATGTACAAAGTTTCTTTATTTGATGTATAAAAAGTGGAACCAAAAATAGGTCCCAAAAAAAATAAAGAATGAATTAATACATATAGGTATTCGGCCCTTATCTCCCCCTACTTTATTCCTTGTCGACCTATTCATCAAGATGCCTAGGTCTCGGGGTTTCGGGTCATAAAATATTTACAATATTTTATTCTTTTTCTTTTCTTTTCTTTATTCTAAAATTTTGGCTTTAAAAACCGCAATTTATACAATATTTACACACCTATGCATGAATGCTAAAATGCATGAATAAAGCCTATTTACACGCATTTACTAGGGTTTTTAAGGCCAAATTGATAGAATAAAGATGATGAAACGTAGATTCATCAGGAATTAAGGTCATATTTATTCTTTGTGATTCCTTTGCGGAGAGTGGAAATGCTGCCATATAGTACAACGCGAGTACCGACTGGAAATGAGTAGGGCCGGCTAGTAGTAGCCTTCTTGGACCCCTTTGAAGACTTGAGGGGGTCTGACTCGGAGTTGAGGTCAATTGGTGGACAACCTCCTTCAGCAGAAAGGGAAAGGGATGCCCCTAGGGGCGGGAGCCCATCAACACCAGCAATTGGAACCTGCAATTGATGCCCCTCAGGGGGTGGGGCAGCGGGGCTCCCAAAAATAGCACAAGGAACCGGAGGAAGCACTGTGGGAATATAAGCATGAGGCACTATCAAATTCGCCTCCAAGACAGAGATAGGAGGCAGCGAGTCCTCCAGCT
The DNA here is from genome assembly GCA_037367405.1 of Ottelia alismoides. Lineage (NCBI taxonomy): Eukaryota > Viridiplantae > Streptophyta > Magnoliopsida > Alismatales > Hydrocharitaceae > Ottelia > Ottelia alismoides. The sequence goes on from JAZKJV010008883.1 coordinate 810,862, forward strand.
GTAGATGGAGGGGGCATCCATTTGCGGGACTCGAAGAATCCACGGGGATATGAGAACCAGTCCTCCCAATAAGATTAGACATTGAGAGACCAGAGGAGTGGCAGGATTCCAGGTTGTGACCAAAGATCGCACACCACGAGCAACGTTTTGGCTTCCATTCAAATTCAACGTGAATCAATGACATTTGGGCTGATGGAAGAACAAGCGGCACATAGGATGGAGACTCCTTAGCGGCGCTAATCGAGATACAACATCGGTCAAAGTCACGATGACTTCCCGCAAAAGTCGTTGAGTCCATGAAGAGAGGAGTGCCAAGCACGCTTTCCACTTTGTTAAGGACAATGCTGGAACAATGCCCGTGGCTCAGGTCGTAAAACCTGACCCATAAGGGGATCTCCGAGAGGAGGTCTTTCTCAAGGAACAAACCCGCCTCCTAGAGTCGAAGGACCATAAGTCGCCCCTGGAAAAGCCAAGGAGCAGAGGATAGGATCCTCTCACATTCAGTCGAAGAAGACAGCTTGATATAGAAGAAGCCATTATCTCGGGGGGAGAGCTTATAAGGGCCCACGGGCCTCCAGACTTTGTCAATGAAAGAGGCGAGGTGCTTATCGAAGGGTTTCTTACCCAAGACATAGAAGACCAAAGTGTTTTCCCAGCGCGGTCTAGTGCCGCGACATCTTCTTCCGAGAGGAGAGCAACCACGTTTCCGTCTTTGAGAGCATGAGGGACATAGGACATCCGGATCTGGGGCGGATGGGGCTTGTGGCCACAGACATCTCGCCATGAACACCGGACAGAGGAGGGAGAAGCCTGCACGCCCAGAGGGATCTCACCAGGGCTAGGGGAGGGGAGCGGGGGTTTGAAGGGGAGGGGTTTGAGGTAGGCAGAGGGCGCGTGACAATAGAAGCAGACGAATCCGCGGGGAGCAGCGGAGAGGAGACCAACGGCGCAACAGGCCAAGAGAGGGGGGTCGAGAGGGGGACCGAGATGGGGGTGCCGATGGCGATGGAGAGGCCGGGAGAACGGAAGGTGAGCAAGGGCGGTGTGGGGAAGGGTTTGGGTTAGGGTTAGGAATTTTGGGAGGGGGTCCATAGGATGACGCCGTTCAATCTATTAGGTGGGGGGGGGGGGGGACTCCGTGCGAAAACAAATCTCATTCTGCAGTAAATTTACATCAGTCACCGTCCAATCAAACAGTTGCCGATCGAATACAGGAACATATCCAAGTAAAAATGGTTCCCTCCATCCAAATACAGAAGCATTATCCAGATGTCTTTTCGGCCGTTAAAACCATGTTATGCCCCCTCATCTTATCCTGGATGTGATGGTCCATCGGCCCCTGACATCGGATGGTGCTTCAGAGAGGAGAGAGGGGTTCCGTGTGAACAAGCGGCAAAACAGTGCGGATTGGGCGGTGGGAGAGTAAATGCGCCTTCCCACCACCACCCGTGCGGTGTGGTGCAGTGTAAAAAGGCTTCTGCAGCTTCCCTGTGCCCTGCTCTGCTCCCGGAGTAAAGAAAGAAACAAATGGGACTGGCATTGGTGTAGAGTTTGTTTGCATACGAGGTGAACAAAGCGGTGCTCTTTTTTTATTCAAACACCAGATTGTTCTTTAGTTCTAATCTGTAGTATGTCAATTCAAAATTGGATGCGGGAAAGCCTTAAAGGAGATTTAAACAACTGTTGCGAATTTTTGGCATACATTTTTATATTAAGATTCTAAAAAAAAATCTTTCGATTATACTTTACTGCCTCAAATCTAGTTAGTACTGCAATTATCTATCAAAACGAATTTGCATATTTTGTATCTGTTAATATTCTTATTCGTTTCTAAGATGATATTAATCTCCTCCTTTTGGTTTGGCAAACAAGGCCAATAATAAATACATAAGGAACTATCAAATTTTATAGAGTGACCGACACGAATATGTATATTAGTGTTGAGAAGTTAGTAGAGGTAGAAATTAATATTTGTATTTCCTTTTTATTTTACATATGAATACTTACGTATGTATTGATAATTGATTTCTAGGATTTTACTTTTATTTCTTTAAATGATAAATAAATAATAGTGGCAAAGAACGGGCCTATCAAAATGTTATCCCTTCTAAGTTACCGCCTAGTGCAACCATCTACTCTTACTTTCATTTTAAAGTTAATACATTAATACTCATAATCTATAGTCATCATAATATTTTTGTATTTTTTTCGAATAAAGTTTGTTTTTAACATTAATCACTTTAATTATTATAAAGTAAGCAACACTTTAGATTCGTGGATAATTTGAAACTGTTTGCCATATAAGCATTTTCCAATTGCAGATATTTATATTGGATTAGTATCCGCATTAAGGACATGATTTCTTAATCTATAGTCATCTAAAGTACGTATTTTTTCAGTATTTGAATTGAGAAGGCATGATGTTATGATAATACATACATTTATATTGATTTTCGACTCTAACTACAATGTAAGTACGAACAGAAGACATAATGCACGCAACATTTTCAGCTTCTTGTATATATCTCGACAAACAACCTTGTTTCATGCTTTTTTTGAGAAATAATTACTTTGTCACACATTAGTAGGTTGTGTGGGCTGAATTTCTGATCATCCACATCCCTTTCGATAAACGCATTCTAGCACCTATTACTTCAAGTGACTCTGTTTATAGACAAGTTTGAGGAAATAATTACTACTTCAAGTTTAATGCCACATATATGAAGGAACAAGTCACATATTCTAAATGTATTCTGATAATATGAAATGACATTGACCTTTTCTATGAACTACCGCGTGAAATGATCTACTTGCTAGAATATGCGTATAAACTTTATTTATCCTATGTAGATTTTTGAGGAAATGGATGTGATTCACAAGCCAATGCCTTGGTTGTATATGTTTGTTCAAATTCAAATAATCGAGTTCAGCACAATTGATCTCAAATCACATTTAAATCTCAAAATCAAAGAAGAAACTTCAAACTATATTTTCAATGCATGAATCTCATGAGATAGTTGCTCCAAAATACCTCAATCCCTTAGTTAATTTTCTACGTAACAATCTCAAATTTAAACATGATATGTAGAATTTAACATTATCAGCACAACCATGAAAGACTAAGCATTTGATTCCATTAAGTTATATGTGTGTGTGTGTGTGTGATTCAAATGATCAATCAATATCACTCTTTGTGTATTTTCCTCTAAGATTCCATACAAAATTCACCTTATTGTGAAAATGATAACAAAAAGAAGGCTAAAACAAACATGTCATAAACATTCAACAAAAAAGTTGTCAATAATCAGTTTTTGGACTAGAAATTGGTTAATAATATGTTAGTCTCTTTAATGTAATCAATGCAAAATTGTGAAAAAAAGGGGTAAGTGAAACCTTACATGAAATTGGAGATGATATGACCCTTGATGCAGAGTCTAAGACCTTGAAATGCCACTCAAAACATAAACAATGAGAACCAAGTGGAATGAGAACTAAATGATAAATAAAACCTCTTAGAACAAATAATTAGAGAAAAAACAAGAGATACTCAAGAATAAAGAAGAACACATGAGAATAAAAGGATTGAGAACTTACACCAATTGAAATCGCATTGATCGAGAATGGGGATGCGATGCTCGAAGGTGTAGTAGTCAACAGATGCTTGGAAGGTGTTATGGTCAAAGGGTTTAGGGTTTATGGAGGGCCTTGGATTCGGGAGGTGATGCAGTAGCAAAGGTGCAGCATGTATCTCAGGTTGTCAGGTTTTTATGTTAAATAGGCTTAGGGATTTGTAGGTTTGGCAAGCTTCCTATCCTTTGTTACATATGCGGACACATATGTGGTTTACTCGAGTTATTTAGGCTATTTCAGTGCATATTTGTAACAACCCCAAAAATAGTCCCACACCGAAAAGTCACAAAATGTAAGAGTGGGTTATAAGAGTGGGGGATTTCTACTTGATAGTTTTCAATATGTCCAACTGGGCACGAACTCAACAAGTTGCCAAGGTCACTTTTCCTTGATAAAGGACAGGAAACCTAAGTCCAAGATGTTACAAATATTATCAAATGGGGTTCCTCCGATAGTGGAAAGGGCTACACGATAAGTGTATCTACCCCTACAAAGAGATAGAAGGAAAAAGCTACCCGAAGCATGTAGTCGTCACTATCATTGAGAATACGTGATGGCGTTATGTTGCAACGAGGATATTATGAATATAAGTGGAGGAGATTGTGAGAACCCAAAAAAAAAAGTAACACACCAAAAACTCACAAAATGTAAGAGTAGATTATAAAAGTGGGGGGTTTCTTTCTGACAACTTGGTCTTAAGCATTTTGGGTAGTTGTCAATGGTTCCAATTGGACCCGAACCCAACAAGTTGTCAGGGTTAGTTTTCCTTGATAATGGATTGAGGACCTAAGCCTGGGAGATTATAGTATTATCATCTACAACATATGTGGTTATGCTACCTTCTAGCTTGTGCATATGAGGCTACATGAATCACATTCTTGGACATTAGTGACTCCACCTTGATTCTAACGAATGATAATTAACTGAATTAAATCTCAATTCATAGAAGTAATTTTACATCCAAATATTTGGAAATTGAACCGAAATAGTTAGAAGTAAATTAGAAAAGTTACTTCAATGCATGGTCAAATTAGATAACTCAAAGTAGTGTGGATATCCTGATATTAGATGAAAATATAAATATCAAACCACTGGACATGGTCTGTATAACATCCCCAATATTATCTCCAAGTATTCACGAACATTGCATAAAATTCATAATTGGTTAAAGGAGTACATTGAAACAATGATTATTAAGATAATAGTTGTTATTTTTAGTTGCCAAAAATAGTGTTAGAATACATGAATATTATTCACATTATTGGCATTTAATTAATATGGATATAGATCCATGATCATTAATATCAATATTAATATGATTTACATTTTCTAGAATATTTGTTATTATGATTTCATATAATTAAATAATTGTAAATTGATTTTACATTTTATTATGGATCAATAAATTGGATTTATTATTTGATTGGATGATTTTATAATTATCCCATATTAGTTTAAATAAGATATTTAAATATATAATTATCATGGATCGATTCCTTAAAGGATTTGAACTAAATGGAAGAGAAACTGATGGAGAAAAGTCTCCATATTTATCTCCTTGAGGGCATCCTCCATTGAGCGTAAAAATGAGAAATTTTATTTTTAAAAGAATTAATTCAAGTTAAAAGTAGAGTCCTATTTGAAGTTGAATTAATATACTTTAATTTTCTATAAAGAAATATAGTCATGTTTGAAATATTATTAGAGCTAACGAAGAGATGGAGTAGATGTCTTTACTCTACTCTCCTTATATCGTCATTCATGCTAGTATTAAAAGAAGGGCATGAACTCTCTTTTCTTCATTTAATAAAGTTCAATAAATGCTCTCTAATCGTAAGAATTAACACAATAAAATAGAAGAGAAAGTTTCTCTCCACTTGTTCATCCCCATAGCACCCACCAAATACACTTGACCATCCACCATATAGCCTCTTTCTCCCTCTCCATTTCTTTAGACAACTGTGAGCCATTATGCAATAAAATTTATTATAAATCGCTCCTTAATCTGAAATAAAGAATAACTAATTTGCATAATTGGTCCATTCGTACAATTTAGGTCATGTACCATGGCCATTTTGATATCATACAGTTATTGATTCAAATGTTGGATTAGAGAGGCTGGTGCATGATTGAATATGTAAAAGGGTTAGATTGAGGACTCACCTATACCATCAAGTTATTATCAGGAAATGATCTTTAGCATGAGAAGGAGATGGCCATCCTTACTCCAAAGGATGGCATCCGTCCAAGCTTTAATGCAGGTTCTCTGCATAGGAATATAGATTCAGAGGTGTCAAATGTATTAGATCAAAGAGTTGACTTAGTGAGATTAAGATAACCAAAACCTATATTACATGCTATCACAATACGTACACGCATCCTTTGATCGGAGACAAGTGTATTAATATATGTTTGAGTATGTACATTTGGAATACCATTAGGTTGATAACCTAATCAACGTTTAAATACCAGCACATTGGTGTGCATACAAGGGCATATAAATAATATAATCTCTCGAAGGGATCATACATGCTCACTACTGAACTGGAAGATATCTCATTCATAAGCTATTGGAATAAACCAAACTCCAACATTGGTCATCTTGTTTTGGAAACAAGATAGGATTTAAAGGTATGACTTATACTTTTGGAAAGCATATGATTGATACCAATCCCCATTGATCGAATGAGAAACTTAGCAATAAAATCATTAAGGAAATTGTCCATAATGGAATCAGAACTTTATGTTTTAATCACAGCCTTCCAGTACGCATGATGTACAAGTATTAGAAATACTCGAGGGGTGATGTGATTTTAAATGATTGTATACCATGATGCTTCTATTCTAAGGGAGTGATGAAATACGTTTGGATTTTAGTGACAATGTCAATGAACTATTTATCTAATCTTAGTCTAAATGTTGGATATTGATCTGAATTGTATTCAGATACAATAAGAAGATTGGGTAATTTATCTAACATGATCAGACATCTCCGAAAGATCTTCTGATTTGGATATGAGAGTGGGTCTCATTATCCAAGTCATTGTACATGGATATACAATCACCCTGGCCTTATCTACAAGTAGCCACAGAGAAGACACATTATTTATCCTCAAAGGTGTTTGAGGATGTTCCTAAATAGATAAATATGAGAATTGAGACTGTTCGGTGATTTTTGAATCATTGGAGGAAGAGGAGAATCTAGGATGATTAAACTTGATTTAAATGTTCTGGACCGTTCTATCCGTAGTCATCCAAAAATAATGTGGATAAGATTTACATTGGTTTTGGATATGATCAGAGAGGATTTCAAAATAATTAAATTGAATTTAATTATCTTAGATAAGATTAATGTGGATAGTGTTATACACAATAATCATGGATAGTATGGATATGATCCACAATGTCCAATTGAGACTTGATTGTGAACAGGATTCACAAAATTAATATTGATATGAATTGGATTTACATTAAATTTTAACCCTATGAATATGATCTGTAAGTTTGACTTTCTTATTTGTATTTATCATAAATAATTTAGAACTATTTGGTGATAATTACGTTACAAAATGTATGCAACAAATGAGACATATTAGCTGTTGAATATTTGGGGGGTTCATGATGACACCCACCATGGTGGATGTCCCCACCTTATCCATGTATTTATCTTCTTTTTTATTTTTTCTTTTAATTCTCTTTTTGTTCCAAGTTTGTTAAATAATTCAATTTGTAAAATTGGTTAACAAGGAAGATAAAATTGTTGTTGAGATAAAAAAGAAAAATAAAAAGGATAAATACAAATAAAAATTGATGCTTATAGTAGATCTCACAATGGGATGTCCCCCTCTTTTATCATATTATCTAGTTTATTTTCCTCTCTCTTTATTCTCAATTTTGTTAATATATTTTGGAGATGATTAATTGATAAAGTAAGTTAATAATTTGTTATCAACTTTTATCCTAAAGTTCTTGAGCGTAATTAATCTTTACCATCCATTCATCAATTAGGATTACAATCCTAATTGTCCGAAAAGGTATATAAGGAGAGGTAGACCATGCCTTCCTCATTCATTCGAATGACTAACAAGTCTATCTCTCTCTCTCTATCTCTCTCTCTATACATATATCTCCTAGGGCCATCCCTTCATCGAGATTATGTCTTTAATGTTGACCATCTGCCTCTTTCCTCTCAAGTTTGTCCCCTTGTAGGGATAATGCCCTTAATGATGTCTGACTTCGTCATTGTTGTGTTGCTGAATTGATTCGATCGATCTCATGTAGGGTTTCTTCATTCTTAGTTCTTTAGGATCACAATGATGAAGGATGATTTCTTATGATGAAATCAGGAACATGGATTCCCATATCATCTTGTTAGATTGCGGGAAGTACGTCATTAATACTCACGCTCACAAGTGCTAGCTCTGTCGGATCGGACTTCAGACATGAGGTATCTTGCTTTGGAGACTAAAGAATCACATTCATGCTTCAAGAGTTAATTCTATACTCGTGGGGTATTTATGGAACAAATTGGGAATGGTTCCCAATCCATGTGATTCCATTGATTTTTTTTCTTAATTCCATTAATATCGTCACTCGTAGAAGAAGTTTATATTTTGTCAGGATATGATTTGGTCCACATGCTTCAGTGATACGTAAAGCCTAAACTGCTTCCCTTTAGATTCATCTTCTTATTCGTTCTCTATTACCGTGGAGAAGGACTCGATTTTGTGACATGAAATTTGAGGATAAAGATCTATCTAGATGTCTTTTAGCAGAGACAATCAGTGGATATCAACTCTCAAGTTCATCAGAAGTACTACAACATGCGAGTGCAAGTATTTGTCAGATCAGACTTGATTCAAGAGGTCTCTTAATTTAGAGACTCGGACATCAAAAGGATATTCCTATGCTCTTGCGATTTGTTAAATGGTAGGATAATAATTCCCTTATCATGTGGTTTCTGAACTGCAATCAAATTTTTTGTTATATTGTTGCAATGTAGCACATATGATGATCATCCATTATTTCTAATTTGAATTGTATTTTCTATGTTTTTGTAATGTGTGAGGTCAAACCTCCCTTCAAGAGGGTATTAAAGAATCTCATCGTAACTTTCCAAGATTTGAATTATAAAGTAGACTTCATTGCCCAGGACATGGAGTTTCTAAAATAGTTATCACAATCTCCAATCATTTTTGGAAACCCATTATTGGTCTCTGCCAAGGCGTTGATCTATTGCGAGCCACGAGCGATTGGGTTTCATGAGTAGGGTAAAGGTAAAATTAATGTGACTGAAAACACATCTGATATAGGGATACCGACCATGACTATAAGAACCATAATTTCTAGAACCAGATGAGCCCTACCTCTGTGATCCTTTTGTCCATGCTTTTCTTTTCAAGGACTCATTAGAGAACTCTTTGCCTTCTCCCAACATGACTATATGATGAATCTCGGGTTCATCAACTTTATTCTTATTTATTATCTCTCTATCTTAAACTAATCAATTGACTTAAAAGCTAAATAATTGAAATTAACATTTTGCACCTTGTAATTAATCATAGCTAATTATTATACATAAATAAATTATCTAACCATTGTATATATGTGTCTAATGTTTCCCTTATTTTCTGTATTTTTCTTATTATTCAAAATCCTATAAAATTAGTTTAATATTGTATATAATATATTATTTATTATTTATTATTCAAAAATAGCAAAAAATAAAAAAAAACAAATAAAGGAATTTTTTTATGAATACAAAATTACATACAAAAATATTATTATGTATATATGATGTATCTTGATTTTGATTTCTGTATGAAAGTTGTAGATCTTAAAAAACTACACTACATTTATGTAGAACATTTTTATTTTTGACTCTTTTTATGAATTTCCCTTGATTTTCCATTTCTATATTTTTTTGATAGGGCTACATGGCTACTTTTGGTAAAGCCATGTAGCCAGACCCTCAACACCAACCCGCCTCTTTCCTGGGCCATTTGGTCGTTTGATCAAACGTCCCCGATTCCATCAGCTCAGCCACCTTTCTGAGCCGCTTGATCTTATGATCAAGCAAATCCTAGGCATTTGGTTGCACCCCTATCTATGCCATTGGATCGCTTTATTCAATGGCTACTGGCTGCCATCCATCTCCTGTGGTTGTCTCTCCCAAGAATTGCACTTTTTTGTCGGCCTAACTTCACCCAATTATCTCCCTTGAGCTTCAATTCTAGGCCCAGATTTATCCTGATGTGCTTCTTCATCCTTCAGATGAGTCTCAATTTTTCCCCTTCGTGTTTCTCCTATTTTTCTACGCACAAACATTCACCATGATTGTTAAACGAACCCATGCCAAGTCACCATGATCTTCGCACATGGTTTCACCTCACAATTCCTCTTCTCCATCATCTCCTCCACATATATCCCCTTCTTTCTTCTGCAAGAGGGAAGATCGACTTAGGGCTCTGCTCTCTTCACTCAATTAAGTCCTCCATTCATCCCCAGAACACCCTAGATACAATTGCTCTTGCTTCAGTTATCAGGCTAACGAGTGCAGGTCCTCCATTCCTTTGAATGGTTGAAGTTCTAGATGAACTCTGTTCACCTCTGTTGCCTCCAATGTAGTTAGATATACTAGTAGTTCCAGACATATCTAGACTCTCTCTGACTCACCATCATCTTCAACGAACATCTGGCTATATTTCCCAAACTTTACCTAACTCAGATGAGTGAGAGGAGGAGGAATTCTGAGTTCACCGGAGATCCCCACCATCACAACCGCATGCAGAGGAGGAAAAAGACCCCAACTTACAATTACCATTGCATCAGATCAATCCCATCTAGTCATGTAGTCCATTGGAGACAACGTCGAGTTACAGACACCGCTGGTTCTATCGATCCTATGATCTACAACTAAAGTCGAGCTGCCTTCAAGCCTCTTTACTTCGGAGTCCCCATGCCTGGAGCGAAACACCTAAAGTCTCCACGTGCCCCAAGCTGAGATGACCATCTAATCCTCGCTCTGAATAGGAGCGCACACCCCTCACGTGTGCATGTTGGGACTTTTGCTAGGGTAGCCCGTTGGATTCTATAATTTCAGATAAGCCCTTGCACACTTGATATTTTGTATAAACTAGCCAGCTTTATTTAATTTCATATTAGTCCTTCTTGGATTTATTTGGGAAGTTTTATGATATATTTATTGTGTTTAATTTGCATTTATGCCCCTATAAATAAACTCTAATAACTTTATCATCCTCAATCCAATTAATGTGAAACTGGATTTATTTTAAAACTCTATTGATGCTCTTTAATATAGCATATTTGTTACTCTGATGTGACATGTATCTTTCAAATTAAAAATCAAATAAGTTTTTTGTTTCATACATCTTTATTTAGTGCCATTCATTCATCTTAGCATTAATTTCTATCATTTTAATTTGATTATTTGCTTATTTATCTTTAACTCATTATTTGTGTAATAACTATAATAATTAAGTATCTAAGTTCTAGTGGCTCTTTATTGAGAGCTCGTGTGTGTAAACAAGAGACATTCTAACTCTTATTCTATGGTGTGGAGAGACACATTTCATTCTTGACCAAGAGTGGGGCTTGACTTGAGTGATTGAAAATTAAGGACATGCTCACAACTCTTAGAGCTCCTATTAGGTCATATTTATTTATGCCCTCATAATTCTAGGTCACACATCTCAAAAAGATTCACTTTATAAACCCACTTTAAAATCATTCGATTACTTCAAACTCAACTCAAACTCTTCACCGCTAATGGAACTCATGATTTATGTGTGTGTTTATCGACATGCATACATCTAGTGTAAATTTCAATACACTCTTGCATAATTTATGAAGGATGTTGGAATCCCTGTAAGTATTCCTTTACTTGAACAACCATCATCAATTTTTGCTTGCATTCAACTTTTCTCGGTTCCTTTCTCTAGAGCTTATAACTTAGGATCAAAAAGGAAAGGGACTAAATGTTAGGCGATTTTTCGAGCTCACATTAATTATCAAGGGATAACCAAAGCATAAAAATGATATTGTTAATCAAGTTAACTTAATTAACTTGGAATAAAATCTACACTATACTACGAGAGAGTAATCCCCTCATTGCTCAAATGTACTAAACTCTGAAAAGAATGGTTGACAATGCATCCATAAGGATAGATCCCAAATCCCTGGACTTGCACCCTAAGTCTCCATTTCTAAATTTGGGAGCTCCAAGTGCTTGCCTCTGACTTTAGAAAGACATTTTGGTTATCTGGTAGTTTCTTTAAGGATGTGATATTGAACCCGGCAGCCCGAGAAGATCATACTTCTACTTGAGAGCTACCAGGAGCACCGTTGGGCATCATGTGACTCACTCTGAGTAACACGATATAAGATTATTCTATCACCAATAAAATTGACAAGATAATTCGATAAAGCTCTCGTGACCTTCACATAAGAAGTTGGTGAATTAAAGGGGTTTGCAGTGTGTTTGTTTCGTGTGAGTTCGATCCCACATAATTCAAGTGCTTCACGTAGGACTTCATCTCCTTGATTCATTTCTGCTCTAATATGCATCATTTTGCAATCGAAGATGAATAGTTGGGGAGAAATTTATTCAAACTCCGCAAACCTTTCCTCGAACTCCTCAAATATTATGTATTCTAAGGTCCACGATACCTCACTTCATGTACCTCCCTGGACTCATGATGGCCCTCTTCTAGAGTCCATATTCACTTTTTTTAGGAAGTGGTCACACACCGCCCAATCCCTTCCTCTTTTCCTTTCTCACTGATGATGACCTTCATCTTAATGAGATTGATTTGATTTCAACCTCTTATAACCTAAACTCGTTCCTTGATGAAGGTGATTTAGAAGTTTCAAGTGACACGATGCCTCTAAAGAAGCATCTTGAGGATGAGGATCGTGATGATCCCTTGCATGTTATTTTAGCTAGATTGGCCACAATCGACAACAGAATGCTCTTGTTAGAGCTCGGATAGGTCAGGTCAATGTAGGGGCATACCCACCTATAGAAGCAACATAAAGTTTAGGATAGTATCAGAATCTCAATTTATTGAGCTCGGCCACTCCGGATGCAGAATACGAGCTAAAGCCACACTTCCTTACTTTGTTGTCGAAATACAATGAGAAGTCAATGAGGAACTTTATGCATTCCTTAGGGATGTTTAATTAGTATGTGATAACCTTAGGCATCCTAGGTTAGCCAAGACTACATCAGGCTCCAAGTCCTTCCATTTGCCTTGGGAGAAAAGGCAGATTATTGGTTAAAGAATCCTGGGGTGGTTATAACCGTGTATACTCAGTTCAAGGATATTCTCTTGAAGAAGTTCTACACTTTGAGTAGAACTAATCATATCTATACTTGTATTAAGAGCTTCATCCAATTACCTCATGAATCGTTCTATGATACATGGGAGATGTTCAAAGAATTATTGCAGAAGTGTCCTTGCCATGGTTTAGAGAACACCATCTTGATTCAATCTTTATTTAGTGTTCTTAACCCTAAGATGCAGGGTTTAATGAGCATCACTTGTGGAGGCAGCTACACATATAAGGGAGCGGATACCATCTGAAAGATATCTGATTAGACAGCTGACACAAGCCATTCATAGACCCCTAGTAGGTCTTATACAGACACCTCTCTCTCACTCCAACCTAAGGAGAGCGGTAAGAAGCCTGTAGTCGATATAGCAAAGGACCTGATTCCAAACATAAAAGTGATCAGCTTACATTTATCAAGCGGATTGACAAGCAGATGAATGAACTATAGAGTTTGTCTCATATTCCAAAGCAAATGGAGGAATTGTTTGAGAGTGTATCTAGGATAAAGATACCTACCATGCCTACATATTCTGCTCTTTTCTACTGTATACATCATGTACAAGAGCAATAGTTGGTAGGGCCCCAGTCTACATGGATAGAGGACCACTTCTTTGCCCATCATTATCAACAGGAATCATCCGTGGCAACAGTTATAGAGAAGCATCCTCAGTGTGGTAGGTGAATGGTGTGTGGTACATACATGACCCTTCCACAAGATAGGCAAGAGTAGGGGACAGTCAACAGTACCATTGTTCCCATACTTTCCACAACACCAGCTTCACCCCTACACCTCTTCCTATGTAGCCAGCACAATCGGACCCTAGACCTTACTACTCCCATATACAACGACAACAGTTTATGCGTCCACAATATTCATATCAATCCGGCTAGCAAGTCCCATCATATCAGAGTCACCCACATCAAGAGCAGTATCAGGTCTAGCAGGGCTAGTTTCCACATTCATCTTCCTTTCGACATGGACAACCTAGACATGACCTAGGTCAACAACATTCTTCTTCATCAGCTTTGATGGATTTACAATAGCATATACTTCAGGATCCATTCCGATAGGAATGAGATTAGAGATATGAGGGTTGAAACCAACCATTTATCATGATGGTAGGATGAGAGATCTGCACCTTCTACCTTCATTCCAGCCCAGGTTCAAGCTAACCCTAATAGCTTTAACAAGACACAACAACACTTTGATCAGCTATACTACTCATATTCACATCATTCTGAGCACGAGACCCTTTCATTTGATAATGTTAATCATATGTCACTCATGAGTGGAAGGACCATGCCCATACCTGATCAGGAATGAGACATGGAGCTCTGAGGCTCCACTGGAGGAGACCTTAGAGGATGAAGCACATCGTCAAATGCATCATCAATAACTTTATGAGAAGAGGAAGGGATCACTAGAGAACAAAGAGAGGAAAAAGAGCACTCATGTCTAACATGGAGGGGATGCTAATTCAAAGTATACAGAGGAGCTTGCGCCTTCAGTTGAAGAGAATGTACCAACAATAGATATCCCCCAGCTTGTAGTAGACAATATCATTCCAAATTCCAAGTTGTGTGTAAAAGATTCTTGTATGAAGAACTCAGATTTTAAGAATAAAAAGAAGCATGTATATGTTTATGATTTCGATTCTTCATCACTTTCTTCTAAAGCGTGAATCCATTTCCCACGTGCTCTTCTGACATGAAAGTGATTCATCAAAAAGATTTAGAAAGATGACCCAAAATGGCACGATTGTGCAATCATAACATTATAGTTAAGATGCCATTTAATACATATGTGGCGGACAATCCTACTTTTCAGAAATACCTTAAGGTGAGATGCACACCTACTAGGGTTAGTAGGAAGAAATTGAACCAAGTGAAGACACATGTCGTAACAATTTCCACTATGTATTGTATCACGAACCAACAACTAACAAGAAAGAAGAGAGACATGGATGCACATTACATGTTGAGTCATGTCGATGACATCGCATTTGTAACCACTCTCCTAGAGCACCCACTATCCTAGATAATAGTTCATCTACTAACCTCTTACCTCTATCATTGTATGATAGACAAGAACTAGGACCTCTCATAAAGTCAATGACCCTACTTCAGTTCGCAGATAAATCCACTAAGCAGAGTAAGGGAGAGGTTAAGAATGTTATCATTCAATTGCAGGACAAGAGTATAGGTGGATTTTACGGACCTTTGACATGAAAACTCCCAATCATTAGAGAGAGTCCTGGATAATTCTAGGATAACCTTTTTTCACGACTGCCGGAGCAACATTTGATTACCAAACTAGGGTGATGAAGTTCCACTCTACATGCAGAGACGTGGAACTAGAAATGAAACAAATGAAGTGGCAGAGACCACATTTATAATCTAGCATGGATTACTCATCTTCTAAGGCAGAATGCAGAGTGATAGGCATAATTGGGTCATGGAGATAGACCCCAGCAGTACTTAGTGATACGCTTTCATTAATGAATACGAGAGATGGGGTGTCTAACGTCTGGTCTTGGAAGGCATGTAGTGTCCGACAAATCAGATCCGACAATCACTATATCAGTGCCTCTCTCAGCTCTCAACACTCAACTCAAGCTAATCAATCAACAATTGACCCACAACAATGATTTAGCAATAAATGTAAGTGAGCTAAAATTTATTACAAAGAATGTGTGTGGTATGCAAGCAGTAGGGGTTGAACCACAAAGGAGCATACGAGGAAGAGCAACAAAATTGAATATACAACTTAGGAATTTTAGTGTATTTTTTATTTTAGAATGTTTTTGTGGGTTTTTGATATGCGTGTGTGTTTATTTATGCATTTTTTTAGTTTTTAATTTAGTAAAATATAAGACAAATATAGTTAATATATATTATATATAAAAATATAAAAGAGATGTTTTTTTTATTTTTCAAATATGATAAGTAAACTTAAAATTTTAAAAAAGATTTTTTTTGGATTTTATAAAATTTTCTCTATTTTTGTTGATTTTTCGACAAATTTTGAGATTTTGAAAGGATTTTTAAATAAAAAATATACAAAATAAATAAACAGTAAAGTAGGGAGATTGGACTGGGCTTAATAAATATATATTAAATCAAATTGAACCTGATTTCAATCTTTCATAATACTATATATTCTAAAGAAAAAATTCAGAAAATATTTTTGTGACTTTTCAATGAGTTATTAGAATTTTTATAAGATTCTTTGTGTTGTTCAATTGTTAAGGGTTTATGTTAATATTTTGCAAAACTAATATGTTAGAAAATCAAATATGCATAAATAAACATATATGACTTTTTTGGAAATTTTCAAAACATTTAGTAATTTTTATGGATTTTTAAATGCTAAACATGAGAAAATGCAATGTTTTGTATTTTTACAAATAGGAAAAATAATTTTAATTACCTTAAGAAAAATATATATGATATAATATGGTTCCAGGAACTTAAGATAATTTCCTTATAATTTTTAGATGCAAAATGATAATGTGTGAAGAACCTTTTCAACACCCCATTAATGTGTGAAGAACCTTTTCAAAAATATTGCATAGACTTTAAAACTAAGAAAACGACCTCGTAAAAATATGTGCACTTACATCGCATCTTGCATTAGCATTCGCATCTACATTTTTGACATAGCTTAATGATGGTCCTTATTCACTTATATTTCAGAGGAAGTTAATTAAAGACAGGAATTTAGAAGCTTCAGGTCACACGAGTTAATTCTTCGAGTTCCATATAATAATGCCAATCTTCGGCCTAGAGTATCTAAGTAGATTGCCACTCATCATAAATATGAATATTGTACAATGAGTCATTATGGACACATGCACTTCACTTATCTCAACCTTAATAATACTTTAAAGACTACTTAATCTAGGCTTGGTATATATACAACTACTCTATCAAAGGTAGTAGACGATCAAGCAATGGGAACTGTAGACACCAGTGCATCTCCAACTTTGTCTTGTAGCATGGACATCTAAACACCATAATAGAGGGTTGGAACAATACGTCAGATGAGGAATAGTCTACTATCACTTAGTCATTCAGTGGAGATGGGGCCAATGCAACTATTTAGGGTAAATGTTCACTTTTCTCCCGTCAACCAAAATAGAATGCAAACACTATATAACCTTAATAAAAAAACTAACAGAAGAAACAAATATAGACTCGTATCAATGATGTTGAGCAAAAACTACTAAAGACAATATTTAAATACCAATGGTCCAAAGATACATATAAAAGAAAGGAGTTTATTATACTGGTCAAGCCTCAACAAACTTGTCTACACTAGTCATGCCCTGTACATCATATTCTATTTACTGCCAATACTTGAACTTAGAATGAAATACCTGACTCACACTAGGAAATAGTTTCTAGAGAGAGGAATCTAAGGGTGCTAACCTCATTGAATGCTAGTTTGTATTCTCGAGTGGGAAGAGCTAACACTTTTCATACCCAACACAAATGATTTCCATGTTTAAAGAATATGCTATATGAGTTCGTGGATCTGGGTTGTCTTTTTAGTTGAACCTGAATAGAGATTTATGGAACATAAAGTATGTTGTGTCAAAAATCTTTATTCTAAGGAAGTTCTGTCAAACTACTAATCCATGGATCTGGTCAAAGTTCAATTTCCATTTTACATTTATGAATTTGGTATGAAATTTAAATTCATTTCACATATATTTTGCACTCATTTTGTGAATAAGTGTTCTTTAAGGGAATAATGAAGCTTAAATATAGGAGGGTGATGAATTTTGACCCAACATTTTCTTGTAAATACACTCATAGAAATAATATTCATTAATCAACACATAAAATAACATGAAATTAAAGAAAAAATAAATCTAAGAAAATCATGAATCAAACTCTTTCATATTTGCATAATCATCTTTGCATAATCATCATTATATATAGTGTATAAACACTCACTAATTTCTAATAAAATCACGCTAATTCTAATTGATATGAAACCATATTCATAGTGTACATATTGATCACAGTCTTAAGAAAAACTTTCCAAAAAATACTAACTATATGGGTCAAACCTAAATAGAGACATGTTGAACATAGAGTATGTTGAGTCTAAAATACTAATTCTAAGGAAGTTCCAACAAAACTATTAAACCATGGGTCTAGTTAATGCTCAATTTTCATTTTACATTTTTGAACTTGGTATGAAATCAAAATTCATTTCATAATAAACTTTTCACTCATTTTACAAATAAGTATTCCCTAAGGGACTAACAAAGATTAAATGTGGAAGGGTGATGCACCTTTCATTCATCCACTTGATATATGAAAATTGATCTTAGAACTTTAACATTTGTTTGCACATTTGCATCATAATGTTGTTTTCTTGTAAATACATATCTAGGAATAAGATACATAAATCAACATATAAAATGGCACGAAATAGAGGAAGTTATATATGTGAGATGATTATGATTCAAACTCTTTCATCTGTGCATAATCTTTATTATATATAGTGTATAAAAACTCACTAACTTCTAATAAAATCCTACTAACTCCAATTGATATGAAATCATATTCATAGTATACATATTGAGCCCACTAACATGAGAAAAATCTCTAAAAAAACTTAACTTGTATGTACAACACAAAAAACCCCTCACCCTAATTGTTTATTGATCTCCACTCCAAGCTAGATTTCTCACTCATACACTCACATATCAAACTATACTCACTTTGAAAATAATGCACATAAGATTAACTTTCAAACAAGACTACTTTTGACGATTTTGAAGTTTATATATGAAAAGGTTAGAGTTTCGAGCTACTTGATGTATTATACAACTAACCCAATCAAAATACTATTATTTTATGTAGAACATCACTTTCTTTATTTTAAATTATTTTGCATTTTTTCCTTGTTTTGTAACATAAATAACTATATTAAAATATAAATCCAAAAACAACTGAAAAGGTATAAAATAACAATAAGAGAGCCGATATGTTTGTACATGTATGTAAGCACATATATATATATATTTCCAGTCACTAAATTACCTACTAAAACTCTAAAAATGAAATATCTACTATGTATTATACAAATATATTATAGTATAACATGTACATAGTCTACTATGAAAACAAAAGAAATATATATAACACCAGAAAATAGATATTTTGTACCTATAAAAATACCTACAGAAACGTATCTATAAAAATAACCTACTTTGAGATAACTATCTTCATGAAAGTTTTAGATTTTCAAGACCTACAACTTTCGTGCTTTGCATTTTTAAAATTAATGTCATTTGTTATAGATTTTTCTTTCTTATTTACATTCTATGATTTTTTGCTCAAAAGATATGTCCCAGTCAACAGTCCACCCACCAACGTCATTAGATGCGTTATTATGGTTACAACCCTTACACCTTAAACTCTCTTAACCATGATTAATATTAAGTGTTGAATTGGCCCATACCAAGCCACATGTGCACGCCATCACTCCGAGCCCCATTAACATTGGTTCAACAGTTTGATCCTCCTCTCGCTGGCCTATTTATGTAATGTGCATCCTCTCCTCGATCATTCCTCCTTTTTTGTAACTATCATTACTCATCCCATCACCTTATAACCTCATTTAGAATCCCTAATCCTACCACTTACGATCATCCTATCCTCGTTCTTTGTCCTTGCTAACCACCATCACCCATTTGAAACCCCTATCACCTCTGTCATTGATGCTCCATCTCGGCCATCTTCATTCCCACCTCCACTTTCTAGTATGTACCAGCATGGACACCATTATTGCTTCCCTCATTTCTCATACCATCTGACATGCCAACTATGGTCATCCTTGCAACCTCCACTACTATTCTGCTACCAGAACCCTAAATCTCGCAACAAACCTATCTACCCCTTTCCTCCACAATTTCTATTCGAATCAAAGCCATACCTCCATGCCTATTTATACATTTTGCTTTCATTAGGATTAGCACTTTGTCCACCATTAATGGAGTTGAGCCCCATTGTCCTCATCCCCTAGTAATTGTAAAAATGATTTGAGTAGAGGTCACAATGTGCTCAATTGCTCCAAGGGTGTGGCTAGGTCCTTCTACACCTATCGCAATAGAGCTCACATGCTCCTCTTCAACTTAGCCAACACATCATCAATTGAGGCTACAATCGAGCTCTTCACGACTAAAGCTTCCTAGTAATTGTCTCCTGCACCTTACATGTATCTTTCTTCAGTCCACTTTTTCTTCTTCTTCTTCATAATCTTATTCTCCTCCTATTGTTCCCTTCTGCTCCAACCATTCCTTTTATTTCTATCTACTGCCTAATTGATTTACCATCCCTTTTCAATTCATCTCCTGCTCAATCCATTCCACTTCTAAGCCATTCCACATCCATCAACCTCATCGTACTTCCTGCTCTCACTCTAGATCCTCCTCATCCTATCATGTCTTCTGATTAGAGCTTGGCTCCATCGCCTCTTCCTCCAAAGGAATCCTCATCCCCTCAGTTCACACTCACGATTAATATTCAGATATATCCTTTCACCAGAATCCTAACTTTCCTTGTAGGTCATTGAAAAGGAGCAATATATGGTATCATCATTGGAGTTCCCCGATCCTCCCATGTATAAGAGCACACAACATGCCATCAAGAGGATTGGGGGGTGGGGGGTGGGGGTGCTGAGTTAATGTTGGATATCCAGCCCTAGCTCTCATCATGGCATTTCGTTAGAAACCAAAGCTTGAGCTTTTGTAATAGGTGTGGGAACAACAACTACATAGATTTTTGAGAGATGTCTGACCAACCACCATCCACAGACAAGGAAAGGTGCACATAGAGGAAACCCAATCCTTATATTGGGGCTTTTATTTGATATCCAACCACCTAAGTGGTTTGATGAGACACATGTCTCCCATCATGTGTTGGGAAAAGTTATAGAGTCTCTCTCAAAGATTCTACTAATTGCACTATAGTCCATAATCATCATGATGTTAATTAACCTCATCCTCATGATGGTATTTTACATAAACGACCCCTCGGGTCTTGGTATATGCAAAAATAACCTTTGGGGCTATTTTGAGTTTAAATTATATTGTAATATTTAGATATTAGACCTTATTTTTAGGACTACTTCCCTTGTTATCCTTCCATGTTTTCTTCCTTTTATATTGTTATAAAGTTTGGTAGATTTTTGGAATGAATTGGAACTAACTATAAATTAATTAGTGAAGCATATCAATTTAACTTGTTTAATTCATAAAAAAATTATATGTTCTATTTTCAAATTGATTCTTGGACAAAAAAGATTTATTAATAACATTGTAATTCGAGTTACAGAACTTTTCAAAGATTTGAGCAATTTGATTTTTTTCTAAAAGAATTTTGCCTTTATTTGAAAATCTAAAATATGTCTATATAAATATTAAATGCATTATATCTTTGATTTTTATCTTAGTTATTTTCTTAAAAAAATAATAAATCGACCCATGTTCTTGTTTTTCTTTTAGTTTATTCATGTCATTGCAAAAAAAATCTAAAAAAATATAGTACAGATGCTTTTTATGTAGTATTACATAGGATATTTTTTGTTTGGATATTTATTGCATCTTTTCCATGAAAAGAACATTTTAAAACTTGCAAAAAAGATAAAAAAATACAAACTTAAAATAAAACTATTAAGGTAGATTTAGGAAGTTAGGGTATATCCTAATAGGGAAAAATACCCCATAAATTTAATACCTAATTTTGACCTAAAATCTGAAATCAGATTTTGCACTTTTCATTTTTATTTTCATTTTTATTTTCATTTTATCATTTCTTTTATCTTTTAAATTTTATTTTTACTTTTATATGTTTGAAAAATGGTCAAAATTATTAGAACTTTAGAATTCCAAAAATGTACTTCTTATACAACTATTTGAATTATTTCCCATTTCTTATCTTTTAAAACTATATTATCTCTATTTCTTTGTTGAATGATTCTAATATTATCTACATAATTGTTATTATTATATTATATACATTTTTGTTTAAATTAAAATTAAAAATATTTAAAAAATTTAAGGGAAAATTAAAATTTAAGAAGAAAATCGAAAATCAATTGAAAACTTTTAAAAATAGTAAATTTACATAAAATAAGCATAAGGATATTCACTTGTGACACATATAGACTTTGAACTTGATGGGCACACATAGATAGACTGCATTTTTGTTTCCTACTTATGTACATTTGCTTAGTAAATTTAAGTGTTTAAATAATTTTGTTTCATCAGTCTATTTATCGGGTACTACAACAAATTGCATTTAGCATACTAGTTTTTTGACTATGTAAAATCAACATAGCTTCCCTCCAAAATTTCTTAAAGAGATCACAACAAGATAATATGCATCTTGCTGCATTCATAAGAGTGTGAATCTTTCTCCCTGGCACTCCAATTTGTTGTGGGGGTATTGAGATTGTAGTCTACTTACTATTCCTAGTTTAACCAGTAATGCCTTCTTAAGTTGAATTTACTACCCATATTAATCCTCAATATATATTTAGTTTTTATCTACTACCCATATTAATCCTCAATATCTTTTCAATCTTCCCAACACTCTCTCCACTTTTATCTTGTATCTTAAAGTTTTCAAAGGATTAACCTTTTTTCTTGAAGAGAGAAACAAAAGAGTGTGAAAAAAGCATCAATGAATGCTATAAATATTATTTGTTCTCATATTTACATACATACGAGAGACCACATATATCAGAATGAATTAATTTTAATAATTCTCTTGACCTTCAACTTTCTGAAAATCATTTTGGGTCTTTTCTCTAGTTAAGTAATGCTAATAGAACTATGTTCTTACTAATATCCATTATGTAACAAGTTCATTTTAAATATTTAATTCCTTTTTGAGTTTCAAGTAAGCGTGGATCTCATATTCCAAAGATCACAATCAAATAAATGACATACTGTGTAATACAAACCAACATTCATTGGATCGTTAAAGTTGATAGTATGAAGATATAAAAGATCATCCTCTTGTAGAAATTTACCTATGGCAAAGACTTTCCTATATCTACCTAAATACATGATTATTATAAAATCTAACTTCAAAGTTTTTCTTTAGAAAAATGTATAGAGAGACGATTTTAATGAATCCACAGAGAACTTCTTGCAAGATTATCATGCTTCCTCCAAGGTCCAACTTATATTATCGAACATCTTCCACATCAAGGTAGGTATTGTTGCCCTTGTATATCTTTTATTATCCCTTTTATTCAATTCATTGAATTCCACTATCCCCTTCTTCATCTTTGCAATGTGTCAGATTGTGCCATAATCGATCCACTAACATTACAACACAGTTGTGGTTGAGTTAAATTACAACTTCTGCAATAATTTTGGTCTTGTTGAGTCTTTCTATCTCACACCTTTTTACTAGTATGATATACTTTACTTTATCATTGTATTTGAAATGACAAACTTCTAACAATCAAGCTCCATATGGTATCATCCTACATCGTCCCTTGAGTTGATGTTTGGGGGGGTCATAGTTTGCTAATTCAGCTGATAAATCAATAATGAACTTAATGATCCCATTAAGTCATTTTGTTGTGGTAGCCATATTAGAAGATGTTTGCATGTTATTTTAATATTTTTTCCAACTTGCATTTTTTCCTATATTTCAGTTTCGACAATGGTCAGATCCTTAACCATGATATTTAT
The DNA here is from genome assembly GCA_037367405.1 of Ottelia alismoides. Taxonomy (NCBI): domain Eukaryota; kingdom Viridiplantae; phylum Streptophyta; class Magnoliopsida; order Alismatales; family Hydrocharitaceae; genus Ottelia; species Ottelia alismoides. The sequence goes on from JAZKJV010008883.1 coordinate 834,576, forward strand.
ATTGACATGTTCTCTGACATTGTTAGATTTTCTCATCTTATGTGTATTGTATTTTGTGCATGTGAACTTGCATGTTTACCATTTTCTTAGGGTCGTACTCTTCTTTAACAACATTCTCATATGCTTTAAAAATCCTAATGAGGTTATCTTTCATGTGTATTAACATAAAGTTACATGTTTTCTTGTCAATCTTATGTCATTGCTTGCAAGTCTTTCTTAAACCTTCTTTTACTCATGTATAGCTTCTTCAAAAAGATCAGGAGTAAGGACATCAGTGGCATATAGGGATGAGCATTAGAACATGATATTGTCATGAAAGACCTAGGCCCAAGCCTATTTAACATAATTGGCTTTAGGTCAAGCTGTGATGAATCTGTGATTCATCACTCTAAAAGTTGAAAATAGAGTCTTGTTCCAGAGTAAATAGCAGCATATTTCCCCTTATATTGCATAATTAGCATTCATGTATGCATTGATAATATCCGCATTTTAGCATTCATATTTGCATTAAATAAGAAGCCAAATTCACTTGTAAATATTCACCATATTTCACCTCATATTTTATACTAACTCCAAATCCAATAAAAACAACTCTATAGTGTATATATTACTAAGACTAATAAAATAAAAATATCAAAAAAATATTGACTTGTAAAATTGACCAATAAAACCCCAATACAAGTTTGAAACCATGAACCTTAAAATGTGCATATCTCTCTCATACAGCCTCTGAATTAGGTCTACTCATTTTAAAGTAATATACATTCAGACATCTTCGAAACAAGACCAATTTCATTAAAATCGGAGCTCGTATGCAAAACTTGGGTTTTGGGCCCCTTTTTTTACTTTGTGCATATTGACCGTTTTGCCCCTGTATTTTATCCTTTCATATTCTTAATTAATAAAAAATCCAAAAAAATTAGATTAAGTTGTAAATATTCCTTTCATATTTTTCCTAACTTTATTTTGATTTTTCTCTCTATTAAAAATGACAAAAAATTAGAAAAGATAAAATGCGGTATTTTATATCTATTAGGTACCACCCAAAAATACATTTTTTACAGATCACTTCCTTTGATTTTCAGCCCTTCACAAAAGTTGTAGATCTCATCGAGACGAGCAACTTTCATGTTGACCACATTTTGATTTAATCCCTTTTGTTATTTCTTTTTAATTTTTCTTTACATTTAATTTTTGAATTTTCTAGGAGCGACATGGGGCAGCTTCTGGAGCGGCCACGTGTCACCCATTTATTATTATTATTTTATTATTTTCAGATTTATTATTATTATTTTATTATTATTAATATTTTAATTATTTTTAGTAGCCTACTATTTTATTTTATTATTTTATTTATTTTACTTCCTTTCACTTCCTCCTCCTTACTTGCCTCCACTTCCTCCACCATTCTCTCCACTTTCTCCATCTCTTTTCTAACTCCCTTCCCTTCCTTTTTATTCACCACCACCTCCATCATTTTCTTCATCCACCATTTCTTCAATTGAGAGGGAGAGACCACCAGCCCCCGAGTGTTGTCGGTGACATCTTCAGCATCTCTCGGTCGAGCGACGACGGTTTCAAAGGCGAGATCCACGAGGACTCCTCCTCGTGTCATTGTGCATCACTTCAGATCACAGCTGAGCTTCTCCGAATTTTTATCGAGTCGAATCAAGGCCACGACGGAAGCCGCACACCGCGGCTCCACTTTCGGCAATTTACAGGTAATTTCTTTATCATCACATCACCCAACACAATCCAAAAACATCACCACCATCATCACACAAGTCACATTATCACCACAAATCCATTACAATTATAACCACCACTATCATCATCATCCTAAATATTCATACACCACCATCATCATTATCATCGTGTTTTTTTACATCATCACCCTTGCATATCTTCACAATCACCATCATTTCTGCATGTTATTTCCTGTCTAAAAGAATTACACAAAAAATACAAAAAAATAAAAAAACAAGGGCAGCAACAGGTTGCCGCCCCCTGTGCGTCTGGCCGCTCAAAGCCTCCGCTGGAAAATCTATTAAAGTTTCTCCTAAGCACAAGCATGGCCTAAAACTAATGGGTCGGGCTTGGGAAATGCTAGCCAACTTACACGTCTAGTATCAACACTCGATAACATCTCACCTCCTCTTCTAATGATATCATTAGTTCCAACTCTTTTAGGTTGTTGTTCAAAAGGATCAATCTCTAGTATTCTCGTATAATTTCTTATTAAAGATTTCACCAAATTGTTGAATATTAAAATTTCAATTTTCTTTAGAAAGACTGATGAACTAGAGATTCATTCAACATAATGTAGTATGTTCACATTAATCAACCACTTTAGAATGGATGAAACAAAAAATTACCCACAAGATTTTACTAAGTACGTCAATTGATGTTCATTATATCAATTTTTAATTTATATTATATTGTGCTAGCAAAACGGGTCGGGTTTGGGCCACTCTCAACTGGGGCCCTACCTGAAAAGTCATATGTGCCCATTAGCCCAAACCTAAACTATTTCAATTTTGGTATTGTGTTATGCCAAGTTAAGAGGTTCAAGTTTCCAATTGAGTTGTATTGGTCTGACCCAATCGTCATCCCTAATGACACCATCTAGATTATCATGCATAAGTCCATACCAATCTTTTCAACTTTACATCGTAGTTCACACCATTAAGATGCTCATATTTGGCAGTTTAGAGGTAATGAACTTGTGAACCATAGGACATGAATCTATACAAATGTGAAAAAAATAAATAGCTATAATTAAGAAAATAAGCATAATAAGCAGATAATAATAAAATTAGATTTACAATACTGACAAGCAACTAGCTCTAGGTTTTAGAGACTAACAAAATTAAGATTACATAAATGAGAAATACATTAAAGGACTTTCTAATAATCATTAACATGAATTATAAAAATAGAGTGTTTAAAATATTTTTATTAAAAAATATTAAAAAAAAAGTTATGATTTAAATTAAAAAAATCCAAATTCGCTTTAATAGCCATATATAAATGTGGAGACAAATATATAACCTATAGATAAAAACTGATAATTAATGAATTAAAAATGAAACAATAAAGTTTCGTACCAAAAAATTTACTCACGACACTAACTTTTATTTTTCCATTATTATGATGAATTGTGAATGAAATACTTGACCAACAAAATCATTATTTCCCACATCTCTTATTTTAATCAATATGTAACTTGACTTAACTATTCTTAAGTCTCATTAGACCAACACGTTTTATGCAAATTCCTACACGTATTCCTTTTATTATGAAATCCGCAAGCATATCTTCGGTAGATGTGTATGTCGCCTTAATTTCATGATTTCCCACTTGGTTCTCATCGTGTACTCCTTTGGAATTATTTTACGTATTGTCAAATACGCTTAAGTCTACTTGACTGTCGCGATCCTGTTTCCCGGGCCGTCGAATCCTCCCATATCCGGATCTGGTTACTCAGCAATAATTTATTCAGTAATCACAACTAACATCCAGAAATAGACAACAAATAAAAATACTCAGAAGAAAGTATTTCAACACTTTTCCATTCACAAAATAAAGTTCAGATGATACACTGTCCCACTATTACCATTTACATGTACATCAGCTTGAAAGGAAAATATACAAAAGATTACTAACTACCTTAAAAAATAAAGCTACTATGGCTGGCTGGATGTCTAGTATGTAAGCTGGATGAATTTTTAAAGTCCTTGCGATGGCTCATCGATACCTGTTGGGTTTTCCATAAATCATAGGATAAAATTAGCGAATGCTAAGTAATGAAGAAGAGAAAAGCAAACAAATTGTGTAATTTTTCAAAACTTGATATCACAAAAATTTCATTCTTTCTCATTAATTTAAGTCATATTCCTTTCTATTCCACATCATGGATTAGTCCAGGGGAATCCCACCATTCTTGGACTCCGAAGCTGTGGACACTTCGAGATTGGAGATTGTGTTGATCTTGGTAAGCTTATGTCGCTGCACGTCGCCTCAACCAATCCTCCAATACTACCCTGACAATTTTCTTTTCTTTTATTAAACAAGGTCTCAACCCTCAGCCTGGAAAATCAAATGAGCACACCGTCCTCGAGGACTCGGTTGCTTAAAACCTCAGGCTAACATTTAATCATATAACCTAGCGGCTTTAAATACATATTATCGTGACCCAGCCGCTACTGAATCACCCGTGCCTCCACATGGCACGACCACATCTTCCGTCGTTCCAACCCGAATATATTGGCTCCCGGTACCACGCGTTGCAAAACATTCAATTTGTGTGCACTTATCATAACAGGGCAACCGTGTACCACCTAGGTAGGGAAACGCCAATACGGGTTCCTTCTGACAAACCTACAGGTTGCATGCCCGACCTGTAGTTCTACTCCCAGTCATCCTTAACGTGACACACGATCCTTTTCAGGATCCAACTCAAACCACATCAATTCATATGTTGTAATTCTTTCATTAAGTCTTCGATTTGCATAATCAACAATACTTAGTATAGACTCACATATATATTATTCATATGCATATATACTCGTATTTATACCTGTTTTAACTCCCAAACCCAAACTTTCAAAGCCAACGCATCAATTTGATGTTTAAACCTTATTTTAGTGGGAATCACAAAGCAATTCTTCAGACTTTTTCAAAAATAGCTAAAATTAGGGTTATTCGTAGCAAAGAACACAAAATCAAGAATTTCAATAATTTCTTATGAAAACCCAACAGCAAAAGGAAGGATTTCGTTACCTAATCGAGCTCTCTCTCGTGTATGCAAGGCTTTATCGTGTTTCATTTTTAGAAAGGCTATTTTAAGGCTCCTGAAAAGATCGAATTTCATTTTTGTATCAAAACGCTAAGAACATGTCAAGAACGTGAAGAACGAACGAAGAACACGAAGAACGCGAAGAACACGAAGAACGTCAAGAACATATTTTCTCTTAAAATCGGCAGAGTTTCCTCTTATATCGGGACACATTTCTCGGAAAATTTCGGCAGAATTTCCCCTTATATCGGGACATATTTCTCGGAAAATTTCGGCAGAGTTTCCCCTTATATCGGGACATATTTCAAAATAAAAGCGAAAAGAGTTTCCTCTATAAAATCAATCGAGAGGAAAATAACAGCGAAACTGAAAGAATATACTCAACAACAAGAGATGAGGAATCGTAGACACCACACATCTTAGGTGAGTGAACGTGTGACGAATCACAAGGTCACTGACGTGCATAGCCGCCCGCACCTAAGTAGGGTATTACACAGATTTCTCCATCAAAATAACTATAAAAGCATAATACGAAGAATAGAAACATAAACGATGGAGAATCGGTAGACACCACGCGTCTTAGATGAGTGAACATGTGACGAATCACAGGGTCACTGACATGCGTAGCCACCCGGACCTAAGTAGGGTGTTACACAGATTTCTCCTCGAACCACAACATGAAAACGAATCGGAAAGAAAGATGAATCAAGAACGAAACTTAGAAGAACAAGAGTATGAATTGAAAGCCTAGCTTACGAAGCAAACTAAAAGAGGATCATACCTTTCTCCTCCTCATTCTCCCGGCAGCGCTACGCTAGCGCTCCTCCCTCGCCTCCCACTCCTCCTCCCGACCTCTCGACCCTAGCCCTTGGGGTGGTAGTGGTAGTGGAAATCGTAGAGAATGAATGGGTAGGGGTGTCTATTTATAGGCTCCAGAAAACCACTAACCATGGTTAGAAAACCATGGTTTAGGCCTTAACCATGGTTTAGCAGCCCATGGTTTTGGCCCATGGTTTTGGCCAAAACCTATCCCAAACTTGGGGCTTAAGTTAGAACATTCCAGAGGATTCTGGATTCGCTAATGATGATTAATTAACACTAATCGTGATTAACTTTCACTAATCACGATTTAACTTTCACGGCTTACGCTTATCTTTTGCTAACTATTGATTAGTGTTTGCTAATGATCATTAGCGGTTTTCTAATCGATCGTTAGTTTCTTTAATCATGTTTAATTAATCTTAATGATAGTCATTATGGGTAATGACATCTTAGCCTTACTTACTTCTCTTTCTTCCGAAATTCATAACAAATCGAAACGGAGTCCGATTCACACGAAACAAATTCCGTTGGTTTCCTCTTGACGAGCCGGATCTTATTATATAGGATCCGAGATATGCCAAGTTCAAGGCTTTACATTGACTATCACAAATAATGACTTACGCCAAATTTAAATTTGTAACTGAAAAATCTTGACCATACATATTAGTATCATTTGTTTCTAAAAGGTCAGATTTATGGCATCACATTATACGTCGAAAGTTATCGATATCAAATATTACGTAGGTGGACCGACATGCGTAAGCAAAGTTGAGATGTTGTGTGCAATGTAATGACTGAATTGAAAGATGCATCAACAACATGGAAAGAACAATGGAGCCTTAATGTGGATGAAATTGTACTGTTTTCACCTTAATTATACCATACCATTGGCTATTTGAATAGTTATTGCTCAATCCTTGAATATGTTTCTACTAAACAATCATAGTTGAACCATTATCTTAAAAAATGTAGAGTTGAAAATATTTTTACTTCAAATGTTCAAACAACACTAATAATGTTTATTACTTTTTCGAACGCTACATATATTTTTCTCTTAATTTTGTTCACCAAATTGTCTGTAAATATTTCATATCACATTTTCATAAACAAAACATGCATGTAGATTATATATATTTCATATACTAACGACACACATTTTCACAATGTCAATTCTATATGATGAAGAGAGTATACAATTTACATGCTCCTACTCTCTTTTCCCTATATATTTTTTTATTTTTATTGAAATTAAATCTAAGGAGATTTAGATCATCATATATCATCATTATGCCATGCCAAATTTAACTTAATTCAAGACTTATATACTTCCATCAATTCCACCAAAATTTAACGGTATTAGAATTGTTGAAAATAGACCATTCTAGATAGATATGATAAGAAGCATGTTTTACTGAAATTTGAAGCACATATTTTTACTTATTATTCTACCTAGATCTCTCGATGGTTTTAGTTCAATAAACAAAAGAAAAATCTAAAAGGGCTCAGAGCATGCTCTTGTATGCTCACAAAGACCAGATTGTAAACAAGTCCTAAATTCCACAACACTAACAATACACGTTTAACTTGTTGCAAAAATCATAACCCCAAACATTAGGCACTCCATTTTTGTTTATAGGGGAAGGGATGATCCTAACTCCCGATCCCAAAAATTTTTGCAGGTATATATAATATAATCGGAGGTAGAAGCTTTACCAAACACAACAAAAAATAAACAAAAGATTAATTATGCTGGCAATTGGTTCTGATCGCATGGCATACAATTTCTGTGGAATATTACCTTTTTGTTATCTTTCATCTGTGGTGTTATTCATTGCAGATCAACCCCTTTGTACATGAGCAATTGCCACTATGCTCATTGGCTTCTTGTCATTTACGTTAAATCTCTACTTGAGTGGCGTGCCTTTGTTGTCTCGGCGATGGAGTCCCTTTTATAAGATTAGTAATAATTTGAAATTGATATATTCGAAAACTGTAGTTGCCTACCAATTTTTAAACATACCTCCATCGATCGAAACTCCCACTTTGGTAATTATCATGTGCATTGATAGACATCAGGTCATTCAAAGAGAGAAAACTGAAATTTATGAGATGTATAAGTGCATTTACTAGTTAGCCCTTGACAGTTATAAAATTTAGATACCATCCCCCCTTTTTGATACTATTTATTAACTATTCTTGTTTATTTCCAAAAGGATGGATTTCCTAGGTACATGTCTAAGATATGTCTATAAGCACGAACAGTGATATTAATTTTAAGAACTTTACAGGCATGCCCTCAAATTCCATAAAAAAAGGCGAAATGAGATCTGCACTGGTAGAAGGTCTTATCCATTTTTTTCTTTAGGCACCTACAATTAACACCTTGTAGCAGAAGACAGCTAACACATTATTCATCCATTCTTGCATCAATTTAGAAGGCGAAAAGGTCGCCTCTCCTCAATATGCCAATCACGGATAGCACCACTCGTCTCTTAAATTGATCCCACCTCCTGCCCCTAATTCCGATGACATTGTTACGGAAATACCCCCTGTAATAATTCTCTTCATATTACGTAATTACTAGGGGTGCACATGGATCGGATTGGATCGGATTTCAGCTTAATCCATGTCCAATCCATTCTTAACGGATTTTAAATTTTTCCAATCTAATACAATCCATCAAATATCTAAATCCAAACCAATCCAATCCATCCGATTACGGATTGGATCGGATTGGTTCGGATTTGTTTATACTTATGTATTCCATTATAATTGTTTACTCTTACGTGATTGTTTTATCACATACTAGCCCTCAACATTTAAATTATGGCTCAAAAATTAGTAATATAGATCATATGTAAAGAAAAGGATATTTGAAGACCACTCAATCAAATTAAAGTTGAATAACTTCATTGATCAGTAATGAAAAAGTTTAAGACCATATACTCAATGTAAAGGATTATATTGGATTTAGAATTTAGGATTCCTTTTATAAACGTCGCATTAGTTTTTTTTTGCAAATGATTTCCAACTAATAATTCAAGTAAGAGTAATACAAGTTACCGAATAATGATTCAAAGATAAGTTATACAAATAAAAAATGTGATCTTTATAGTCACATATTGATGAAGTCTATGGCTAATCTAAAGTGTTAAGCTATGTCAACCCAAAGTACTTCCGATAACACCCTTCAAAGTCCTATAATATAGTATTAACAAACGCGAATCCTAAAATAATTATTCTCGATTGAGTATCGAACAAATCCAACTTACATATAATTCACCAATTGAGTAGCATGCCTCTCATTTAAAATGAATTTTATTTACTAGATTATATCTATAGTCAAAATATGCATTTAAAAAATGTATCAAATTTGGGCATCAATTTAGAAAAGAAAGGAATTCAAGTAATGCTTATTAATTCTTAAATGAGTTTAGTGCATTTGAATATTGATTCTTAGATGAAATAACTGGTACAGTTTCATTATTAGGATAAACATGCAAGTTGGAACAAGTAAAATGTAAGAAGCAAAAAAGCTAAGAAAATCAAACAGATGTACCAGACAACTAAATCTAATAATGGAGATCAGACAAGTGACAACATGATTGGAACAAATGGTATCGCGTCGGAAGGGGCCAACATTGCGTGAAACAAGAAACGACATCGTGAGGGAGGGGTGATGGCATTGCGAGGAAGGAGTGGTGATGTTATGTTAGAGGGAGGTGTTGAAATGGACTAAAAGGGAGATGAAACTAGGAGTGAAATATTGGGGTCAAGAATGAAATGAGAGAGGATGAAAACTGAGGGGAATAGTTCAACGGGGATTATAACTTTACAAGGTATAATTATATTATATTATTTAGGAGTTTAAGGGTGATGACAAGAGGACTTATATCCACTATAGATATGAAAAAATGAGATGAATTGCATTGATTATAGTGTTCTGAGAATGATGCACACGCACGCATGCGTGTATATACATGTAGGTATATGTATGTATGTTTGTATGTTGTATGTATGTATTGTATGTTAACGGATTAACGGATTGGATCGGATTGGATTTTCATGATATCCGATCCAATCCATACTTTAACGGATTTGAAAATTTTCAATCCAATCCGATCCAATTAAATGATAAAACCAAACCAATCCAATCCAATAACATCGGATTGGATCGGGTTACGGATTTTATCCGATCCATATGCACCCCTAGTAATTACACATCTCATGTTTTCTGATCAATTTTTAAAAAATTATCCATCTTTTTATCAGATGTCCATTTCCCGACATCCCAAATTTACCCTTGCGGCCATTTCTCATAGCTTCCAGGCTGATTTTTTTTGGAAGGTAAATATGATTATACTTGAATAGAAAAACAGAAAACTGTACAATATATGGGACATGAAGCCCTACAAACTCAAAAAGATGTATGGGGCATGAAGCCCTACAAACAAAAAGTAACCCAAAAAGATGTATTCAGAGCATCAGGCTTCCACCGAAGCAAAAATCAACAAACTCATGTGCGCACAAAGTCAGCTCAGCAGTAAGCGGACTTCCCCAACAACCAACGATGCAATCTGATCAGCCGAGGAGCTCCCAGTAGCAGTCCAACGACGGTTCCGTTCCTTCCAAATCCACCAAACAGTAACCGCCATTGCGGTTCTAAGCTTAGCGCCCCCATACTTGTCCACAATCCATATTCTTCTGGCCCAAGGGATGGAGAGCAGGATGTTGTCACTTCGTGAAGGGTTAGGGAGCGAGAGCGCCATGCAGACTTTCAGCCAAATTTCAAAGCAGAAGGAGCAATCCCAAAACAGATGGTCACGAGATTCCATATCATAGTCACAGAAAAGACAACGAGGATCCAAGTTAATTCCAAAGCGAGTTAACCTGTCTCTGGTGGGAGCCCTGTTCTTTATCAACCTGTAAAGATAACATTTATGTTTGGGTGCAGCTTTGGATCTCCAAACTTCTAAGTGCCAATCAACAAGCGGAGCTCTGAAGCGAACCAAGTCAAAAGCGAGACGGAAGCTGAAAACAGCGGGTGTCAGGCCGGGGTTAACGATTGAGCCACCCAAAATAGGGGCCAGAATCGGGCGGGCCTTAAGCATAGCTTTCCAGACCAACGATGCACCCCGGGGGGCAGTTGCATCCCAAAAACTTTCATCTCTAAGATATTTGGAACGGAGGAAATCAGCCCAAATGGAACCCTCCGCCTTTAGGAATCTCCAAGCCCAGGAAATTTTGGAGGCTCCAACCAGATCGTGAAGAGACCTAATACCCAAACCTCCTTCCTCCTTAGGGAGGCAAATGTCCTTCCATGCAATGTCATGGCATTTGTAGTCCCAAAGGAAGTCAGAACACATGGAGGAGATACGGCCAATGGTTGCGGCCGGAATAATCGAGCAGTCAGTCCAGTAAAGCAAGATGCCACATATCACCGAGTTTATGAGCTGAGAGCGGCCCGCCAAAGAGAGGGATCTAGCTTTCCAGCCACATAGTTGACCACGGATTTTTTCTTCCAGGGCACGCGAAGTGGAGGACCCACCAAATTTGTGGTCCAGGGGAATTCCCAGGTATTTCGTGGGAAGAGTATCACTAAGGAGACCCGAGACCAAATTCCAAGTAAAATAGCATCCCGCACTTTTAGAGCAGAAAAGTCTGCTCTTTGTAGCATTCATACGGAGCCCAGACATTTCTCCAAAAGTCCCCATTATCTCGCCAATTGCATGGATATTTTTTGTGTTGGTAAAGAAGAGAAGGTCATCAGCGTAAATGAGGTGCATAGGGGCCAAGGACCTCCCATGCTGACGAACCGCAAAATCGGCCCTTAATAATGCTAAATTAGCACTAGGAAATGTCGGAGCAGTCGGGCCGATTCTGGACGTCAAAGAGATCACCTCATTTAAAGATATGCAATAATGAATCGAAATGAGGTGATCGTGATTTAATTTTTACTTGGCAAGAAACCAAGGTCGAACTCAGGGACACGAGCCTCTCTCGTATTGATCGGATTTAAGTGTGTTTAACTAAGCGTAGAATTAAAGCATATAGGTCAAAAACATGTAGAGACACAACAAGACAATGCATTGAAGTAAACATGCAATTTTTTAAACATTTTTTTATCATGCAAATGAATGCACATGCAAAGAATCACAATTATGCCCTAGATACGAAATGATGAGCAAAAGTCAACAACAAGTCAATTCCAGATTTAATTAAGATGACAAACTCAGTTTGAACAAGGCATGGATTAACTAATAAGAGACACATAGCTATCAAAATAATACGTCAATATTAAAGTGTCCATTACATGAAATAAGCATGCCATGAGAAAGTACGTCAAACGAGCTTCGAAATGAAACTGAAATCAACTCGATTGGAGCTATGTAGCTCAAGATATGCAAGTTCAAAGATAAGGGCATAAATGAAAGAAAACATAAAAAGATAACTACAAAAAGGTCCCTGGGAAGGACTAAAATGAAAATAAAATAAGTTCCGAGGCCTTCCCTGTAAATTAACCATAAGCACGGGGACCTTTTTGCAAATTTGGAGAAGTTTGAGGGCGGCTCTGCAATTTACCCAGAGTAGCACGTGCGATGCACGTGCTATCTAGGCTCGGAAGTCGGCTCGGATTCGGCAGAGGCTCGGAGGCGCTTCGGCTAGGCTCGGGTAGTCCGAGGCCCAATGCAGGCTCGTGGAGGATCGGAGCAACCGAACCTGGAGGCACGGAGACGGAGGCTCGGGCGTGCTCTGGTGACGACGCGTGGCTATCTCGAGGCCGTTGGATCGGGATGATCCAAGGGCTGCTGAAGGCGAGGACGCGACTCCATCTGGACCGTTGGATGGTCACCGGGGGTGGACCATCCAACGGTGGCTGCTCTTCTCCCTCGGCCGAAGGCTGGCGGCGCATTCTGGGCTCCGGCGAAGGATCCCCTCCTCCGCCGCTCTGTCCTGGCCCCGGTGGTGCTCGCCCGAGGCTTCTGAAGGTCGGTCGACGAAGCTTGGAGCTCGGGCGAGGCTTCTGGTAGCTCAGCTCGGGTCGCCGGGGCTCCAATGTCGATAACGCCAGTTGCGAAGATGGGCCCGGCGAGGCTCCGGCCAGTTGACAAACAGGTCACCTGCAGGGTTAGCACCTATAGCCGAAGCATAACCGTGTGTGCGTGAGGTGATGTGGGAGCTCGTAGGGGCGAAGGAAGCGAGGAGCTCGGTGCTCCTCCGCCGCTAGAGCGGAGGAGGTGGTCGGAGGCGATGGGGGGTATGGAAGAAGGGTGGCATGGTCGGAGCGATGCGCGAGGAAGGGGGGAGTGTGGCTGAGCTTTTGAGGATGTGAATGGAGGGCGAAGTTGACCGGAGGAGCCTAATTAAAGCAGAGAAAGAGAGGAAAAAGTCAAAGGAGGAAGAGAGAACTTACCGGTGATCGGGCGGAGGAAGTGGCCTGGGCTTGAGCTCGGGGAGGAGCTCGGGGTCTTCGCACGTGCTGGGCGGCCGTCCCAGCGAGCTCGGGCGGCGATAGGGCGCCGCAGCTCCACCGTCGAAGGCGGAGGGTCTCACCAGGGGGCGTCGTCGTCTTCGCTCGATCCGGCCACCTCCCCCTGTCACTGGGAGGTGGCGGAGGGCTGGGCGAGCCCCCGTGTAAAGGCGGACACCGGCAAATGGAGAGGTGGCGGTGTATTTGAAGAGCGGAGACGGCAGAAGTGATGGTGGGCGACGTGGTTTTGAGGAGGAAATGGGGTACGTGGAGAGAAGTTGGTGGTTGATGGAGGAGTGCGCGAGGGTCGTGGGTGATGGAGGAAGGGCGTGGGGTAATTGGCGAGTGGAGATGGTGGAAGGTGAAGATGAGAAAAATGGAAGGGGGAGCGGGTTACATGCGATGAAGATCGTGGGGAAGACAGGGTCTGAAGGTTGACGATGGCCGCTGGTCGTTGGATCTGGAGATCCAACGGCGAGCATCTAGGCGCGGAAGGACGGTGTAGATCAGATCCGAGGCGATGCGAATGACGGGCGGTGATCGCGCTACGTGTCGAGAGGGAGATAAAGCGCAATTCAACGGATGTGATGAGAAGTGGGGAGCGATCGAACGGCAGAGGAAATAAGCGGTCGTGATTAAGTCAGGAGGCGGAGCGATCAGTGGCGGATGGAAGCGCCACGTGTCATGCTAGGGGCACGGCGCTAAGGGATGGTGAGGATGAAGCGCGGGGGAGATCTGATGGCTAGGAGAAGGTGGGTACGTGGACACAGCGGGGCCGTTGGATCTGAAGCTAGATCCAACGGCCAGGGGTGGTGGCGGATGAGACAAGAGAGGCAGGGCCACGTGGCGCCCCCTGAATGGGCTACGTGGCCCAATCAAATTTATTCGAGGGATTTATTGATTTTTGAGGGCCAAGATGGTCGAATTTGAGAAAACTCAAAACATGAAAGTTGTAGATCTTGATGAGATCTACAAGTTTCATGTTGACCAAAACTGGAAAAGAGATCAAACAAGGGCCCGGAATATTTTTGAGGGTATTTTTAAGTCTAAAAATACCACGAATTTTTATTTTGTCATTTTTTTGTGGTTTTTAATTTATTAAGGACTCTGTTAATTATAAGACATTAACAGGGATTTATTGACAAAACATTAAGCAAGGGGGTTAATTATAATAAATAAAGATGATGAAACTGAGGTTCATCACCCCCCTATACTTAAACTATGCTCGTCCTCGAGCATCAAAAAGAATGACTAAGTTGGATTAACCCCCTTGTGCATGTGAATACCGGATCCAATCTAATCAAGTCGACTCGGCTTCAGAGATCCAAAATTCTAGAGTTCAACCCAGCCTTAATCAAGAGGCTTCCAATTCCTCTATTTCTCTAGACTCTCTCTGATATACATATAAACTAAAGGATATGAAGTTTAGTGTTGACTGCAATTTCGAGAGTAGAGTCAAGTCTTCACCCAAAAATCTTGGTCCGAGAAAATCTCCTAAGGACCCAATCCTCAGAACTAGGGAATAAATCAAATCTTGCATTCAGTCCACCGTCTCTTTAGTTGTCAGACTTAGAAAATGTAGATGGCAGGCCAGAAATGGAGGGCATGGGATTGTGTCAATTCTTCTCTCCCTCTCATTGGAACAAGGATTCTCTCTAGTGCCTTTTTACGCAACACATTTTTTTGGTGTTGATCAGTGCGTCTGTCAAGAGAAGTTGGAGCCGTCTGCACTTGTTTTCCTGGGAGTACACCGGGGTGTGTCTCTTTTGAGTACCTATCGTACCTTCGACACCCAGACTTGTAGCATTTACGATGCAGAGCCCTTTGTTGGTGCAAGCCCGACTCCTGGTCCTAATAGCGGTGGTCCAAGTGGACACTTTGAAAAGTTTGGGAGCGCTCGCCTTTGGTGGAAGCTCTTTGATATTTGACTTGGTGGAATGGGAGCTTTTCTTTGAATTTCATTGACTTGTAAAATTTGTGGCTAGCTCCACTGCTTTTACCAAGAGTTGGCGCACACTGATCAACATTTTTTATTTATTTTTCATACCCAGGCACTTAGGTCAATGTCAAGAGAATAGTATAAGAACCAAGTTCTCATACTGGCTAATATTGCTGACACTCAGGTTTCATGAAGACTCCAAAGATTTTATCCCATCCTCGAGCATCATTAGATCAAATCCAAACTCGACTTCCTCATCCCAATCCCTTAGGTGAAAAATCAACTCATCTCATCAAAAACCGCAGTCGTGTATGTGATGTGCTGATCATATTCTTTCTGTCTGAGACTAAGCATGGAATATAGCATGCAAATCTAGAAACCTAGGGGAATGTGGATGATTAAGTCTAAGACCCTAATGGCTAAGGCTGGTTAACCTAAAATCTCAAAGACTTCTAAAAGCTAAGTCTTCTTGACCAATTCAGATCCTGGGTGAAAGTGAAAGTGTAGAGGACTAATCCAACTTCTTCATTCAAAAACAAGATATTTTTTTTTAACTTCAAGAGATATTAGAACTTCCTAAGCTCAATTGAGCATCCGCGATTCAGCCAGTATGGATGTAAGTACAGGCGAAGCCCGTTGCTTGAGGACGGGGCCTTGCGCGATGTCCTCTAAACCATCCAATCTGCTAAGGGCGAACCCTCACTGAACGCGGCTGACTTAATTGGGCTTAGTAGTCACCAATGACTCTTAAAGGATTTTTAGGAGTTTTCTAATTTTTATGGATTTTAATAAGAGAGTTAAAACACAAGTTAAACTCAACTTTCCTTGAAAAGAGATGGCGATTTTTTTCAAAACCATGTCACACAAAATAAAAAAAATTTCAAAACATTTTCAAAAATCATTTTCGAAAATATTTCTATAAAAATAGCGTAACATAATATCGAAAAACCGCGAAATCATTTGGGTTCTCTTAGTCCACAGAAATTTTACCTTAGCCAAAAAGTTTTTAAGTTTTCAAAATTTTTCAGATTATAGCTAAAGTAAATATACGGTATATACGGTATACCCCCCTATACCTAAATTTTGCTATGTCCTCATAGCACTAGATGTTGCAAGTACATAGGTCCATTTAAATATAGAAGAATATACGTGAGCTAAGAGGGGCCCCCCTATACTTAGGTTAGAAATAACCTAAGTATAGAGGTAAGAAAAGAAGAGTAGAGAAAATCACGGGGATTTGGGTCCCCCCTATACTTAGGCTGAGATTAGCCTAAGTATAAAGATGATGATTGATGTTAGAAGGAACCCAAAGTGAACGAAGAAGAGAAATGAATTTACAAGTGAGCGGTTGAATCTTTGGAGATGAAATGGAGTGACTAAGGTTTTAGGGTTGTTGATGAATCCATGATTCATTAACTTTTCTGTCGCATTTTGTCTTAAAACCCTTAACAAATACATGTAAATACTCACTAATTCTCATATTTTAACAAAACCTCATTCATGTGTAAATATTCACTTTTAACCACTAAATTCATGTAAATAAATAAAGAATCAGAAAAAGAAGAGAAAGGCATATGGAATATATGTATATATATGTAATATGACTTAAACTATAAATATAACTGAAAGATATATTTATAGCCTAACCCCCGAGACCAAGTCAGCATGAATTGGTCGACAAACCAAAAAGTCGGGGGAGATAAGGAAAGAAAACAAAATAAAAATAATTTATCTCATGTATATACATTCTTCACTATTTATAAATAAATACAAAACTTCAAAGAATTTTAATTATTTCTTCTTAACTTATTCTTCACCAAATCTTTCTCCTAATTATTCATAAAAATGTAAATAAAAATATAAAAATAAGTTAAAAATATTACCCTGTAAATATGCCAAGAAATCCAGCTTACAACTTGTCAAAATCTCAACTTCCGAACATCATAACTTCCTCATACGAACTCCAATTTCACTCTACTCACCTTTAAAGTTCATAAAATAATATTATCTAACTAATAAAGGTGGTTTCACTGAATTCGGAGTCCGTTTGCAAAAAGTCGGTTTTGGGACCAAAAGACAAAGGGGTTTCTGGGCTATTTATTTTATGTAACACACCTTATTTATTATTTTTTAATTTTATAATTTCTAAATTATTTCATGATCCTCTAGTTTCACTATAAATTATTTCATAATTTTTGGATACTATTTATTATTTTTATAAAATCAAATACCTCAAAATATAGGTATATTTGACCTATAAAGCCACTTCCTCTATTTATTAAAATATATAAATTAATTCATAAAAATCCATAAAAATTTGTATAAGTCTTATTTAATGACCTAATAAGTAATAAAAAATAAAATTAATTTTTACTTAATTATTTATTAAATTAAAAATTCAAAACCTATTTATTAATACATATTTATTAATAAAATATTTATATTTTAAATAATAATTATTATTTATTAAAAATACTTATACCATAATTTAGAAAATTAATTTATCTAACTTTCTTGTATTTATACCTATTTAATATAACATCATTTACTAATTTATATTTAATTTATAAGTAATTATAGGATCTGGGCCAACCAGGTGCTGACACGTGTCAGCACCTGGAGCCTTCTTCCTCAAGAAGCTCAGCCCGATTTCTGTTCCAACTGACCACCTTCCCATATTTTTCCCGCTCGCCCCTCGAAGCTTCCAACCCATCTCAGCCCTTGGATCTCTACTCCTAACAACCACCAAGCCCGCCAGCCATTGATCTTGGCTTGGAGCCCAAGCATCGCCCCTATATAAGCTCCCCAAGACCCGCCATTACTAACCATCTTCTTCCACCTCCAGCTACCAAGCTCCAGGCTGTTCGACTACCTAACTTTCCCCCTCGATTTCAACCAACTCCGGAGGTGACAGCTCCAAGGGGAGGGCTCGCGAGGAAGAGGAGTCGAAGGAGAAGGGATCCAAGGTGTACAACCACCTTGAATCGCAGCCACGCGCCGCGTAGAGCTCCGGCGAGGTCGCCCGTCGAGCAGCCATCTCCAGGTCATACACTTGGAAACCATAGACCAATTCCTTCATCTTTGCAATTTTGTTTCTCGATCATCGTGCCACGATTAGCGTGGCTAATCACGTTTTTAGTTAGACTAATCACCCATCTAATTCGCACATTCAAAATCCACTTCAAATCGATTCAAATCCGTTTCAAATCGTTCATCGAATCGTCGTCTTTTTCGCATCTGGACATTTGGCTGGATTTGTGTGTTGTTTTCTTTAAACTTTGAAGCTCTATATCTAATCATCTCGGCCGATTCAATTTGAATCGAGCATGGTCATACATTCCTTGTAGATTCAGGTATCTCGCGAAGCAATTACATCGGAGTTTGGGCTTACGACATCGCCTATTTTTGATCTTGAAGTTGGAGCTCCAGAACTGAACAGAACCACTACAGCCTAGACCACCATCTTCTTCGGGCTACAGCCGCCGCTCGGAGCGGCGCCACCACCATTTCCACCGCGGGCGAGCTCGAGGGGTGGAGGAGCCACCCCTCTGGCCCCGCCGGAGAGTCCAAGACGTCGGGGATCGGCCGCTAAAATTCGGAGAAGAAAGCCAGTCCGCCCGAAGCTCCAACTGATCAAGAACAGCGGGTGTACAGAATCGCGACATGTGGCTGCGCCGTAGCCTTCCGATCGTGCTTTCAAGTTCTAATCTCGGCCGTAGCTTGTGAACCGGTAGAAAAATTACACCATAAGCCCAGCTGAAGTTCCAGAGTTTATTCCCGCCTCCGTAGTTTTTAATAATTACATTTAGGTCCCTCTGCAGGGACCTAAGTGTAAGAGTTTGTTATTTTTCTTGCAGAACAGTCCTTTTTGGACCTTTTTGAAGACATTTTAATTAGCAATTTTTGACGCTTATGCCCCTGGGCTGTAGGGGTTGTATCTTGTCCGTTTGACCTCGGATTTTGACGATTCTTGAGGGGTAGTTACACAACTACCCCAGCTATATAGTATAAAGTTTTCGCGGCTTTTCGACGAGTTTTTAACGTGATTTGATTTTCTCGAAAACCGCCTCGTTTTGATTTGTTTTCTTGTGCAGTTCGAGTACGCGGCTCGAACCTCGTTCACCTCTACTATATAGTACCACCTATATTCTATTCACCTATTATATAATAAATAAATCTTTTGCAAAATATCCCTTTTTGAAAATTAAATAAAAATTTGAAAAGAATAAAATCAAATAAAAATTACAAAAATAAAAACCACTAAAAAGCACTTTGACTTAGAGAAGAATTAAAATAAGATTACGAAGAAGAAAAATTAGGGAATATATTCTGCCTCCTTGAGTTCGACCCAGGAACACTTGCCTGGTTAAATATTAGTGAAACGGTTTTCTGACAGGAAACCGTAAAATTTGTTTGATAGGTTTAAAATTCGAAATTTGTTTCGCAGCTTTCTGCTACAACCGACAACCTTCTTCTTTAAAGTGAAAGCCGCGAAACTCGATTTTTTTTAGCCTTATCAAAATGGCGCCGTTGCCGGGGAGGCGTTAGATTCCCTTTATTTTTAGTTTTTCGCGATTTTATTATTTTTCTTCTCTTTGTTTTTCGTACGGTTTTTCGTACGGCTTTTTCGTGTTTTGTTTTCCTTTCTTGTTTTCTATACGGCTTTCTCGGCTTTCTCGATCAGATCTTTTGTGCTAATCATCTTTGCAGGGCCTGCAGGATCAACCGGTTTCTTCGGAAGCCGAGTCAGTTGAAAGGGCAGAGGTCGGCTCCTTCTTCACGAGTCGACTGCAGAGGGCAGAGAATTAGTATCCTTTTATTTGAGTGAGAGAGTTGTACTAGCTTAATAAAATTTTCATTTTTTAGGGGCTTGATTCATCAGATACCGTGTATCTGGTGAATCAAGGCACCCACCGCGGCTTTTATCGCTTATCGGTTTTCCGCGGTTTTCTAGATGCTTGCTTAGGTTTTTCGCTCTATCTGCTTGTGCCTCGTAGCTAGCTTTAGGACTTGCAACCTAGGTGCTTGCTCTAGGGTTTTAACAAAAAGACAAAAAAATAGACGTTGTTTGAAAATACATAAAAATTGCAAAATTAAAAATTGGGACTGCTAAAAATATCTGATCAAAAACCGTAAAATCGATTCAATTGATTTGGGGAGAGTAACCCCCGCACATTTCTCAGAGTGCGCGAGTTGAGAGCCGACACTTAAGGATAGAGACAAAACCCCGTATTTCTTGCGGGATACTACTGGATCCATACACCTGATCGCTGTTCCTCAGTGGGTAAGCTCGGGTAGCCGGAAACGGTCCGGGTTTACTTAGCAGAGTGGGAGGTTTAGAGGACACTGCGCAAGGCTCCGTCCTCAAGTAACACGGGTAGCCGGAAACGGTCCGTACTTACTCCCATACTGGCTGAGTGCGAGTGGTCTCACGTAAGGATTCGGGTCAGTGTCTTGGAGAAACTATCGGGCTCCTATTGGCTTGCTCAGCCCGCGTAACCGCAATGATTGTTAAAACAACCCTAAAAACGAAAAGATAAAAGACCGAACTCTTACGGTCTTCATCAGGGTTGAGTTGGTGAAAACGGGGTTTGCTTTGTGTTTGTTTGCGGGGCGTGAGTTTTCCGCGGCTTTCGCATTCCTTCTTCTCTTGAATCGTACACGTGCTCTCCCAATCTTCTCTTGACATCGAAGATGACATCTCGACGGCTTTTCGGCTCAGACTCTGTGAGCTTTCAACCGTCCACCGTCGAGCGTATGTCTTCACAGGCTCGGGATGACCCTCTTCCCGAGCTGGTCCCATCCGATCTCGAGGCAAGTCAGACCCAGACTCCCTCGCCTCTAGGCCAGATCATTGAGGCAGACCTTCGCCTCAATACAGAATCCAAATCTCCTGAGTATTTCTCGATGAGTTCTTACGAGAGTTTCCATTTTACAGACGATCATATGGCTCGTGGGAAAGCACCGGCAGCAGATGAGAGGCCAGCAGCTGAGGATCATCCGGAGGGAAGAGCAGATCTGAACGGAGATGTCACGACAGGTATTCTCGACACACTTCAGCAGATGAACCTACAGATTCGAGAACAGTTTAGAGTTCAGACCGAGTTGCAGGCTGAATTAGCCGCACTCAGAGCAGGGGCCGGGAACCAGTTACCGCCTGCGGTTCCCGCTACTTTACGGGACGAGTATGACCCGGGCACGCAAACGCTCCATCATTGGATTCGGCTACCGCCGAATCAAGGGCCATACGAACTCCGACCGTCCTTCATCTCCTTGCTTCCCAAGTACTATGGGAATGCCGCAGAGGAGCCGTTCACGTTTTTACAGCAGTTCGAGATGATATGCGGAACGGCCTGCTATCCAGGAGTGACACAGGAAGCCGTGCGCCTAAAGGCTTTTCCTTTTGCCTTAGCCGATAAAGCCCTTTATTGGCTAAGCCATCTAGGGAGAGAAATCTCCACTTGGAACGACCTGAAGTCCACCTTCCTGCGCAAGTATTTCCCTCTAGGAAGGACGAACATGATGAGGAGTCAGATCTCCAACTTCACGCAATTATCGAACGAATCATTCCATGAGGCATGGGATCGATTCAAGGACCTGACAGAGAGATGTCCTCATCATGAGATACCAATGAAGGTGCTAGTACAGAATTTTTTCAGAGGACTCCAGCCGGAAATCCAGGGGCTAGTTAGTGCCGCATGTGGCGGCAGTTACTTAAACAAAGATGCCGAGTCAGTTTGGACCATCTTCGAAGGGATGGTCGAGAACTCAAGAGTTGTAGACTCTACTCGGGCATATCAGAAAGCCCCGCAGCCACCACATCACCGAGAGCATCATAAGGTGGCAAATATAGCAGACTCTGAATCCAACACCAACATGAGCTTCATTGGTGAGAAATTAACATTGGTGGATGTGATTCATAAGCAAGTCCAGGACCTGCAGCCGCTGCGAGAGTTGGAGAAACTCTCATCTCTACCTCAGCAGCTAAGTGATCTTTCGAAGAAGGTCTCTGATCTTCAACTTCAGTACCAGCAGAGTCAGACTTCTTCACAGCCAGCACGGAGGATCGCACCCGCTCCACCCACCCGTCAAATACAATATATTCAGAGCGAGCCCGAGATTCTGCAGATGGATTGGCATGAGGATCAGTCTCATGCCAATGCCGACCAGGTCATCAGCACTGCAGAGATGGAGGTGGAGCCGCAAGCCACTTTCGAGATCAATGGGATTTGGTATACTCCAAACGTCTACCATCAGCAACCGAGTATACCGAATCATCAGCAACAACAGTCGTACGGTCATCCACAGCATGGACGTCCGCAATTCCAGCACCGCCAGAATTTCACGCCGCCGCAGTCTCATCCGAACATCTACCATCAGAGACCGCAGCCTACTTATCAGCACCCTGCCCATTTTTCACCGAACTATTCTTTTCAGCAGCCGCAGCAATCTTCCTCTACACCACAGCGCTACTCCCAGCCGTCCACATCTCAGCACTTCACGCCAAAGCAGGAGAGAGGAGCAAACCAGGGACCCCATACCGAACCAGAGATGTCTTCACAGGCCCAGGCACTCAACCAGATCATGGACATGCTCAGTACGCTCCAGATCGCACACAAGACAGAAATGGAGTAGGTTAACCGTCGTCTGGACAAGTTAACCGTGCCGAAGACCACTCTCCCAGCCCAGCCTCAGATGAATCCGAACAACAAGAGGAGGCATCCAGATCAGGTAGATACTACAGGTAAGATCTCGTTTCCTGAATTTTTGTCTAACTTCATTCGTCTCAGGAGCGGTAGATCACCGCAAACACCTACTGGAGAGGAGAGGGAACCAGAGGAGCACGAGCATGATCCGAATGCTGAGGAGGAGGAACCGCAAGAGGATGAGGACGTACAATCAAGAGACGGGAGCAATGCCAACAGTTCAGATATGGATACTGGCGACTCAGATGACGATATTACGCCAGATCAGGCAGAATCCCCAGAGAAAAACATTTCTTCCCCTGTCTTAGAGAGTTTTGTAAATAATTCTGAGACTCTCGATGTACAAGCTGATTCCAATGATTTCAATAAAAGTTCTGATTTTCTGACTCCTGACTTTATTCCTTTTCCCGATGCTTTGTTTGGAAAAGGAAAGAAAAAGACCAAAAATAATCCTGAATCTCCACAGATTGAAAAGTTGCTCAAAGATCACATTTTTCTGAAGATTCCACTGCACGATGCCTTGGATCGTTTTCCTACACTCAAGAATCAGTTGAGGAACAGATGTATTACTCGTAGGAAAAAGAGATCAAGAGTTGAGAAGCATATTTTGACCAAGGCAACTTTGTGTGCAATTCGGAACAAGGTACCCAAGAAGAAGAAAGATTTGGGAGCTCACTATGTCAACTGTCAGATTGAAGACACTACATTCCATCGAACTCTCTTAGATAATGGTTCCTCGATCAATTTACTTCCATCCTCTTTGCTTGATAAGCTCAAGCTAGGTCCTCTCTATAAATCACGAGCGATACTTCAGTTTGCAGATCGATCTATAAAGAGACCTAGAGGTGTCTTAAGGAACATTATCGTGACTGTTCAGGGCTCGCAGTTTCCCGTGGACTTTACAGTCCTAGACATGGCATGCCCTACACAGTTACACCTTGCTCCAATCATTCTCGGGAGACCCTTTTTGCAGACAGCAAAAGCACTCTTCGATTATGATGCTGGGAGAGTATCATTCCGAACAGACAACGGAGAAATACACATTGAGATGGAGAGAGAATGTAGCAGTCCTAGATCAGTATTGTCATTCACTTCAGAGGACACTAGTCTTGCGGAAGATTGTCAGAACATAGATGAGACACAATCTCTTGATCTTGAGAGTATTTATTTTGATACCCAAGATATCCTACAAGAGGATAGGGTAGATCACTTGGTACCTAGTTCTTCAGATGATTGTTCACATACAGAAACAGATTTCATATCAGATTCAGATGAGCAGTCACCTGCGATAGATATCTCTGTGCCGCAGATTGAAAGAACAAATATTACAGCACAAGAGTCCATCGAATACATTGCACAGATCATACAGTCTATTCAGCGTAGAGAGTCGGATGGTGTAATATTGACACATATAGACACCTTCTGTAGTCCGACTCCAGAGACGCATATTTCAGAAAAGAGAGCTATGCCATGTACAGAGTTCACTTACAGAGAAGGCTCTACTTTTGCAGCCAAAGATCAATACGCACACAAGAAGCAGACAATTCAGTATGATCCTGGTTGAGCAATCAGATAACCGTTCGTGGTTAACGGGCAGATGCTGAAGCACTTCGTAGAGACCACTGATCATCTGGCCCGAACTGAAGTGATCTATTTTGTACAGGAATCATAATCATTCTTTTACTTCTTCCTGTACAAATCCTTTTGAGCCATTCGGGAGATTCACAACACTTGTATATTCTTCATAGACCACAATCGTCCCTATTTTTTCCTCGTCTTCTATGCTTAGGATACCAGATCCTAAGTATAGGGGGGACTGATTGGCCGCTGATTTACGTTTTATTTTTGTACTAATTCTTTTGTATAGCCATTCTTTTTCACGAATCACTGATCCCCAATTTTTGGCTACATTCTTTTTATACTTAGGATGCCTTATCCTAAGTGTAGGGGGGACCGAGTGATTTCGATGATTTCGTATTCCTTCCTTTTGATTTCTTCGTTATTTATCTTTTTCATTCAGTCATCCCGTTTTTGTTCTCTCATAATACTTACGATGACCAGATCGTAAGTATAGGGGGGTTGACTGACTTGTCATCGATATCCCTTTTTCATCCACTTTTACTTAGCACGAGTTATGCCCTCCTTTTTCTCTTTCGACGCTATGAGGACATAACTCAAGCTAAGTATAGGGGGGTGCGTATATATTGTATATATAGTTTCGGTCATAACTCGTACTTTATGTATTTTCTATACTTATAAAATCCATAAAAAGTGGGTACGGGTTAATTTAAAATACACTCTCTTATTTATAAAATCTGGGTAAATAAGTAAAAAATGCTTAAAACTTGTAATTAAAACTTGTATTTAAAATTTGTACTTAAAATATGTATAATACTTATTTAAAATCCTATTTATTAAAACTTGTATAAAAATCATTCAACCCTTGTAAAATACCTTGTAGATAAAATTTGTAAAATACACTAGACATTTAACTTAAATAAAATTTATCTTGTAAAAATTGTGAATAAAATCTTGTTTATAAAAATCATAAAAACCCATAAAAAATACAAAGTCCTAAAATTTGTAAAAAATACAAAATCCTTAAAATCCATAAAAATGAGTAAAATCCAGAAAATATACTTCACAAAACATGGTTGCATTTGCATTCGCATTTTTCAGAATAAGTTTGATTTCCGGAACTAAGGACTGAGTCTAGTCTAAAGGATGGAGCTTGATTACGGCCTTTAACTTTCATTGTAAGGAGTCTGATTAGGAACTGGAATTTAGACTCTTCAGGTCTGGTGACTTAAATCTTTGGGTTCCGTAAGACCATATTCGGGAAATCAAGTCATCTGAGCTTAAGTAGACCATTTGGAGTCATCCGTACAACTCTTCACCAGTGAACCAATCTTGAACACATGCACTCTGCACTTAGCTCAACTCGCATGGAGTTTCGAAGGACAGTACATCTTGGTAGTACATTT
This sequence comes from Ottelia alismoides, assembly GCA_037367405.1. NCBI lineage: Eukaryota > Viridiplantae > Streptophyta > Magnoliopsida > Alismatales > Hydrocharitaceae > Ottelia > Ottelia alismoides. The sequence continues at coordinate 860,296 of JAZKJV010008883.1, forward strand.
CTATCCTTATCTTTGCGGCATTGACGTCTAAAGACGGGAGAGATTGGGGTTGCGATAGTTGCTTCGGATGAGGGAAGGATCTGCTGACACAATTTTTTCTAAGACCTCAAAAAATGGACGGATTAAAAAGATTCTATAACCGTCGAGGCACAAGAGATGAATGCAGTGAAAGCAAATTACAAAGTCAAAGTAAAACAGAAGCCACCAAATAAGACCAAACTGGTCAAAGCTTCCACCAAATATGCCTGCACATCTTAGTGGAGACTCAGCTACACCGGTTGGGCTTCACAAGGAGATGCGTCTACACTGGTCGCACTCCACTTCTTTTCTCATTCTTCTAACTTCTCCCTATATTCGATTGTGGACATAGCAGAACTGAACTCAGAAGGGAATACCTCCCTCCCCGAGGAAAGAGTAGCAAGATGAGGAAGCCATAGGAGTGTATAGCCGGGATTGACGGTTTCTTCGGTTCTCTAAGCAGGAAGAGCTAAATCAATTCACACACTGTACAAGTTGACTTCAAGGATGATAGAGTTTGCGATATGAATAAGTGAGTCTGAACTAGCCGATGAAGTGATCTTGAATAAGGATTATGGAACTTGAAGACTGTTGAGGATGAAATCCTAATCCTAGTTAAGGTTCCGACAAAATGCTTGTTTCAGGCCCGATCGAGCTCTGTCCTTTGTCTGTTCTCATGAATTGGTTTAGGAAAACAAATTCATTCTAACTTTCTTTCTTCACTTACTTTTTCAAAATAAGTGTTTGCTAAGGGACTAGCAAAGTTTAAGTATAGGGGGTTGATGAATCCATGATTCATTAACTTTTCTGTCGCATTTTGTCTTAAAACCCTTAACAAATACATGTAAATACTCACTAATTCTCATATTTTAACAAAACCCCATTCATGTGTAAATATTCACTTTTAACCACTAAATTCATGTAAATAAATAAAGAATCAGAAAAAGAAGAGAAAGGCATATGGAATATATGTATATATATGTAATATGACTTAAACTATAAATATAACTGAAAGATATATTTATAGCCTAACCCCCGAGACCAAGTCAGCATGAATTGGTCGACAAACCAAAAAGTAGGGGGAGATAAGGAAAGAAAACAAAATAAAAATAATTTATCTCATGTATATACATTCTTCACTATTTATAAATAAATACAAAACTTCAAAGAATTTTAATTATTTCATCTTAACTTATTCTTCACCAAATCTTTCTCCTAATTATTCGTAAAAATGTAAATAAAAATATAAAAATAAGTTAAAAATATTACCCTGTAAATATGCCAAGAAATCCAGCTTACAACTTGTCAAAATCTCAACTTCCGAACATCATAACTTCCTCATACGAACTCCAATTTCACTCTACTCACCTTTAAAGTTCATAAAATAATATTATCTAACTAATAAAGGTGGTTTCACTGAATTCGGAGTCCGTTTGCAAAAAGTCGGTTTTGGGACCAAAAGACAAAGGGGTTTCTGGGCTATTTATTTTATGTAACACACCTTATTTATTATTTTCTTAATTTTATAATTTCTAAATTATTTCATGATCCTCTAGTTTCACTATAAATTATTTCATAATTTTTGGATACTATTTATTATTTTTATAAAATCAAATACCTCAAAATATAGGTATATTTGACCTATAAAGCCACTTCCTCTATTTAAAATATATAAATTAATTCATAAAAATCCATAAAAATTTGTATAAGTCTTATTTAATGACCTAATAAGTAATAAAAAATAAAATTAATTTTTACTTAATTATTTATTAAATTAAAAATTCAAAACCTATTTATTAATACATATTTATTAATAAAATATTTATATTTTAAATAATAATTATTATTTATTAAAAATACTTATACCATAATTTAGAAAATTAATTTATCTAACTTTCTTGTATTTATACCTATTTAATATAACATCATTTACTAATTTATATTTAATTTATAAGTAATTATAGGATCTGGGCCAACCAGGTGCTGACACGTGTCAGCACCTGGAGCCTTCTTCCTCAAGAAGCTCAGCCCGATTTCTGTTCCAACTGACCACCTTCCCATATTTTTCCCGCTCGCCCCTCGAAGCTTCCAACCCATCTCAGCCCTTGGATCTCTACTCCTAACAACCACCAAGCCCGCCAGCCATTGATCTTGGCTTGGAGCCCAAGCATCGCCCCTATATAAGCTCCCCAAGACCCGCCATTACTAACCATCTTCTTCCACCTCCAGCTACCAAGCTCCAGGCTGTTCGACTACCTAACTTTCCCCCTCGATTTCAACCAACTCCGGAGGTGACAGCTCCAAGGGGAGGGCTCGCAAGGAAGAGGAGTCGAAGGAGAAGGGATCCAAGGTGTACAACCACCTTGAATCGCAGCCACGCGCCGCGTAGAGCTCCGGCGAGGTCGCCCGTCGAGCAGCCATCTCCAGGTTATACACTTGGAAACCATAGACCAATTCCTTCATCTTTGCAATTTTGTTTCTCGATCATCGTGCCACGATTAGCGTGGCTAATCACGTTTTTAGTTAGACTAATCACCCATCTAATTCGCACATTCAAAATCCACTTCAAATTGATTCAAATCCGTTTCAAATCGTTCATCGAATCGTCGTCTTTTTCGCATCTGGACATTTGGCTGGATTTGTGTGTTGTTTTCTTTAAACTTTGAAGCTCTATATCTAATCATCTCGGCCGATTCAATTTGAATCGAGCATGGTCATACATTCCTTGCAGATTCAGGTATCTCGCGAAGCAATTACATCGGAGTTTGGGCTTACGAGATCGCCTATTTTTGATCTTGAAGTTGGAGCTCCAGAACTGAACAGAACCACTACAGCCTAGACCACCATCTTCTTCGGGCTACAGCCGCCGCTCGAAGCGGCGCCACCACCATTTCCACCGCGGGCGAGCTCGAGGGGTGGAGGAGCCACCCCTCTGGCCCCGCCGGAGAGTCCAAGACGTCGGGGATCGGCCGCTAAAATTCGGAGAAGAAAGCCAGTCCGCCCGAAGCTCCAACTGATCAAGAACAGCGGGTGTACAGAATCGCGACACGTGGCTGCGCCGTAGCCTTCCGATCGTGCTTTCAAGTTCTAATCTCGGCCGTAGCTTGTGAACCGGTAGAAAAATTACACCATAAGCCCAGCTGAAGTTCCAGAGTTTATTCCCGCCTCCGTAGTTTTTAATAATTACATTTAGGTCCCTCCGCAGGGACCTAAGTGTAAGAGTTTGTTATTTTTCTTGCAGAACAGTCCTTTTTGGACCTTTTTGAAGACATTTTAATTAGCAATTTTTGACGCTTATGCCCCTGGGCTGTAGGGGTTGTATCTTGTCCGTTTGACCTCGGATTTTGACGATTCTTGAGGGGTAGTTACACAACTACCCCAGCTATATAGTATAAAGTTTTCGCGGCTTTTCGACGAGTTTTTAACGTGATTTGATTTCTCGAAAACCGCCTCGTTTTGATTTGTTTTCTTGTGCAGTTCGAGTACGCGACTCGAACCTCGTTCACCTCTACTATATAGTACCACCTATATTCTATTCACCTATTATATAATAAATAAATCTTTTGCAAAATATCCCTTTTTGAAAATTAAATAAAAATTTGAAAAGAATAAAATCAAATAAAAATTACAAAAATAAAAACCACTAAAAAAGCACTTTGACTTAGAGAAGAATTAAAATAAGATTACGAAGAAGAAAAATTAGGGAATATATTCTGCCTCCTTGAGTTCGACCCAGGAACACTTGCCTGGTTAAATATTAGTGAAACGGTTTTCCGACAGGAAACCGTAAAATTTGTTTGATAGGTTTAAAATTCGAAATTTGTTTCGCAGCTTTCTGCTACAACCGACAACCTTCTTCTTTAAAGTGAAAGCCGCGAAACTCGATTTTTTTTAGCCTTATCAGTTGTGTAGCAAACATGGCTCAATTCAAGCAAGCAAACCCTTAGTTTCACCAACTCACACATGAAACCAACCAAGGTTGGTCGATTATCTTGTCGGTTTTATTGGTGATAAAACGTTAGATAATTACGCGAAGAAAATGTGAATCAAGGCGTATGCGCGGGTGTTGCTCTCCCAAAATCGAATTTTACTCCATTTTAGGTTGACTTGCAATTAACAGTCCCAATTTTATTTTAAATTGTCACTGAATTAAGGTTAGCACATCAATCAGAAAATCATCGTCTACCGTTCATTCCATTTTCCATTAATCCTAGGTGATCAATCTAGGAGATGAAAGCCGTGAAAAACATGTATTCGATGAAGAAAAACGCGATCGAGGCTAAGCGAGAAATCATGCAGTGATTTTGACGATAAATCCGCGAAAAAACTGGGGCCGTTTTGAAAACTCAAATCCAACAAGTATGCAAGTCGAAAAAGCCGCACCTAATCATGCATCTATTAGCGGTGATTAATCTTCATCAATTTTATCTAAGTGATGTGAGATTATGTGCGTCTAGAATTTAGTGTGTCCTACCTACGATCAAGCACGTAGAAACTATGGAAAAATTAAAAAGAGCTCAGAGAGCCGCGTGCCTATCCTAGGTCGACACTCAAGTGGGGACGATCCCCACACAACCACGGTCGTTCGATTACAATCGCGAGTCTTCGATCGAAGACCGCTGTAAAAGACGAATTATTAAAAATAAAATGCAACAAAAAAATGCGACACATTTTTTTTCTTCCTCCTTTGCTCCAAGCATGCTCCTGCGGCTCTTTGCAGCGAGGAACGCCCTGCTCCTCGCCTCCTTGATCCATCAAGGGCCCTGCCACAGAAACAATTGTTAGAGATCAAAAAAGAAAAAAATTTTATATGCAAAATATGTGGTTAATTGACCTATAAAAAGGAACACTAAATTAAACACACAAAAATCCAAAAAATAAAAGAAATGAGCCGTGTCCCCGGCAACGGCGCCATTTGACGAACCGCAAAATCGGCCCTTAATAATGCTAAATTAGCACTAGGAAATGTCGGAGCAGTCGGGCCGATTCTGGACGTCAAAGAGATCACCTCATTTAAAGATATGCAATAATGAATCGAAATGAGGTGATCGTGATTTAATTTTTACTTGGCAAGAAACCAAGGTCGAACTCAGGGACACGAGCCTCTCTCGTATTGATCGGATTTAAGTGTGTTTAACTAAGCGTAGAATTAAAGCATATAGGTCAAAAACATGTAGAGACACAACAAGACAATGCATTGAAGTAAACATGCAATTTTTTAAACATTTTTTTATCATGCAAATGAATGCACATGCAAAGAATCACAATTATGCCCTAGATACGAAATGATGAGCAAAAGTCAACAACAAGTCAATTCCAGATTTAATTAAGATGACAAACTCAGTTTGAACAAGGCATGGATTAACTAATAAGAGACACATAGCTATCAAAATAATACGTCAACATTAAAGTGTCCATTACATGAAATAAGCATGCCATGAGAAAGTACGTCAAACGAGCTTCGAAATGAAACTGAAATCAACTCGATTGGAGCTATGTAGCTCAAGATATGCAAGTTCAAAGATAAGGGCATAAATGAAAGAAAACATAAAAAGATAACTACAAAAAGGTCTCTGGGAAGGACTAAAATGAAAATAAAATAAGTTCCGAGGCCTTCCCTGTAAATTAACCATAAGCGCGGGGACCTTTTTGCAAATTTGGAGAAGTTTGAGGGTGGCTCTGCAATTTACCCAGAGTAGCACGTGCGATGCACGTGCTATCTAGGCTCGGAAGTCGGCTCGGATTCGGCAGAGGCTCGGAGGTGCTTCGGCTAGGCTTGGGTAGTCCGAGGCTCAATGCAGGCTCGTGGAGGATCGGAGCAACCGAACCTGGAGGCACGGAGACGGAGGCTCGGGCGTGCTCTGGTGACGACGCGTGGCTAGCTCGAGGCCGTTGGATCGGGATGATCCAAGGGCTGCTGAAGGCGAGGACGCGGCTCCATCTGGACCGTTGGATGGTCACCGGGGGTGGACCATCCAACGGTGGCTGCTCTTCTCCCTCGGCCGAAGGCTGGCGGCGCATTCTGGGCTCCGGCGAAGGATCCCCTCCTCCGCCGCTCTGTCCTGGCCCCGGTGGTGCTCGCCCGAGGCTTCTGAAGGTCGGTCGACGAAGCTTGGAGCTCGGGCGAGGCTTCTGGTAGCTCAGCTCGGGTCGCCGGGGCTCCAATGTCGAGAACGCCAGTTGCGAAGATGGGCCCGGCGAGGCTCCGGCCAGTTGACATACAGGTCACCTGTAGGGTTAGCACCTATAGCCGAAGCATAACCGTGTGTGCGTGAGGTGATGTGGGATCTCGTAGGGGCGAAGGAAGCGAGGAGCTCGGTGCTCCTCCGCCGCTAGAGCGGAGGAGGTGGTCGGAGGCGATGGGGGGTATGGAAGAAGGGTGGCATGGTCGGAGCGATGCGCGAGGAAGGGGGGAGTGTGGCTGAGCTTTTGAGGATGTGAATGGAGGGTGAAGTTGACCGGAGGAGCCTAATTAAAGAAGAGAAAAAGAAGAAAAAGTCAAAGGAGGAAGAGAGAACTTACCGGTGATCGGGCGGAGGAAGTGGCCTGGGCTTGAGCTCGGGGAGGAGATCGGGGTCTTCGCACGTGCTGGGCGGCCGTCCCAGCGAGCTCGGGCGGCGATAGGGCGCCGCAGCTCCACCGTCGAAGGCGGAGGGTCTCACCAGGGGGCGTCGTCGTCTTCGCTCGATCCGGCCACCTCCCCCTGTCACTGGGAGGTGGCGGAGGGCTGGGCGAGCCCCCGTGTAAAGGCGGACACCGGCAAATGGAGAGGTGGCGGTGTATTTGAAGGGCGGAGACGGCGGAAGTGATGGTGGGCGACATGGTTTTGAGGAGGAAATGGGGTACGTGGAGAGAGGTTGGTGGTTGATGGAGGAGTGCGCGAGGGTCGTGGGTGATGGAGGAAGGCTGGGGGTAATTGGCGAGTGGAGATGGTGGAAGGTGAAGATGAGAAAAATGGAAGGGGGAGCGGGTTACGTGCGATGAAGATCGTGGGGAAGACAGGGTCTGAAGGTTGACGATGGCCGCTGGCCGTTGGATCTGGAGATCCAACGGCGAGCATCTAGGCGCGGAAGGACGGTGTAGATCAGATCCGAGGCGATGCGAATGACGGGCGGTGATCGCGCCACGTGTCGAGAGGGAGATAAAGCGCAATTCAACGGATGTGATGAGAAGTGGGGAGCGATCGAACGGCAGAGGAAATAAGCGGTCGTGATTAAGTCAGGAGGCGGAGCGATCAGTGGCGGATGGAAGCGCCACGTGTCATGCTAGGGGCGCGGCGCTAAGGGATGGTGAGGATGAAGCGCGGGGGAGATCTGATGGCTAGGAGAAGGTGGATACGTGGACACAGCGGGGCCGTTGGATCTGAAGCTAGATCCAACGGCCAGGGGTGGTGGCGGATGAGACAAGAGAGGCGGGGCCACGTGGCGCCCCCAGAATGGGCCACGTGGCCCAATCAAATTTATTCGAGGGATTTATTGATTTTTGAGGGCCAAGATGGTCGAATTTGAGAAAACTCAAAACATGAAAGTTGTAGATCTTGACGAGATCTACAAGTTTCATGTTGACCAAAACTGGAAAAGAGATCAAACAAGGGCCCGAAATATTTTTGAGGGTATTTTTAAGTCTAAAAATACCACGAATTTTTATTTTGTCATTTTTTGTGGTTTTTAATTTATTAAGGACTCTGTTAATTATAGGACATTAACAGGGATTTATTGACAAAACATTAAGCAAGGGGGTTAATTATAATAAATAAAGATGATGAAACTGAGGTTCATCACACGCCCCAAAGGGTTGATGGAGCCTTCTAACACCGCTCTGTCCATCAAGCAAGATAGAGATTCCATGACAATAGTGAATAAGAGAGGGCTCAGGGGGTCGCCTTGGCGCAGACCTCTAGAGCTCTTAAAGAAACCATAGGGGGAGCCATTTATGAGCACAGAAAAAGAAGAAGTCCCGATGCAGTTCCATATCCAAGAGCACCAAGCTTGACCAAAGCCCATAGCCTTAAGCCGATCCAGAAGAAACCGGTGGCTCACCGTGTCGAAAGCCTTGGAGAGGTCCACTTTAAGGCAGGCCCGCCGAGCGCCATTCTTCCTACCAAAGCCCATAGCTAACTCTTGAGCAAGTTTCACACTATCCCCAATACGCCTTCCTTTGATGAACGCCATTTGGTTTTGGGAAATAAGATGCGGGAGGACCACCTTGAGCCTGGGTGGATAACAACTTGGCGAAGATCCAGTAGATGACATTGCAGCAAGATATAGGCCTGAAATCTCCCAGCCCATCCAGCCCAGACGGAGACTGCACCTTAGGAACGAGCGTAATGAAAGTATGGTTGACCTATCTTAGCATTGATCCACCAGAGTGAAGGAATTCCATGGCGCAAAGATATCATTTTTAACAAGCGCCCAATGACGCTTAAAAAATCCCGCATTGAATCGTCAGGGCCAGGAGATTTAGGGAATTAAGGAGAATAGGGCAGCCCTTATCTCATCATCACCAAACGGCCTTTGTAGCCACCCAAATTGCATCGTTGGACAGAATCTTCTTTGGAGTGGGGGCAAGGTGCAGCCCATCCCCAGGAGGCAGGGGCGAGAGTAAGGACTCAAAATAGGAGACCGCATTGGCAGCAATCTTTGCAGGCTCATCCACCAGCACACCCTCATGGTCCAGAAGGCAAGGAATTCTGTTTCTTGTTTCCCTAATTTTGCCGATAAATGAAAGAATTTAGTGGAGCGATCTCCAAGCTTCAACCAATCAACCCGACTTCGTTGCCTCCAAGCGGATTCTTGGTCAGCTTCCAGTCCCATCAAGTAGGCCCTGATGTCCTGGTCCAACTGAGCAAGGGTGGGATCCCTCGGTGAATCACCCAATGCCAAGGTGACTTTGTCCAGGCATTCGAAGCACATGTATAATATCTTCCAATCTGCCATGGTCAGCAGCCCAAGCCTTGAGGCGCATTTTGACTGCATGAAGCTTCTTAGTCAACAACTAGAGAGGGTTTCCCCTAATAGGGGTGGCCCACGCATCATTCACCAACGACTCGTAGCCGCTTCTATTAGCCCAGAAATCCATAACCTGAACGGCCTACGAAGATCTCCTTTTTTGGAAGATCCACCGAGTTAAGAAGGTGGTCACTGGAAGCCAGGGGAGTACATGACTTTTGAACCGGGGAACAAATCAGCCCACCTCGTGTTGCAGAGAGGCTCTGTCCAACCTTGCAGAAATTCTCCTAGAGACAACAGAGAGTTACTCCAGGAGAAGGAGTTTCCCCAGGTTCCAAGTCAATGAGGCAAGCGTTGTCAATCAAGTTATTGAAGTCCGCGACTGAAGAATTCCAGGCGGGCGCCCTCCCACCTTTTCAACCGCACATCTGACAACATTATAATCTCCCAAAACTAACCAAGGGGCTGGAATGGTGGGGCACAACTGGAGGAGGTTGTACCAAAGTCCCTTCTCTCAGACGGGAAATTAGATGCGTATACAACGGAGAGGCAGATTCGGAGCCCCCCAAGGTTTGAACAGATTAGAGTAATGGACTGAGAGGTACATTGTAAAGGGACACAGTCCCACTTCGCCTCTTTCCAGAGGAACCATACCTCCCATGAGGAGTGTTATTATGAATGGAGCACCATCCGTGCGGTATAGCAGCCAGGAAGAAGGAAATCCTTTTCGGCTTGATTTTTGTCTCTAGAAGGCCAACAAGTTCGAGGTTTCTTTTATCCAGCTCCTTCATGATGCGCTTCATTTTGGAAGGCTTGTTGAGCCCTCTAACATTGCATGTTGCAATTGTCATTGAGAAGAGGAAGGGAGGGCTGAGCTGCCAAGCTATTCTGCTTTTGAGGAGCGCGGACACCCTCTTTTTCTTTCCATGGTGGACCAGAGCCCACTCCGGGTTCTCAATAGCAACTTGGGGGGGAGGCACCAGGTGTGGTTCCATCTCAGGCACCGAAGGAGGCATGCAGCGATCGGCGAGACCGGGTTCCGGCAAGTGTATCCCGACTTCAGTGGAGTCCAGCATCTGGGGCCTCGTTGTCGGAAGGGGAGTTGAGGTCAATCCTATGCCTCGAACCCCCCTTACGAGGGTTAGCAATGTTCCCGTATAGGGCAGCTCTAGTTCCCAAAGGGAAAGCGTTGTAGGGACGCCCAGCAGGCTTCTTAGCCCTTTAGCCGGGGCAAGATGATCCTGGCGCCGGATCAGTGATAGAGAAGGAGATAGGTTCTTGAACTGGTGGGTTGGGCTCTTGTACTGAGGGGTGAGCACCTTCTGTGGCGGAATAGGAATGTGTGCGGATGCCATATTATTCTCCGGTTCAAGCATTGGGAACGAAACGGTCATTTTCCAAAGCCCGCGATGGCTCAAAGGGGGCCGAATCTGCATTGGTATTGGAGGTCTCTGAAGTTCGTCAGGGGCTGGGAGCTCCCTTCGGGATCCGAGAACTGGTCTGCAGAGCGGACGAAGCGATAGGGCATGAGCCCAGTTGTGCCCGAAAGTGGCACAGTTAGAGCAGCGCAAAGGCCTCCATTCGAGCTCAACTCGAATCAGGGACCTCTGCCCAGAAGGTAGAATAAGGGGGACACAATCCGGGATATCCTTGATGGCATTGACAGAGATACAACAACGCGCGAAGTCACGACGCGTCCCGGTGGCAGTGGCCGAGTCCATGAATAGAGGAGTGCCAAGAACACTGACTATTTTATTAAGCACAATGTCCGAGCAGTGGCCGGGGCTGAGGCCATAAAAACGTACCCACAAGGGTATTTCAGTGAGCAGTTCCTTCTCTAGAAACATTCCAGCCTCCCAAAGGCGTAGAACAATAAGTCTCCCCTGGAAAAACCAAGGGCCGGAAGACAGGATTCTCTCGCATTCAGCTGCTGAGGATAATTTGATATAAAAGAAGCCATTCTCCCTTGGGGATAGCTTGTAAGTGCCAACCAGCCTCCAGACCTTCTCAATAAATTGTGTTAGATGCTTACCGAAGGGTCTCCTACCCAAGACATAGAAGACCAAAGTGTTCTCCCATCGTTGATCCAAAGCAGCAATGTCTTCCATTGACAGTAGGGCTACCTCCTGTCCGTCCATGATCACAGGTGGAACAAAGGCCATCCGCAGCTTGGCCGGCGTTGTCTTTTGTCCACAAACATCCCTCCAGGAGCGAGAGGTCACGTCCAGGCGAGATGGCCAGCAGGCAGCAGAGGGGTCGGCCGAAGAGGGAATGGGGAGAGGAGAGCTGACCGCATCACGGTGGAGGAAGGGAGGGGGTGGGGGTGGCGGCGGGAGGCCAGCTCCAGTCGGGGGAGTGGGAGCCAGAGCCGGTCTGGGCAGGAGGCCCGGGCATGAAGGGGCGGGAGCCCAGGGCGGCGGGAGGCCAGCGCCGGACGGGGAAGAGGAGGGCAGGACTGGATGGGGCGGGAGGGCAGGGGCAGTTGGAGGAGGTGGGACCGGAGTGTTGACAGTAGGCGAGGGGGTAGTAATGGTAGGCGACGGTGCTGCGGGTAGAGGGCGCGTGAGGACAGCAGGGGCGGAAAGCCCAGGGATCAGAGGAGGCGGAGATAGCGCCGCCGGAGACCAGGAGGCGGGGAGGGGATGCGGCACTGCCGAGGAGGGGGGCGAATCCTGGTGGCGGCGTCTAGGGTTAGGGTTTCCCGGGGGGAGGCGGAGGGGGAGTCGGGGGGTCCATCGAGAGGGGAACTCGGAATAGCACGGAACAGCTTCCAGGCTGATATTTACATTAAAAAAAACGCAGAAATCCAAATTAACTCCTGCCTACAGGGGCGTTCTTGTCCATATAGACTTCCCAGGAAAAGCTCGGTTTGTCTCGAATCACCCATTTATATAGCACCACAAAACGCTCCCCCCTTCACAACCCCAACCCCCCCCCCCCCCCCCCCCCCACACACACACACACTCTCTCTCTCTCCCCCCACTTTTCTCCCTCCCACCTCAGTCTCAACACACACAACCGAGTCCCATGGTAGATATCGACCGCCCCCTCACCGGCCTCTCCCCCGCTCACGCGGCGGGCCTCCGTCGCCTCTCCGCCCGTGCCTCTGCCTCCACAAGCTCCTCCTCCGCCCCTTCCTCGCCGGCATTCCGCAACGGCATCTCCTGCTCCTTCGCCCCGCTCGCGGAGTCCATCCTCTCCCATCTCAAGTCCTCTGGCGTCAGCATCCTCCCGGGCCTCTCCCCCCGCGAGTTCGCCCTCCTCGAAGCCGATCTCGCCATCTCCTTCCCCCCTGACCTTCGCGCCGTCCTCTCCCTCGGTGTCCCCTCCGCCCCAGGCTTCCCTGACTGGCGCTCCCCCTCCGCCCTCCCCCACCTTCTCCGCCTTCCCTCCGCCGCCTTATCCCTGCACATCTCCCGCCGTTCCTTCTGGCACCGTTCCTGGGGCCCACGTCCCCCGGACGACTGTCACGCTCTATCCGTCGCCCGCTCCGCCCTTCGCCGCGCGCCTCCCCTCCTCCCGCTCTTTGACCGCTGCTACCTCCCCTCCGTCCCTTCACTCGCCAGAAACCCCGTCTTCCTCGTCGACGATTCTCGGATCTCCGTCTGCGCTCTAGACCTCGCCGACTTCTTCGCCCGATCAAGCTCCGGACCCCGCCGCAGCGTCGATTCTGCCACGCGCGCCCCGCGTTGGGTGGAGTTCTGGAGCGACGCCGCCTCGTGCGATCGCCGTCGCCGCAGAAGTTCTGCTTCCTCTTCTTCATGCTCTTCCTCTTCGTCCGGGGAGCTCTCGTCGCCGGAAGAGTACGTTGAGATCCGAACGCCTAGGCTGCCCCGGTGGGTGGGGGAGTACCTGGAAGGGATCGGGGAGGTGCTGCGAAGCGGGGGATGGGCAGAGGAGGAGGTGAGGGAGATGGTACACGTTCCCCCGGCTGCTGCAGCGGTGGATGGGCTGGTGATCCACGAGGAGATGCTGATCAAAACGGACGCATTCTCGGGGTCGTTACGACGGGCTGGCTGGTCGGCAGAAGAGGTTGCGGAGGCGCTGGGGCTCAACTTCCGTCCTCCTTCCGAGAGCCGGAGGAAGGAGGTGGTGCTTCCGCCGGAGATCGCGAGAAAGGTCGGAGAGTTGGCAGCGTCGGTTTCGATCTCGTGACACCACTTGCTGCTCTCTGTCTCCGCTCATGTCTAATTCTTTTCTTTTCGGTTTTTTTTGAGTTTTGAATTTTTTTTGTTTTCTTTCCGGGGGTTGCAAATGATCAATGGTATATGCATATGATAGGGATAGTTATACAATTAATAAGATGTGAAATCTGGTGTGTACTTGAATGAGATCTTGTATAGGTTAGATATGGGATGGGCTCCTGTACATTTAAACATAGACCCATTCGTTTGATTATTTTTATATGCTTAGAAATTACGAGATGTTTTGGACGGTGATGATAAAATGTTTGGTAGCTTCGGATCTACCCTGCTATAAACTCTCCACTGAATAATAGGATCACGGTTCCCAGAATTTAACCCCTCCTCCATCCTTATCTCCCACGTTTTAATGATATGGATGTTGATAGAGCTTGCAATAGTAAGATAAGATGCCAATTAGGTTGCAAGATTAGAGACTAAATTGTGTATATTCAATAAATTTTGGATATAATTAGGTGTGAGATGTGACCGTGTATATTTCGAACACAAGGCCTTAATTTGGAGAGTAAGTACTAAGCACCGGAGTATGTGGGGTCAAATTTCCGTTTGGCGTGCGTTCAGTTTGGAAATAAAGATGGAGAATAAGTGTGTGTTTTTTGTTCAGTTGAAAAGATATGAATAAGAAGAATAAGGTGAAATAAAGGTAACGGGAAAGATATGAATAAGAAGAATAAGGTGGAATAAAGGTATGTAAGGTGGAATAATTAACGTGAAATGAGAATAATTGGAATCATGTTGTGATAGGAATTGATATCTTATTCTTGTGTTTATTCTCCAATCGAACATGAATTTCTAGCCGTGGATTCTTTCTGAGTATTGTGATTGAAATAGTGTAAGAGAAGTCAATGTTAATTAAGGCATTCTCAATCTCTTTTGTCCTTATTGACTCAAAGGGGATCTTATTTTTTAATTAATTACGAATCTCTTTCGATTATCCGAAGATGTAAACAATACGTGTTTTTTTCAAAGAGTATTTACCTACCTTCTCAAAATAGTCCGTAGGAGCAAATTTATTATGCAAGCTCTGTAGCCTTTGGTGCAAATCGTTCACACTGGAATGATCCCTTTTTCTATTGTGGAAAGTGTCCTGTTCTTCGAACTCGGTAAGATGCTCGTTTGTTTTTTTTTTTGGTAAGTAAATGATAGTATAAATCAGAGAAAAAGTTCTGTACAAGAGTTCGGCACCATGATGGCCGGTAAAGGTTAGGATTCTAAGAGAAACAAAACTTAGGATCCTGTAAGATGCTTTGTGATTAGTTCAAAATTATAGATAACAGACTTGAGGATATTGTCTTCCAGGCTGCAGCACAGCGAGGTCCACCTTCGGTTTCGCTCAGTCCATATGGACTTGACCACCACAGCGATGAGGATTGAGGCCGCGCCGCGGATACTATAGGCAGGAATTTGAGCCACCCAAGACAGCACAAGGGGCAGAGGAAGGTTCGGGGGTGGCGGAAGCCGCATAGCGGAGCACGCCCTGTGCCAGATGCTGGATGAGAACGGACATTCGAAGAAGAGATGAGCGTGATCTTCCGGCGTGCCCCTACATAGGTAACAAAGCTGGTGATCACACGACCCAAATCCTGCCAAACGATCGGTGGTGGGAAGGCGGCCAAGGGTAGCACGGTAGAGAACACAGGCGAAGCTCGGAGGAGTGCCATGCCTCCAAACAATGGACGACCAAGGAGTTGCAGCAGATCTAAGCCGAAATAGATCATAGGCATCGGCGAAGGAAAACCCCTTAGGTGACCGGTTCCAGACGAAAGGATGGTCATCGCCATCGATAGAATGCCGGAGAGAGCCCCTGGAGGCCAGGATAACCCTCCAAATCCTGGAGCAAGAGGTACCGGACTGCGCCTCCCAAAAGGAGCCGGAACTAAGATATTTAGACCGCAAGTAATTGGCCCAAATGGATGAGACATCCGTAAGAATCCTCCAAGTCCAAGACGCGTGCATAGCGTTGCGCAGAGCAACAAAGGAAGGCACCCCAAGCCCCCCTTCCATCTTGGGAAGGCATAGAGTGGTCCACGAGATGTCATGGCGACGATTTCTCCAGAGGAAATCCGCACACCATGCGTTGATTCTGTTGACCGTCTTCAATGGAATGAAAATCCCAGCAGCCCAATAGAGGAAAACACCTCGCACAACCGTGTTGATAAGCTGAGCCCTCCCAGCCATGGACAGAACTTTGGCCATCCAGCCTTGTATGAGCGCCCTTATCCTGTCCTCGAGGGCCCTGGAGTCAGCACTACGGCCCGATGAAGAAGATAGCGGCAGTCCCAAGTAAGTTGACGGCAAAGATTGCCGTAGGATACCCAAATGGAGCGTGGAAGCGAAATCATCCGGGTGCCATCTAGACCGGAACAACTTGCTCTTCCTGGGATTGAGGCGTAAGCCAGAGGTAGCTTCGAAAGAGCTGAGAATCTCTTTGACAACCAAAAGGGAGCGCAGGGAGCCTTTACAGAAGAAAAGGAGGTCGTCGGCATAGATGAGGTGAGTAGGCGCAACACTCCTTCCCCGACCCAGCCTCTTGTAATGCCCGTCAAGTACAGCCCTCTCCACCAAGGCCGAAAGCGACTCCAAGCCAATGACGAATAACAAAGGGCTAAGGGGGTCCCCTTGCCTTAGCCCCCTGGAACCCCTAAAAAGGCCGAATGGGGAACCGTTGATCAAGATGGAAAAGGAGGCAGTGGAGATACAGTTTTCCATCCAATTCGTCCAAGTTTGGTTGAACCCCATTGCCTTAAGCCCGTGAATGATGAATGAGTGTTCTATGGAGTCGAAAGCTTTGCTCAGATCAATCTTGAGGCAGGCCTTGTTGCGACCCGATCTCCTATCAAAGCCCCATAGTATTTCATTTGCAAGTCTGGTATTGTCGGCTATTGATCGACCTTTAATAAAAGCCGTTTGGTTCGGCGAGATAAGATGAGGAAGTACCGCGGCAAGCCTAGAAGCAAGTAGTTTGGCAAAGAATTTGTACACGACATTGCAGCACGATATGGGGCGGAAGTCAGCAAGACCCGAGGGTGTCGAGGTCTTCGGAATGAGGGTGAGGAAGCAATGGTTGACTTGCCTCACCATATTTCCCCCCTTATGCAAAAAATCCATCGCAGCATGGACATCGTTTGTTTCGTCGTGCTTTTGTTTAGCTTTAATTTTTCTGGGAGAGAATCACTTACTTTATGGGAATCCCAGCCACTTGCCACCACACGCGCGGGTTCCGACTGAATTCGCGATTAGATTTTGGAAAAAGCGAGTGAGAGGGAGGGCCTCCTACTTTAAAATTTACATCGATCCTATGATACAAAGAGATTATTATAATATTTATATATATGGCACGACTTGGCTTCTCTCGAGGAGCAGGTGTGCTGCACCTGCGGCATTAGGCCAAAAGATGCTCTGCGTAGAGCTAGAACTCCACCGCAGGCGTGCGGTTATTGCTTCCTGAGGAAAATCAATGGTGAGCACTCGTTAGATAGATAGAAGGAAAGATTGAGATCGGAAGTTGTCTAATAAGGAAAGGTGCATGATAACATGCATTTGGGCAGCGGAAAAATGTAGTAGCCATTTTCTTTTCATCGACTTCCAACAATTATAACTACCATCACCATTTTTTATTTTTTGTCATTCCAATGGCAAAAATCATCATTTTGAGATTTAAGGAGTTACTGAGAAAGTGCCCTATCTTGAGATAGAGAATCGACAATTGAATCAAAATTTTCATGAAGATTGATTGAGGATTACCACTTAAATAGTTTGGTGGGATTGCAGCGTCCCAATCACACAAAAGATGACGGTTTAAATCCATCCTTGTAGAGGTTGCATTAGGTAATTGTCAGTCAACGTAAAAAATAGTCGAATCTTTCAATATGAATTTGAGCAACAATTCATGTAGCTAACCCTACGTACAGTAGGAGAAGGCTTCGTCATTTTTTTTATTTTTTTACAAAGGTGATTCGAATGTGGTAGACACATTGTACTACCACCAGACTGTTAGAGTGGGTACCATAAATAATATATATATATATAATTATTTTAGCGACGGTTAGTTGAACTGTCGATATATATATATATATATATATATATATATATATAAGAAATACTTTTAATAAGGTGCACCTTTCCTGGGTGCAAGGAAAGCCCGCCATCTCAGCCATTCGCAATGAATTCGATGGTTATCATTAATAGCTTGTTATTTAAGTATTTTTAATGATGAAAAAACCATTATGGTCATTTTAACATATTCTATATTTAGAATGCAACAAATATCTCATTTATCTCCTCTCTCCTCTCTCTCTCCCCCCGTCTCTCTCGATCTCGATTGCCGCAAGAGGTTCCTCTCCTCCATCTCTCTCTCTCTTGACGACGGCATGAGGAGAGGAGGTTGCTGCTCGTCGCTGATGGCGTGCAAGACGGTGGATGCAACGCGCTACTCTACGGTGGCCAGTGATGGCCTTCTCCAAGGTTGTTTTCTTGTATGTAATAAAGGCGGCGTCGTGTGGGGGCGATGGCTATGCGTGGAGGAGGTGGATCATGGAGGAGAAGGTTGAAGGAGTGCGTGAATGGAGGTGTGTGGGCGGAGGAGGACATGCATGGAGGAGGTGGGTCGTGGAGGAGAAGGGCGAAGGAGGTGCGGGTAGAGAGGATGATGGAGATGGACGGCATGCCCAGCTTTTTTCAATCAGAGATCCTATTTCGCAATCTCGAGTATTTTTTTTACAATCTCAGATCGTATTTTACAATCTCATATCATTTTTTTACAAATTTCAGACTGATTTTTTACATTTATTTAAATTTCATGATATGACAAAAACTATTTAAATGAGATAAATGTTGCCCACGCTACCTACGGTAACATATGGGAGTATCTACCGAGTTGAATGAGTCATATTGAACTCGGACTCGGATTTATCTCGAAAATACGATTCGAATTTGAATTCAGACTCAGATAACGTTCGATAGGGAATTTATCCAGAGAGCCCTGTGCCCATTTGAGTTTTTTTGAGCACCCAATTGTAGCCTTTCATCTACAAGATTCAATCCCAAAAAAATAGAAACTAATTTTCGTATGGAAATAAAAGAAAATCGGAAATTAAAACTTTTCTAAAAATAACGTTATGTTTTTGGAAAGTGCAAGGCACACGTATGATGATTGCTAAAACTATCGATTCATTCCAACGCAAGGTACTTTTTTCGTTTCAACGCAAGAAGAGAGGTATGTGATTCGTTTCATGATTTGATCGCTTATGAAATTTCATATTTTTTATCGTAGGCAATATTTTTTTCGAGAAGTATGATTGAAATATGAGAAAGTGGTGTTCATAATATCAATTTTTATTCATTTTGATACATGATCTATAGTAATAATTGATTTTTTGTCGTCTGTATTTTGATTTCATATAATAAAAAGTTACAGTAAACACAATTGTTATTTTTCATACTTTACTTTGACAATATACTGAGTTACTGATGTATTTACGTAATTTACTTATAAGATATTTTATGTTACTATTGCTAACATAATTGTTACTTTTATACATTACTTTGAATATATACTGAGTTACTGATGTATTTACTTAATTTACTTATAAGATATTTTATGTTACTAATGCTAACAGAATTGTTACTTTTTCATGTATTACTTTGAAGATGTACTGAGTAACTGCTCTTATAGTCATTATTACTGATGAAAATGCTACAAGCTACATGAGTAATTTAAATATTTACTTGTCCTTTGCTATTAGTTACTGATATAGAAGTAATAGTTATTGATTCTTATAGTCATTATTACTTCCTTGTGTTACTTTGAAGATATAATAAGTTACTGTTCTTATAGTCATTATTACTGATAAAAATTCTACAAGTTACCTAAGTAATTTAGATATTTACTTGTCCTTTGCAATTAGTTACTGACATAGAATTAAAAGTTATTGATTCTTTTCGCAAAATAAATCTACTTACTTTCGAAATTGTGAATTCTTACTGATATGAATTACGAAGTTTATCTTACTGCTCAATTCAATAAGTTACTTAAGTAGCTCATCAAATTACCTATGCTTCACTTTGAGTTAGTGTTATAAATACAATTATTACTTTTCATGTGTATATATATGTCTTACATTGTTACTGATGCATTTTCACAAATGCTACTGACAATTTATTATTTCAGGTATGCCAGATGTCAGAACATTTCTTATGTTTCATGGAAGAAAAAAATAAGAAGCGTTGATGATCGTTGCATACTTATTGATCAAAAAGGCAAGAATAACATATCTGACAATAATATTAAGAATATATCATTCTTAACTAATAAAAGAGTTTATTAACAAATGAAATTACCAAAAAAATAGTTGATGTGTAACTATAATTTCAGTAACTACTCACAATGAGTCAGTAATATGGACATACATATTCAATAATTGTGCATATAACTTCAATAATATTCCGACTCAATTGTCTAGCAATTATTCAGAAGTATTAAATAACTATATCTTCAGTAACAATCAGAATGGGTTCAGTAATATGGACATTGTAATCAGTAAATATTGTATGGACACTAGTAATTACATAATCAGTAATTGATGTTTTTAACTAGTAACTATAACTTCAGTAACAATCATAATGTGTTCAGTAATATGCATATTTGTAATCGGTAATTATTGTATGGACATTAGTAATTGACGTAATCAATAATTATAATCAGTAATTTACCTTTTCTAATTTATACGTGGAATGATCATTTCAAAAATAGACTGTATGCCGGCAATAATTTAAATGTGTATTTTTTATCTTACTAAAACTGATCAGCTATTTTTAAGGAAATGATTTAACTCGAATTCTTATTATGTTAATAATGCAAAGCACATTGTTATTACCAAAACCGTCGCCTACCAAATAGAACCAACACATACACGTGGCGAGCCCACGTTTGGTGCTCACCACAACTCAAATGGGCACATGGCTCGCTGGATAAGCCCTCTCTCTCTCTCTATATATATATATAGGGAGGGAGGAAAGGGAGCCTACTTTGTGAAGTAGGTAACTTTACCTACTTCACATCTATTTTTTTCAATTTTTTATTTTTTCTTGAAAAAAGCTTCCGTGGATTTTTCATAATTATATCCCTATAATATGTCATTCAAATTTCATCAGAAATAGAGACTTCTACGACCTCCATCCAGAAAGGTAATTTATAACAAATCTAGGACCATTAAAAATACATGTTCTGGATGGAGGACGTAGGAGTCTCTGTTTCTGACGAAATTTGAACGACATATTAGAGGGATATAGTTACGAAAATCCACGGTGGTATTTTAAAAAAAATAAAAAATTTGTAAAAAATAGATGTGAAGTAGGTAAATTTACCTACTTCACAAAGTAGGCTCCCTTTCCTCATATATATATAGGGAAAAATGGGGCGACCCCATGGGGGAGCTAACTTGGCTCCCCTCACACCATTTCGTCCATTTTTTTTATTTCTTTGAAAATTTCTTCCATGAATATCCATCACTATATCCCTATATTATGTCATTCAAATTTCGTGCGAAACAGAGACTCCTACGACCTCCATCCAGACAGTCATTTTTTAACGGTAACAGAATTGCTAAAAACGACCCCGTCTAGATGGAGGCGTATGAGTCTCTGTTTTGCACGAAATTTTAATGACATAATATAGAGATATATTGATGAAAATCCACGGAAGAAAATTTCAAAAAAATAAAAAATAAAAAAACCGAGAGAAACGGGGCTGGGGGAGCCAAGTTAACTCCCCCCATGGGGGCATCCCTATTTTACCCACATATATATATATATATATATGGTAAAATGTGTATGCCCACTAGGGAGAGCTAACTTAGCTCCCCCCGCCTCATTTTCACATATTTTTTTATTTTTTTTGAAAATAAAAATCATGTAAATTCATTGTTATATCCCTCTATTATGTCATTCAAATTTCATGTGAAACAGAGACTCCTACAACCTCCATCCAGACAGGATCGATTTAAAAAATCCTGAAACCGTTAAAAAATGATTGTCTGATATCATAGGAGTATCTGTTTCACACGAAATTTGATTGACATAATATAGGGATATAGTGATGAATATTCACGGATTTTTTTTAAAAAATTAAAAATTGAAAAAATGAGGCGGGAGAGCTAAGTTAGCTCCCCTAGTGGACAACCACATTTTCCTCGTGTGTGTGTGTCTATATATATATATATATATAGAGAGAGAGAGAGAGAGAGAGAGAGGATGGGAAGCTTGCACCAAGGTGCATGTAACTTTACATGCACCGGCGCTTATATCTTCCATATTTTTTACTTTTTTGAAAATACCACCATGTATATTCATCCATATATCCCTCCAATATGTCATTCGAATTTCGTCAGAAATAGAGACTCCTATGACCTCCATCCGGAACAGGTAATTTTAACGGTCTTAGAATTGCTTTAATCGACCTGTTCTGGATGGAGGTCATAGGAGTATCTGTTTCTGACGAAATTCGAATGACATATTGGAGGGATATATGGATGAATGTACATGGTGGTATTTTTCAAAAAAGTAAAAAATGTGGAAGATATAAGCGTCGGTGCATGTAAAGTTACATGCACCTTGGTGCAAGCTCCCCATCCTCATATATATATGGGTTATATGTGGCTGCCCTCTAGGAGCAGCCGACATGGCTGCCCCCACCTTATTTTGGCAAATTTTTTTATTTTTTTGAAAAACAACACCATGTATATTCATCCCTATATCCCTCCTATATCCCATTCGAATTTCGTCAGAAACAGAGACTCCTACGACTTCCATCCAGACAATCATTTTTTAACGGTAACAGAATTTTTTAAATCGACATCATCTCGATGGAGGCCGTAGGAGTTTCTGTTTCTGACGAAATTCGAATGGCATATAGGAGGGATATAGGGATGAAAATACACGGTGTTATTTTTCAAAAAAAATAAAAAAATTTGAGGAAAAATGGGGCAGGGGCAGCCCTATTTTTTCCTATATATATATATATATATATATAGAGAGAGAGAGAGAGAGAGAGAGAGAGACTGTTTTTAAAAAATAAATCCAACACATTTGTCATGATGCTGAACCCGCACATACATAAGACCTGCAAATATGACCAAAAATACTTTACCACTTGACCAATACACTTATTTGGTAATTATGGCCTGCAAAATTAACCACATTCCAAATAATAGCAGATGCTACAAAATCTAAACTAAATTCTTACCGACGAATGGATTGAATGGGTCCCATCAGGAAAAGGTTGTGCATCTGTCATGGTGTTAGGTGTTGGAGTTCTTATTTTTCCCAACTTCCTAACAAATTGATGCTTTCATAAGTCGTGCTGAACAGAGCTTCACAAAATGCTGTGTATCACTGGATAGATGACTGGGTTTCTCAGGAATTTCTTTGCTATTCCCTATCTTGAATATTGCCTGCACCCGCATTTATGACCATTTTATAAGTTGGATTTTCTTTCGGGTATCATGATCATTGTAGGCAGATTATCAACTTCATGAGTGTATGAATTAAAACACACAACCAGGGGTGGCTTTCAGGTTGCCATTTCAATTATGGTGCACACGCGCGCACACACACACACACAGAGAGAGGGTTGATCATATGAGAGCCAAAATCTGTGAGAGCATGAGAGCATTAAATCTAGACCACTAGATTCTGCTCTTCTCTCTCCTCCTGCAATCAATGAAGAGATATGACAGAATCTAGTGGTCCAGAATCATTGCTCTCATGCTCTCACAGTTTTTGACTCTCACGGGATCAACCCTCATCTATATGTAAGTATGTATGTATGTGTGTGTATGTATGTGTATACACACACATACACACACACACACACACACACATACATACATACATACATACATACATACATACATACATACATACATACATACATACATACATACATACATACATACATACATACATACATACATACATTCATATGAGGGTTGATCCCGTGAGAGCATGAGAATAGTGAATTTGGACCATTAGATTCTGCTCTTCTCTCTCATCCTACAATCAATGAGAGGAGAGATGACAGAATCTAGTGGTCCAGAATCAGTCCTTTCATGCTCTCATAGATTTTGGCTTTCACCATTAGATTATGTCTTTTCTCTCTTGGTCTCTTCTCTCATGGTTGAAACTAGTGGTCCAGAATCACTAATCTCATGATCTCACAGCTTTTTGCTCTTACAGGATCACTCCTCACACACACACACATAGAGAGAGAGAGAGAGGAAAGGATCCTACTCCATGGAGTAGGCAATTTACCTACTCCACTTTCAGTTTTTGATATATTTTTTATTTTTGTTTGAAAAATTCTTTCATGGATTTCCATAAATATACCCCTCTAACATGTCATTTAAATTTCGTCAGAAACAGAGACTTCTATGGCCTCCATCTAGAACAGGCAATTTTAATAGTCTTCGATTTGCTGAAATCGACATGTTCTAGATGGAGGGTATAGGAGTCTTTGTTTCTGATGAAATTTGAATGACATATTAGAGTGATAAAGTTATAAAAATCTATAGAAGCATTTAAAAAAATAAAAACAATGGCAAAAAATGAGAATGGAGTAGGTAAGTTACCTACTCTATGGAGTTGGATCACTGTCCTCATACATATGTGTGTATATATATAGAGGGTTGATCTTGTGAGAGCCAAAATCTGTGATAACATGTGAACAATGAATCTGGACCACTAGATTATACTCTTCTCTCTCCTCATGCAATCAATGAGGAGAGAGATGCTGGAATTTAGTGGTCCACCTCTCCTGGTATTCTCTCTCCTGGTTGAATCTAGTGGTCCAGAATCACTACTCTCATGCTCTCACAGGATCAACCCTCTGTATAATATATATATATATATAGAGAGAGAGAGAGAGAGAGGGAGAGGAGTGATCTTGTGAGAGAAAAAACTGTGAGAGTATGAGAGCAGTGATTCTGGACCAATCGATTCAACCAAGAGAGAGAAGGCATAATCTACTGGTCCAAAATCACTGCTCTCATGCTTTCATAGTTTTTTGCTCTCACAGGATCACTCCTCTCTCTCTCCTTCTCTCTCTCTCTCTATATATATATATATGAGTGTTGATCCTATGAGAGTCAGAAATTATGAGAGCATGAGAGGAATGATTCTGGACCACTAGATTCTGCCATATCTCTCCTTATTGATTACATGAGGAGAGAGAATATCAGTATCTAGTGGTCCAGATTCACTCCTCTCATGCTCTCACAGATTTTGGCTCTCGCATGATCAACCCTCTCTATATATAATATACAGAGAGAGGAGCGACCTTGTGAGAGCAAAAAAATGTGAGAGCACGAGAGCAGTGATTCTGAACCACTAGATTCTGTCTTCTCTCTCCTGGTCTTCTCTCTCCTGGTTGAATTTACTGGCCCAGAATCACATCCATGCTCTCACAAGTTTTGGCTTTCACATGATCAATCCTATATATAGTGAGAGAGAGAGAGTGAGGGATGATCCTGTAAGAGCCAAAATCTGTGAGAGCAGGAGAGGAATGATTATGGACCACTAGATTCTGGTATATCTCTGCTTATTGATTGCAAGAGGAGAGAGAAGAGCAGAAGCTAGTGATCCAGATTCACTGCTCTCCTGCTCTCGTGCTCTCACAGATTTTGGATCACACAGGATCAACCCTATATGGCCAATCCTGTGAGAGCCAAAATCCGTAAAAGCATGAGAGCAGTAAATCTAGATCACTAGATTCTGCTCTTCTCTCTCCTCCTGCAATCAATGAGGAGAGAGAGAACAGAATCTAGTGGTCTAGAATCATTCCTCTCATTCTCTCACAGATTTTGGCTCTCACAGGATTAGCCCTCACCTCTCTCTCTCTTTATATATAGGGATGATCCTGTAAGAGCCAAAACCTTTGAGAGCATGAGAGCAGTGGTTTTGGACCACTAGATTCAACCAGGAGAAAGAAGATAGAATCTAGTGGTCCAGAATCATTGTTCTCATGCTCTCACAGTTTTTTGCTCTCACAGGATCACTCCTCTCTCTCTCACTCTCTCTCTCCCTCACTTTATATATATAGAGGGCTGATCATGTGAGATCCAAAATATGTGAGTGCATGAGAGCAGTGAATCTGGACCACTATATTCTGCCATTCTCTCTCCTCTTGCAATCAATGAGGAGAGAGATGACAAAATCTAGTGGACCAGAATCACTAGTCTCATGCTCTCGCGAGTTTTGGCTTTTACAGGATCAATGCTCATATATATATATATATGAGTGATCCTGTGAGGCAAAAAACTGTGAGAGCATGAGAGCAGTGATTCTGGTTCATTAGATTATTTCTTCTCTCTCCTGGTTGAATCTAGTAGTACAAAATCACTGCTCTCATGCTCTCAGAGGTTTTGGCTCTCACAAGATCAACCCTCGTATACTCCATTAAGTAGGTAACTTACCTACTTCATTTTCATTTTCCCTCACTTTTTGTTATTTTTTTGAAAAATGCTTCCATAGATCTTCATAACTATATCCCTCTAATATGTCATTCAAATTTCGTCAGAAACAACTAACCCCTCCATCCAGAACATGTAATTTTAACGGTCTTAGATTTGCTTTACATGTTTAGGATAGAGGGCATATGAGTCTCTATTTTTGACGAAATTTGAAAGGCATCTTATTAAAACCCGCAACGGCACGCCTGCAAATAACCCAACCCCCGCGCGTGACTAGCACGCGCCTGGGAAGGACCTAAGTGCAAAATACAAAACTCCTAGGGGCTGCTATGCAAATTACCCAAAAATAGTACACTTAATGTCAAAATGCCTGGACAGAAACGAAATACCCAAACCCACGAGGGGTCCTCTGCAAAATACCTCGCGCCTCACGTGTACTGTTCACGTGAGGTGAGCTGACCTAGGACCTGTTTGTAAATCATGGAAAGAACGGGGGCTTGACTGTAAATAGTACAAACTATTACAACGACAGATGAAAATTTTAATACTAAATATTAAATACAATAATGGCCAGGGTTAACAGTGCAAAGAGGGATATAGTTATGAAAATATATGGAAGTATTTTTTAAAAAAATTAAAAAAAGTGGGAAAAAAATAAAAATGGAGTAGGTAGGTTACATACTCCATGGAGTAGGATCCCTTTTGTCACATATATATAGGGGTCCCTTCAAATAGGATGCATCATTCCCGACTTCAGTAAGGCTACCATCTTTTTGTAGAAAATACAAGCAGTTTAGTAGAATGTGTATACAGTTTGTATTATAACTGCACATTATAAATACAAAACCGCATATAAAACTACATATTATAATACAAACATTAAAACTGCACATTGTAATACAATCTGTATACGTATTCTATTAAAGTCGTCATGTTTTCTACAAAAAAGGGGCATGCCATCCTGAACTCAGGAAGGACCAACTCCTACAACAACAACAACAAATCCTTTTCCTACAATTAAGTAGGGTCAGATACATGGATTCTTCGCCTCCATTCAGATCTATATTGGGTCAATCTCGGGATTATATCCAAAAAACTAAGATCTCTTCGTATAGTCTCTTTCCAACACTTCTTGAGTCGTCGTCGTGCTCTCTTAGCCAGCTCAACATCCCAGCACTCACATTTCCTAACTGGTGCATTCGCTGATCTTCTTTGCAAATGAGCAAACCATCTTAAGAGGTTTTCTTGCATCTTATTCTCGATCGGAGCTACACCAACTTTCTTTCTGATTACATCATTCCGGATATGATCTTTACGTGTGTGTCTGCACATCCACCTTAGCATTTTCATTTTATTCTATAACCATTCTCTGCACATGTCTATGGTTCACAGGACAACATTCATATCCATATAACATAGCAGGTCTCACATCTGCTTTGTAAGAATTTCCTTTAATTTTTACAGGAATTTTCTTATCACAGAGAACACAAGCGGCCCCTCTCCACTTTAACCAGCTTGCGTTTATTCTATTAGTAACATCTCCATCAATTTCCTCATCCTGTTGCAAAATAGATTCCAGATATCTAAAAGAATCTCTCTTCCGAATGTTATTGTCACCAATCTTCACCTCAATTCCTTCACCATTGCTTCCATCAAAGGTACACTCCATATATTCCGTCTTAGTCCTACTTAAACGAAATCCTTTAGTCTCCAATGCATGTCTCGAGACCTCAAGCTTCTCATTTACTCCATCTCTAGTCTCGTCAATCAATACAATATCATCAACAAATAACATACATCAAGGTAAGTCATCCTAAATGTGACGTGTCAACTCGTCTATAATCAAAGTAAAAAGAAATGGACTCAAAGCTGAACCTTAATGTAAACCAATGTTGATGTTAAAATAGTCAGTCTTCCCAGACGGGGTCCTTAGACAAGATAAAGCCCTATCATACATGTCCTTTATGAGGTTAATGTATAGGATAGGTACTTCTCTCTTCTCCAAAACTCTCCACAATATCTCTCGTGAGACAGAATCATAAGCCTTCTCCAAATCAATAAAGACCATATGGAGGTTCTTCCTTTTAGCTCTATAAATCTCCATTGTTCTCCTTAGCAAATGGATGACTTCAATAGTTGAGCGACCATGCATGAATCCAAATTGGTTTTTTTTACATTGGAAACTTGCCTCATCCTTCTTTCGATCACACGTTCCCAAATTTTCATAGTGTGACTCATCAGCCTGATATCTCTATAATTTGAACAATTTTGAATGTCTCCTTTATTCTTATAAAGAGGCACTACGTATTCCTCCTCCAATCTTCATGTATTTTCTTGCTTCGTCAAATAACATTGAATAGATTCGTAAGCTAAGTCAAACTGCGCTCACCTAAAACTCTCCAAACTTTTACAGGAATGTCATCCGGTCCTACACCTTTCTCAGGTCTCATAGCCTTCAAAGCCTCCTCTACTTCCTTTCTTTGTATTCATCTATACCTTGCATGATTCAAGTAACTTTCACTACTAGCTAGATCACCCAAAGTGATCTCTCTATTTCCTTCCCTAATGAAAAGTTTATGGAAGTAATTCTCCCATCTAGTCTATATGTCCTTCTGAGTAACAAGCAAGTGACCTTCATCGTCCTTAATGCATATTACTTGAGAAAGGTCATTGGTCTTTCTTTCTCTTGCTTTGACCAACTTGAATATATCCTTCTGACCCTCCTTATAGTCGATATTTTATGCTATTAAATGAAATGTTTCAAGAGATTTCAAAATATAAAATCAAAATATAATATACAAACACCTATTATGCAAATACAAACCATATCCACCGGTAAGATGTAGTCATTGGAGCGGCTGACAAACAGAGAGCATGACAATGGATGGTTCCCTGCAATTTCAAAGTATACATATTACAAAGTCCTATAGAAGACACAAACATATAGAAAGAGCTAATTAGGATCAAAGTGCTGGTTGCAATTTTACCTCAGGCTAAGACCAATATCTGTCTAGAACGGAAGAAGATAAGTAAAACAACAAGCAAAAGTAATGTCATTCAGCATATGATCTACGCCATAGCAAAATATCTGACACAGTCCCATGGGTTTGAAAAGCTACCAATCTTATGTCCACTCGGTCCTTCACAAGACTAAGGTGTTTGGATGGTTATGAGGGTTGGGAGAGGGTTGGGATAAGGAATGTGATGTGATATCACCTTGACTTGTGATGGATTTCCAACTCAGGATTGGAGGAGGATACACCGGGATACCTCAGTAACCAAATGGGAGGGAAAAGGACCAGAGTGATTTCAAACGCAGGTGGGGTTCACAGTAATCGTTTCTTACAAGTAACCGTGAACAAAAACTAAACATGAGAATCACAATACTGCACTTCATAAAAATAGATTAGAAAAACCAGCAATTAGGATATTCCATTCAAACAAGACTAGACAAGCAGATCACAGGAAAAGGAAGATTTTCATACATGCACACTGATCCAAAATCATACAATCACAAACGAGCAAGTTGTTCCAACACTTATTTTTAAAGAATTTCCTAGATATATAAGGTAGAGCAAAAATTTAAAGAGGAGGCGCATCATCATCGACTACAGGAGGGTTATCATCACGATCATGGTGTGGTGGAACGCGACCCCTTCAAGAAAAGTTTGATTTACATGTGCATCCAAAGTCTATAAGTCATGATGCCATGACAGTTCAGCTCATCTATCAACGGTTGCAAGTAAAGTTTTATTGCATTTTATGGGGCTTTCGATCCTAGAATTAATAGTGTCAACATTATGAAATTAGATGTCATGCACATCGACAAAGATAGGTTATAAGTTACAACTACAACTAACCATACAAAGTACGATGTAAACATATTCTTGAAAGGATTGAAATTATCGTGCAAGACCTAAATGGACATTTCGTGCATCCTCCATGAAATTTGGAAAAGAATCATCAAACGATTTCCACTCTATTGAATCATCAGGATGACGAATAAGTTCATCCTTGGAATGAGTTCATCACTGCCAAGTATCCATTGAGATGTTCTATTTGACATGAACAGTGCCACTCACTGCAATCTTGGAATTAATGGGAAGTAATGCAATACCTTACTCAGTATTGGCTTTGTGTATGAACTATCAATCTTTTCACAATTGTATCTACATGCACACAACAATGGGGACATGTGTCCAAGTTCTTATAGACCTCCCGATAAAGATTGCATTTATTTGGACATGCATCAACGTTCTCAGAATGAAGTCCTAGTTTATGGAACTCTTTCTTTGGTTCTCACCAACTATTTGGGAATCCATCCTTTGTACTAATAGTCGTCTTATCAACTAAAGAATATCATTGATGCAAATTGAAGCCATTCTGTTTCTTGTCTTAATTCTTAATAACTTTAGTAAGAACTTCAATTTAGGCATCTTTTCCCTGACATTATCGGTTCTTCTACATCTTTTAGAGACGTGCATAACTGCCAACTATCCTCAATTAATTCAATAAGATCAGGATCATGATCAATCCCATCATGTTCGAAATTAGGTTGATTGAGTTGTTCACTGCTTTCAAACAGAAATTCTGCACTCCTTGAAGATGAGATCTCCACAACATGCTCACCATAAAATGTCCCACTGGTATAAAATCCCACCATCCATTAACAATGACATGATCGAATACATCTTTCCTCTCTTTCAAGCATCTATTTAAGCACTTCTTGCACGAAGTAGGAATTTTCTCATAGTTTACTCCTTACCGAAATCTTTTACGATCATCATGAAAATAACCAATTTAACCTATTGAGAGCACCGACCTTGTACCAATTGAGAGCACCGACCTTGTAAGAAGTTAACATATTCATCGCTTCCTTGTCCATGAATTATCCATCTTAAGACCTTTAGAGGAGAGTATACATGTTAGTAACAAAGGTTATGAGAACATGATATTCATTGTGTATCGAGATACTAAGACAAGACCATCTATCGATATACAACCCATAACAACATCTTATCAGCCATCAACAACTTCTTTACTAAATCCTAAATCTAACCCAAGATATATCGCGGGCCTAAACCTATTTGATCAACTCTAGGAAATGAGAGGACGATTGTATTTATTGATGTTATAACTTGAACCATCCATAAAGATTCATTTCCTAATATAAGACGATCTTTTTCACGTGCTAGTTTAAATCTGAGCAAATTTCGGTAGCACAACACAACACCCCCTCATATACCTCGTAAATCAGTTATGATCGGCACTTAAAATTATTACCAAAATAACAATAGTAAAAGCTGATTAGGATTTATTTGGTTTACCAAGGAGGAGTGGAGTTATGTCAACGAATGTAACAATGATCGCCTTATATTAGGGTTTGAATCTTTATGGAGCACTTAATTCAGGACCTCCAAACTAAGAAAAGCCGACATGAACGTAACCGTTACACATACACCTTGTGTTGTCATAAGTACATGCTATGATAACATTAAGATGTTTGTAAAATAGTTAGTCATTTATGTTGACCGAGTATTTACATTGATTTGACTCATCATCGATAGGGATATGGAGCAACATTTCCTAAATTTGTTCCTAATTAATGTGACATTATATAACCAATTTTAGTAATGTATATGTAAAAGAAATATGTCTTCCACCTGTATGCATCAAAATCTACGACCATTGGACCGGGATATCTCATCTAGAAATGAGTTCAATAATTTTATGAAAAATAAAAAATGTACAATACAATTGAAAGTGATGAAATATTCCAATGTCTTGCACATAACACCTGTTGTGCAAGGCAACACATAACCCGACGCGGAAGGAACGCACGATGTGTGATTTATTTTGTGACATTTTACATATATTTAGTGTTCTAATCTTTTAACTACCTAACTAGAAATCTATGTGGCACAATTTATTACATTAATCGCGAGTTTATGTGATAGCTTGGTTATTACAACTTAGATTTTTAATGTGGCATATGAAAACATATGGTCATATATGTGTATACACTCACAACTCCAAAGTAGCTAGAGACATATGTACATGTACATACATACATATACATATATACATACATATAAATACATTAGACACAGAGATACACCTAGATGCAAACATACATAGATATATATACACATACATACATACATATACACATAGATATACACACACATGTACAAACATACTTATACATACCTACATACATACATACATATGCACACATACATACATATACACAAATACATAGATAGACATACATATACGCATACATAAACATACACATACACATACATATGTATGTGCGTACGTACGTACATACATACATATATGCTTACTTACATATTGATGACCGATGAATCAATCCAATATCCGGGTGAAGGTAAAAACACGGGTCGTTGCGACCCTAATCTCGGAAATCGATCAATCAAGAAAATAATAAGACCACCAAAAAAAATCAAACAATCAAAAGCTGAATAGCGGTCTCGCTATTTATTTAACCTGGCATAGCGACCAAGGTCGAACTCAAGGAGCACGGGTTGGTCGAATAGGGCTACGAAGTAGTCAGAAAATAAAATAAAGGAAAACTAATATTTTTGATGGATTTTATAGATTTTTAAAATTTTTTATATTTTTAATTATGAAGAAAATAAGGAAAAAAGTAAAAAGATCACATTCAACAATTTATTCAATGCATCAAAACAAACCAGAAAATTAAAAAAAAATTATTTTTGGGTTTTATAAATTCTTAAGTGTCTTTGGTGATTTTTTCAGATTTTTTTATTTTTTTGTTGATTTTATAAAAATAGAAAAAATGCAAAAACATAGAACTAATGTGCAGCCAGATTTGAAAGGTTATTTAAAAATACATAAATAACCTATATAAATCTGGAGACAATTTTATATAAAACTAAAAATGAAAACTAAGCTACAGAAATAGAAATTGCATTTTTTTGCATTTTATAGAATTTTTAATAATTTTATAAGGTTTTTAGGATTTTTTAATTTTTATGTGTTTTATGAATCCAAATAGAGTGAAATTTGGACTGAAGTAAGAAATCACACAACAAACAGTACTTTTTTTTTTTTGTAATTTTTAGATGAGTATTTATATTTTTAATTGATTTTCTAATTCAAACCATAGCAAAAACAAGGGTTTTTAAATTTTAAAAATATAAAAATAACTCAAAAATGTCCCAAAAAATTAGTGAAATTTTTACACTGTGGCATGGGCCACGTATCCAAATTTCACCAAATTTCGATTTGATTTGATATTTTATTCAACCAATAAACAAGCAACAACACACAGGGACCTAAACGCAAGAAAAATAACTTTCAGGGCTACAATGTAAAATGCGCACAAATTTCAACACATACTCAAATTCATCCACGTACAGGAGTATATATGTAAATATCTGAAATTAAACTTTCATTCCATAACAGTCATAAACCCCAACCCAATATATGCAAAAAGCCCAACATATTACGTGACGAAGCACATGCATCCACAAAGTAAGGACTAAAGTGCAAATACCATAAACTACAGGTTTTGATATGGAAATTACCCAAGTCTGCTAAATTATTTAATAGACTAAACCATAACTGAAATAAAATGCAGGGGGTCGGGCGTAAGTTACCCAGCCAAAGCGCGTGCGGGGCACGTGGTGGGCCAGGTGTCAAGCGGTGAATGGCTGGCGTGCGTACGGCTCTGATGACGCCTCCTGATGATCTGACAGTCCGGACGAGGGAACGAACGTGGGGTGCATGTGGCTGTCAGATCCTGGATCTGACGGCCTGTCAGTGGCAGACCTCGAACGGCTCAGATGGCTTTTGGAAGCGAGGCGTGATCCGACGGTGGAGAGAGGGTCTGGATGAACACCTCCTGGATGAATTTCGCCGGTGAGCTGGAGTGGGTGAGCGCGTCCAATGGATGATCAGCAAGAGGGCTTCGACGCGCCTCGTCGCTCCACGTCTGGTGGTGGTGGCCAATGGAGCTCCCAACGGTCCGATCCTCTAGTGAGGGAAGGAGGGCCTGGGCGACTCCAGCGAGGGATGCAAGATACTACTCAGGGGGGTATCTCGTGCTTATTCACCTGCAAAGGAAAGCTTGTGCTCAGAGGAAGACTCCGGCATGGGTTATTTGAGAAAACACAAAGGGAAGCGGGGTTGTTTGGCGAAGGGAGGTCCCGGCGGAGGTGGTGGAAGGGACTGAGCCCGATCTTGGCTCGGATAGCCAAGATTGAGGTGATCAGATCGTGGAAGGAGGGTGACGATGAGTCGAGGAGTCTATCTGTACAGATAGGATGGGGTGACGGGGCTCCGGCCACTGGGCGGAGCTGGCAGAGTAAGGTGGGAACGATTAGCTCTACCCGATGATCTAGAAACTAAAAGTGGTACGTGTTGGAGGGAATCGTCTGTGGGGGGGATGCTGGATCTCCTACGGTCTTCACCTCGATGGAGCGACGCCTCCAGAGGCTCGGGCTACGCCAGCGGTGGAGCTCGACAACGATGGCCGCTGGACCCAGGGCAAACGCCTCCAAATCCTCGCTGCAACACGCTCAATCACTCGCTGTCACTCAAGGATGAAGGTAGAGGTCACTAGGGTCGAAGACGGGAGCCAAAGGTGGGTGAAAATGCGGCTGGAGGCGAGGCTATATAGGAGTGAAGGTCCGGGAAGATGGGAGTCGGGCACGAATCGTGGTGCACGGATCTCTAGGAGGAATGAAGGGCGTGTGTCATGGATCATACATCAACAATCGGAGCCCGAGGTTTGGGTGAATGGCGATCGGATCGAGGTGCGAAAAGTCGGAGAAATCGGGTCGACGCGAAGATCCGCGAGAATGTGGTCCAAGGGGGGGGGAGTTGACCGGGAGTCCACAATCCTCGGTGGACTAATGAGAAAATTCCATTGGAAAATGATTTGAAAAGTCAAAATAAAATAGAAAAAGGCTTTATTTCAAAATATTTTCAAAATGAAAAATGTTTATTTATTTTCAAAGTATTTTTAGTGATTTTTATTTATTTTTCTGAAAAATAAATTATGTATATACAATATATATTGTTATATACAAGTATAATTACGTATGTATTTTTTATTTTTATTATTTTATTTATGTACAATTATCCCAATTTTATATTTTATTTATTTACACCATAAAATTTGGAATATAAAATAATTTTTATTTGATTTTTATTAAATATTTACAAAGGTAAAATAAACAGGTCTTTTATTCATATATACATGGTATATGTGCACTGAGGAGAGAGAAATTATTTATTTTTGTTTTTATTTTATTTTTCCAATTTTTATTTTATTTTTATAAATATATAAAAAATATGGGAAACGCCTATATATTTTTATTTTTGGAAAAATAAAATATTTACACCAAGAGGGGGATTTATACAAGGTTGAGCTACCCTATCTCTCTCTACTTATTTTATTTTTGCGGTCAGGCCCATATTGAGCCCTCCCTTGGGGTTGGGTCACTCAATATTTATTCTAAATATTTCCCTCTTTTTCTTTATTTCTTTATTTTTTATTTTTGCACAAAAACATGCTATTGCTATTTACAAAATGCATGCTATTTGGTAATTTATTCTATTTACAAACATCTACATGGTGTTTTGCAAAGGTTTTTTGGTAAAATAAAAGAATAAAGAGTGATGAATGAGGATTCATTACCCCCTATATTTAACTTTGCTTGTCCCTTAGCAAACACTTATTTGAAAAAGAAGTGAAAAAGAGAAAAGAAAAAGAAAAAGAAAAAGAGGGGAAAATGAATCAATGCTGATTATTAAACTTGCCTTCATTAAATTGAAGTATGGGGCTCAGTCAGATCTTTGGATTATTAATGTGTCAGAACCTTATTTGGACTTAGGTTTAAAACTTAATAGCCTCTAAGTTCCACTAATCTATAGTCAAGACTCCTCAACAATCCAGATCAGAACAAATCTACATACACAAACCCTGAAGACCATGAATCTTTTCCTTTACTGTGTAAGTGAGGTATAGCTCTCCACCTCAGAAGAAAAATGACAACCCTCCCCAACAAGGTAACTCTAATGCCCTAGTCTGTCAACTCTTTCCTCGAGGAGCGGGGTATTCCCTTCTAAGTTCAAGTACAACCGGCTCAAGAAGAGAGGGAAGAAGAGAATGGACCATGGCCAGTGTAGCCATGTATCCTTGGGAGCTCAACGAGTGTAGCTAAGTTCCCTGCTGCAAGATACATGAGATGGAACATGAATATCAAGCTTTGCTTTATTGCACTATATACACTCCGGTTGGATTATCATTTTTTCTCAGACCCACCACTTTTTTGGAGTTATTTTCTTTTTGCATTTTTTTCAATGTGCATATATACAACATATCTACATGTGCAACATATGTACATAAGGAGTTTTTCCTCTTGGGCCAGTAGACTATCCCTCCTTTGAAGCTTTATTGCAACCCACAACTCCTGTCGTTAGACCTCATGGCGACCAGACCAAGTTGAGATGCACTTCCTTCACTATAAGAAGAAGAGAGGTTCCTCCTAGAAGTACTACCCTCATATGCTACCCCAAGTCAAAGAAGACTGCCTCCTCACCACCTCATCCATGGAGAGATCGGTGTAAAGTGCTGGTCCATGTAAAGCCATTGTCTGAAAGAGTCATGTATGTGTTGTTAACTGCTCTACTTAGGCTCATCGAGATGACATGTGATCATAGCCTAGTGGACTCAAAGAATTAAGTCACCATGGACCTGAAAAGTCTCAACCCTAAGCCCTATAAGGTTCCTCTTTGAATTAAGTGGATTAAGATCTAAACCAAGCTCCATTTTTCAATTTAATTCTAGGCTAGTTTAAATGTCAACTATGATCCAGGAAAAACTATACAAATATTTACAAAGATGCAATTTTTACAAAATTTTACAAATGTGCAAAATGTTTGAAAAATATTTTGAAAACATGGATGTATATATGAATGCAAGTTTTGCAACACAAGGTTTTTGCAAACTTTTGATTTTCAAAACATTTTACAAAAAAATTGTACTATATATAATTTTGATACGAAAATATTTACAAGCTGTTTACACAAAAGATTTTACAAACATTTTTTCAAAAATAATTTATACAACTAGCTATGTATGTGCAATAAGAGGATTTTATTTATAAGGAAAATTTTTAATTTTTATGGATTTTAAGGTTTTTAGCCATTTTTATTTATTAACACACTCACACAAAGTACAAGTTATGGCTAAAGTATATATGGAATATATACGACACCCCCTATACTTAGCTCGAACGATGTCCTCAGAGTGAATCAAGAGCGATGAAGAAGACATAACTCGTGCTTAGTATAGGGAAGTAAAAAGTAAGGCTATATACAAAGAAGAATGAAAGAATAGAAATGCAAAAGAAACTCAGGGTTTCCCCCTATACTTAGGATCAAGTAATCCTAAGTATAACAGGTTGTACACAAAGGGAAATCCGAGTGAGAATGTACATTGTCTACCTCCCCTATACTTAGGGTAAAATATCCCTAGGTATAGGCAACAAAATAGAGGTAGAAATGAATCAATAGGAACTCAAAATTCTCACACCCCCTATACTTAGGGTAAAGTGCACTAAGTATAGCAATGCCGAAGATGCAAATGGGGTGTTGGACTGAAGAATAGTGTGATATGGACAACTGGATCTATACAAGTCGGGAGAACAATGATAATCAGGCATGAGATGCAATAGATGTGAGTCAAGAGACCACATCTCACGCAAAATGAATCGGGGCAACGTCAACGACCAACGGCTCATGATCTAGATATGGTTTGAGCTGCTGCCCGTTAACACGAAAGGTACTCTCAGAAAACAACTCAGATATATCAATACTCCCATTGTCATGTACCTTTCTGACCAGATAGGGTCCCTTCCATTTGCTCTGTAGCTTCCCTGGAAATAATCTCAACCTGGCATCGAACAACCATACTCGTTGTCCTGGCTCAAACTGCTTGTGACTGATATGAGAATCATGCTACTCCTTCACTCTCTCCTTGTACAGTAGGTTGCTCGAAAAGGCTACATCACGAAGCTCCTCCAGGGTTGCTAACTCTGCCCTCCTCCGATCTCCTACACTCACTGGATCCATAATAATATCCGTGACTGCCCAAAGTGACCTATGTCTAAGCTCAATAGATAAATGGCAGGGCTTGCCATAAACGAGGCGAAAGGGAGATGCACCCAAAGGCGTCTTGAAGGACATCCGATATGCCCACAAGACCGAGTCCAAAAGCTGTGACCAATCCTTTCGGTTAGGGCGGACGACCTTATGCAATATAGTCTTGATCTCCCTGTTCGACACTTCAGCAAGACCATTGGTCTGAGGGTGATACAGTGTAGCTACTCGATGGTCTATGCTGAACTTGCTAGCAAGTGCCTTTACCTTGTCGTTGACGAAATGAGACCCCCCGTCAGATATCAAAACTCTAGGAACCCCGAACCGTGAAATGATATTCTTCCTCAAAAATCTGCAAATAGTCCTAGCATCTGTGGTTCGGGCGGGGATGGCCTCAACCCCCCGACTCACGTAGTCCACGACCAACAGAATGTACTCAAATCCCTAACTCCTAGGGAATGGACCTATGAAATCGATGCCCCATGCATCAAAAACCTCACAGAAGTGAATGGGTGCATCGACATCATATCACGTTGTCCACAAGTGCCCATCCTCTGACAGTCAGTAAACCTCTTCACGAACTCATCAGAGTCCTTGAAGAGAGTAGGCCACCATAGGACGGATTGGAGCACTTTCTGTGCCATTCTCCTCCCAGAGTGATGTCCTCCTGCCTCAATCTTGTGGCAATAAGTGAGGACGCTGTGGTGCTCCTCCTGAGGAATGCACCTACGCCAGACACTATCCCCTCCTTCATGATAAAGGACGGGATCCTCCTAGTGGTAGAACTTGGCCTTTGCAAAGATGGTGTCAATTCTTTGCCAGGGCCAATCTTGTGGAACCTTCTTGGCAACAAGAAAGTTCACAATATCGGCGTACCACGGTAGAGAGGCGATAGCAAGGATCACCTCATCTGGGAAGGTCTCACAAGTAGGCTCGATCTGCTCAGAATCCTCAAAAAACTCCAATCGGGAGAGATGATCCGCCACCACATTCTTGACTCCAGGCTTATCCTTAATCTCTATGTCAAACTCCTGGAGTAGAAGGATCCATCTGGTCAATCTGGCTTTGACATCCTTATTTGCCATGAGGTACCTGATGGCGGTATGATCAGTGAAGATGGTCACTCTAGATCCAATGATGTAAGATCTGAACTTATCTAGGGCGAACACTACGGCTAGCATCTCCTTCTCAGTGACAGTGTAGTTCCGCTGAGCAGCATCCAAAGTCTGGCTAGCGTACTGAATAGCAAAGGGGACTCCATACCTCCCCTGTCCCAGCACGACCCCTACGGCAAAATTGGAGGCATTCGTCATGATCTCGAATGGGAGAGACCAATCGGGCGGCTGGAGGACAGGAGCCTCTACAACTAGACTCTTGAGAGTCTCAAATGACGCTAGACACTTATCATCCACAATGAACTTGGTGTCTTTCGTCAGTAGATCAGTCAAGGTCGAGCAATCTGGTCGAAATCATGAATGAATCGTCGGTAGAAACTGACGTGCCCCAGAAAAGACCGTAACTACCGCAAGTTGGACGGTGGATTGAGTTTCCTAATGATATCCACCTTGGCCGGATCAACCTCCATGCCCCTGTTGGAGATGATATGGCCAAGCACCGTCCCTTGAGTCACATGAAGTGACTCTTCTCCCAAGAAAGCACCAGGTGCACCTCAATACATCGCTGGAGGATGTAGTCTAGGCAGTCAAGACAAGAATCGAATCCGTCGCCGTAGACTGAAAAGTCGTCCATGAAGACCTCCAAGCACTCCCCCACCATGTCCGAAAAGATGGACAACATGCACCTCTGGAATGTCGCCGGAGCATTGCACAATCCAAAGGGCATCCGTCTGAAAGCATATGTCCCAAAGGGACAGGTGAAGGCAGTCTTGTCCTGGTCCTCGGGCGCAATCGCCACCTGGTTGTATCCGGAGTACCCATCCAAGAAATAGTAATAGCTCTTCCCGGCTAGCCTCTCTATAATCTGATCAATAAAAGGCAGCGAGAAATGATCCTTCTTGGTGGCATGGTTCAATCGTCTGTAGTCCACACAGACCCGCTAAGAAGTGGGTACCCGGATAGCAATCTCCTCTCCAGACTCACTGACAACTGTGGTGATTCCCGTCTTCTTGGGCACCACATGCAATGGACTGACCCACTTGGAGTCGGAGATGGGGTAGATAAAATCGGCACTCCACTATTTCGAGATCTCCTTCATGACAATATCTCGAAGGTTCGGGTTCAGCCGCCGCAGGAACTCACGCAACGGCTTCACGTCCTCCTCGAGATAGATATGGTGGGAGCACAGGGCCGGACTTATCCCCTGGAGATCGGCTACACTCCATCCAATCACCTTGCGTCCCCCATCAGACGGGATTCCTTCTCTCCCGTCAAATCCGCTGAGATAATGACTGGGTACATCTCATGCTCACCCGCAAGGAACCTATACTTCAGTGATGATGGTAACGACTTTAGCTCAGGACAACATGGTGCTGGTGGATCTGGCTTCTGAAAGGTCTAAGTGATTGCGGCCAAATCTGCATGGAAGAATGAGAACTCTCGCTCACAATCTGAACCTGGTGAAGGCTGCTCTGCTGGTAACTCTCTGCTCGGTGCGGGATCAGTCTCCACCCTACCTGTAGGCTTTGTGGAAGTCAGACATGGTATCAACTCATCAAACTTTGCCCAGTCGAAATCTGACTCCGAGGGATCTGTATCAGAATCACAATCAAAATCTGCCTCACGATCGGGAACCGGCTCTGCTGCCTGAGATGTATCCTGGGCCAGGGATGCACTCTCTAAGCTCTCCTCTGCTAGTATCTCTGTATCAGAAAACTCTGAAGGAGAGAGGATGGCCTATGCTGCTGGATCTGCCCAAACTGCCTTGTCATCTGTGATCACAAAGTCGCAGTCCTGGTAGATGTCTCGCCCTGCCTTTGTCATCTGCTCTGAATATGAAGTCAGCTCGGAGCAAGCTAAATCTCTGGCCCTAGTCTCCTCGATCGTCTCTATTTGTATACTCTCGCCCTCGACGCGAAAGTATACCTTCCCGCTATCATGATCGGACACTGCCTTGGCTGTGGCCAAGAACGGGCATCCTAAAATGATGGGGGT
This sequence comes from Ottelia alismoides, assembly GCA_037367405.1. Classification (NCBI taxonomy): domain Eukaryota; kingdom Viridiplantae; phylum Streptophyta; class Magnoliopsida; order Alismatales; family Hydrocharitaceae; genus Ottelia; species Ottelia alismoides. Next base: position 901,197 of record JAZKJV010008883.1, read on the forward strand.
ATCAATCACGGACTCAGGGATCTCCATGTCCAACACAACGAAGTCCGCGGGGAATTTCAGGCCCCGAATCATGACGACAACGTCCTTCAGCAACCCCTTCGGCCTCTTGACAGATCGATCAGCAAACTGAAGGACCGTCCTGCTCTGTCATAGAGGGCCTAGTTCAAAGCGGTCGAGCAAGACTGCCGGAAGTAGGTTGATTGAAGACCCCTTGTCTAATAGAGTACGATTGAACCTCTGCTCCTGAATATGGCATCTGACATATGGGGCTCCTGCATATGGCCTCTTGGCTGGCAGACGGTTCTGAATCGCAAAGCACGTGGCACGAGTGAGCACATGGATCTCTAACTGGTAGTTCCTCCTCTTCCTCCGAACTATGGTCCTGTCTCTGAGTGATCTCTGGAAGAGAGGTATGTGCTCCAAGGCCTCCTGTAGAGTCAGCTGTATCTGAAATCGATCCATCATGTGCTGGCTGAACTCTAACTGTTGGGACTTTTTCGATCTTTTTTGGGCCCCTTAGCCAAGCGGAGTGCTTGGGGAAAGGGGACGGCTGGGTCCTTCTCAGATGAAGGACAAGGATCAGGTCTGGGCTGCTCAAGCACAACAGAATCCACACATACATCATCAATCAACACAGGTGGATTGATGAATCAAAATGCATACTTTTTATGGTTTTTTTCGCAAAATGTCACACAAACAGTAAGAAAAAATCATGAAAAATTTAATGGAACATAAACGTGATGCAAGGAAGCTACATAATATTTTTGGAATTTTTTGACAAAATATGAATTTTTTATGGATTTTTTATTGGAAACAGAGTGACAATGAGTAATTAATTCCTAATAAATCCACAATTGCAAATTATCCATAGTGTGAATTATCACAAATAGATATTTATACAAGAAATCCAGAAGAGTTGAAATTTCCCAAAAATATGATGTGTGGATTTAAATAAAAATCATTTACTAAAATCACTCCATAATTTATTAAGGCACAAGATAACTCCAATGATGGTGAAATTTGGATAATAATTTATAAATATGTCAAGGCATCATTATTGATTTTTGAAGATTTGTTAGATAACCGTGAGATATGAATTTATGAGTACAGAATGGGTAAAATATGTAAAATTTTAGTTAGATAATTTTAATTGATTACCCAAATATCAGAAAATTATAAATAAATATCCAAGTGGTAGAGAATTAGTTGCTCCACATCAAAATATTTTTCATTAAATAAAATGACGCTATACAGATGCATAAAATAAAATGCAAATATAGGGGTATCGCTGCAAATTCAGAAAATATTATTTACAACAAAGTCAGTATAAGGACCTTTTTGTAATTTAGGAAACATAACATTCAAACTTGCAATATTTACAATAAAAAAATAGAAAAATTAAGAGAACCTTTCTACTTCCCTGTGGGCACGATGGGGAAGAACCCACCACGGGGATGACGGGGCGGCGTGGGGGAGCACCACTGGGGGAGGCGCGGCCGCGCGGAGGAGGGCCGTCGCAGCTCGACGGTGTGGGGCGCTGGGAAGGGGGCTGCGGCTGGGGCTCCACGACGGGGCGAGCGGGTGGTGAGTGTGGGAAGGAGCGACGACGGGCCGAGGGGCGGCTATAGCGCCGCTAGCGCTTGGCGGCCCACCCACGGGCGGCCGAGCAGCTGCTGGCGACGCCCAGCTAGTGGCGCTCGGTTGGCGGAGAGCGACAGGGGGGGCGGCGACCGAGCTGCTCCTCCTGCTCATTTTTTATTTTTTATTTTTTGATTTTTTTAAAAACTGTTGTACTAATTTTTTTGTTTTTGTTTTGTATTTTTTTCATTTTTTTAAAACAAGAAATACATAAAAGATGAGAATGGAGATGGTGGTAACGATGATATAAATGATATGTGGTGAAGTGGTGGTAATAAAAAATGGTGATCAAGACAACAAGATATTAGATAAAATAAAACAATAAGAGAAATGATGAGGAACACTTACATGAATCTTCGTCGGATTGGCAAAGCAGCTACGCTGGATTCCTGTCGTCGCCTCGATCCGATTGTGAAACAAAAATCGGAGAAGCTGAGCGAGCTCGATGGGGAACTCGTAACGCGGCAATGGTGGTCGCTGCGGATTTCGCCTGAAGGAGGTCGTCGCTTAAGGAAGCTAATAAGCCGCTGTCACCGATACCAGGTTCCAAGCTCTCTCCTTTTTCTATAAGAATGGCGGATAGCAGAAAAATGAGGATGTACACATGAATATAAAGAGAAGAGAAAGGGAGGTTAGAATGGTGGTTGTGTTGAATGGGAAGTTGTATTATTGGTGGAGTTGAATGTGAGGTTGGTGGAAGAATATGGAGTGGAATGAGAGTTATTAAACATGATGGAGTTGAATGGAAGTTGGTGGTAGAAGAGAAGTTATTGTAGAGAATGTTAATTTAAATAAAATACAATAAAAGTAGGCTACTAAAAAGGGAGAATAAAAAATAAAAAGAGAAAAAGTGGAGAATTTACGAAAGAAGACAAACAATATGTACATTTTTGTTTGCTTTTCTAATTTGTTTTTTTTGTATTTTCAATAAAAGATATTTACAAACTAAAAATAAATAAAATAGTAGAAATAAAATAGAACATAAAAGATTTTTTTGATATTTTAGTAATTAAGAAGAGTAAATAAAAGAAATGGGAAAACAAAAAATATGTACAATATATACAATATACACCGATGTCCCAAAACCCAACATTTGCAAATGAGCTCTGATTTTAATGAAACCACTTCCTTTGGATAGATAATTTTCTAACTTGAACTTTAAAAGTGAGTTTGGTGAATTTGAAGTTCATACGGAGCAGGAATTTGGCCTGGAATTTAAACTTTACGCCTTTTTGTCTTTGGGATCTAGGAGCAATTTTTATGGTAAAATTTGTTTTATATTTTTGTATTTTTATATATATTTTTATAAACAAGTTAGAGAAAGAATTAGCCAAAAAGATATTGAAATAAAATTATTAAAAATACATGAAGTTTTCGGCTATTTACAGGTGAAACACTCCTTTATTTTTACGGTTTTTTATTGTTAATTTATTTTGTACAATCTAATATACAATAATTAGTGTGTTTTATTTACAAGAGTCATTTTGTTTATTTATTAATTTTATAAACATTTATTAGGAATTTTACTTGGTGATTTTCTAAGATCAAGATATTGAGATGATGAATCGCGGATTCATCACTCCCCTATACTTAAACTTTGCTAGTCCTCGAGCAAATAAAGAATGAATAAGTTAGAATAACCCCTAACTGTGCATGTGAATACAAGACTTGATCCATTCAAGAACTCTCGATTTTAGAGATCCTAAAATTCTAAGTTGAACCAAGCTCTAGTCAAAAGGTATCCAATTTCCCTAATCACTAGACTCTCTCTATATACATATATATAAGGGATATGACTTTAAGTGTGGACTGCAGTTAAAAGAGGAGAGTCGCAACGTCACCCAAGGTTCCAGTCCAAGAGACTCTCCTAAGAACCAAATCCTCAACACTAGGGAATAAACCATTTCTTGCATCCAATCCACCGTCTCTTTAGTTGTCAGACTTGAAAGTGTAGATGGAAGACCAGTTGATGGAGGGCATAGGATTGTGTCATTTCTTCTCTCCCTCTCACTGGAACAAGGATTCTCTCAAGTGCCTTATTACTCAACGCATTGTTTGGTGTTGATCAGTGCGTCCGTAAAGAGAAGCTGGAGTCGTCTGCACTTGTTTTCCCGAGAGTACACCGGGGTGTGCCTTTTTTGAGTACCTATCTTACCTTCTACACCCATACTTGTAGCATTTACGATGTAGAGCCCCTTTTTGGTGCAAGCCCGACTCCTGGTCGTAATAGCAGTGGTCCAAGTGGACACTTTGAAATGGTTGGGAGCGCTCCCCTTTGGTGGAAGCTCTTTGATATTTGACTTTGTGGAATGAGAGCTTTTCTTTTACATTTCATTGCTTTGTAATATTTTTGGCTAGCTCCACTGCTTTTACCAAGAGTTGGAGTACACTGATCAACATTTTTTATTTTATCACACCCTGACACTTAGATAAATGTCAAGAGATAGTACAAGAACCATGTTCTCATACTGGCTAAAGATGCTGACACTCAGGTTTCATGAAGCTTTCATTGATTTTATCCCATCCTCGAGTATCATCAAATCAGGTCCAAACTCAAATCCCTCATCCCAGTTCCTCAAGTGAAATTTCAACTCATCTCATCATAACTGCAGTCGTGTATGCGAGGTGCTGATCATATTCTTAATGTAGAGACTAAGTATGCAATATAGCACACAAATCTTTCAAACTAGGGAAATGTGAATAATTAAGTCAAAGACCCTAATGATTAAGGCTAATTAACTCAAAATCTCAAGAGCTCATAAACCAAGTGTTCTTGAACATCACTAGTCTTGTGTGAATGTGAAAGTGTCAGGGATCAAACCAACCCATTAGTTAGTTTTTTTTTGTGATTTTGTTTTGTATTGTTTTTGTTGTTTTTTGTTTTTTGTTATTTTGTTATTGTTGTTTATTTTGAAAAAGGGAGGGAAGAAAGAAAGTTTTTTTTCTTCAAAGAGTTTTTTTGAAAAAACACACATTTTTACTAACAAAGAAAGAAAAGAGATTTTTTCTATGAAAAAGGTTTTTTTAAAGCAAATAAGAGTTTTTTTTGAATTTTTTTTGAAAAGATTTTTTACCAACTTTACCCACCCGTAATTAATGTATATTATATACAAAAAATACGTGAAAGTACGAGCTATGGGCAAAGTATATATGTAATATATACAAACCCCCTATACTTAGCATGTGCTATGTCCTCATGGCACTAGGTGACAAAAAGTCATAGCTCGTGCTAAGCATAGGATGACTAAAATAATAGAAAATATAGAAGTCGATCCGCCCCCCTATACTTAGGCTCTGGTCAGCCTAAGTGTAGAAGACGAGCAACAAATGGGGCGGATGAGGTCAAAAGGAGAAATGGATGAGTATATACACATGGCGGGCATCGGCTCCCCCTATACTTAAGCTCTTGGTAAGCCTAAGTATAGGACAAGAGTAAGTGTGAGAACCGATGTGATCTGGAGAATATACAAGGAAGGGAGAATGTACAAGAGTGATTGAATCTTCTAAGATGTTGAATCTTGATGCTGCATCTTCATGAAGAATAATATGATGTATCTGCTCTTTGCTTACTCTGCATGAAGTTGATGACCTCACTTGGACTAACTGCTCTTTAGAATCTACAAAATGCTTCAATAGTTGTCCATTCACCACATGAGATTGTGCACCATCTGTGAGATCAGTTATCTCTACACTTCCATTCTCGTGCACTTTCTTAACAACAAAGGGACCCGTCCATTTAGATTTGAGCTTCCCATGGAACATCTTCAACCTAGCATTAAACAACCATACCTTTTGTCCAGGGACAGTCTTTGCACCTAATGTGCTGATCATGCCATCTCTTTACGTTGTCCTTATAAATCAAACTGTTGTCATATGCCCTGTTTCAGATTTCCACGAGCTCATTCAGATTCAAGTCTCGACAAAGCTTCCCTAGGTGACAACTCCAATTAATCTTCTTAATTGCCCATTCGGATTTATGAATTAACTCTGTGGGCAAATGGCATGGCTTGCCATAAATCATTATAAATGGTGAAGTACCCAATGGTGTCTTGGAGGCTGTCCTATAGGGTCATAGAACTTGGTCCAAAAGCTAGGACCAGTTCTTCCTATCGGGACGAACCAACTTCTGCAAAATACTCTTCACCTCTCTGTTTGAAACCTCTGCTATGCCGTTGGACTATGGGTGGTAAGGACTAGTAACTCTATGCTCAAATCCATAGTCTTTAGCTAAAGATCTCATATCTCGGTTCACAAAGTGGCTACCCCCATCAGATATCAAAACTTTTGGCACCCCGAACCTAGCAATAATATGGTCTCTCACAAACTTACAGACAGTCTTACTGTCCGCGGTTCGGGTTGGGATAGCCTCTACCCACCTAGATAGATAATCAACCGCCAACAATATGTACTCGTGTCCTTGGCTGTTGGGAAAGGGACCCATAAAATCTATGCCTCATGCATCAAAAACATCACAAATAATCATCGGTTGCATGGGCATCTCATCTCTCTGTCCAACTATCCCTCCCATCCTTTGATAGATCGGGCACGACCGTACAAAATCAAAAGCATCTCTAAACAAGGTCGGCCAATACAATCCACATTGAAGTACTTTGTAAGCGGTTCTCTTTCCCGAATGGTGTCCTCTAGCCTCAAGTGAATGACAATATGTGAGGATACTTTGTTACTCCTCCTGAGGAATACACCTTCTCCATACACAATCCGGCCCTTTGATGAAAAGGAAAGGATCGTCCCAGTGGTATCTCCTCGAATCCGACTTCAGTCGGTCAATGCTGCTCCTAGTCCAACCATGGGGAACATTCTTGGAGATAAGATAGTTCACCATGTTGGCATACCACGGGAGTGAGTCAATAACACAAATTGACTAATCTGGGAAGGTCTCTCTAATCCGCTCATAATCAGGAGAATCCTTAAGTTCAATCCGAGAAAGATGATCAACCACAACATTCTTCACTCCAGGTTTATCTTTAATCTCCAAATCAAATTCCTGGAGGAGTAAAATCCACCTAAGAAGACATGCCTTTGCGTCCTTCTTTTCCATTAAGTATCGAATGGATGTATGATCAGTATATATTGTCACCTTAGAGCCCAAAATATATGATCTGAACTTCTCGAGGGCCCATACTACAACGAGCATTTCCTTTTTAGTCACTGTATAATTCTTCTGTGTAGGATCTAATACTTTGCTCGCGTAGTGGATCGCAAACGAGATCCCCTCTCGTCGTTGTCCTAATACAACTCCTATAGCGAAATCTGAAGCGTCAGTCATGATCTCAAAGGGGAGAGATCAGTTAGGATCTTGTAGGATAGGCAAGGCACAAATCTTCCTCTTCAAGAGCTCAAAGGCCTCCAGACACCTGTGATCTACAATGAACTCTGTGTCTTTCCCTAAGAGCTCAATCAGTGGGCAGGCGATCATTGAAAAATCCTGAATGAATCTCCTATAGAATCCAACATGCCCTAAGAATGACCGCACTGACTTTACGTTGGTAGGTGGATCGAGTTTCTTGATCACCTCCACCTTGGCAGGGTCAACCTCCATTCCCCTTTTGGAGATGACATGCCCTAACACGATACCCTCTGTCACCATAAAGTGACTCTTCTCCCAGGAGAGTACTAGATTCACCTCTCTACACCTCGTGAGGACTCGGTCCAAGTGCACTAAACATGTATCAAAAGAATCACCTTGGACCGAGAAGTCATCCATGAACACTTCCAGGAAATCTCCCACCATCTCGGCAAAATGGATATCATGCACCGCTGAAATGTGCCCGGGGCATTGCAGAGCCCGAATGGCATGCACCTGAAAGCATAAGTACCAATTGGACATGTGAATGTGGTCTTTTCCTGGCCCTCAGGAACTATAGCTACCTGCTTGTAGCCTGAGTACCCATCAAGAAAACAGAAGAACTCTTTCACTGCGAGTCTCTCCAAGATCTGATCAATAAATGGCAAGGGAAAGTGATCTTTCTTGGTCGCGACATTCAGGCGTCTGTGGTCAACACAGACACTCCACGACGTAGGTACTCGTGTCACGATCTCTACCCCCTCCACGTTGGTGACCATCTGAATTCCCGACTTCTTCGGGACAACATGAAGCGGGGCCACCCACTTGGAGTCAGAAATAGGGTATATAAACCCTTCTTTGCACCATTTCTCAATCTCTTTCTTCACCACTTCTCGTAGATTGGGGTTAAGTCTCCTCTGGAACTCATGGGAAGGTCTCACATTATCCTCAGTAAAAATGTGGTGCGAGCAGAGAGCGGGGTTGATGCCCACGAGATCCGACACTGTCCAGCCTATTGCTTTGCGGTTCCTCTCTAAGACTTCTAACAACCTCGACTCATGTTCTAAAGTCAAGTCTGAGCTAATGATGACATGATATCTCTCTTTGGGTCCCGCAAGAAAGGCGCATTTGAGTGTAGGAGGTAGTGATTTCAGTTATGGTAATGTGGTATCATCAAGCAAATATGGCTGAACTGAATCTGAATCTGGTTCCGTGCAGCATGAAGGTGGGCTAAGCTGAGTAGTACTCGCCACCAACTATGAAGTATTGGGAGTCGGATCGTCAAAAATATCCAAATAATTGGCAAAAGCCATGCCTGACTCGTCATCTATGTCCCATGATTGTTCCGAAGAGGATGGAACTGACAGATCCAGATGGATCTCTATGTCATCACGGGAATAAGTAGATGCATCTCTAACAAGATCAGACAACACCTGGCAAACTGCGTCATGCACTATGTCCTTTCCACCTGAAAGGGTCTCGCTCTGTCCTGAAGGAATATGTCCCCAAATCCCAACTGTGCTAATCATTCTGCAATTTGCCTCTGAAGATGAGTTCCCTATACTACTCTCTGAATTGGGTCGCTGACACTTGGTTTGCTTCATCTCAAGGTTCACTTCTCCGTCTGGAGAACAGAACTTCATCATTCCCATACCATAATCGAAAGTTGCGCTCGCGGTCCTAAGGAAGGGCCGTCCGAGAATGATCTGAGATTCTCTCCAATGATTGGGGGTCTCCATGTCCAAGATTGTGAAGTCAACCTGATAGTTCTGCTCCTCAATCGAGATAACTACGTTCTTCACTTCTCCCTTAGGTCTCTTCACCGAGCGATATGCGAATCTGAGTAAAGCTCTAGATTTACGAAGTGGTCCCAACTCCAATTTCTGATATAATGCTAAGGGAAGTAAGTTGATCGAAGAACAATTATCTAAGAGTGTGTGTGGAAACGCAATGTCGTCAATACGACTCTCCACATAGTGAGCACCCGTGTCTCTCTTTTTCCTTGGCAAAGTCTGATTCTTGAGACAATAGGTTGTGGCTACTGATAAGACACGTATCTTTATATTTCGGTTATCTTTCTTCCTACTAACTCTTATAGGTGTGCATCTCACTTTAAGGTATTTTTGGAATGCAGGATGGTTAGCCACATATTCATCTAATGGCATCTTTACAGTGATATTTTATTTACAAAACCGTGACATATCTGGGTCATCATTCTGAATCTTTTTGATGTGATTTCCTGCCGTAAGAGCACGGGGGAAAGGTATGGAAGCTAGAGAAACAGAAGATGAAGAGTCTGAATCATGAACTGAAAGATCATTCTTGGCATTAACTGACACAGAGTTCTTCATACAAGAATCTTTTTGATGCAACATGGAGTTAGAATCTAAATTATCCACTATAGGTTGTGGAATAGAAGATGGAGTGGTATCTGCCACAACCGGAGATGCAAGGTCCTTCGTAGACTCAGAAGAATATCCATGCTGCCGATGCTGCACATGTGCTCTCCTCCTCCTTTCGGCTCCATGAGTAGAAATCCTCAAATGGTGCTGATGGGGCTCCGAAATATGATGCCTCTCCTCCTCGTCCTCTGAAGACTCCTCAGGTATAGCTCCAGAGATGCCCCTCCTCGTGTCCCTCGCCCGATCAAGTACGGTTACGGTCCTTCCGCTCCTGAGTGACATATGATTAGCCTCGTCACACGAAAGAATCTCATGTTCAGATCTAGGAGATGTTGAATAGTATACCTGACCAAAGTGCTGCTGAGAACTGGATCGGTTCAGGCTATTGGGGTTAGCCTGAACTTGGGATGGGATAGAGGTAGAGGGTGCAGTCTGCTCGTCTCACCATCTGAACAGGTGGTTGACATCCACCCATAAGTCATGAATCTCGTTCCTGTAGGAACGTAGCTCGTCGAGTATCTACTGCTGTACATCCACAGGACTAGACGAAGAAGGAAGTGGATAAGACTGGGTAGAAGAACGGGAAGTCTGGCCCTGCTGGCCAGGATACTGCCTCTGCTGCTACTGTTGGGATTGTGGGCCTTGCTGGCTCGCCTGGTAATGGCCCTGTCGGCCATACTGCTGGTACTGCTGCCGCGGCTGCTGGGGTGGCTGGAATCCAGGGCTCTGCTGTGAAGGAGGTGGTGCGGAGGTCAATGCGGTGTTGTGAAAGGTCGGGGGATGCTGATAGGTCTATCAGTCTCCCATACTTCCCTTCCTGGCAGGGTTCTGAGTATACCATACTCCATTCACCTCCCAAACTAGCGGAGGCTACTCCTGGACTATCTCTACTAATGGAGGAGGCTGCTGGAAAGAGTGGGCATAGGACTGGTCCTGCTCCCACGGATGGGTTTGCCCTGACACCAACTGCTCCTGAACATGGTGAACTCGGTAAACGAGAGCAGCGGGTGCAGTCACGGCGGGTATCCTTATCTTAGATACCTTCTCAGTCAACTCCTCCATCTGTTTTGAAAGTTTAGAGATGCTCCGGTCTAACTCATCAATCCTCCTATAGATCTTCTTGACTATAGTAAGATTGTCTGCCAGAAGTCCCATGCTAGGGATCACATCCTGAGAGAGATCGACTACAGCTGATTTTCCCCCTCTAAATGAGAGTGGACTGGGGGACGGTGTATAGGCCCTGTTGACCATCTGTGAGCGGCTAGTTTCAGCCATCTGCTCGAATACCTTCCAGACAGTATCCGCTCCTCGTGATGTATAGCTGCCTCCACAGGTAGCGCTCACTAAACCCTGCATCTCTGGGTTGAGACCAGTAAAGAACTATTGGACCAAGATGTTATCATCTAAATTGTGACAGGGACACTTCTGGAGGATGTCCTTGAATCTTTCCCAAGCATCACAAAAGGCTTCATGGGGTAGCTGGGAAAAACTCGTAATTTGCGTCCTCATCATGTTAGTTCTACTCAATGGGTAGAATTTCTTCAGAAATAGGTCCTTGAACTGGGCATAAGTAGTGACGGTGATTCCAAGATTGTTTACCCAGTAGTCGGCTTTTCCACCCAAGGCAAATGGAAGGGCTTTGAGTCTAATATAATCCTGGCTAACATTATTATGTTTGAGGTTAGCACAGATTAGCTTAAAATCCCTTAGGAATGCATGTAACCCATAAAAAGTGTGCATTATTGATGAATCCATATTTCATCATATTTATTCTATCATTTTGGACTCAAAAACCCTGGCAAATGCATCCTTTAATTCCAGCATTTTAGCATTCATGCATATGTGTGTGAATAGTGTATACAATACTGTTTTTAAAGCCAAAAATATAGAATAAATAAAAGAAAAGAAAAAGAATAAAATATTGTAAATATTTTATGACCCAAAACCCCGAGACCTAGGCATCTACATGAATATGTCGACAAGGAATAAAGTAGGGGGAGATAAGGGCCAAAATATAATAAAAATACCTTTTATTTTATTCATTCTTTATTCATTTTGGGACCTATTTTGGGTTCCACTTTTTATACCTCAAATAAAGAAACTTTGTACATGAAAGTTGTAGATAATTAAATAAATATACATAAAATTGATTTCCTAAAAAATAAGGTACAGATAAAAAGTTATGGTCTGAATAAAATCCCGGAATCCCAACTTCCCAGACCTATATCTCTCAAATAAATACTCCAAATGCATCAAAATCACCTTTAATTGTATATAATCTAAAATAAGCTATTTAATGGCGGTGGTTTAGCATTTGGCGGAGCTACGGTTTGAAAGTTGAGTTTTGGGCCCATAGTGTATACTTGTACAGATTAAAATAATCATTTTATTTTTATAATTTCTTATTTTTATAATTTTGTAAATATTGTTTATAATTTATATGTGCATTAAAATCAGAATAAAAATACAAAGGAAACACAAAATAAAATACTTATATATATAACATACATAGGTATAATACCTGTATACATATCTATATAATTCATTCTTATTAAGTGTACAAAACACTTCAGAAAAATAAAATAAAAATATGCTTAAGTGTATAAAAATATTCTATAAATTTATAAAATAATAAACAAAAATAAATAAATTAAATTTATAAAATAAAAATAAAATAAAAATAAAAATATATATAGATATGTATACCTATACAAGCCTAAAAAGGTAACTTGTATTTTTACACATCATAAAAATAAATAAAATCACTATAAAAAGTTTATAAAATAAAAAAATTGTTTATTTTATAACCTAAAAATAAAAAAATTACTCTCTTATTTTTCAATGAATTAATAAATTATTTATTCAGGATTTTTCCTGGTTGGTCCACGTGGACCAACCAGGATACAATCCACGTTGACCGGCGGGTCAACTGGCTGTCCTCCCTCCTCCGCGCCCGTGTTAGACCTCGTTTCGCCCCCTTTTCTCGATTTTTTCGAGGTCAACTCTTGCATCCTTTCACGTCGAGCCCTTTGTGACTTTTCTTCCTCGATCATTGCTCTTTCACGCCCTAGGATTTCCTAGGGCTGAGGAGCGGTGATTCGAGACATCTTCCTCGACCTTTAGAGAATCAGAGCTGCAGAGTCAAACCCTTCATATTGAGCCGCGTCCTTCCATTCAAAGTTTGAACCCCTCTTCCACAGGCTTAGCTCCCTCTTTTACGCCCGCTACCTCGAGGAAGGTGACAGCTTCCTCTCCTGAGCTTCAGGCCGGTCGAGCGACACCCGAGGCGGCTCCAATCACCTCCGCCATCTCCGGCGTCGAGGTACACCTCCCTCTGGTTCTAACCATCGAGGCAACCATCTTTCTTCATTCATTTCCCTCTCATTTTATTTGCCTTAGCATTAGGATCAAATCCCCCCAAGAATCTTCGAGTTCTATCCATTTAATCGCCCTAACGTTCATCCTCGCCGGAGCTCGCTCCGGCCACCAACCATGCGTCGTCGCCCTTCGCCTCATTTCCACCTCCGCAGGGTCCAGGCATTTTGCCCTGGACCATTTCATCCCGTTTTGCAGGTCAACAAGCATTGACTCGAGCCTGAGGCTCGTTTTGCATCTCACCGGAGTTCCGTGGAGCTTCCCAGCTCCGCTGCCCTCCCCCGCAAGCCTCGACCGTCGTCGAGGTTTTCTGGAGCCATCAGGACATAGAGGAAGACCGCAGGAGGCTGCATGCCATTTTTGGAGCCCGAAGACCACCGGAGCCCGCCGATCGAGGGTGGGGAAGCTTGCTTCTCCGGCGACGCTTCCCTATTCTTGTTCCATCCTCCTGCGCCGTTAGATCAGGCCGTGCCTCCATCCCTTGCAGCATCCGTTGGATCTTCCAGCAGCCCAGCCATCAGATCGTCCAAGTACCATCTAATCTCGGCCGTCCGTGGCGAACCGACATCGCGCGCTCCCGTGCTGACACATGTATAAGTGAAGAGTTGCACGCCGTCCGATCCGCCTAGCGAGGGTATTTTGCACTTTTACCCCGTGCCATTTTGTATTTCTATTTAGTCCCTAAATTAGCAGCTGAAGTTTAAATATTTGTAATATTTGCATTTGAACCCTCATACTTTTCATAATTGCACTTAGGTCCTTTCCACATCACCTCACGTGCCTGTGCGCGTGAGGGGACAGAGTATTTTGCGAGGACCCCCTCGTGGGTTTATGTATTTCGATTTAGTCCAGGAATTATTCAGTAATGTGTAATATTTTTAGGTAATTTGCATATCAGCCCCTTGGAGTTTTGTATATTTCTTTTAGGTCCTTGCCAGGCGCGTGACAGTCACGTACGGGGTTGGGTTAATTGTAGGCGTGCCCTAGCGGCTTCTGTTATTTGTATTTGGTCCTGGAAATTGATTCATTAGTTATAAATTTTATGGAAAATTACACTGTGGGCCATGAATGTTTGCTTACTTACATATATGCCCTTGTCAGTGGTGTAATTTCTTTTTGCTATCTTTATTTATTTCATGCATCTCTAAATTGCTAAAAAATCCACAAAAATTACCTTAGGTACCCGTTGCATTGTAGATTCACGCCATATTTTTGCTTTGCATTTTTCTTGCATTTTCATATTTATAAAAATTCAAAAAATTTGCATTTTCAGCACTGTTTGCATTAGAAAATACCAAAAAATAGTAAAATCTATTAAAAATTCCAAAAAATTTACCTTTTGTGTATTTCAGTCTCGTTTAGATACATACAAAAAGTCATTAAAAATTTCAAAACAAAAACCATAAATATTAGAAAACTCTAAAAATCTTGGTAAAAATCTTAAAAATTCTGCAAAAATCCTAAAAAACTAATTTTTGTCTCTGCATTTTCTTTATTTTATTATTGTTAGTTTAAATTTAGTTTGGAAAATTTTCATTACTGTTTGCTATTTTATTTTCCCATTTTTATCCCAGCCTTTTGTTTTCTTCCCCATTTACAGTTTTTGTTCTTTTAAAAATACCAAAAAATAAGAAAAATCTGGAAAATCACAAAGCATTAAAATAATATAAAATACCAGAACTATTTTATTTTCTGAATTTTGGTTATTTTTACTTATTTTTATAAATCCTTATTATTCTCTTTTCTTATATTGTGTATATATTCTATTTATAAAAACATATAAAAAATAAAATATAAAAAAATATAAAATCAGTAAATTAAAAATCGAAATACAAAAATGTAAAATCAAAAATCAAATAAAAATTATAAAATTAAAAACCCACAAAAATTTGCATATTTGTAGGCATTTGATCACATATCACATTTTGCACATTTTTGTCTGATCTATCTTGCTTGCTCCCTATGTTCGATGCTCTACACACTTGCACACTATACACATTTTTGTTAAGTTATAATAAATTTTAACTTCGCACCGCTTTTCATTGCTTGATTTCTGTTGTGGGTTAATTGTTGTTTGATTTTCAGATTTCGTGTTGTCGATTCAACGACTGGGTTCCCGCCTTGTGTGGAACTTAAGATCACCATTTTTGGGTTCAACAATTATCTATCCAACAGAAGTGGTTTCATTAAAATCGGAGCTCATTTGCAAAAGTTGGGTTTTGAGACCTCGGTGTACATTGTATATATTGTGCATATTTTTGTTTTCCCATTTCTTTTATTTATTCTTCTTAATTACTAAAATATCAAAAAAATCTTTTATGTTCTATTTTATTTCTACTTTTTTATTTTATTTTTAGTTTGTAAATATCTTTTATTGAAATGACAAAAAAATCAAATTAGAAAAGCAAACAAAAAATGTACATATTGTTTGTCTTCTTTTGTAAATTCTCCACTTTTTCTCTTTTTATTTTTTATTCTCCCTTTTTAGTAGCCTACTTTTATTGTATTTTATTTAAATTAACATTCTCTACAATAACTTCTCTTCTACCACTAACTTCCATTCAACTGCATCATGTTTAATAACTCCCATTCCACTCCATATTCTTCCACCAACCTCTCATTCAACTCCACCAATAATACAACCTCCCATTCAACACCACCACCATTCTAACCTCCCTTTCTCTTCTCTTTATATTCATGTGTACATCCTCATTTTTTCGCTATCTGCCATTCTTATAGAAAGAAGAGAGCTTGGAACCTGGTATCGGTGACATCGACTTATCATCTTCCTTAAGCGACGATCTCCTTCAGGCGAGATCCCTGGCAACGACACCATCTGACGAGTCGCTGAGCACATGTTTTAATTCGGGCACGTTGTTGTACGTGTACTTAGCGATTCAGTCAGAACCGAGACAAGATCTCCGTGAAGAGTGTCTCGACTTTAATTTATATCCCGGGCAAGTCCTGGGTTGAATACAGGGAGGCAAAGGAACAACTTGGGGTTAATTCGAAAATGAAGATTTAGATTTCCAAAGCGGTTTTTTTTGTATTTTTTTGTTTTGTTTTTGTTGTTTTTTTGTTTGTTTTTTTGGTTTTGGAAAGGAAAGGAAGAAAGAAAGATGTGTTTTTTCTTCAAAAAGTTTTTTTTTTTGAAAAAACACACATTTTTAATAACAAAGAAAGAAAAGAGATTTTTTTTTGAAAAAGTTTTTTTAAGCAAATAAGAGTTTGTTTTTTTTTTGAAAAGATTTTTTTCATTTTACCCACCCCGTAATTATTGTATAATATATACAAAGAATACGTGAAAGTACGAGCTATGGGTAAAGTATGTATGTAATATATACACCCCCCTATACTTAGCATGTGCTATGTCCTCATGGCACTAGGTGACAAAAAGCCATAGCTCATACTAAGTATAAGCGGGTGAAAAGAATAGAAGAAAATAAGAGTGTGGATAATACACAATGGGCATCGACCCCCCTTTACTTAGGCTCTGGTCAGCCTAAGTATTGTAAAGAACACAAGAATGGGGGACCGATGAGAATGGGAAAGAATATACAAAAAGAAAATAAAAGGAAGAGACAGAGCAAATCGGGTCACTCACCCCCCTATACTTAGGATCTAGTCATCCTAAGTATAGCAAAAAATGAAAACGATACGGAACTGGGGCGGGTGATGCGAATCACGGGGGAGGGAGGGGAATAAAGGAAGGAAATTATGTAAAAGGAGGAGTGAGAATATACAAGGATCAAGAAGGTGTGTGACGGACCTTCTTGCGGGAGCGAGGGGGTGGGTGGTATACATATGTGTCGCTGTCAGAGTCGTCCGCAGAGGAATAATAGTGAGGTGTGAGGAACGTCCAACGAGGGTCGACACACGGCTGCTTGCTCAAATATGGCTTCAGAACATCCGAACTGAGCTCACTCATATAGATCACCTCATCCGGACCTGATGAGGACTCCTCAGAAAGTTCCTTCTCTGGTATGTCGAAGGTAACTTTCTTAGCCGGTTTTCTAGAACCTGAAGCATCAAGATGAAGAGGAGATTGATACGTCTTAAGGAGTTCCGGTGAACACATCAAGGAATCAATACCCATCTTCTTCTTACCAGATGACCGACTAGAGGATAGAGCAACGGATTTATCCAGATTGGTCAACTTGGTCCCAGTTGTCTCTTTTGGTGTAGGTCTTGGATGTGGTGTATGTGAGATACTGACCAGAGGTTCATCATCAGATGAGTCACCTTATGCATTGTAATACTCCTGCAGGGTCAGCACACGTCTCTGGTAAGGCATAGTGTTCTCAGTTGGCTTGACATTGTTGGGTTCTTGTGTTTGATCATCGAAATGATCAAGGAAATCCACAAAGGTCGTGTCCGACTCAATGATAGCTTATGGTCATGAGTCATCCTTAGAAGCTGTTATGGTGGTGGTGCAAGCAGTTGATGAAGTGGAGGTGTGGGGAGTCTCTGATCCAACGGTCGTCTGGACAGTCGGTTTCTCAGGTGTAGCAGAGTGGTGGGACTCATCTTCCTCTCGATGGTCACGACTGTCAATGGATGTACGGGTCACCTTGGAAAATCGTGTGTCCTCAAAGATCTGGTGAGGTCAAAGTGCTCCCAATGCAGAGAAATCGATCTCCCGAGTCTCACAATCTGTATTTGCCTTAGCTAAGGCTAAGAACGACTTCCCAAGAATGATCGGAGACTGGGTGAACTCTCCTTGGTGCTCAATGTCAATGATCGTGAAGTCTATCTCCAATAAAGCACCTTGGAAAGTAATGATGACAGAAATGGTTCCTCTCGACCGTTTAATGGACTGATATGCTAACGGAATGATCTCTCTTGACTTCTTGGCAGATCTGAGTTTGAGCTTGGCAAACACAGAGGTCAGGAGGATATTAATCGGTGAGTCATCATCGATTCTTGCATGGGTGAATGTGGTGTCTTTCATTTCACAATCAAATCTAGGCAACTGCTTTACTCTGCGGCGCTTGGTTTTTCTCCCTATCATCAAAGATGTGGCCATAGACACTATATGTCTCTCAATCTTTGTTCTCTTATTACCCGACCTTTTAGGCATCAATTTACTTCTCACAAATCTTTTAAGGTCGGGAAAGTGTTCAATGGCCATTATTAAGGGAAGCTCAAAAATCAACTTCCTATCCAATGCTTCCATAAGTGCAGGATCCAATTTTTGTAAGTCTTTTCCATTTTCAATTTTTATGTTATTTTCTGTTTTTTTTCATTTTTTGGTCTTTTTGATAGGTGAAGGAATAGGAGAATGTACAGACTCTGGTTTAGAGGGAAAGTGGTTAGTAGAAGAGGGAGATAGAAGTGACTCCAGCTGTACATGACGTGTGGTCAATCCGGTGTCTTACAGGTTTTCAAGATTCAATCTGCAAAATCCATGATCCACACTTCTACCTGGACTCTTGATCGGTCTACAAATGTCATCCTCCAATAAGTTCTCATGACACATCATGAGAGAAGTCTGCTCAGTTGGAGGATATCGCTGAGAATTCGGGCTCTTATACTCAACACACCTTGACTCAGGCTTGTAATGCTGGGTTGAGTATGGCCCATCTATATGGCATATGTTGGATGGAGCCTCATAAGATGGAGTCAGTAGACAGGGGGTTTGTAAATTAGTCGCATGAATCCAATCCCCTGTATGTGTCGGCTCTCCGAATGGGTGATATGAAGGCTGATCAATGTTGTCTCTATCATTCAGGTCAATCAAGTCAGGAAGATCGTACTATGCATGACTCTCCATTCGATTTGTCTGGTCGACCATGTTGTACCCTAAGGTTAAGTCGGGATGAGTGTATGGCGATTGTTGTTCTGTCCCAACTCGACGTGAGGATGAGGTATGTGGGGTCAATTGATTATGCCAATGATTCATCTCAGCAGTCGCTTGCTCTTCGATATGTCCCTTGATTCCAGCTAGCGAACGAGAATACGGTGAGTTAATCCAGGGTGGATGTGGGTCAGGGGTGTAAGAATGTGGAGTAGTAGAGAAGGACGAAGAAGTGGGGAAATCGGTTGGAGTTCTGACTTCGCGATCGAGATATGGGTATGAAGAGGAATAAGAGGGTGGAGATGATCGGAATAAGGTCGAGGAAGAGTGACATGGATATGGTGACCAATATTCTGACATCTTGGAAGGGAAACGGGAGAATGAAACGGATCGAGGAAGAAAGCATGCAAGTGCACCGAATAACACAAAAAACAATCAAACACAAGAGCAAACCCTCAATTTCACTAACTCAACACGTGATGGTCCTAAAGGTTCGATCGAATTATCTGGTCAATTTTAGTTGGTGATAAATAAAATCTTGGAAAGATTAACGAGCTGTTAGGTGCTCATATTTTCCTACAGACTGGCCCGGTTCTTACGACTAGTTGGACCTACTTTCAGCCAGTATAGGAGTAAGTACGGATCGTATAAATACGGCTACCCGTTCCTTGAAGACTAAGGCGTCCTCTAAACCTCCCACTCTACTAAGGAAATCTAGACCGTTTACCAGCTACCCGTAGATCCTCACTGAAGAGTAGCTAATCGCCTAAAAATAAAGAACCAGTAGTAAGTAAGAAATCCGGGCTTGGCTCTATCCTAGGATCGTCTCTCTCTCACTTGCAAGTAAAACAAACAATGAGGGTTTTACTCTCCCAAAACAAGTGTTAGTTTTCGTCATTTTTTTGGTCAACTCTGATTAGCAGTCCCGATTTTAAGTTTAGTTATCACTTGATTAGTCCACTAAGCAGAACACGCCTAACGATCAGTCTCGATTTCCTTTTAACCTAAGTTTCAAAAACCAAGGGGAAGGGAGTCGAGAAAAACCGATGCAAATAGTGAAATCAATGATGCATGCACAGTTCAGGAGACTTACAGTGATCCTCGCGCTCTACATGCGGGATGCAAGGCAGAATTGAATTTTATACTAAATGAGATGCAAATGAGAAAACCGTTCCTAGACAGGCAGTTCTATTAGCGAGTGATGAACAAGTAAAATTTGACTAATAGCCATGCAGTTTAAGTGCGTCTCATTAAATGTGATGTGTGGTCCTAAAAAATTACGAGCACAAGCAATAAGATATTCTAATAATTGCTCTAAGAGCCGTGAGTGCAAGTCCTATTCTACGTCAATCAACCACATGACCACGAGAGGGTCAAAAGTCCAGTCCTGATACAAGCGTGAGCTCTCAAACAAGAGCCGCTGGAAAGAGAGAATTACCTAAATTACTACAACACAATAATTACAAAATGATAAAATGCTCTCGAAATAAATTAAATTCCTAGCTCTTCAACAGTTGGCGCACGTCGCGTCTGTCGGCCTCCGATGCACTCCAAGTCCACCGGGCCCTCGCAAGGAAAATAAGATTTATATTAGAGATTTAAAAATAATAAAATATATAAAAAAATATGAAGAAAAAAATGGAAAAGAAAATGGATTAATTACAAGATGGCTCGGGGGTCAGACTACCCGAGTGAGAGGAAACCTAAATCAAATTTTCTAAATTAAACCCTAAGCCATTTGCCTCCCCGGCAACAGCGCCATCTGACGAGTCGCTAGATACGATGTTTAATTTGTGTATGTTGTAGTACGTGTACTTAGCGAATCAATCAGAACCGAGAGATCTCTGTGAAGAGTGTCTCGGCTTAATTTATATCCCGGGCAAGTCCGGGGTCGAACACAGGGAGGCAAAGGAACAACTTCGGGTTAATTCGAAAATTTATGACTAGATTTCCAATGTGGATATTTTTTAATTTTTTTTGATGCAAAAATAAATGAAACAACAAATGCAGGTGAATTAAGAAACTAAGAAAACTCACAACAAGGCCAAATTAATTTTAATGTCAAAATCAATTCAATTTAGCCTAAATGTATTTTTCCTAAAATCCTAATCAAGAGATGAATGCAACACATATTTTTTTGGAATTTTACGAGTTAAACTGCAATAAATAAAAATGCACACTTTTTATGGGTTTTTTTGCAAAATCTCACACAAACAGTAAGCAAAAATCATGAAAAATTTACTGGTACATAAACGTGACAAGGAAGCTACAGTAATATTTTTGGAATTTTTTTACAAAATATGATTTTTTTTATGGATTTTTTACTGGAAACAGAGTGACGGTGAGTAATTAATTCCTAATAAATCCACAATTTCAAATTATCCATAGTCGAATTATCATAAATAGATATTTATACAAGAAATCCATAAGAGTTGAAATTTCGCAAAAATATGATGTGTTGATTTAGTTAAAAATCATTTAATAAAATCACTCCATAATTTATTTAAGGCACAAGATAACTCCAATGATGGTGAAATTTGGATAATAAATTAGAAATTTGTCAAGGCATCATTAATAATTTTTGAAGATTTTTTAGAGTAACTATTAGTGAGATATGAATTTATGAGTACAGAATGGGTAAAATATGTATAATTTTAGTTAGATAATTTTAATTGATTACCCAAATATCAGAAAAATATAAATAAATATCCAAGTGGTAAAGAATTAGTTGCTCAACATCAAAATATTTTTCATTGAATAAAATGATGCAATACAGATGCCCAAAATAAAATGCGAATATAGGGGTATCGCTGCGAATTCAGAAAACAATATTTACAACAAAGAATGTACAGGGACCTTTTTGTAATTTAAGAAGCATAATATTCAAACTTGCAATATTTAAATAAAAAATAGAAAAAAATAAGAGAACCTTTCTTCTTCCCTGTGGGCACGATGGGGAGAAACCACCACGGGGACGGCAGGGCGGCGTGGGGGAACGCCGCTGGGGGAGGCGCGACCGTGCGGAGGAGGGTCGCCGCAGCTCGACGACGTGGAGGACAGAGTGGGGCACTAGGAAGGGGGGTGCGGTTGGCGCTCTGCCACGGGGCGAGCGGGTGGCGAGTGTGGGAAGGAGCGGCGGCGGGCCGAGGGGCGGCTCTGGCGCCGCTAGCGCACGGCGGCCCACGTGCGGGCGGTCGAGCAGCTGCTTGCGGTGCCCAACTGGTGGCGCCCAACTGGCGGAGAGCGACAGGGGGGGCTGCGGCCGAGGTGCTCCTCTTGCTCGTTTTTTCTATATTTTTTGATCTTTTTTAAAAACTGCTGTTCTGATTTTTTTGTTTTAGATTTTTATTTTTTTTAATTTTTTTAAACATGAAATAAATAAAAGATGAGAATGGAGATGGTGATAATGATGATATAAATGATAGGTGGTGAAGTGGTGGTAATAAAAAAATGGTGATCAAGACAACAAGAAAACAAGATATTAGATAAAATAAAACAACAAGAGAAATGATGAGGAATACTTACCTGAATCTTCGCCGGATTGGCGGAGCAGCTATGCTGGATTCCTGTCGTCGCCTCGATTCGATTGGTGAAACAAAAATCGGAGAAGCTGAGCGAGCTCGATGGGGAACTCATGACGCGACAATGGTGGTCGCCGCGGATCTCGCCTGAAGGAGGTCGTCGCTTAAGGAAGATGATAAGCCGCTGTCATCGATACCAGGTTCCAAGCTCTCTCCTTTTTCTATAAGAATGGTGGATAGCGAAAAATGAGGATGTACACATGAATATAAAGAGAAGAGAAAGGGAGGTTAGAATGGTAGTGGTGTTGAATGGGAAATTGTATTATTTGTGGAGTTGAATGGGAGGTTGGTGGAAGAATATGGAGTAGAATGGGAGTTATTAAACATGGTGGAGTTGAATGGAAGTTGTTGGTAGAAGAGAAGTTATTGTAGAGAATGTTAATTTAAATAAAATACAATAAAAGTAGGCTACTAGAAAGGGAAAATAAAAAATAAAAAGAGAAAAAGTGGAGAATTTACAAAAGAAGACAAACAATATGTACATTTTTTGTTTGCTTTTCTAATTTGAATTTTTTTTGTATTTTCAATAAAAGATATTTACAAACTAAAAATAAAATAAAATAGTATAAATAAAATAGAACATAAAAGATTTTTTTGATATTTTAGTAATTAAGAAGAGTAAATAAAAGAAATAGGAAAACAAAAAATATGTACAATATATACAATGTACACCAAGGTCCCAAAACCCAACTTTTGCAAATAAGCTCCGATTTTAATGAAACCACATCCTTTAGATAGATAATTTTCTAACTTGAACTTTAAAAGTGAGTTTGGTGAATTTGGAGTTCATACGGAGCAGGAATTTGGCCTGGAAGTTGGACTTTATGGCTTTTTGCCTTTGGGATCTAGGAGCATTTATTTAAGGCAAAAATTATTTTATATTTTTGTATTTTATATACATTTTTATAAACAAGTTAGAGAATGAATTAGCCAAAAAGAAGTTGAAATAAAATTTTTAAAAATACATGAAGTTTTGGGCTATTTACAGGTTAAACACCTATTTATTTTTGCGGCTTTTTATTGTTAATTTATTTTGTAAAATCTAATATACAATAATTAGTGTGTTTTATTTACAAGAGTCTTTTTGTTAATTTATTGATTTTATAAACATTTATAAGGGATTTTACTTGGGGATTTTGCTAAGATCAAGATATTGAGATGATGAATCGCGGATTCATCATACATGCACAGAAGGAAAAACAAAAGGACTAGCAGAAGTAGAAACGGTGGCCTCAGCACCACCCTCAGCATCTGGATCCGCGGCATCAGCACCGCGCTTTGGCTCGGCAACAAGTATGGTGGCATCAGTACCACCTCCTCCATCTGGTGAAATGACGACCTCAGTACCGTCGGCTAGATCATCATCCTTGGTGGCGTCAGCACCACCGACATCATCTCTAGCAGCATCAGCACCGCTCTCCTCCTCGCCTAGCATTCCTAAAGTAACATCGGGTCGTCGCTCAGACGAGGCACCGCCTACTGGCATCCTACCGCTCCTAAGTGTGACAAAATCAACATCAAACATATATGCAGAAACATCACCAAGTGAAGCACTAGGAGTGGTAATCTCAGTGAACTCTACCTGCTCAGATTTCCTCTTCAGTCTATTCGGGTTCAGCTCGATCTGGGCAGGGATGGCGGCCTTCCCTCTCATAATCTCCCTCATCTCCTGGCGAAACTCGTCCATCTCCCGTCGAAAGGCAGCCTGCTGCTCAGTCATGAGATGGGCTAGATCATCAAGTGTGGGGTTCTCATAGGTCGGCCCATGAGAACCCGACGGGTGGCCTCGCTGGTAGTGAGGCTGCTGCTGCTGGTGAGGGTGAGAGGGGTACTGCGGATGATACTGCTGGTGAGGCTGCTGCTTCCTCTAAGACTATCCCTGCCGATAGGGACGAGGACCGTACTGCTCTCTGTGGGATGGTTGTTGTTGTCCTGGGAACTGGGGCTGCTGGTGCTCTCGCTACTGGCCGTACTAGCCACCCTGAACTGGAGGATGCTGCTGAGAACTGGTGCCTCCGGCCGACCAACGGAATCTGGGATAGTCTCGTCGGACACCGGGCTGGGGTTGGTCATACCAAATCCCATTGACATCCATGAACGACTCCTGCTCGTAGGTGGGTGGGGGAGTACTGCCTGATGAAACCCGATTTCGTCATCGAAATTTTCCATTTTTAACCCCCTTGCTTAAATGTGCGTCAATAAAAACCAGATAATGTCTTGTAATTATCAGAGTCTTGAATAAATTAAAAGTCACAAAAAATGACAAAATTAAAAGTTGTGGTGTTTTTAGCCTTAAAAATATCCATAAAATTATTTTGTGTCTTCAGTTGACCTCATCTCCATTTTTGGTCAACACGAAACTTGTAGATTTCATTGAGATCTACAACTTTCATGTTTTGAGTTTTCTCAAATTCGGCCATTTAACCCTTCAAAAGTCAGCTTTTTACTCTCAATAATCTGATTGGGCCACGTGGCCCTTTCTGGTTGAGCCACGTGGCCCGGCCTCTTTGTCCTATCCGCCCGCGCCCTGGATTGTTGGATCTTCATCTTGATCCAACAGTCCGTTGATCGCCACGCATACCCCTTCTTCCCAGCCGTCTGATCATTCCCATCTCTGATCCTCACCGGCGGCTTCCGCCTGCCTAAGAGCTCGACACATGTTGCTTTGTGAACCTCACGATCACTTCCATCTCAGTCGTTCACTTCACCCATATTCTCCACCCTCTGATCGCCTGTAGCAAAGTCATCACCACCGTCCGCCATCGCTCACTCCAAAGCACGCCACTCGCCCTTTGATCGCGTCGCCTCAGACTCCATCACGACCGCTCTTTGACACATGATCCTCCGCCGTTGGATCTCCAGATCCAACGACCACAACATCGTCACCTAGCTCCGGCTTATCTCTCTCCCACGTTCCCCATCTCGTGAACCCCCTTCGCCCTTCCCATTATTCTGCCCACCATCTCCACCTTCTCCACACTCTAAGTAGCCCACGACCTTCACCCATCTTCCCTCATCCTCGCGGACCATCACGTCCCCCACGAAAGCCTCTCTGCTCGCCCCATTTTCTCCTCGAAACCCACGATGTCTCCACCGGAACCGCCACCTTCACCTTCAAATAACCCGTCCCCTCCACTGATTCTCAGGGTCCACCTTTATGCAGGGCAAAGCTCAGCCCTCTTCCACCTCCCTGTGACAGGAGGAGGTGGAGAGATCGAGCGACAACGACTTTAGCCTCCGGTGTTGACCCCTGGCTGAGGATGGCCAGGCATGCGGTGCTTGACCACCGCCAAGCTGCCCTAAGAAGCTGATGGGGTCTAGCGATGACCCGAGCTTCTCTATGAAGCTCAAGCACAGGCTCCGCTCTGCCCTTATCTCAGGCAAGCTTCTCCAACTTCTCCAGCATTTCTTCTCCTTCTTCTCGAAATTTATTAGGTCGCAAGCGACCTCTTCACCCTCAATTGAACCCCCTATGAGATCCGCCTAGCATCCCCCGTCCACGCGCATGCCTCCAATCACTGTCCACTCCTCCGTAACCTCAAATCACCTCGTTCCCCTCTTCTCTGTGTTCGCCGGAGAAGAAGAATCGGTCGCCGCCTTCTTCCGCCCTTCACGGCTGTCCATTCATCCACACATCACCTCCACTTCACACCGCATGCTTTGGCTATTGTAACAACCGTGCAGGTCGTCAAACTCTTTCAACGACCGGAGCTCCACCGGAGCTCACTTTGTCAACCTCGGCGCCATCATCCAAGCTCCGATGGTCTACGCCATGAGGTCCGGCGTCTTCCTCGAGCCTCCAGCTATTTCGACGTACCTCAAGGGGTCTCGGGGGAGGACTATTGTGACCAAGATCGAGTGACGGAGCTTGAGCCCAGTCGCAGGAGCTCGAGTTTCACCGCCAGCCGCAGATGATGAAGAACGTACAGGCGTCGTTGGATGCTCCCTTTCGGAGTTTATCCAACGGCACAAATGCAGCCACGTCACCCATAAGCACCATCTACAGGTGCCGTTGGATCCTTGTGATCTAACAGTCTCTAGTTGACCACGTGTCTGCACCAAAGAACGTCTGAGCCTCATCGCCAGAGCTCGAGGCTTGGGGGTTCCAAACCTACCCCGAACCTCGTCAGACCCCCGAGCCGTCGCCGAGCCTAGCCGAAGCGCCTCCTAGCCTCTGCCGAGCCTGAGCTTCATCCGAGCCTGGAGAGCATGTGCACAACACGTGTTATCGGGGTAATTTGCAGAGAAGCCCTCGGATTTCTCCAATATTACAGACAGGTCCAGACTCACGTGCAAGTCACGTGTGCCTGGGGTTATTTGCATTTTGACCCTTGTAGATTTTAATAATTGCAAATATGCCCCCGTTCTTGTGGAACATTTACAGGGAAGGCCTCGCTCTTAATTTTTATTGCATTTTAGTCCCTCTCAGGTACCTGTTTGTAATTATATTTCATGTTTTTCTTTCAGTTATGCCCTTGTTTTTTTCATGCATATCTTGAGCTTCGCATCTCCGATTGAGTTGATTTCAATTTCATTTCGAAGCTTGTTTGATGATCTTTCTAATGGCATGCTCATTTATTATTTTGAACACAGTGATTTTTATGCATTATTTTAGTAGCCTTGTGTCTTTTAAAGCTTGAACTGATGCCTTGTTTAATTTGTCCATAAAATCTGTCTTCTAAATTGATTCTGAAATTAACTAAGCTTTCAAATTGCTCAGGATTTTTATCCAGGGCTTGTTTGCATTGCATTTCATCACCTTTATTTGCATGATTAAAATAAAATAAAAAAATGCATGTTTAGTTTTGTTAATGCATTGTCTCGTTCTGTTGCACTGTTTGACCTTTTATTCTCTAACTCAACACTTAATAAAAAGATAAAAATCTAGATAATCACGAGAAAGGCTTGTGTCCCTGAGTTCGACCTTGATTTCTTGCCAAGTAAAATAAAAGAGGACCATCTGATTTCCTTGATTATCCAACTTAGATGGTTTTTGATGAACCTAGTTCAGCCCGACTGCAATGACATCCTAAGTGCTAATTCAACATTATTAAAGGGCTAGATTTGCGGTTTGTCAAATGGCACCGTTGCCGGGGACACAGCTTATTTTTTGTATTATTTGGAATTTTACTTGTTCAATTAAGTGTTTCATTTTATAGGTCAATTTGTTCATCTATTTGCATTACAAAATTTTTCTTTTTTATTTTTTCTCTAACCTTTGTTTCTGTGGCAGGGCCCTTGATCATTCAAGGAGGCGAGGAGCTGGCGCTTCCCGCTGCGGGGAGCCGCAGAAGCATACTTGGAGCAAATAGAAAAGAAAGGAAAGAAATGTCACGCATTTTTATTTCAGTTCATATACATGTAATATTCGTCTTTTACAGTGGTCTTCGATCGAAGACTCGCGAGTGTAATCGAACGAATGTGGTTGTGTGGGGATCGTCCCAACTTGAGTATCGACCTAGGACCAGGCACGCGGCTCTTTGAGCTTTATGATTTTTCATTTTTTACGTGCTTGCTCGTAGGTAGGACACACTGAAATACCGACGCACATAATCTCGCTTCACTTAGCCAAATTTAATAGACATTCTTCTCCGCTAATAGAAGCATGATTAGGTGTGGATTTTTGATCGACTTGCATGCATGATTTTTGGTTTTTAAAACAGCCCCAGTTTTCACGTATTTTCGCCAAGTCATTGCATGATTTCTTGCTTAGCTTAGATCGTGGTTTTTATCGAATACATGATTTCCCTCGGTTTCCCCTCCTAGCTTGTTCACCTAGGTTAAACGGAAAATGGGAATGAACGGTAGACGATGATTGCTTGATTTTGTGCTCATCTTAATTCAGTGACAACTTAAAATAATTGGGACTGTTAATTGCAAGTCAACCTAAAATGGAGTAAAAAAAATGTTTTGGGAGAGCAACACCCTCGTGCACAGTCGATTTCACTTAACATTTTTGTTGCCGCCTAAATATAGAATGTTTTAATCACCAATAAAACCGACAAGATAATAAACCAACCTCAGTTGGTTTCATGTGTGAGTAGGTGAAATTGAAGGGTCTTGCTTGTTTGATTGAGCCATGTTTGCTCCGACACCCTCCCCTGATCCTTAGTCACTCCATCCATCTCTGCAGATTCATCCACTCACTTGTATATTCATCCTTCTTCTTCGTTTACCTTGGGTATCTCCCAACATCAAATCTCCATCTTTATACGTAGGCTAATCTCATCCTAAGTATTGGGGGAACCCAAGTCCCCATGATTTTCTCTACTCATCTTTCCTTGCCTTTATACTTAGGTTATTTCTAACCTAAGTATAGGGGGAGCCCCTCTTAGTTCCAGTATATTTCTCTATATTTAAATGGACCTATGGACTTGTATCATCTAGTGCTATGAGGACATAGCAAAGTTTAAGTATAGGGGGGTATACCGTATATACAATATATTTACTTTAGCTAGAATCTGAAAAATTTAAAAATTTTAGAACTTTTTTGCTAAAGTAAAATCCTTTGAACTAAGTGGACTCAAATGTTTTCATGGCTTTTCTATATTATGTTACACTATTTTTATAAAAATATTTTTGAAAATGATTTGAAAAATGAGTTTTTCTTGTTTTGAAAAGTCCTTTTGAAAATGTTTTGAAAATTTTTATTTGTGTGACATGGTTTTGAAAGCTTCTTTCTCTTTTCAAGGAAAGTTGAGTCTAACAATTGTTTTAACCTTTAAATTAAAATCCATAAAAATGAGAAAAATCCAAAAATCCTTTAAGAGTCATTGGTGACTACTAAGCCTAAATAAGTAGCCACGTTCAGTGAGGGTTCGCCCTTAGCAGATTGGATGGTTTAGAGGACATCGCGTAAGGCCCCGTCCTCAAGCAACGGGCTCCGACCTGTACTTACATCCATACTGGCTGAATACAGTTGCATCTACTTAATTGAGTTTAGGCAGTCCTAATATCTCTTGAAGCTTAAAAAAATGTGTGTTTTGTTTTTGAATGAAGGAGTTGGATTAATCCTCTACTTTTACACTTCCACCCAGGATCTGAAATGTTAAAGAAAGCTTGATTTCTGAGGACTTGAGATTTTAAGTTAACCAACCTTAGCCATCAGGGTCATAGACTTAATCATCCACATTTCCCTAGATTTCTAGTTTACATGCTATATTTCATGCTTAATCTCAGACAAAAAGAATATGATCAACACATCACATGCATGACTGCGGTTTCGATGAGATGAGTTGATTCTTCACTTGGGGGATTGGGATGAGGAATTCGAGTTTGGATTTGATCTAATGATGCTCGAGGATGGGATAAAATCTTTAGAGGCTTCATGAAACCTGAGTGTCGGCAATTTTAGCCAGTATGAGAACTTGGTTCTTATACTAATCTCTTGACATTGACCTTAGTGCCAGGGTGTGAAATAAATAAAAAACGTTGATCAATATGCGCCAACTCTTGGTAAAAGCAGTGGAGCTAGCCAAAATACTACAAATAAATGAAATGTTAAAGAGAAGCTCTCATTCCAAAGGCGAGCACTCCCAAACATTTCAAAGTGTCCACTTGGACCACCGCTATTGGGACCAGGAGACGGGCTTTGCACCAAAAAAGGGCTCTGCATCGTAAATGCTACAAGTCTGGGTGTCGAAGGTACGAAAGGTACTCAAAAAAGACACACCCCAGTGTATTCCCAAGAAAACAAGTGCAAACGGCTCCAACTTCTCTTGACGGATGCACTGATCAACACCAAAAAAAAGGTGTTGCGTAAAAAGACACTAAGAGAGGATCCTTGTTCCAATGAGAGGAAGAGAAGAAATGACACAATCACATGCACTCCATTACTGGCCTTCCATCTACATTTTCTAAGTCTGACAGCTAAAGAGACGGTGGACTGGATGCAAGATTTGATTTATTCCCTAGTGTTGAGGATTGGGTCCTTAGGAGAGTTTTTCAGACTAAGACCTTGGGTGAAGATTTGACTTTACTCTCGTGAACGCAGTCAGCACTAAATATCATACCCTTAGTTGATATGTATATCAGAGAGAGTCTGGAAAATTAGAGGAATTGGGTGCCTCTTGATTAAGGCTGGGTTGAACTCTAGAATTTTTGAACTCTAAAGTTGAGTAGACTTGAACAAATTGGATCCTGTACTCACATGCACAAGGGGTTAATCCAGCTCATTCATTCTCTTTGATGCTCGAGGACGAGCATAGTTTAAGTATATGGGGGTGATGAAACCCGATTTCATCATCGCAATTCTCCATTTTTAACCACCTTGCTTAAATACGCGTCAATAAAAACCAGATAATGTCTTGTAATTATCAGAGTCTTGAATAAATTAAATGTCACAAAAATGACAAAATTTAAAGCTGTGGTGTTTTTAGCCTTAAAAATACCCCTAAAAATATTTTGTGTCTTCAGTTGACCTCATCTTCATTTTTGGTCAACATGAAACTTGTAGATCTCATTGAGATCTACAACTTTCATGTTTTAAGTTTTCTCAAATTCGGCTATTTGACCCTTCAAAAGTCAACTTTTTACTCTGAATAATCTGATTGGGCCACGTGGTCCTTTTTGGTTGAGCCATGTGGCCCGGCCTCTTTGTCCTATCCGCCCGCACCCTGGACCGTTGGATCTTCATCTTGATCCCACGGTCCGTTGATCGCCACACATACCCCTTTCTTCCCAGCCGTCTGATCATTCCCATCTCCAATCCTCACCTTCCGCTTCCGCCTGCCTAAGAGCTCGACACGTGTCGCTTTGTGCACCTCACGATCACCTCCATCTCAGTCGTTCACTTCACCCATATTCTCCACCCTCCGATCGCCAGTAGCAAAGTCATCACCACCGTCCGCCAGCGCTCACTCTAGAGCACGACACATGGCACGCCACTCGCCCTTTGATCGCGTCGCCTCAGACTCCATCACGACCGCTCTTTGACGCCTGATCCTCCGCCGTTGGATCTCCAGATCCAACGGCCACAACATCATCACTACCTCCGGCCTATCTATCTCCCACGTTTCCCATCTCATGAACCCCTTCACCCTTCTCATTATTCTGCCCACCATCGTCGCCTTCTCCACGCTCTCAGTAGCCCACGACCTTCACCCATCTCCCCTCATCCTCACGGACCATCACGTCCCCCACGAAAGCCTCTCCGCTCGCCCCATTTTCTCCTCGAAACCCACGATGTCTCCACCAGAACCGCCGCCTTCATCTTCAAATACCTCGCCCCTCCACCGATTCTCGGGGTCCACCTTTACACGGGGCAAAGCCCAGCCCTCTTCCACCTCCCTGTGACAGGGGGAGGTGGAGAGATCGAGCGATGGTGACTTTAGCATCCAGTGTTGACCCCTGGCTGAGGATGGCCAGGCATGCGGTGCTCGACCACCGCCAAGCTTCCCCAAGAAGTTGATGGAGTCCAGCGATGACCCGAGCTTCTCCATGAAGCTCAAGCACAAGCTCTGCTCCGCCCTTATCTCAGGCAAGCTTCTTAAACTTCTCCTGCATTTCTTCTCCTTCTTCTCGAAATTTATTAGGTCGCAAGCGACCTCTTCACCCTCCATCGAACCCTCTACGAGATCCGCCTCGCATCCCTCATCCACGCGCATGCCTCCAATCACTATCCACTCCTCCGTAACCTCAAATCACCTCATTCCCGTCTTCTTTGTGTTCGTCGGAGAAGAAGAATCAGCCGTCGCCTTCTTCCACCCTTCACAGCCGTCCATTCATCCACACATCACCTCTACGTCACACCGCATGCTTCGGCTATTGTAACAACCGTGCAGGTCGTCAAACTCTTTCAACGATCGGAGCTCCACCGGAGCTCACTTCGTCAACCTCGACGCCATCATCCAAGCTCCGATGGTCTATGATGACCGAAAATTCCCTTCCTCAATTCGGGTAAGGTAAAAACACTCTCGGGTTGTTGCGACCCGGATCTCGGAGAATCGGTCAACAAGAAAAAGAAAAGAACCACCAAATAAAGAGATATAAATCAATCAAAGCCAAAATAGCGGTCCTGGCTATATTATTAACCTGGTATAGCACCCAGGGTCGGTCTCAGGGAGCACGAATTGGCCTCGCGGCCTACGAAGTAGTCTAAAAAATAAAATAAAAGAAATGAATTTTTTGGTGGATTTTAATAATTTTTTTATTTTTTTGGATTTTTAATTATAAGGGAAAATAAGAAAAAGGTAAAAGCAAGCAACTTCAATAATTAATAAAAACACTCAAAAACACTCCAAAAATTCAAACAAAAATATTCTTATGTTTTTAGGTTTTTTAACGTTTTTGGTGAATTTTTCAGATTTTTCTAATTTTATACAATTTTCTAAAAATCAAGAAAGACAAAAACAGTGTGCTACTGTACAACCAAACTTTAAAAGGTCCATAAAAAATGTAAAATGGATCTATAAAAATGTGGAGGTAATTTTTATGAAAAATAATATAAACAAAAACTAAAATTCAGAAAAGGAGTTTATATTTTTTAGAGTTTTATATATTTTTTTAGAATTTCTATAAGATTTTCATGGTTTTTTTATTTTAAGGTTTTTACAAATCCAAAAATCACAAAAATGGAAAGAAAATCAAATACAGCCAAATAAACAAATCTTAAATTTTTTAGAATTTTTCAGATAGTTTTTATATTTTTTTATATTTTTTTAAATCAGACAGAAGCAAAAATCAATGTTTTGAATTATTAAAAATAATAAAAAGCCTAAAAATGTACCAAAAATTTAGGGAAATTTTTACACAGTGACAGGAGCTGGTGTCCAAATTTCACCTAATTTGGATTTAATTTCCTATTTTATTTAAATAAAACAAAGACTCACAGTGTAGAGGGACCTAGATGCAAGAAAAACTATTTCCAGGGGCTAAACAATAACAAGCAAATAAAACTCAGGGCCCTTTATGCAAAAATCCCATGAAATCATGAAAGCACACGCGGCACACGTGACAAGCACTTAGAGGGGTACAACTGTAATTCCAATTTATATAAATGCAAACAGTAACGCAAAGAAACTACATGACTAAATCTGCAAAAAGACCAGACCCTCACGTGTTGATGCACGTGGTATACACACACAGGGACTATAATGCCAATACAGTAAACATAGAGGTCCACTATGCAAAATACCCAAAATAAAAACAACTGCACTAGATATTTACAGGACTAAAAAGCAAAAATAAAAGAGCAGGAGCCTAAGTATAATTTACCCCTTTATTATTGGGACGGACGAGGAGGCACCACGTGGATGATCGATGGCTGTGGGTGCAAGGCACCTCTTCGTTGGAGCGAACGGTCTAGATCGAGCCCTAGCGGATATCGACGGTGGCTGAAGCTCCTTAAATAGACGGTTGTGATTAAATATAGAGCGTCAAGGACGATCGGACGACGGAGGATGATCCTCCAAGAACTCGACGCCGGTGAACTTCACTGACCCAATGCACACGCCGAGGTCCTCCTCTAGAGCTGCTGAGATATGGGAACGCTTCCCGAGGTGCTCCGCAGCTGATGGTATCCTCCGTTGAGGCCGGGGACCACCGGAGCGGCCCGGCTACAGCGAAGGAAGGAAGCTCCTATGCTCGAGCTTTGAACCTCCAGATGAGGTCCCTTTGACCTGAAAAACAGCACAGAAAGCACGCTGGGTCGAGGGAAAAGTGCCTCGACCGGTTAGGGGTGGAGTGGATGCGCGGGTGAGTCGCGACGAAGACCTCCGGTGAGGCGACGGCGAGGGAGGTCGATTCTTGGCTCCGGGGCGAGCCAAGTTGAGTGTATGGGTGCAGAAGGTGGAGAGGAGTCTCACGGAGGTGATGGTCGGGTCGGATAGTGAAATGGGTGATCAGAGCGATAGGAATCGATGGGCGACGGTGGAGTAGCGATTTGGGCGAAAATCAAAATTGGGCGAAACTAGGAAGTATCGGGGGTACCTGATGAAGGTGGTCGACTAGGGAAGAGCTAAGGAAGATCTGGGGGGTCTTGGCCTCAAGGAACATCGAAGTCCGAGGCTCAGCGCACCTCACGGCGGTGCACGGCGACAAGGGTCGACGGATCGATGGCTGGAGGCTCCTCCTCCTCTCTTCGACACCCTCCTCGCGCAGCTGTCACTCTGGGGAAGAAGATGGAGGTCCTGGGATGAAGGGGCATAGCCAAAGATGGCGGATAATGTGCGGCGGAGAGGAGTCTATATACTATTGCAGGTCCGAGAAGAAGCCATCGGGTCCGGCTTGGTGAAGCACGTACCCCTAGGCAAAGGATCGGGCGAAAATCTTAGATCAATGGGGGTCAATTAGCACCTGGGGTTTGGGTAAACGGAGGTCGGATCTGGCTTAGGTAATTAGGCAAAGTCGGGTCTGGAGCATGATCCGCAGGCGGAAGGTCGAGGGGGGAGAGTTGACCGGGGGTCAACATCCCCCGTGGACCAATCAGAAGCCCCCGTTTAATAATTATTTGGAAATTCAATTAAAAATAATAAATGACTTAATTTCGAAAAAGATAAAACATGAAAAATATTTATTTATTTTCAAATTAATTTTTAGTGATTTTTATTTATTTTTTTGAAATATAAATTATGTATTTACATTATATTATTATTATGTATATGTATATACATATATGTATTTTTTATTTTTATTTTTAATTGTTTGTTTTTATACAATTATTCCAATTTTATATTTTATTTATTTACAACATAAAATATGGAATTAAAGGGTATTTTTATTTTATTTTTATGATTTATTTTTATAGGTTAAATAAGTACTTTTATATACATATTTACATGGTATATGTACAAGGTGAGAATTGATCTTTATTCTTTTTCTTTTTATTTTTATTTTTAATTTTCTGATTTTTATTTTATTTATTTACACCATGAAATATTGAATATAGAAATATTTTTATTGGATTTTAATTATTTATTTACAAGGAGAAAATCAATAGTTATGTTATTCTATGTACAAGGTCTATATACACTGATGAGAGGTGTTTTATTTATTTTTATTTTTCTTTTGTTTTTCTCTATTTTTATTTTAATTTTATTTTTATGAAATATGTACAAAACACTTTTTATTTTTATTTAGAGGAAAATAATATTATATATACACATAGGTATATGTACACAAGTGATTGACCTTATCTCCCTCTACTTGGATTCTTTTGCGGTCAGGCCCATGCTGAGCCCTCCCTTGGGATTAGGCCGCTCAATATTTATTCTAAATATTTCTCCCTTTTTCTTTTATTTCTTTATTCTTTTATTTATGCACAAAAACATGCTAATTATGCATATTTACAAGATGCATGCAATTTGATAAATTATTCTTTTTACACATATAAACATGATGTTTTGCAAGGGTTTTGTAGCTAAAATAAAAGAATAAAGAGTGATGAATGGGTATTCATCACCCCCTATACTTAACTTTGCTAGTCTCTTAGCAAACAATTATTTGAAAAAGAAGTGAAAAATAAAAGGAAAAAGAAAAGAGGAGAAAAATGCATGGATCAATGTTGATTATTAAACTTGCCTTCATTAATTTGAAATATGGAGCTCGGTCAGATCTTTGGATTATTAATGTGTCAGAACCTTATTTGGACTTAGGTTTAAAACTTAACAGCCTCTAAGATCCACTAATCTATAGTCAAAACTCCTCAATAATCCAGATCAGAACAAGTCTACATACACAAACCCTGAAGACCATGAATCTTTCTTGTACAGTGTATGTGAGGTATAGCTCTCCACCTCAGAAGTAGCAAAATGAGAACCCTCCCCAACAAGGTAACTCTATGACCCTAATCTGGCCACTCTTTCCTCGAGGAGTGGGGTATTCCCTTCTAAGTTCAAGTTCAATCGGCTCAAGAAGAGGGGGGAGGAAGAGAATGGACCATGGCCAGTGTAGCCATGTATCCTTGGGAGCTCAACCCGTGTAGCTAATTCTCCCTGCTGCAACCTACATAAGATGGAACATGAGTCTCAAGCTTTTCTTATTGCACTATATACATACTCCGATGGGATTATCATTTTCTCTTAAACCCACCACTTTTTTGGAGTTATTTTCTTTTGCATTTTATTTTCAATGTGCATCTGTACAACATATTTACAAGGTGCATCATATATACATAAGGAGTTTTTCCTCTTGAGCCAGTAGACTATCCCTCTTTTGAAGCATTATTGCAACCCACAACTCCTGTCGTTAGACCTCATGGCAACCAGACCAAGCTGAGACGCACTTCCTTCACTATAAGAAGAAGAGAGGTTCTGCCTAGAAGTACTACCCTCATATGCTACCCCAAGTCAAGGAAGACTGCCTCCTCACCACCTCATCCGTAGAGAGCTCGGTGTAAAGTGCGGGTCCAAGTCAAGCCATTGTCTATATGAGTCACATGTGTGTTGTTAAGTGCTCTACTTAGGCTCATTGAGATGACATATGATCATAGCCTAGTGGACTCAAAGAATTAAGTCACCATGGACCTGAAAAGTCTCAACCCTAAGCCCTATAAGGTTCCTCTTATAATTAGGTGGATTAAGATCTTATAACCATTTTTCAAATTTAATTCAAGGCTAGTTTAAATATCAACTATAATCCAGGAAAAACTATACAAGTATTTACAAAGATGCAATTTACAAATATTTACACATGTGCAAAATTTTTGAAAAATGTTTTGAAACCATGGATGTATGCATGAATGCAAGTTTTGCAAAATATTTACACAAATTTACACAAGGTTTTTGCAAACTTTGATTTTCAAAACATTTTGGAAAAATTTTGTACTATATACATAATTTTGATATCGAAATATTTACACACTATTTACACAAAAAGTTTTTACAAACATTTTTACAAAAATAATTTGTACAATAGTTATGTATGTGCAATAAAAGAATGTTTATTTACAAGGAAAAATTTTTAATTTTTTATGGATTTTTGGGTTTTTAGCCATTTTTATTTATTAACACACTCACACAAAGTACGAGTTATGGCTAAAGTATATATGTAATATATACACACCCCCTATACTTAGCTTGAACGATGTCCTCAGAGTCAAGAGCGATGAAAAAGATGTAACTCGTGCTTAGTATAGGAAATGAAAAGGAAGGCTATATATAAAGACGAATGAATGAATCGAAATGCAAGAGGATCTCGGCATTTCCCCCTATACTTAGGATCAACTAATCCTAAGTATAGCAGGCTCTACACAAAGGGAAAGCCGAGTGAGAATGTACAGGGTCTACCCCCTATACTTAGGGTAAAATATCCCTAAGTATAGGCAGAAAAACAGAAGTAGAAAGACACGAAGAAGATCAACAAATATATACAAGATGGAGGGGCATCACTCCCTATACTTAAGGTGAAGAATCCTTAAGTATAGGCAACAACTGAAGAGATGAAACAGAATGGAAGAACAACTCGGTGTTTCCACCCCCCTATACTTAGGATGAGGTATATCCTAAGTATAACAAAGATAATCCTAAGCAAAACCTGGGGTGAAAATAAACACGGAAGAAAGAATGATCAAATCACGACGAAACACGTATATACAAAAGGTACAATTTGAGGTGCCTCTCAACAAGCGCTAGGTTTTACACCCCTCGCTGGGCGCAAAGGCTAGGACAAAGCTGTGTCAAGGTTCAGGACAACATCTGTAAGGCGAATGCCGGACTGTCGTCGCAGTCTCGGTATGAGAACAACGATGAAATCAACAGTGCATTGAATGACACCCAGGTATGCAATCAGGCAGGTGTCTACTACTGTCCAAGGATATGGAAGTATGTGATCGGGTCCGGTAGCACAAAAGAAATCATCGGCTCTAGATCAGACTGGAGTGGAAATGTAGAGCCGAAGAAATCAAACGTGGAGAAGGCTGGATCAGTCATGGAATCCTCCACGTCGATCAGTGTCTCAAAAAGGTGGGACAGTCAAGATCAGGAGACTCTCTAAGAAGACTGATATCCGATGCAATAATAGAGACAAATCAGGCAGATCATCGAATATCTCAAGTATTGGCTCATCCTCGCGAGGGTCGTCGAGGTGAGATGACTCAGAATCAGAAGGATCAGAAGACTCGGTTTCGTGATCCGCCATATCGGATACACTCTCAGAAGGTGAAACCGAGTACTCATCGTGTGTGGCATTCTCCCGCAGATAAGCATTCTCCCCGCAGATAACCCTCTGGGAGAAATGCAAGATCAGAGGTGAGAAATAGAGGATCATGATCTAGAAGGGCATATGCACTGCCTGTCAAGTATCCACTCAGTGCACCAGACTGCATCATCATCTGAAGTGTGGCTCTCAACAATCTGGAAGCAGGAGAAGGTAATGGTCAACACCGTGGAGGCTGGCAATGTGTCTGTGGCTGATCCTTGCTCTGCAACCAATGCTGGCTGCCAACTAGTCCTCAGCAAGTATGTCTATCTCGTCAAAGTGGAGGACAAAAGGCTCGAATACGAGACTATCTGTGTCTGACCTCTCAAAGTGATGTCCCATATCGAGCTGTCGCTGCTGGGCTGAGTCATGGTATCTGTCGGACACCGATAAGTGTCTCTGCAAAAAAGAAGCCGAATCCATCCGGGACTGGACACTGAAGTGGCTGAATCAATGGCTGTAGTAGTGGGGGCTCCTCTGTTTCCTGGAGTATCAGAAGATCTGATATCCAAGAATCATCGACTGAGAACTCTGGAGCTAACTCAAACTCCAGCTGGAAAACCAACGGGAACTCGAGAAGACTCTGGGGTCCGAACCTCTACTGTCGCAGTCATCTCCTCTGTACTCTGTGGTGCTGGAGCATCCAAGTCCTCGGGCTGGTCTATAGAAGCTGTCTCCTCATGTAATGCGACACCACCGCACTGGTAGTGCAACATCCTTATGTGTTGTCCTGACTACGACATCTCGTAAGATGATCTCTGTGAAAGTAACCTCGAGACGGTATCCAGTAAGTGAATGTCGGAACTGCGGTGTGAACCGCCACATGTGGTAATCACCAGTGCTATCTGCTCTGCGATCATCCCCCGCATGGAGATCTCAATAAGGTCTGTCAGTGGAAGTCCATGGTCAGGAAATCTCCTCAAGAGGTCAAGAAACCTCGGCCACGCCTCATGCAGTGGCTCCTGGGGGTCAACTGAAAACTCGGTGATCAAAGACCGCATCAACTCTGCTCTATGCTGGGGAAAGTATCTCTGTAGAAACTCTCGACGTAGATCTCCCCATGTAGCGAATCTCTTCCCCAATCGTTTGTGCATCTCATGGCTCTGTCCTGAAGTGTGAACGAGAAGGTCCTCAGCATCAACTCCTCTGCAGTGATATCTGAATAAGGCTGTGTCCTGCAAAACTCCTCGAACTTGGACAAGTGAAGATAGAGCTCCTCGTGCACCTCCCCTGAAAATGTCGGCAGTCTCTGAATAAGATCCAAATCCAAGCTGAATGGACCTAATGTAGAAACTAACTGAAATCCCTGTCGTATCTGCTCATCCACCATACTGGAATAGGATCTGTTTGATAATCTCATCTGCTCTCTCTGATTACGAATGGAGTGCACTCTGAAGTCAGCAATGGCATCGTCCGGGTTCCGTATCTGCTCCAATCTGATATCTGCGGACGTCTATCACAGCATGCCCAGAGTAGTGAAAGGGATTGGAGGGAGGGAGCGGGAGGTTGGTCGGGTATCCAACCTCCCTCAAAGGTGGACTGGACTGATGGTCAGAAGGTGAAGAAGATGCTGCAAGAGTCGGCCAGGAGTGAGGGGGGTCCATCATCCAGGGGTGCAGAAGGGGAAGAGAAGAAGAAGACTGAAGGTGGGGTGGGAGGGAGAAAGATAGATGGGAAAGTGGGGGGGATCTGGAAACACACAAGATGAGAAAGCAAACCCCCGATTCACCTACGCACACTGAGCTGAAGACCATAAGAGATCAGACAATTATCTTGTCAATTTTATTTTAGGTGATCAAGTCAGTCTTTCAGAGCAATTACGTGAGCTGATGGGAATCCAATATTCTCAACCGACTGTCCCGAATAAAAGGCTGGTAGTCAGTCAAGAAATCGGATATGGCTCTAGCCTAGGATGCGGGTCACTCTCTCGCTCATCCAAACCAAACAAGGAGGGGGTTACTCTCCCCAAGATAGATTTTGAAATGATGTGTCTTTTAGGTCAAGTGTGATTAGCAGTCCCGATTTTATTGTTTTTATTTTTATGTATTTTTGAAGAAAACGTCTAACGAATTTTCCGATTTCCTTTTATTCCTAAGTCCAGAAAATCAGGGGGAGGAAAGCGGAAAAGCTGATGTGCGAGAGAATCAATGATGCATGCACGAGATAGAAGATGTACCTGACTCCAGCAGTCTACATGCAATTATGATCCGCGCATAAATGTAAAACTAATCTATATGGAATGCAGTGCGAGAACCGTCCTAAACAAAGCTTTTATTATCGTGAAGCACTGATTTTATTTGCCTAGATCCAATCATGTTCTATGGGAATAGATATTCTATTAGGGCTGTGGACCTAAGGCTACCTGGCTCAACGAAATAAAAACCTAAGTCTTGGGGCTCAGGCACAGAAATCCATGTGAAATCAAATAAAAAAGAAAAGGCGAGAAAATCAAAACAGCGGTGGGTCCCCCGAGCACACCGGTGTTCGGCGAAACAGACCCTGCAATCACAAGTGTCTCTGAACGTCCGAGTACCTGTATTATTACAATATTAAATAGTCTGACTAGAAGGTAAACTATTCTAAGCTAATCTATTCTATCTACAGCTCCAACACTCCTGCCCGTCTCCTCGCGCTTTCCTGCGGCTCCGTGCAGAAGGGAGCCGCCTCCGACTTCCGTAGTTGCGCTGGCTCTTCGAGAAGAGCCATCTCAATCCACAGGCCCTCGCAAGAAAACAGAGAGGTGATCAGACCAGATTATTATAACAATAAAAGAAAAGCAATAAAAGGAGATATATGCGGAAATGAAAAGAAAAAAACACAAAATAAAACAGGAAAAAATAAAACAAAACAAAAGAAAAGAAAAGAAAACAAAAATAATAAGAAAAAAATAAAATCAAAAAGACGCGAAAAGCCGCAGACAAAAGAAAAGCTGCGGAAAACCGCAAAAAACGAAATCAAACAAAAATCGAAGAAAAAGGACTACTAAGCCGTGCTCCCCGGCAACGGCTCTATTCTGATGATCGAAAATTCCCTTCCTCAATCCGGGTAAGGTAAAAACACTCTCGGGTCATTGCGACCCGGATCTCGGAGAATCGATCAACAAGAAAAAAAAGAACCACCAAATAAAGAGATATAAATCAATCAAAGCAAAAATAGCGGTCCTGACTATATTATTAACCTGGT
Organism: Ottelia alismoides; assembly: GCA_037367405.1. Classification (NCBI taxonomy): domain Eukaryota; kingdom Viridiplantae; phylum Streptophyta; class Magnoliopsida; order Alismatales; family Hydrocharitaceae; genus Ottelia; species Ottelia alismoides. The sequence goes on from JAZKJV010008883.1 coordinate 942,612, forward strand.
ATAGCACCCAAGGTCGGTCTCAGGGAGCACAAATTGTCCTCATGGCCTACGAAGTAGTCTAAAAAAATAAAATAAAAGAAATGAATTTTTTTGGTGGATTTTAATAATTTTTATATTTTTTCAGATTTTTCTAATTTTTATACAATTTTGTAAAAATCAAGAAAGACAAAAATAGTGTACTACTGTACAGCCAGACTTAAAAGGTCCATAAAAAATGTAAAATGGACTTATAAAAATCTGGTGGTAATTTTTATGAAAAATATAAACAAAAACTAAAATTTAGAAAAGGAGTTTATATTTTTTTAAGTTTTATAGAATTTTTTAGAATTTTTATAAGTTTTTTATGGTTTTTTTAATTTTTAAGGTTTTTACAAATCCAAAAATCACAAAAAATGGAAAGAAATTCAAACACAGCCAAATAAACAAATCCTAATTTTTTTAGAATTTTTTAGGCAGTTTTTATATTTTTTTAGATTTTTTAAATCAGACAGAAGCAAAAAATCAATGTTTTTGAATTTTTAAAAATAATAAAACGCCTAAAAATGTACCAAAAATTTAGGAAAATTTTTACACAGTGGCAGGAGCCAGTATCCAAATTTCACCTAATTTGGATTTAATTTGCTATTTTATTTAAATAAAATAAAGGCTTGCAGTGCAGTGGGACCTAGATGCAAGAAAAACTATTTCCAAGGGCTAAACAATAATAAGCAAATAAAGCTCAGGGCCCCTTATGCAAAAATCCCACGAAACCACGAAAGCACACGTGACAGGCACTCAGAGGGGTACAACTGTAATTCCTATTTATATAAATGCAAATAGTAACACAAAGAAACTACAGGACTAAATTTAAATAAGACTAGACCCTCACGTGTCGATGCATGTGGTATACACACACAGGGACTATATTGCCAATACAGTAAACATAGAGGTCCACTATGCAAAATACCCAAACTAAAAACAACTGCACTGGATATTTACAGGACTAAAAAGCAAAAACAAAAGAGCAGGGGCCTAAGTATAATTTACCCCATTATTATTGGACGGATGAGGAGGCACCACGTGGATGATCGACGGTTGTGGATGCAAGGCACCTCTTCGTTGGAGCGAACGGTCCAGATCGAGCCCTAGCAGATATCGATGGTGGCTGAAGCTCCTTAAGTAGACGGCTGTGATTAAATCTGGAGCGTCGGGGACGATCGGATGACGGAGGAGGATCTTCCAAGAACTCGACGCCGGCGAACTTCGCCGGCCCAATACGCACACCGAGGTTCTCCTCTAGAGCTGCTGAGATATGGGAACGCTTCGCCGAGGTGGTCCGCAACTGATGGAATCCTCCGATGAGGCCGGGGACCACCGGAGTGGCCCGGCGACGGCGGAGGAAGGAAGCTCCTGTGCTCGAGCTTTGGACCTCCAGATGAGGTTCCCTTGACCTGAAAAACCGCACAGAAAGCACGCTGGGTTGAGGGCAAAGTGCCTCGACCCGATTAGGGGTGAAGTGGATGCGCGGGTGAGTCGCGGCGAAGACCTCTGGCGAGGCGACGACAAGGGAGGTCGATTCTTGGCTTCGGGGCAAGCCAAGTTGAGTGCGTGGATGCATAATGTGGAGAGGAGTCTCACGAAGGTGATGGTCGGGTCATATGGTGAAATGGGTGATCGGAGCGATAGGAATCGATCGGCGACGGCGGAGTAGCGATTTGGGCGAAAATCGAAATTGGGCGAAACTAGGAAGTATCGGGGGCACCTGATGAAGGTGGTCGACTGGGGAAGAGCTAAGGAAGCTCTGGGGGGTCTTGGCCTCAAGGAACGTCGAAGTCCGAGGCTCAGCGCACCTCGCGGCAGCGCACGACGACGAGGGTCACCGGATCGATGGCTGGAGGCTCCTCCTCCTCTCTTCGACACCCTCCTCGCGCAGCTGTCACTCTGGGGAAGAAGATGGAGGTCCTGGGATGAAGGGGCGTAGCCAAAGATGGCGGGTAATGTGCAGCGGAGAGGAGGCTATATACTGCTGTAGGTCTGAGAAGAAGGCGTTGGGTCCGGCTTGGTGAAGCACGGACCCCAAGACAAAGGATCGGGCGAAAATCTCGGATTAGTGGGGGTCAATTAGCACCTGAGGTTTGGGTAAATGGAGGTCGAATCTGGCTTAGGTAATTAGGCGAAGTTGGGTCTGGAGCAAGATCCGCGGGCGGAAGGTCCAGGGGGGAGAGTTGACCGGGGGTCAACATCCCCCGTGGACCAATCAGAAGCCCCCGTTTAATAATTATTTGGAAATTCAATCAAAAATAATAAATGACTTAATTTAGAAAAAGTCAAAACATGAAAAATATTTATTTATTTTCAAATTAATTTTTAGTGATTTTTATTTATTTTTTTGAAATATAAATTATGTATTTACATTATATTATTATTATGTATATGTATATACATATATGTATTTTTTATTTTTATTTTTAATTGTTTGTTTTTATACAATTATTCCAATTTTATATTTTATTTATTTATAACATAAAATTTGGAATGAAAGGGTATTTTTATTTTATTTTTATGATTTATTTTTATAGGTTAAATAATTACTTTTATATACATATTTACATGGTATATGTACAAGGTGAGAATTGATTTTTATTCTTTTTCTTTTTATTTTATTTTTATTTTTCTGATTTTTATTTTATTTATTTACACCATGAAATATGGAATATGGAAATATTTTTATTGGATTTTAATTATTTATTTACAAGGAGAAAATCAATAGTTATGTTATTCTATGTACAAGGTCTATATACATTGATGAGAGGTGTTTTATTTACTTTTATTTTTCTTTTGTTTTTCTCTTTTTTATTTTAATTTTATTTTTATGAAATATGTACAAAAAACTTTTTATTTTTATTTAAAGGAAAATAATAATATTTATATACATAGGTATATGTACACATGTGATTGACCTTATCTCCCTCTACTTGGATTCTTTTGCGGTCAGGCCCATGCTGAGCCCTCCCTTGGAATTAGGCCGCTCAATATTTATTCTAAATATTTCCCTCTTTTTCTTTTATTTCTTTATTCTTTTATTTATGCACAAAAACATGCTAATTATGCATATTTACAAGATGCATGCAATTTGGTAAATTATTCTTTTTACACATATAAACATGATGTTTTGCAAGGGTTTTGTAGCTAAAATAAAAGAATAAAGAGTGATGAACGGGTATTCATCACCTACGCCACGAGGTCCGGCATCTTCCTCGAGCCTCTGGTTATTTCGACGTACCCCCAGGGGTCTCAGGGGAGGACTACCGTGACCAAGATTGAGCGACGAAGCTTGAGCCCAGTCGCCGAGCTCGAGTTTCGCCGCCAACCGCAGATGATGAAGAACGTACATGCGCCGTTGGATGCTCCCTCCCGGAGTTTATCCAATGGCGCAAATGCAGCCACGTCACCCATGAGCACCATCTACAGGTGTCGTTGGATCCTTGTGATCTAATGGTCTCTAGTTGACCACGTGTCTGCACCAAAGAATGTCCTAGCCTCATCGCCAGAGCTTGAGGCTTGGGGGTTCCAAACCTACCCCGAACCTCGTCAGACCCCCGAGACGTCGCCGAGCCTATCCGAAGCGCCTCCTAGCCTCTACCGAGCCTGAGCTTCATCCGAGCCTGGAGAGCACGTGCACAACACGTGTTATCTGGGTAATTTGCAGAGAAGCCCTCGGATTTCTCCAATATTGCAGACAGGTCCAGACTCACGTGTAAGTCACGTGCGCCTGGGGTTATTTGCACTTTGACCCTTGTAAATTTTAATAATTGCAAATATGCCCCCGCACGTGTGGAACATTTATAGGGAAGGCCTCGCTCTTAATTTTTGTTGCATTTTAGTCCCTCCCAGGGACCTGTTTGTCATTATATTTCATGTTTTTTCTTTCAGTTATGCCCTTGTTTTCTTTCATGCATATCTTGAGCTTCGTATCTCCGATTGAATTGATTTCAGTTTCATTTCGAAGCTTGTTTTATGATCTTTCTAATGGCATGCTCATTTATTATTTTGGACACAGTGATTTTTATGCATTATTTTAGTAGCCTTGTGTCTTTTAAAGCTTGAACTGATGCCTTGTTTAATTTGTCCATCAAATCTGTCTTCTAAATTGAGTCTGAAATTAACTAAGGTTTCAAATTGCTCAGGATTTTTATTCAGGGCTTGTTTGCATTGCATTTCATCACCTTTTTTTGCATGATTAAAATAAAACAAAAAATGCATGTTTAGTTTTGTTTTAATGCATTGTCTCGTTCTGTTGCACTGTTTGACCTTTTGTTCTTTAACTCAACACTTAATAAATAGATAAAAATCTGGATAATCACAAGAGAGGCTCGTGTCCCTGAGTTCGTCCTTGGTTTCTTGCCAAGTAAAATAAAAGAGGACCATCTTATTTCCTTGACATATCTAACATAGATGGTTTTTGATGAACCGAGTTCTGCCCGACTGCAATGACATCTTAAGTGTTAATTCAACATTATCAAAGGGCTGGATTTGCGGTTTGTCACTACCAGGGGCTGATCTGGCTGGCAGACCACCATCTGAGTGTCCTGGGATGGTGGTAGTTGGTAGAACTGCGGTGGCTGCTGGTACGACTCCACCTGGACATGGTAAACCTGTCTAGGCTGACTTGAGTGCTGGGACGAGCTTCCACTACTGCTCGGATCTCCTCGTGACCTGAGATAGGGCTGAGAAGCCATCTGTGCCTCCTGGAGACACATGATATGTGTCTTCAGGTCACTCAGCGTCTGTGCCATCTGATCGATCTGAGTCATGCTCTGGCACTGCTTCTTCTCAATCAACTCGATCCGTTCCAGCTTCTCGCTGATGATGCCCATGTCTGCAGCTATAGACTCTGCCTGTGTGGCTGCCGTTGTCGAAGTGGAAGGACCGGCATCGACCCATGCTATCCTCTGAAACTGCACGACCTGTGGCTGGGGGGCGTCCCTGAGTGTAGAGTCGGGTCTGGGACATTACTGTATAGTTCTCGGTCATCTCCTTGTAGATGGCCCAGACCTGATCCTCATCCTTGGTGAAGTAGGAACCGCTACAAGAAGCATTCACAAAGCCCTGCAGCTCTGGTGTCAGCCTGCAAAAGAAGCTCTGAACAAGGTTCGGCTTCGAGATATCATGGTGCGGGCATCTGTCGGTAAGCTCTCTAAACCTCTCCCATGCCTCATGGAACTGCTCGTTGGGGAGCATGGAGAAGTTGCTGATAAGGGCCCTCGCTGCATTGGTCCGCCCGAGTGGATAGTACTTGTTCAAGTACTCTGTGCGGAGCTGCTCCCAGGTGGTCATAAATCTCCCTAAATGCTTCAGCTAGTTTGCTGCTTTGTCTACAAGGGAAAACGGGAAGGCAATCATCTGTATGGTGTCCTCGTCCACCTACCAATCGTGGGCGGTGCTGCAGATCATCTCAAACTCCTGGAGATGAAGATGTGGCTCCTCAGTCGCAAGCCCATGGAAAAGGGAAAGAAGCTGAATTGTCTGCGGGGGGAACTTGAAGTCCCCCACGATCACCGGAAGCATGATCCACCAGTGGGTAAGCGTCGATCCGGGGTTGTCCAACACCCGCATCGGTCTAGCTGTTGCTGCTGGCTGAACCGGCTCGTCAGGCTGATTTGGAATGTCACCCGCTCCTGCGGCTCTCGGCTGCTCTCGCTCTGTCCTCAGCCTCTCCATCTCTCTCCTCATCTCCACCATGAAAGCTCCCTGGCCTCTAATCTTCTGCTGCATCATCTCGAGGGAAGCTACCAAGGTGTTATTGATCGCACCCTGATCTACTACATAGGTCTGCTCTGCTCTCGGGCCTCCGGTGCGGTCATCACTGCTGCCGACCATGGTCTCTGCAAAGGCAAAAGACCCAAGCTCATGTGCCGAAATGTAATCTGTCTGCTGCTCTCTCTGATCGGGCACCTCAGGACTATCAGAAGAAAAGTGGTCGGGGGGGGGGGGGGGGGGGACAGGATGGAAGAGAACTCGGGTTCGGAGAGCGGGTCTCAGCTCTCACAAACCGACCTAGATGAACGGGTCGGAGTGCTCATAAGCGGTGCATCCAGAGGCTGCCTAAGGGACCTCCGACCCATCATCGCGATTTGGCGAGTCAGGCGGATGGGATCTAGAAAGCAAACAGGATGAACAGACAAACCCCAAATTCACCAACTCAACGCGAGCTGATGACCGTAAGAGTTTGATCTTTTATCTTGTCTTTTTTATTTTTGGTGATAATACAATCTAACAGAGCGATTAAGCAAGCTGTTGGGAATCCAACGCCCCCAAGAGACTGTCCCGATCCTGAACTAGATCTTTCCCAACCATTACAAGCTGCGGACCGTTTACCGGCTACCCGATCGGCTCGCTTTGTTAAGGATATCGCGACCCGCTTTACCGGAAACCAGAGCGATCCTCACTGGAGAACGACTAGCCCAGAAGCAGTAGTCTGAAGAAGGATCGGATACGGCTCTACCTAGGGTGCGGGTCACTCTCTCGCCCAATCAAACCATACAATGTGGGGGTTACTGTCCCAATGCAATTATTTTGGTGAGGTGAATTTTAAGTCCAATTCGCTTTAGCAGTCCCAATTTTATGGTTTTTCTTTTTTTAAGTATTCTTTCAGGCAAACAATGCCTAACGATTTTTTCGGGTTCTTCTGATTTTATTAAGTCCAGAAAACGGGGGGAGAAGACGAAAAAGCCGATGTGCGAAGAAATCAATGATGCATGCAGAGTAAGCGATGCATACCTGACTCCATCAGTCTACATGCAGAGTGATCAACGCATAAAAGTAAATATTGAAAAAAAACTAATCTAACTGATGCAGCGAGAAAATCAGCCTTAACAGAAATTTCTACACGGAGAGAACGATAGCTAATGGGTCAACGGGAGAGGTCGGGGTCTGGTCTCTAATGTCGATCGGTGTCTGCCACAATGGATCCTACCAGTGCTGTATACAGCTTCTAGCGGCACGTGACCCCTCGAGTGACCAGGTTAGCTTTTTCCTTATTAATTATTAATTAGGTCCAATTAGACGGTCTATAGGAGCAGGCAATCTAATTAGGCTGGGGTCCTAATTAATTACGTCGCAAGCACAGAAATTCCTAAGCTAAGGCCAAATCTCGGGAAACAAAATAAAATGAAAAGTCATGAAAAACAAAACTGCGAAAAATCCGATGGGGTCCACCGAGCACATCAGTCTTCGGCGAAACAGACCCTGCAATCCACAATCTGAAAGTCTGTGAGTCTCTGTCCCTGTATTATTACAATAACTAAATGGTCTGCAGAGAAAGTAAAGCTAATCTAAGCTAAATTACGGCTATCTATGGCTCCCGCACTCCTGCTCGCCTCCTCGCGCTCTTCTGCAGCTCTGTACAGAAAGGAGCTGCCTCAGAATCCCACGGTTGCATCGGCTCTTTGAGAAAAGCTGCCTTAGTCCTCGGGCCCTCGCAAGAAAACAAACAGAGGTGTATCAGACCAGATTATTATAAAAATATGCAAATAAAGATAAAAGAAAATATATGCAAAAAAAAAAATAAATAAAATGAAAACAAACAAAAACAAAAGAAAATAATATAAAAAGAAAACAAAAGAAAACAAAAAGCTGCGAAAAGCCGCGAAAGAAAGAAAAGCCGCGGAAAAAGCCGCAAAACTAAAAGCCGAACAAAAACAAAAATAAAAAGACTACTAAGCCGCGCTCCCTGGCAATGAAGCCATTCTGAGGATCGAGAATTCTCCCACTATCGGACTAAGGTAAAATAATCAGGGTCGTTGCGACCCGAATAGAGAGGCTCAATCAAGAAAATAATAAGACCACCAAAAGAAATCAAACAATCAAAAGCCGAATAGCGGTCTCGCTATTTATTTAACCTGGTATAGCGACTAGGGTCGAACTCAAGGAGCACAGGCTGGCCGAATAGGCCTACGAAGTAGTCAGAAAATAAAATAAAGGAAAACTAATGTTTTTGGTGGATTTTATAGATTTTTAACTTTTTTTATTTTTAATTATGAAGAAAATAAGGAAAAAGGTAAAATGATCACACTCAACAATTTATTCAAGGAAAAAGGTAAAACAAACCAGAAAATTAAAATAAAATTATTTTTGGGTTTTATAATTTTTTAAGTATTTTTGGTGAATTTTTCAGATTTTATATTTTTTGTTGATTTTATAAAATTAGAAAAATGCAAAAATAGAGAACTAATGTGCAGCCAGATTTGAAAGGTTATTTAAAAATATATAAATAATCTATAAAAATCTGAGACAATTTTATATCAAACTAAAAATAAAAGATAAGCTACAGAAACAGAAATTGCATTTTTTTGAATTTTATAGAATTTTTAATCATTTTTATAAAGTTTTAAGGGTTTTTAATTTTTAGGTGTTCTATGAATCCAAATAGAGTGAAATTTGGATTGAAGAAAGAAAACACACAAATAAACAGTACCTAATTTTTTTGTAATTTTTAGACGAGTTTTTATATTTTTAATTGATTTTCTAATTCAAACAGTAGCAAAAATAAGGGTTTTTGAATTTTTAAAAATAGAAAAATAACTCAAAAATGTCCCAAAAAATTAAATAAATTTTGACACAGTGGCAGGGGCCACGTATCCAAATTTCACCAAATTTGGATTTGATTTGGTATTTTATTCAACCAATAAACAAGCAACTTCACATAGGGACCTAAACGCAAGAAAAATAACTTTGAGGGCTAAACTGAAACACATGCAGAAAGTGTAGGGGCTACAATGTAAAATGCACACAAATTTCAACACATGCTCAGATTCATCCACGCACAAGGGTATATATGTAAATATCTGAAATTAAACTTTCATTCCATAATAGTCATAAACCCCAACCCAATATATGCAAAAGCCCAACATATCACGTGAAGAAGCACGTGCATCCACAAAGTAAGGACTAAAGTGCAAATACCATAAACTACATGTCCTGATATGTAAATTACCCAAGTCTGCTAAATTATTTAATAGACTAAACCATAACTAAAATAAAATGCAGGGGGTCGGGCGCAAGTTACCCTACCAAAGCGCGTGCGGGGCACGTGGTGGGCCAGGTGTCAGGCGATGAACGGCTGGCGTGTGTACGGCTCTGATAAAACCTCCTGGATGATCTGACGGTCCGGATGAGGGAGCAAACACGGGGTGCACGTGGCTGTCAGATCGTGGATCTAATGGCCTGTCAGTGGCATACCTCAAACGGCTCAGATGGCTTTTGGAAGCGAGGCGTGATCCGACGGTGGAGAGAGGGTCTGGATGAACACCTCCTGGATGAACTTCAACGGCGAGCTGGAGTGGCTGAGTGCGTCCGATGGATGATCGGCAAGAGGGCTTCGACGCGCCTCGTCGCTCCGTGTCTGGTGGTGGTGGCCGATGGAGCTCCCAACGGTCCGATCCTGCGGTGAGGGAAGGAGGACCTGGGTGACTCCAGCAAGGGATGCAAGATGCTACTCAGGGGGGTATCTCGCACTTATTCACCTGCAAAGGAAAGCTCGTGCTCAGAGGAAGACTCCGGCATGGGTTATTTGAGAAAACGCAAAGGGAAGCGGGGTGGTTTGGCGAAGGGAGGTCCTAGCGGACGTGGCGGAAGGGACCGAGCCCGATCTTGGCTCAGATAGCCAAGATCGAGGTGATCAGATCGTTGAAGGAGGGTGACGATGAGTCGAGGAGTCTATCTGTACGGATAGGATGGGGTGACGGGGCTCCGGCCACTAGGGCGCAGCTGGCGGAGCAAGGTGGGAAAGATTAACTCTACACGATGATCTGGAAACTAAAAGAGGTACCTGATGGAGGGAATCATCTGTGGGGGAGATGCTGGATCTCCTACGATCTTCGCCTCGATGGAGCGACGCCTCTAGGGGCTCGGGCTACGCCGGCGGCGGAGCTCGACGACGATGGTCGCCAGACGTAGGGTAAATGCCTCCAAATCCTCGTTGCAACACGCTCAATCACTCGCTGTCACTCAAGGATGAAGGTGGAGGTCACTGAAGTTGAAGACTGAGCCAAAGGTGGGTTAAAATGTGGCTGGAGGCGAGTCTATATAGGAGTGAAGGTCCTGGATGATGGGAGTCGGGCGTGAATCGTGGTGCACGAATCCCTAGGAAGAATGGCGGGCGTGTGTCATGGATCATACGTCAACAATCGGAGCCCGAGATTTGGGTGAATGGCGATCGGATCGAAGCGTGAATAGTCGGAGAAATCGGGTCGGAGCGAAGATCTGCGAGAATGTGGTCCAAGGGGGGGAGTTGACTGGGAGTCAACAATCCCCCGTGGACCAATGAGAAAATTCCATTGGAAAATGATTTGAAAATTTAAAATAAAATAGAAAAGGGCTTTATTTCATAATATTTTCAAAATGAAAAATGTTTATTTATTTTCAAAGTATTTTCTAGTGATTTTTATTTATTTTTTTGAAAAACAAATTATGTATATACAATATATATTATTATATATAGGTATAATTACATATGTATTTTTTATTTTTATTTTTATTATTTTATTTATGTATAATTATCCCAATTTTATATTTTATTTATGTACATCATTAAATTTGGAATATAAAATAATTTTTATTTGATTTTTATTAATTATTTACAAAGGTAAAATAAATATATCTTTTATTCATATATACATGGTATATGTACACTGAGGAGAGAGAAATTATTTATTTTTGTTTTTATCTATTTTTCTCATTTTTATTTTATTTTTTAAATTATATACAAAATATGGGAAACACCTATATATTTTTATTTTTGAAAAATAAAATATATACACTAAGAGGGGGATTTATACAAGCTTGAGCTACCCTATCTCTCTCTACTTATTTTATTTTGTGGTCAGGCTCATATTGAGGCCTCCCTTGGGTTTGGGTCACTCAATATTTATTCTAAATATTTCCTTCTTTTTCTTTATTTCTTTATTCTTTTATTTTTGCACAAAAACATGCTAATTATTGCTATTTACACAATGCATGCCATTTGGTAATTTATTCTATTTAAAACATCTACATGGTATTTTTTAAAGATTTTTAGCTAAAATAAAAGAATAAGAGTGATGAATGAGGATTCATCACATATGCACATACATACATACATATACATATACATGCAACATGCCTCTACTTTTAAATACAAACATAAATATGCATACATATGTACATATTTTAAATACAATCATCTACTTTATTTCAATCATATGTTATTACATACATACATATACATGCACATGCACGCCTAAGTTCGTATTGTAATGTTTGAGCAATATTATCGATGAAATGTGTGTATTTACTTTCAACTGAACAATTGTTATTTCAAGATTGCAATTATTATTCTAAGACCTCTAAAAAATGAATAGAATGCTCTAATAGCACAATACTCTATGACTATATAAACTAAAAATATCTAATAGAATTTAATAGGATCCCAATCTTACAATGTATAACATTGGCACAACGTATTTAACATGATTACAACGTCACAATATTCTACCACCACACAATGTATATAACAAATTAACAATCTCACAAAGGATTATGAAACATTTCTATCGCAAGTCTACTATTTAACACAATTATTAATAGGAAAAAATACATAAAAAGTAAATGTAAAAAATATACCTTCTCTTAGAGGAATGGGGAGGAGGAGACAAAGGTGGTGGGTGTCCGTGGAGGAGGTGACTATTTTTGGAGTGGGGATTAGGATAAGGAGGTGGTGGAGGAGAGGAGACAACGGAGGTGGGGGAGGTGGAGGTGGGGCAGAGGTCGTGGAGGGGAGGAGGAGGCAGTGGAGGAGTCATAGATATTGGGAGGTGGAGGTGGGGCGGAGGTGGTAGAGGGAAGGAGGAGGCAGAGGAGGAGTCATAGATATTGGGAGGTGGAGGTGGGGCGGAGGTGGTAGAGGGAAGGAGGAGGAGGCAGACAGAGATGGGGAGGAGGAGATGGCAAAGTTGGGGAAGTGGAGGTGTGGAAAAGCTGGCAGAGGAGAGGAGGAGGGTGCATGGAGGAGGTGGCGGAGGTAGGGAGGAGGAAGTGGGGAGGATGAGGTGGCGAGGTGGTGCTCGGAGGGGAGGAATTGGTCGTTGGGGAGGAGAAAACGAGGAGGCGCGGGAGTGGAGAAAACAAGGAGGAGTCACGCGAGGGGAATTAGGGCGACAAGAGAGGGAAGTGAAATGTTTGGCGCTAGAGTTTAGATCTAATTATTCTCGACGGTTGTTGTCACTGTTGATAATGCCTTAATGCCAATATTTTCATTTTTTGTGGTTGTTAACCCGACACAAACACCCCCGCCTTCCAATTTAAAAATAGTCTTTCGCTCGCATCGGATGGTGACAAAACCATCAAAAATATACTTCAATTTCAACAGCTACAGCTGACTGTTGATAATTGCATGATTTAAATGCCAACAATTCTAGTAGTAAAACATGCCACCCAAGCTAGTATATAAGAAAAATCAAAAGGAAATGAAATGTTTAAAATAAAATTACTACAAAACAAGATAATGTTAAAAAATGATGAAGCATTCTCCCACTTTAAGTAGGGTCAGCTACATAGATTCTGGCTCAAATTCATGTTGAAAGATCCGATTATTTTTTATGTTGGTTGCCACTTACCTAACACAACTCCTACAAGGGGGATTTGAACCATGTTTATTGCACTACCACCGGACTATTGAAGTAGGTGCAAAATAAAATAATGTTTAGATATTTAATACAACCCTTGAAAATATATCCTAATGCAAAAATGCGTTACAAAAAAATGCAAGAAATAAGTTCCCCAGGCTGCATGACTTGTCTGCAATGAAAGGAGTTGAAACAACAAGGGATATTTACACCCATAACCCTGAGTAATATGGTAATTACCCCAGGAACCCTGCGTAATAGCGAATTACGCTAAAACCCCCAAGTAATGCTTAACGATTACGTACGTAACCCTCCGTTACGCTGGGACGTTAAGGGTAACCACGGTTGGATTACCACCTACCACCACCGAGTTACGAGGTGGAGATCACATGGCTGGGGTTTGTTGCCGCCACGTGTATGGTGTAGATGGATGCGGAAGTCGAATCGATGAATAGTGCATGGGTGACGAGGTATGTTTTTGCCCTCGTCCCGCCCGCCCTCGACATCCTCAACGATCCTTCTCGCCTTCGGATCATCATCTTCGTCATCTTCTCCAACTCGCGGAAGAAGAGGAGCCCCCCATCAGTCGCCGGCGACACGCTTCCTCCTACACCAAGCAGCCAGAAGCACCTCGAAAGGCAACGGTATGTCCTCCCCCATCGTCTTCGCCTCTGAAATTCTTCTTAAAATCCAACTGAGTACATGAGAAAGAAACCTGCATGTACCTTAGGGCATGGGTTGGTTCGAAGGCCGCGATGGGGTCCTTAGCATTTGCGTCTAGTATGGGGGATACTTCTAGAAGGTGTGAGGTCGTGGTGGCGATAGGTACTTGCTGGGACAACAAGTCGTCATAGGGACAGACCCAGATTACACGTGTTGGTTCGACATCTTGGATGACATCACAGAAGTTGTTCCATGGCAACCAAAGGATTCGTTGCGGATGAGCTACAAAATTCCTAATTCCCATCCATCCAGGTATGAAACTATCTCATGGTGTGAAATATTTTTGGCCTACTCGCTTATTATTTAGGTATAGGAACTGTACTCGCATTTTGTCTTCGTTAGGTATGCGAAGTTATCTGAGGAGAAGCAGATGATGGAAATGTTTCACCTGCACCAAGATGGGATGCAAGTTGAGTTGGTGGTGGAGTTTTATCAAGATGTAGAAGCACTTGATGTCGAGGAAGCGGAAGCGGATGCGAATGCAGGCCCAGATCCAACTCCCACGTCCTTAGGGACTGATGTGAATGAGGCAGTGGAGGCTTTGCAGGGGTTGGGATCGGTTACACATGAATCCTTGGAGTCAATTCATTGCATTGCTCTTACCGAATGTGCGCAAGGGGATGGAGTGGAGGGATTCACTACTGAAGCCATGGATTTGGAGGATGAAGTTGTGCAAATGGACATTGACCCGAATGAGGCAGTGGAGATGGATGATGTTCCCCTATTTGAAGAGCCAGTGGATTCACTTGGGGATGAATCAAGAGAGGATGAATCAAGGCACCCATCAGTCCCAATGCCATGGAGGCACAGATGATCAGTTCTCAGCATTCGCGTATAATGAGATCGAAGAGAGTATTGCTCTCCCAAACCCTATGTATCGATGTAAGCGAATCAGAAGATTCTGATTTTGTTGTTGATAGCTCAAGTACCAGTGATGATGATCTCAACGGTCTTGAGTCTGAGAATAGCTACCACTATCTCTTAGATTCAGATTTAGAGGATGTTGAGGACTTCAAAGGTCGAATATCCACCAACGACATGGAGATTCCGGACATTGCAGTTGGATCTGAGTTCGATGGACATGATGAATTTAAACATGCATTAAGCACTTATTGTCTGAGGCATGAATTTGATGTGAGATTTATAAAGAGTGAGGCAGTACGGGTGACAGCCATATGCAGGGGAGAAGATTGTAAATGGCGAATCCATGCTTCTAGACTCCACGATAGCATGCGATTCCAAGTCAGGACTCTACATGGCGAGCACAATTGTTCATCTGTCAGTAGGATTGGCAATTCATTGGCTTCACAAGAGTGGATTGCCAAGTACATTGATCCATGGATCAAAGACAACCCAGAAATGACTGTCAACGCCATATCTCGACGACTTGCCGAGCAATTCCAAGTCCGTTTACCTTACATGAGGATATGGAGGGGAAGAAGGATTGCCCTAGATAAGATCCGAGGAAAAGTTGAGGAGTCATATGAGAGACTTCCATCTCTCATTTATGAATTGAAGAATCGTAATCCTTCAAGTGTAATTCACTACGAAACTGAGAAGGACGATTCATTTCTACGTGTTTTCATATCGTTGAAAGCACAAAAGGGAAGGTTTTATTCAAGGATGTAGACCTTTCATAGGTCTGGATGGGTGCCACCTAAAGGGGAAATACCTAGGAACACTACTCTCAGCGACAGCATTAGATGGATGCAATGCATTATTCCCTGTGGCTTTCGCAGTTGTAGAAAGCGAATCCAATGCCACGTGGAATTGGTTCATGACTCATTTGAACCATGCTATCGAATTTGGTAATGGTGCTGGTTGACTTTCATATCAGATGCACAGAAGGGTCTCGAGTTGGCGGTGAAGACCCTATTCCCCCAAACAGAGCACATGACATGTATGCGACACCTGTATAAAAACTTCAAGAAAAAATTCCCTGGCGAAGAATTAGAGATCATGGTTTGGTCCGCTGCAAGGGCGTTCCATAACAAGCACTATACTCACTGGATATCTGAGATTCAAAAACATAGCATGGGTGCATACCACTGGTTGGCAAATGTACAGGAGAAGTGGAGCCGTCATCAATTTGGTGACTCGGCGAAGTGCCATTATGTCACAAATAATTTGAGTGAATCATTCAACGCATGGATATCACCAGCACGAAATATGCTCATTTGTGAGCTTATTGATTGGATTAGGCAAAAGTCGATGACAACGATGGATGAGAGACTTCGACGGTCGAAGAATTGGAAAGAAAAAGTTGTGCCATCAGCCTTGTCTTACGTGAGAGGCATCACAAGGGACTTGAAGGGCTTCATTGTTAGAAGAGCTGATGACAGCAATGTGGAAGTAGAAACTCCTTCCGGGAGGTATGTTTTAAACCTTCTAGCCCGCGAATGCTCGTGTCGAAGATGGCAACTGTGTGGGCTTCCATGCACACATGTAGCATCTGCGTTGGGAACCATCAGAGGAGTGCGGTGGGAGAACTACGTCGCTGATTACTACAAGGTTGATCGTTATAGGAAAGCCTACACTTGTGCATGCATAGCACCAATGCCCGACAAGTCGCAGTGGTTGATGGTCAATCTGCCATTCAAGGTGCAACCGCCTCACACCACAAGGCCACCAGGACGTCCGCGAAAGAATCACATTCGGCCAAGGGACGAGAATGATGACAAATCAAGGCATAAATGCAGCAGGTGTAGCAAGTTCGGGCACCAAGCCCGCACCTGCAAAGAACCACTCAATGCACCATCGCCTCTCGTACGAGCTAACCAAGAGGAACCACTAGGCCCCTCAACGCAAGCTTCAACAAGCAATCAAAATTCATTGGCCAACAGAAGGTATTAATTTCGATTGTCTTACATTTTATCTACATTAGATCTTTATTTGTGAAACATCGTCAACCTAAAACATCTGTATTTTCCTAGTGGAATTGGGTGCAGGTCAAGAGGTTCTTGGACAAGAGGAAGAAGTGGCGAAGGCCTACAAAGAAGGGGGCGTGGACGGAAAAGAACAAGAAATTTCGAAGCATTTCCAGATGGACCTCCACTTTCGATGGATCCATAGGTACATCACTTCTCATCATCATTAAATCTTTGTTGTGACAATGTTCAGTGTAATCGTTATTTCTCATTGCAGGGAATGTGCAGAAAGGGGAAATGTAAATGGAAGTTTTTTTTGGAGACCGTTTGAGCTCATGGATCTACTACATGGACAAGAGAAGCTCAGCTAATACAGAATTTGGGATGTGAACTTCTGGATGGGTGTTTTTTTTGGATGCACAACAAAATTCTTATATGTATATTTTTTGGATGGGACAATCCTTTAAGTATTATGTGGTAGATTGTCTGGATGTCGGTTTTTGTATAATTTGACGAACAATCCTTACATGTGCTATGTAATTGTTTTTGGATACTTGCATGAGCAATCGCCATTTTGTCATGTATACATGAGATTTCTTTTTTGTTGCGAAATATTATTTGAAAGCAATGTATGTGATTAACATGGATATGAATAGCAAACATATCAATATTGCTTTCAGCCATATCAATATTGCTGAAAGCTTCTTCAATACTAGCTTAACATTCGCATCTGTTGATGGAGGCTTCTTCATAGTGCCGAAAGATTGTGTTTCTTTGCTGCATGGTTCATCCATCCAACGAAAGAAATCGCAAGTCTTCAAGGCGCATGTGTAGAATCGTGCTCCTTTGCTCCATGGTTTGGTGGAGGTCTTCAAAACAGCCTCGACACCGCAAACGCAACGCATACTAGATGATAATTCAAAGGAACGCGACCGCATTTTCTGCAATTAACGTAGACATCTTCAAACAATAACTTGTAGACACAAAAAAATCGAGTTCTTGCAACATAACGAAAAAAATATTCGCACCTTCTGTTGTGGATTTACCACAACCTTCCTCAAAAATAATATTTCTATGGGGCCTCTACAAGTCATTTTATAGGTTTTTGCATGGGAGGGGAGACACCCAACGGATCTATTTCTAGCCGTTGGAGCCCCTCAAACGTGAGGGCATTTTCGTCCATAAACTAACGGCCGTCCAGCAAAAAGAAACGTCCACTAACACAGGGTTATGCTATGCAAGAGTTAAGCATTACTCGGGGGTTTTAGCGTAATTCGCTATTACGCAGGATTCCTGAAGTAATTACCATATTACTCAGGGTTATGGATGTAAATATCCCAAACAACAAAGGTCTCTAAGAATAACTTTGTTGCCATTCGAACAACTAGAGTTATTTTCATAAAATGTCGACAGCACGAGGGTTTAGGTGTAGACAACGGTATTGATTGAGGGATTCGGTGTAGATATTGCCTTAAGCTGACGTGGCAAATGGATGCTTTGTGAATCTGCGAAGAATTAAGGATTACTTTGCAAATCCACGTGTGTCAAACAAATGGCTTTCATCTTAAAAGAAATACCACCATGCATGGATGAATCTCGGGCGATGCTCTCGCCTTTGCAGACCTCTGCAGTACTGAAGAGGATCTGCTTTACTCTGTAGTACCACAGAGGTCTGCAGTGAATTCATGGTGCATCTGAACCGTTTGATTTTGATCGAACTGTTCGTACGAATTCTCATGATAAGGATCTACAAAAATAAGAAATTCATGCGAACTACAGACCTCTGCAGTACTGTAGAGGATCTGCTCTACTCGCCTTTGATGTTGTTTCTCTCCCAAGCTCAAGCTTTAGTGATCGAATTGAGAAACTGGAAACAGTAGGAGCTTCATCTTCTTCTCAACTTTAAAGTGATAAACAACAAAATGGCTAAAATCTTTTGAGATCTATGGACAAAGTCATTAAATGGAGGTATTATAATCCTCTACTAATATAAATAAATAAATAAATAAATGGCGGTGGCAGCCATATAAGACTCTGCGTTCCGTATGCACATGGGGTATGGCTTTCAAATTCTACTATTGACTAGTAGTCCCGGTTTGGTGAGGTCGGTGGATTTCCCAGGCAAAAATATTACTTATACATATTTTATTATATAAAAAAGCTGACCCATTATTTTAATATCTTAAAAAATGAAAAGTATGTACCCAAAAATAAAAAATGTCACTTTTTTTAAGAACTAAAGCATATATTAGTGTTCTCCAATATAAGGTTCAAATTATATCAGAAATGCTATTTAAATTTAAATAAAATATTATTTACTAATATAAGCATAACAACTAATTGTTTTTAAGAAGTTAACTACAACTAACAGTAATTGTGTAGACTTTTTTTCAACAATACGGAACTATACCAATAAATAATTTTGTGATTGGTTGATATATCTTTTTGATATTAAATTTATAGAAAGAATTTTATTCGTTGAAAAAAATTATATTTACTTGTTAAAGCTAACCATGATCCAACAAGTTTGTTGCTAAATTGTTAAAAATACATCATGTAACAATGATTATCCGATGATTTTCTCAAGACGTGTTCTTCTAATCACCGCTAGATTATCAACTAGTTCATATTTTAACAAAAAGAATCAACGAATAATCATCATTATAAAAACCATTGGCAACATTGATTATATACGATACAAATTACAAGAATAAAAGTAATTTTGCAATAAGCAGTACTCGATATAATATGAACATCGGAAGATATTGCAACATGTATTCAAATTATTCATTGCCATGGATCGCTTTTATTTTTGAAGTATTGAGACACTCCTATATAACAACTATTAAATTCCTTAGCCATTTGATCCATTTTTAAAAGCACTTATTTGACCATAAACTTTTGGATTAACCATTCACTCGATTCATTCTATTAATTTTGTGTTATGCAATGGGGAATTTATGTGAAAATTGTAATCGGATTCAACTAATCGACTCGTGACAATGACAGAAATATCGGGCTTTTTTTAAAATTTATCATAACTAGTGGTTCTTAATATTTTTAAAAAAACTTTTTACATCTAGAATCACATATCGATAAAATCACACCCTTAGTCCTTAGATAGGAAGATATAAAAATCAATATACTTTATTTTCCAAATTGAGGGAAGTGGATAGGATTTAAATTTTTATAAACATTAAAAAACGATATTTTTATCTTAGGAAATTTAAAAACGTGTGAATAAAAATAAGATGTTAATATTTTTATGAAAGGAAAATATGAGTAAATGTCACTTCAGATAGGAACATTATTTACAGGGTCTTTCCAATTTGCCACAAGCTCATTAGACCTCTAGAGCACTCAGCTGTTTCATGATCAACCAACGTGATTATAAAAGCCAACTTGAGAATCCCTAGTTTGTAGAATGATGGGTATGGAAAATTAATAGGAATCGCTATTAATAATTTTATTTGAAACAATCCAAATAAACTATTCCTGGTTTGAAGGGAAACAATTTGGAAATGTACAAAACTTTCCACGTCTTACATTTTGGAATATACAAACCCATTCTGTTATTAATTATTTCCACAATTAAATATTATGTCAATTATACTATATATTATCTGGGGTTTAAAAAAACTAAACTAGACCGATTGGTCGGACCGATCGGACCGGGAGTCGACCCCGACTCGATCCGTTCGGTCAGTTTTATGCAATTAATTTAAAAAAAAGAAAAAAAATCGTTTGACCCAGATGGTCAGACCAGATTGACCTAGATCGACTCAATTTTAATGGTTTGGTAATTTTTTTTAAATATAGGTTTAAATAGTGAAATGACAGGGTTTTTATCAAGTGTGCCATTCTTAACTTCTACGATATAAGTTATGTCCCTCTCTTTTTTGGAATATAAGTTGTGCCACTACTTTCTTAGAGTAATAGAAGCAATTATAAATAAATGATTATAATATTATATTCATATACAATGCTAGGAAATGTGACTAACTTTTGTCAAGGAAAACAAGTTGTGGCTACAGAACTATGCCCACGGATGTGGAGTTTGTGGCCACAGAATTGAGCTCTGGTCACAACACGTCATGATCAGTAGCCGTAGCTACAAGTCTCGTCACAAGAGTTCTCTAACCACGAATATGTCGTTGCCACTACAAGTGACCGCAGAACTTGTCGTGGCTACAGCTCTTGTATGAAGACTTTGACCACAAAATTGTAGCTACGAGAAACTAGCGGCCACGGAATTATCGTGGCCACAAGTTTCCGTAGCTACATTCCGTGACCACAACTCATTTTTCTTGTAGGGAGAGTTTTACTCAAAATAGACTCATGTTATTATATTGAAAGATTTGGCATCTTAAATGATTATTTCATTGGTATATAAATACATACTTACATATATGTATCCGATTTTATCGGTTCAAAAAATCGGTTCGACTGGTTAGACTAGAAAATTGAGCCTGGTCTGGTTTTTTCCGAGTCAATAGGAATGATGACATCATGCTAACATCAGCATTGGTCCGACATGTTTAGACCGACAGTCCGATCCAGTTGGACCAAACCGAAGACTGACTAGTTCATTGTCCGGTCCAATTTTTAAAACCTTGATATTAAACACCTTTATACAACTTATGAACATGACTTATGATGTTGCTAGCATATTTTGGTAATGATGTCTCTTTAAAAATAATGATATAATTTGAGATATTAGAAAGAGTAATACAAAAGTTACCGATATTAAGAAAAGTTTTAAGTGACACATTTATACTATTTAATAGCATGTTAGTAAGGATTAAGAATTACTTATTTAAATAATAAGTCACAAAATGCAAAATAAAAATATGTATATGTTAATGTTTAAAAAAGTTACTAACGAACATTATTCAATTTCAGTTTTTTGGATTAAAGGACGTGGAGCGATTTTTCCGATTCTTAATAATTATCTTTGTAATTTGAAATCTATATTTTTTAGATTATTTCACGTACAATTATTAATTATGTTTTTTAATTAACTCTCCGTGCATGTTATCCTACAAAATAAAGAATTCTAGGTATCCTACAAATACCATCAACTCAATAAAGATTCTTTTTAAATATTTATAAAACTTACCAATGAACATTGTTCAATTACATATCATTAAATTGAAACGTACCAAAACAATAGTAAATATACGCCTGTGATAAAAATAAACTAAATAAATATTTGGACGAGTTAATGAGTGAAATATAAGAAGTTTACTTAAATAATTTTTAATATAATTTACAATCAAATATGTTGAGGAATATTATGTGATGCAATTAATTTGTTCAATGTTACAAATGTAACATGTTAGTTAAGTAACTTATATCTTTTATTGATATCCGCATATGATTTGTTATTACGAATGGAAATATACGAACTTACCGATGTAATATAATTATTTACTTATAAATATATATATGAATGTACTGATCATTAGATTTTAAAATATTATGAGTTATAATTAATTATATCAATGTAAAAAATATAACATACAAAATTACATATCTTATATTTGTCATTATATTCACAGGTGATTTGCTTTTACAAATGAAAGAGAAAATAGTTCTTGTCATTACCATCTAAGATCTTCTCTCTTCTTTGCACTTCGATATCAATGCAGTATCTTCGAATGAAAACTTGAGATATTCAAAATTTTCAGTCTTTATATTCAAATTTTGCCCCCATTCCTTTACATAAATCTCATTTAGTTAATTATTAGTCAATTAGTAGATCACACTACTAATGAATATATTTGACATATTTGACGTCTCATTTTTCAGTCTTCATCCATGAATTATAAGAAGTATCCAAACATCTAACATACATGAAATAAAAAATAAAGTAGTAAATCATTAGTTGTTAATTGTAAAAACTGAACATGGAATAGTAAGAATAAAGCATTGAGTAGTAATAATTACACAATCATAAATCTATAGCTGTGAATAGTACTATGTAATGGTAGGTTTAGTAGTTGTGAGTTCAATATTAGCGACACATTTTGGCATGCCATATAAATAGTAATTTTTTAACAATGTTTAGTAGTACTTTTTAAAAGACACAATAATTCATATTTTTGCTTAAATGTTAGTAAGACTATTGAAGGAGGCCTATGGTGGCTCATGTGTTTAGTCCCACATCATGTGATGTTGGGTTTGATGTCTTGGTGGAGTTATTGACGATCCCCAAAATGCCCTAGTTAATATGTCAAATTGTCTTAGTCGGGCAAAAGGGATCAATCAAAAATCAATCACACAAATAAATCAATCATGCAATCAAAACAAGCGCATTTAGTCTTTATTTATCATGGGAAAGCCTCGGGGCTAACTAAAGAAGTAAAGTCTCGACTTAGGTTCAATTTATCAAACTTAATGCATAGTTTTCAAGAGAGGATTTTTTATTGCTTCGTACACAATACAAAAGAGATGTGAATGCACTGCATGAAGGTTTCTTGAGAAAATCAAGCTAACTTGATCAAATTAATTAAGTGTCAAATCAATCCATGAGGTATCCTCGTTTAGAGACTCATAGATCGCGATCACTCTCCAAGCGTTAAACCTAATACTTATTTTGGGTGTAGATGAAACGACATGGGAATCATTCCCATGTCATGTGGTTTCATAGATTTTTTTAAATTTCCAGTGCCCTTACGACTAGTATGACTAGTCGACCTAGATCGCATACAATACAATCGCCACGCTTCTGTGATGCGGGAGGCGCAAACCTTTGCCTTTAGAGAGAAACTATCGAAAATGATGACTAGCTTCATCAACATCTCATCTCTGATAGCCACGAATTTGAGTACATCCTTCTCCAGTGGATTATTTATCTAGGTGGGTGGAGGCTATCCTAAACCGAGCTGCATACAATTGGACTATCTGTTAGTTTGTGAGAGAGCATATTATTTCTAGGTTTGGGGTCCTCAAGGTACTAATGTCAGAAGGGAATAGCCATTTTGTTAATAGAGAATTGAAGAAGCTTGCGAAGGATTACGACATCAATCACCATGTCTCTAGTCCATATCACCCACAAACCATTGGAATGGAAAAGTTGTTGAATAGGGAGGTTAAAAGCATATTACAGAAGCTCATGTGGAGCCTGAGAGCAGCTAGATATTTTAGATCCCATATGGTTAGTTTTACTGAGTACATAGAACTTCTTCTAAAATAAGTCTGTGAAATGCAACCAGGGTATGGATCAACATGTCTGTCAAGAGGGTCAAATCGTTTACACTTGTTTCTCTAGGATGCATCAGGATGTGCCTTTTGTGATTACCTAATGTTTACATCTACACCTAGGCTTGTAGCATTTATGATACAAGGCCCTTTTTCGTACTCAAGCATCTCTTATTCAGAGGTCTATAACATTGGGAAGAGACGATATTGTGGCACCTACTTTCGTTTATGGAAATTTTCTAATAATGGATTTAGCTAGCTTGTCTCTTACCAAGTTGGTGCATATTGATCCACAAATTATTAGGTTTTTACACACATTGACACCTAGGTCAAATCAAGGTAGTACATAGATCCTTGTCCACATACTAGCTATGTGATGACCCTCAGGGTTCATGAGGTAATTCCTGACTCCTTCTCATCCTCAAGTGACTTGAAAACCATGTGCAATTAATGATCTGACAATATTTCAAAGTTGATAGTTGCCTCATGATCGGCCTAGGGCTTGACCAAGTTAAATAAATTACTGCATTGAAATTGATCGATTGATATTTTAAGTGTGGTTTTGATAAATCTATATTTATTTGACTACAATATAATTCTCACTAGTTAAGAAGGATAGAAAGCAGCTTGTCAACACCTTTCCCTCCGCTACGTATTCTTGTAATCATCGAGCATCTCTTTGTTATGGATCCTCTCTATAGAAGCAATAAAGATCATCAAAAGTCCACCATCCAGACGCAACAAAACTTGGAAACTGATTATGCAACCCAACGAGAAACAATGACTCCTCTATGAGTCTCATCAGATGTAAGGGCTTACCTCCATCTCTATTGATCCTAAATCATTCTCTGCCCTGTCTTTGTCTTCAACCATCTCATTTCTGGAGAGATCTGGAGACTTAGGATGGAGGTCTAGGTAGATAATTGAATTTACATTAATTCAAAAGTAAGGTACATGTTCATAGGACATGAGAAATATTGTATTTATAGCCTTTTTTCTCCAAATTAGGGTTTTATTTTATTTCAAATATATACATGTTAGTATTTTTTCTATTATTTTTTGTTAATGTTAGTGATTTGTACACAATGGAGTTGATTTTATTTAATTTGAAATAAGTATACATGAATTATAAATAGGTAAATTTAGGTCAATATATAGGTGAATATATACAAAAACAATATAGGATTTTTATTATGAATTTAATATACAATAACTAGCATTATTATATATAACATATCAGTTATTTATTTATGTATTTTATGGAGTTTATTGATTGAATTGTCTTGGAAAATGAGATAAGATTTATGAATAAAGGAGATGAATTGTGGATTCATCTTACGTCAATTGAAGATTGAGGATACTAGGTTTGTTTCGAAATCGGAGAGTTTGAGGCCATGAATCAAGGATTTATCATCATTCACATAAAGACAAAGAGCATATCAAATACTTTTAACGTAATTTGAGGCATTTAAAAGAACTCTCATCAAATTTAAGGAAAATAATGATGTCATCCGTGAAGAGCATATCTGTGATGACCAAATTCTCCCCAAGGACTAGGTAACCCTTGATTAGGTTAGCCTTTGGTAGCTTATGAAACATTGACTTGAGAATGTTCATCGTGTTGATAAACATGAGGGGTGATAGGGGATCTCCTCGTCGAACATCACAAGATGATTTAAAGAAGCCATAAATAGAGTTCACCTTGAGTAAAATAGGTGTGCTTTTCAAGAAGGCTAATATCCAATTCCTAAATAGTTGGGGGCACCATTTATTACTCCATTTATCTTTGGTAGAAAAAATAATGCCTAATTTTAAATGCATGTGAAGAGGAAAGACATTTATCTTAATATAGATCAAACCGACGGATTACATATATCTTCAAATCTAAGTGAAATCAAATAGAGCTAACAAATCAAACAGAATTCCTTAATTATGAAATCAAACAGAAAGATTACAAAGAAATGCATAGATAAAGTAGATAAAGATCAAAGTATTTGCATCCCCCCGGCCACGTTGAGCCTCCGCCCCATCTCCCTCGTGCAGCCGAAGTTCTAGATCCCTCCCCCGTACCGCCCCGAGCCTCCGCCACACCTCCCCCACACAACCCTGAGCTCTAGCCCCCTCTCACACACCTCCATAGCATGTCTAATTAGATTAACTCAATACTAACCAAAGTTATTGACTCGAGGTAAAGTGAAATTGACGGCAAGGTTGTAGGGTAAGACAGAGCAAGCTTGTGAAGCCGAGGGGTAATAACTATGTTTACAAGGCCGAGAAGATATTTTACAATGTTTATATGGTTCGTGAGGTAAAAATCCCTATATTATCATGGAGATATTATATGTATGTATATGTATATATATAATTGAAATGAAATAATCATGTGTACGATCAAGTTGGTAAACTAGATCACAATAACAATTATGGATACCTTACGATCTAGCACGCATACCTCCGATTGAAAATAAGAGATCGATCAACGATGACACGAGAGTATGATCTGAATAATGATCAATGACATCACAAGGATTGTGGTCGACAATGATGTGAGAAGAGTGTGGTCGATGATGCGAGATGAGTGATTGACAAGGGCGCAAGGGAGGAGTTTAGGGCATTGGAGAGGTTTCTTTATACGTCGTTGGAGACTGACGCGGTTTAGGACACAAGAGAGTTAGGTTACAACTTTCTTCTTTTACACTTTCACGGGCACTCTGCTCTTATTGGAAAAACTTTAACCCATTATTTAGGCACACAAACTTTAATTTTTATAACCACAGAAGGATTGTTATGACTTAATCGTGAAGTGTTTTTTAGGCATGTCTCAATACCTATTTGTTAAGACATGAAATTAAAATAGAAATTATGACATCCACCATTCATATTGTCGAGACATGTTTTAATTGTTCCTATATAATGTTGACACCGTTATTTGTCGAGAAATATTTATCCTAATACCTTTCTCGTGCTTCGGTTATCATGCAAGTTTTTTATTGCTAGATAATGGTTGACAATGGTTTATTTATCATTATATTTTCTTTGGGAACGATTTCATGCGTTGTTAGCATACTTCACAACGGATGTGCCTTTTGTTATCATACTTCATGACGAAGGTGCACCACCCCAGCGCCCCACCTCCCCTAGTTCCCCACTTCCTAGAGCCCCACCGCCCCATCACCCAACGCCTCACCGCCCAACGCCCGACACCCCCCCCACCCCCCCCCCCCCACCATAGCGCCCGACCTCCACCACCCAACGCCAAACCTCCATTGCCCTGAGTGCCTGACCTGCCCCGCCCAACCACCCCACCGCCCTCCCCGCAAAGTGCATTCACCTTCCGTCCGACCTCTCTAGCCATGTGACCTCCCCCTTCCCTGCGTCGTCTCCTTCCCTGAATCCTCCCCCTTCCGCTTGAGGCCCCTCCCTTCCCCCCACCCTGCCCATCCACCCCACAACCAATGAACAACCCCGCACCGACCGCCTACGAACAGCCTGGCCCCGATCAGTGAACAATCCCTCCCCGACTACCTATGATCAGCTCCGAACAACGAACAACCAACAACCTCACCCTGCTCGCCTACGATAAGCGACCTCCAGAGTCCAACAACCCCCTTCTCATCATGCCCTGACCACAACAACTTCTCCACCACCGCAAGGCAGAGCTTTGGCTTTTCATCGTCGGAGAGGTTCCTACGCGTCCTGACGTGCAACGGCGTTTTCTCGTCGATGTCCCCTCCTCCCATCAAGACAACCTCCACTATGTCTGACTTGGAAGAAGGAGTGATTTCACTTATAACTTGTACCACTGTGCCTCAAACACATCATAAGCTCTCACAATCTTGTTCTGTAGAGACTTTATGTGTCTCACATCATTCAGGTGGATTGTTGTGTCCATTTTGGAACTTCAATTGTTGCTCGGATGGTAGGGAAATGAGCAAAGGGTTTACGTGATTAATCTCTAATATCAAGAGGGTACATCTTTCTAGAGACATGCGTACTACTATTTTGCGGGACACCATTAGGATTGATCTGATCTATATCTTGCCTCAGAAGGTACACTGAGGGGCCCTTGATCAACGGATGTGTGGTAAGGGCATGAAGATACAAGCTATGAGTCGTGCTTGCCATCATGATGATGATCTTGTTCGAGTTAAAAATGATGCAGGGGGTGGCTTAAGGGCACATTATCGGTATTTTGAGGCTCACCCTACCTGTTGTACCTGATGTCACAGATGGTTTGGTTGTTGATGCTACACTCCTTGATCGTATTTTCAAAGATCTGATCACCACAGTTAAGAGTATTCCTCCCTGTTGTCGTCTAGTTTTCTCTCATGCTTTGAAAATAACTCTATATCAAGTTATCGTCGGATCCGGATCCATACATACTTGGGTGAAATTGCTTCTTCTTCCCATTGCACTCTACAAATTTTTAGGCCTAGGAACATGCAGGATAGAAGATCTGGCAATATAAATTCCTTGCAACAATGACTTATTCTGAGCTCACTCACTACATGGGGTAGTACAGACGGTTTCACCAAGTGGGTCGGTGATATTTTGAAATGCGATATACCTTGGACTTCATGTCTTAGTCAGAACAACCCCTTGGAGGAGAATAGATATCAAAGGTCCAACATCAGACAGTGTCTTCACAAAGTGTTAGATGGACACTTTACAACATCCATAAAGGTTTTGTGATCTTTAGGAGTGGCTCCTTATAATGAAGGCGCCGTGAAGGCCTTAGAGGTTAAACATCCTTATAAGTTGCCTCCTTCCATACAAGATATCTTGGTTTTAGAGACTCCCATTATAGTTGATGTAGATGCTATTTTACAGGCTATCAAATCTTTTCCTAAAGGGACATCATGTGGCAGAGATGGTCTGGGAGCCCAACATATTTTAGATTCCCTTTGTGGGGAGGGGTCGATTGTTGCCACTGATCTCCTACATGCTATCTCCTTGGTAGTTAATCTATGTCTAGGTGGGAGATACCCCTTGAGTTTGGCTAAAATTGTAGCCTCTGCACCTCTTAGTCCACTACTCATACTTGACAACGACATACGTCTGACGACACGGTCCGAAGGCTCGGGTATAAGGTACAGAAATAGGGTCGTTGCGACCCAAGCGATCAGACCATGTATATCAAGAAAAATGAACCACTCGAAATAGATCAAATCAATAAAATCACAAAGTAGCGGTCCTGCTATGTGATTAACCTGGTATAGCACCCAGGGTCGAACTCAAGGAGCACGGATTGGCCGAAGGCCTACGAAGTAGTAAAAACAAATAAAATAAAAGAGGAAAATAGTTTTAGTGGTTTTTAATTATTTTTATATTTTTTTGGATTTTTAATATATAAAGAAAATAAGAAAAGCAAGGAAGAACACAATTCAAAAAATTATTTCAAGCACCAAAAATCAACCAAAAATCAAAACAAAAATATTTTTATGTGTTTTATATTTTTTTATGTTTTTGGTGAATTTTTGATAATTTTCTGATGTTTATTTTATTTTCTAAAAATCAAACAGTAGCTAAAAACAGTGGTACTGTCCAGCCAAGCCAAAAGTCCCTAGATAAAATATCTAAGGGCTCCAAATGGCCTAGGGGTATTTTTCCTATAACGTAGAGAAAATAAGGAAAATTCAGATACCAATTTTATTATTTTTGGATTTTTAATGTATTTATTAGAATTTTTATGGACTTTTTTGGTGTTTTTAAGTTTTTAAGGTTTTTAAGCAATGAAAAATAGCCAAATCTGGCTGGAAAATCAAACAAACTAAACTAAACAGTAGCTAATTTTTAGGGAATTTTTGAAGGAGTTTTTATATTTTTTTGTGATTTTTCAATCTGGACAGTGACGAAAATATAGGTTTTTGAATTTTTAAAAATAGCAAACAAAATCAGAAATGTCCTCAAAAATCCTTAAAAATCCTACACCATGGCAGGAGCCATGTGTCAAATTCTCATTGGATTTTGAGTTATTTGATATTTTATTCAAAAATAAAAAGAGGGTATTGTGCACAGGGACTGAAATGCAAATACCCAAAGTTCTAGGGATCCCGGTGCAATTAACCTAGCAAAACACGCACCACGCGCGTGCCTGGGGCACTCAGGGACCTATATGTAACAAAAATAAGTCCCGAGGGCTTATTGGTAACACGTACCAAAAGTCCAGGGGCCTCACTTGCAAATTACCCAAAATAAAACGCACATGCGGAAATAAAGCATTCACAGGGGTATAACTGCAATTAAAATAAACTTTTCATTTATGCAATAACATCCAGAACTACAAGGGCATCTACTGCAATTAACCCAAAGAAATCACGTGTCGAAGCACGTGTCCACAACAGTTAGGGGTATGAATGTAAATAACATGAAGCTCAGGGTCCTCTATGCAAATAAACCTAAAACTAAACAACTGACTTAACTATTTACAGGACTAATACGAAATAAAGCAAAGATAAGGGCCTAAGGGTAAATTACCCTTTATTAACCGGAGCGTCTGGATGACTGCCACGTGTAGATCTGACGGTCCAGATGGGGGCGGCTCTCCAGCGCTGGGACTACTCTGGCTGATCCAACGGTCGAGGCCAGGACACGTGTGGATCTGACGGTCCGGATCGAGCTCCTCAGATCTGACGTCAAAGGGGGGCTCCAGGAACCAACGGTGGAGATGGCGTCCGGAGCTGGAGACTGATCCAACGATGCTGGAGGATGCTGGAAGAACTGGTCCACGGCGAGCTTCGTCGGGCTCGTGCGGGCGCTGGCCTCCTCCTTGGAGCGCTCTGATGGTCGGAGAAGAAAGCTGGTGCGCTCCTGCGTCTGCTGCGATGCTCCGATGATCGACCCGAGCTCGGAGGAGCTCAGGGGCGGTCGGCGGAGCTGGGTCTCCTGGCCTGAATGACCAAGCCCTCAGATGGACTCGGTGGGACCTGCAAAGTGGCTCAGAAGATTCGCGGGTCGAGGGCAAACTGCCTCGACCCAGTTAGGCGGAGCGAAGGTGGCTGGTGCGTCAGGGTGGTGGTCTCCGGCGAAGGTGGTGGACGGAGGAGCCCGGTTCCCAGCTCCTGTGCGAGCTGGGTTGAGTGCGTGGGTGCAGAAGGTGCGTCGGAGGGAGACGGTGATGGTGGTCGATTCCGATGATCGAGATAGGTGATAGGGTGGTCGGAATCAAGGAACGACGGCGGAGCTGCGATTTGGGCGTAAACGGAAATCGAACGAAATAGCGGGGCTAAGTGGCTACCTGGGTGGTCAAAGAGACTGTGGCGGAGCTGGGGAAGCTCCCGATCTTGGCCTCAAGGGACGTCTCGGCCCGAGGCTCGGAGCTCGCTCAGGTGGCGGAGCTACGGCGGATACGTCGCCGGATCAGTGGATTCCTCCTCCTCTCCTCGCTGCAACAGGTGGAATCGCTCGCTGTCACTCTCGCGGTCTCTCTGGAGCTCAAAGGGAAGGAGGCGAATGGCCAAAGATGG
This sequence comes from Ottelia alismoides, assembly GCA_037367405.1. Classification (NCBI taxonomy): domain Eukaryota; kingdom Viridiplantae; phylum Streptophyta; class Magnoliopsida; order Alismatales; family Hydrocharitaceae; genus Ottelia; species Ottelia alismoides. Next base: position 973,512 of record JAZKJV010008883.1, read on the forward strand.
GGAAAATCGAGTGGCGGAGCTTGCTTAAGTATGCTGGAGGGATCCGAGAAGGATGGCTCGGGTAGGGTCGTGGTGGCGCGCGGATCCCAAGGTGGATGCCCGACGAGGGTGTCGGATGTGGGAGGTTCGAAATGGAGCCGGGGTTTAGGGAAATGGGTGTCGGGTCGAGCGGGCGAAATGTCGAGAAATCGGGTCCGGAGCCCAGACCCGTGGGAAGTGGTCCTGGGGGGGCTAGTTGACCGGGCGGTCAACATCCCCAGGACCCAATGGAATCAGGCCACGTGGCTAAACTTTGAAGCTCAAAAATAAGGTAGCAAATGGCCGATTTTGCAAAAACTTAAAACATGAATTATTTTTATTTTATTTTTTTTCTATTTTTTGGTGATTTTTAATTAATTTTTGGAAATAAAAATAAGCTATGTACATAGTATGTACTAGATATAGGTATATACAATATATAGGGTTTTCATTTTTGATTTTCATATATTATTTTTATACAATTTTATCCTTATTTTATATTTTATTTATTTATAGAATAAAATAAGGAATAAAAAGGTATTTTTATTTTATTTTTATTATTTATGTACATAGGTAAAATAAATATATATACATCTATATACATGGTATATGTACAATGTATTTTTGTATTTTTAATTTTTCTATTTTTATTTATTTTTAATTTTTAATTGTTTTTATTTTATTTATTCACAATATATAACATAGACTATTTACAAAAATTATAAAAAAATACTTTTATATATTTACAAAGCTAAATAAATATATAGGTGTGGTTTATGTACATGATGAAAGGAAGTATTTTTGATCTTTTTGATTTTTAACTTTTTATTTTGTTTTTATATTTTTATAAATATGTACAAGTATTTACAAGCATATTTTTGGGTGAGGAAAATATAGTTTTATTTATTTACACAAATATTTACACATGAGCCCCTATCTCCCTCTACTTTGGCTTTTATGCGGTCAGGCCCATGCTGAGCCCTCCCTAGGGTTAGGTTGCTCAATATTTATTCTAAATATTTCCCTCTTTTTCTTTTTAATCTTTATTCTTTTATTTTTGCACAAAAACATGCTAATTATAGGTTTTTACACAATGCATGCTTTTGGTAATTATTTATATTCACATATATCTACATGCATTTGCAAAGGTTTTTGTAGCTAAAATATAAGAATAAAGAGTGATGAATGGGTATTCATCACCCCCCTATACTTAACTTTGCTAGTCCCTTAGCAAACACTTATTTGAAAAAGAAGTGAAAAAGAAAGAAAGAAAAAGAAAAAGAGGATGTACATGGATCAAGGTTGATTATTAAACTTGCCTTCATTAAATTGGGGTATGGAGCTCGATTAGATCTTTGGATTATTAATGTGTCGGAACCTTATTTAGACTTAAGCTTAAAACTCAACAGCCTCTAAGTTCCACTAATCTATAATCAAGACTCCTCAATGCTCCAGATCAGAACAAGTCATCAATCACAAACCCTGAAGACCATGAATCTTTTCTTGTCCTGTGAATGTGAAGTCTAAGCTTTCCACCTCAGAAATGGCAACTTGACAACCCTCCCCAACAAGGTAACTCTATGACCTCAATCTGGCCACTCTTTCCTCGAGGAGCGGGGTATTCCCTTCTAAGTTCAAGTTCAACCGGCTCAAGAAGAGGGGGAAGAAGAGAATGGGTCAAGGCCAGTGTAGCCAAGTACCCTTGGGAGCTTGACCAGTGTAGCCAAGTCTCCCTGCTGCAAGCTACAACAGGTGGATCATGAAACCAAGCTTTGCTTATTGCACTCTATATACATACTCCGGTGGGATTATCATTTTCTATCAGACCCACCACTTTTTTGGAGTTCTTTTCTTTTTGCACATTTTTTTTCAAGTGCATCTGTACAACATTTACATGTGCAGCTTGTACACAAGGAGTTTTTCCTCTTGAGCCAGTAGACTATCCCTCTTTTGAAGCTTTATTGCAACCCACAACTCCCGTCATTAGACCTCATGGCAACCAGACCAAGTTGAGACGCACTTCCTTCACTAAAAGAAGAAGAGAGGTTCCGCCTAGAAGTACTACCCTCATATGCTACCCCAAGTCAAGGAAGACTGCCTCCTCACCACCTCATCCGTAGAGAGCTCGGTGCATAGTGCTGGTGTCCAAGTAAAGCCATAATCTATATGAGTCATGTGTTGTTGTTAAGTGCTCTACTTAGGCTCATTGAGATGACATGTGATCATAGCCTAGTGGACTTAAAGAATTAAGTCACCATGGACCTGAAAAGCCTTAAACCTAAGTCTGATAAGGTTCCTCTTAGAAATTAGGTGGATTAAGATCTTAATCAAGCTCCATTTCTCAATTTGATTCCAGGCTAGTTTAAATGTCAACTGTCATCCAGAAAAACTATATACATATGTACAAAAGATGCTTATTTACACAAATTTTACAATCATGCAAAATTTTTGAAAAATGTTTTGAAATCATGAATTGATGATGCATGAAGTGCAAGTTTTGCAAAAAGATATTTACATACATTTACACACGATTTTTGCAAACTTTTAATTTTCAAAACATTTTGGAAAAATTTTGTACTATATACATAATTTTGATACACAAATATTTACACAAATTTTTACACAAAATCATTTTTACAAAAATAATTTGTACACTAGCTATTTATGTGCAAATAAAAGAAGTTTATGTACATGAAAATTTTTTAATTTTTGTGGTTTTTAGCCATTTTATTTATTAACATACTCACACAAAGTACGAGTTATGGCTAAAGTATATATGAAATATATACACACCCCCCTATACTTAGCTCGAACGATGTCCTCAGAGTCAAGAGCGATGAAGAAGACATAACTCGTGCTAGGTATAGGAAAGTGAAAAGAAAGGCTATATAAAAAGAGGAAGAAAGAAAAGTGAAGAGGGTCTCGGGTCTTCCCCCTATACTTAGGATCAAATTATCCTAAGTATAGCAGGCTGTATACTAAGGGAAAACCTGAGTGGAGAATGTACAGGGTCTACCCCCCTATACTTAGGGTGAAATATCCGTAAGTATAGGCAACAAAAACAGGGGTAAACAGAAATAAAAGAAATACCCAAAAGGTCTCACATCCCCCTTATACTTAGGGTAAAGCGCACCCTAAGTATAGCATAATCACAAGATGAAGAAAGGGATGTGGGACTAAAGGATGTGGTGATATGGACATCTGGATCTATACAAAGCGGAAGATCAGTGAAACTCAGGCGTGAGATGCATTAGATGTGAGTCAAAGACCACATCTCACGCAAAATGAATAGGGGCAAGATCAACGACCCGCGGCTCATGATCTAGAAATGGCTTGAGCCGCTGGCCGTTCACTCGAAAGGTACTCTCAGAAGACAACTCAGATATGTCATTGCTACCATTGTCGTGTACCTTTCTAACCAAATAAGGTCCCTTCCATTTGCTCTGTAGCTTCCCTGGAAATAATCGTAGCCTCGCATCAAACAGCCATACTCTCTGTCCAATCTCAAAATGCTTGTGGCTGATATGAGAATCATGCCACTCCTTCACTTTCTCCTTATAATGTAGGCTGCTTGAGAAAGCTGCATCTCTAAGCTCCTCCAGGGCAGCTAACTCTGCCCTCCTCTGGTCTCCCATACCATCTGGATCCATCAAAATATCTGTAACTGCCCAAAGTGACTTGTGCCTCAGCTTAACAGGTAAATGGCATGGCTTGCCATATACGAGGCAAAAGGGAGATGTGCCCAAAGGTGTCTTGAAAGACGTCCTATATGCCCACAAGACCGAGTCCAAAAGCTGTGACCAATCCTTTCGGTCAGGGCGGACGACTTTCTGCAGAATAGTCTTGATTTCCCTATTCGACACGTCAGCTAGACCATTCGTCTGTGGATGGTAAGGTGTAGCAACACGATGATCTATGCCGAACTCGCTAGCAAGTGCCTTCACCTGGTCGTTGATGAAGTGAGATCCCCCATCAGAAATCAGAACTCGTGGAACCCCGAACCGCGTGATGATGTGCTTCCTCAAAAATCTGCAAACTGTCCTCGCATCAGCGGCTCGGGCGGGGATAGCCTCCACCCAACGACTCACATAATCGACGGCCAACAGAATGTACTCAAATCCCTGACTCTTAGGGAATGGACCCATGAAATCGATGCCCCATGCATCAAAAACCTCACAGAAGTGAATGGGCTGCATCGGCATCATATCACGCTGTCCACAAGTGCCCATCCTCTGACAGTCAGTACACCTCTTCACGAACTCCTCTGAGTCCTTGAAAAGGGTAGGCCACCACAAGCCGGATTGGAGCACTTTCTGTACCGTTCTCCTCCTAGAATGATGTCCCCCTGCCTCAAGCTTGTGGCAGTAAGTGAGGACGCTATGGTGTTTCTCCTGAGGAATACACCGACGCCAGACGCTATCCCCTCCTTAGTGGTAAAGGATGGGATCCTCCCAATGGTAAGACTTGGCCTTCGCTAGGAAGGTCTCAAGCTTCTGCCTAGGCCAATCTTGTGGGACTTTCCCATCAACGAGAAAGTTCACAATATCGGCGTACCATGGGAGTGAGGCGATAGCAAGGATCGCCTCATCTGGGAAGGTATCTCGAATAGGGTCAATCTGCTCAGTCTCCTCAGGCTGCTCTAAACGGGAGAGATGATCCGCCACCACATTCTTGACTCCAGGCTTATCCTTGATCTCGATGTCGAACTCCTGGAGTAGAAGGATCCATCTAGTCAGTCTGGCCTTGGCATCCTTCTTTGCCATGAGGTACCTGATGGCGGTGTGATCTGTAAACAAAGTCACTCTAGATCCGATGATATACGATCTGAACTTATCCAGGGCAAACACTACGGCTAGCATCTCCTTCTCTGTAACCGTGTAATTCCGCTGGGCGGAATCCAATGTGCGGCTAGCATAGTGTATGGCAAATGGAACTCCATCCCTCCTCTGTCCCAGCACTGCCCCTACGGCATAATCGGAGGCATCCGTCATGATCTCAAATGGGAGAGACCAATCAGGCGGCTGGAGGACAGGAGCCTCAATAACACATTGCTGGAGAGTCGCAAAGGACGAAAGACTCTTGTCATCGACAAGGAACTCGGTGTCTTTCGTCAAGAGGTCAGTCAATGGTCGGGCAATCCTGCTGAAATCCTGAATAAATCTCCTATAAAATCCAACGTGCCCCAGGAATGACCGTAGCTGCCTCAGATTGGACGGCGGTGCGAGTTTCCTAATGACATCAACCTTGGCCGGATCAACCTCCATGCCCCTATTGGAGATGATATGGCCAAGCACCGTCCCTTGAGTCACCATGAAGTGACTCTTCTCCCAAGATAAAACCAAATGATACTCAATACATCGCTGGAGTACCCGGTCTAGGCAGTCAAGACAGGAGTCGAATCCGTCGCCGTAGACCGAGAAATCGTCCATGAAGACCTCCAAACACTCCCCTACCATGTCCGAGAAGATCGACAACATGCACCTCTGAAAAGTCGCAGGGGTATTGCATAGCCCAAATGGCATGCGTCGAAAAGCATATGTGCCGAAGGGACAGGTAAAGGTGGTCTTCTCCTGATCCTCAGGAGCGATGGCCACTTGGTTATAGCCCGAGTACCCATCCAGAAAGCAATAATGGCTCTTCCCTGCCAGTCTCTCAGTGATCTGGTCAATAAAAGGCAGGGGGAAATGGTCCTTCTTGGTGGCCTGGTTGAGTCTCCTGTAGTCAACACAGACCCTCCAAGAGGTGGGTACTCGTGTAGCAATCTCCTCTCCCGACTCACTGATCACAGTCGTGATGCCCGTCTTCTTGGGCACCACATGCAAGGGGCTGACCCACTTGGAGTCGGAAATGGGATAAATAAAATCTGCACTCCACCATTTTGATATTTCCTTCATCACGACCTCTCTCAGGTTGGGGTTCAGTCGCCGCTGGAACTCAAGCGACGACTTCGCCTCCTCCTCGAGATAGATATGGTGGGAGCACACTGATGGAATAATCCCATGGAGATCTGCTACGCTCCATCCGATCGCCTTGCGGTTCTTTTCAAGAACCCCCATCAAACGGGATTCCTGCTCTCCAGTCAAATCGGCGGAGATAATGACTGGGTACATCTCTGGATCGCCCGCAAGGAATCGATACTTCAGCGAAGTAGGGAGCGGCTTCAGCTCTGGAATGCTGGGCGCTGGCAAATCTGGCTGCGGAAGAAACTGAGTGAATGCTGCTAAGTCTGCCAAATCTGCCTGGGAGAAAGAAAGCGCACTCTCGCAAACTGGATCGGGGGAAGGCTGCTCAACTGCACTGTCTCTGGTCTGCTCTGCATCTGCCTCCTCCTCATCTGTAGGCTCAGGTGGACTCAGGTCTGGTATCTGATCATCACAATCGGCCCAATCAGACTCTGAATCCGAGGGATCTGTATCAACCGTGGTGGCATCAGTACCACCGTAAAGCAAGGTGGCCTCAGCACCACCATCACTGAAAATCGTGTCGCGATCAAGGACCGGCTCTGCTACCTCTGTGATATCCTGAACCAGGGCTGTGCTCTCCAGACTCTCCTCTGCTATCATCTCTGCATCAGCTGTGTCTGAAAATGAGAGGATGGTCTGTGCTGCGGGATCTGCCCAAGCTGCCTCATCATCTGTGATCACAAAATCACAGTCCCGGTGGATGTCTGGCTCTGCGTCTGTCAGCTGCTCTGAATCGGTACTGGCCTCTGAGCGGGATCTCTCTCTAGCTCTATAGTCCTCGACCGTCTCTATTTGTATACTCTCGCCCTCGACATGAAAGTACACCTTCCCGCTATCATGATCAGTCACCGCCTTGGCTGTGGCCAAGAACGGACGACCAAGGATGATGGGGGTATCGGTCACCGACTCAGGGATCTCCATGTCCAACACTACGAAGTCCACGGGGAATTTCAGGCCCAGAATCGTGACGATAACGTCTCGTAATAACCCCTTCGGCCTCTTGACAAATCGATCAGCGAACTGAAGGACTGTCCTGCTCTGTCGAAGAGTGCCCAACTCGAAGCGGTCGAGAAGGGCTGCCAGAAGAAGATTGATCGACGATCCGCTATCTAGTAGAGTACGGTCGAACCTCTGCTCACTGATCTGGCATCTGACATACGGGGCCCCTGAATCTGGCCTCTTGGCTGGCAGTCGGTTCTGGATCGCAAAACACGTGGCTTTCGTCAGCACATGTATCTCTGAAGTGTGGTTCCTCCTCCTCCTCCTGACTGTGGTCCTGTCTCTCAAAGAACGCTGGAGAAGGGGGATGTGCTGCAAAGCCTCCTGGAGGGTCAGCTGGATGTGGAATCGATCGATCATGCTCTGGCTGAACTCCTCAAGCTCTCTCTTTTTTGGATTTTCTTTTTTCTTCCCCTTCCCCATCTGAAGGGCTCTAGGGAAGGGGATCACAGGGTCCTTCGCAGATGAAGGACTAGGAAAAGGCCTAGACGGTTCGACGACCGGATCCACACATACATCATGCACCACAGTGGGACCAGAAGAAACTAAACCTTTTCCTTTATTCAAACCAAAGTTCTGAGATACATCAAGGCGAGGAAAGACAACATCTCTCTCAACACAAACACCGGTGGCCTCAGTACCACCTCTGGCTGGCTCTGCTGCTGCTGCTGCTGCTACTGGACGTTTCGCGGCATCAGTACCGCAGGCTGGCTCGGCAATCCTGGTAGCGTCAGTACCACCTCCTCGAACTGGTGAAGCGGCGGCCTCAGTACCGCCGGTGGGATCAGCATCCTTGGTGGCCTCAGTGCCACCATCATCATCTGGAGCGGCCTCAGTACCGCTCTCCTCCTCCTCATGTGGCGCCTCTGAAGTATCCTCGTGGTGAAGCTCAGATGAGGCACCGCCGCCTGCTGGGGTCCTACCGCTCCTAAGTATGACAAAATCAGCATCAAATAGATCCGAAGATGTATCAACAAATGGGTCACTAGGGGTGGCAAACTCAATGTGTACTACCTGCTCAGATTTCCTCTTGAGGTTATTCGGATTCGGCTCGATCTGAGCTGGAATGGCGGCCTTCCCTCTCACCAAGTCCCACATCTCCTGGCGGAATTCGTCCATCTCCCGTCTGAATGTGGCCTGCTGGTCCGTGAGGAGGCAGGCGATATCATCTAAAGCGGGACTCTCGTGGGAGCACGACGGGTAGCCTCTCTGGGGGTGAGGCTGCTGGAACTGCTGCTGGTGGTAAGAGGGGTATGAGGAAGGGTGCTGCTGCTGAACTGGGTGAGCCTGCTGCTCACGTCTCCACGACTGTCCCTGCTGCTAATAGGGACGAGGACCGAAGGATGATGGCTGGTGTGTCTGGTATGCTGGGGGCTGCTGCTGCGACTGGTGATCTCTCTGCTGACCGTACTGCCCTCCCTGACCTGACGACTGCTGCTGGGGCTGGGCACCACCACTCCCCCACCTGAATCGGGCTGGTCTCGTCGGATCCCATGCTGGGGGCGGTCATACCAAATCCCGTTGACATCCATCAACGGCTCGGCATCGTAAGGGGCTGGCGGGAGTACTGCCAGAGGCTGGTCCGGCTGGTAGACCACCATCTGCATCTCTGGAGATGGTGGGGACTGGTAGGTGGGCTGCGGCTGCTGGTACGGCTCCGCCTGTACAAGGTGAACCTGTCTAGGCTGCACAAGGGTGCTGGAGCGCTGGGACGAGTTGCTGCTGCTGCCGGAGTCGCCTCGCGACTGAAGACGGGGCTGAGGAGCCGTCTGTGCCTCCTGAAGACACATGAGCTGGGTCTTCATGTCGCTCAGAACCTGTGCCATCTGTTCCATCTGAGTGATGCTCTGGCACTGCTTCTTCTCAATCAGCTCCATACGGTCCAACTTCTCGCTGATAATGCCCATGTCCGCAGCTGTCGACTCTGCCTGTGCTGCTGCGACTGCGGACGAACTGGATGGACCTGCATCTACCCGTGCTATCCGCTGGTACTGCATGGGTCCTGGCTGCTGTGGCTGGGGTCTCTGAGTATACAACCTGGTCTGGGACATCACCATGTAGTTTTCGGCCATCTCCTCATAGATGGCCCAGACCTGGTCGTGGTCCTTGGCAAAGTAGGACCTGCCGCAAGAAGCGTTCACCAGACCCTGAAGCTCTGGCGTCAACCCGCTGAAAAAGCTCTCAACGAGGTTCGGCTTGGAAATGTCGTGGTGCGGGCATCGGTCTAGGAGCTCTCGAAACCTCTCCCATGCCTCGTGAAACTGCTCGTTGGGGAACATGGAGAAGTTGCTGATCAGGGCCCTCGCTGCATTCGTCCGCCCGAGTGGATAGTACTTGTTCAAGTACTCGGTGCGGAGCTGCTCCCAGGTGTAGACAAACCTCCCTAGATGCTTCAGCCAGGTGGCTGCTCTATCTTCCAGTGAAAAAGGGAAGGCTATCATCCGGATCGTGTCCTGGACCACGTGGCGATCGTGGACAGTGCTGCAGATCATAAGAAACTCCTGGAGGTGGAGGTGGGGCTCCTCAGTGGCAAGTCCGTGGAAACGGGGCAGTAACTGCAGGGTGTTCGGGGGGAACTTGAAGTCCCCCACGATCGCTGGCATTACTACCCAATGATGCATGAGTGTCGATCCGGGGTTGTGCAACTCCCGCATCGGTCGTGGTGGTCCTCCTGCCGCGACGCCTCCCACTGCGGCGGCGGCGGCTGCTGCTGCTGCTGCGGCTCGTGCCTCTGCATCAGGTATCTCCTCAGGCTCGCTCTGCTGGTCTCGCTCTGCTCTGAGCCTCTCCAACTCTCGCCTCATCTCTATCATGAATGCCCCCTGATCGCGTAACTGCTGCTGGACTGTCTCAAGTGATGCGATCAGGGTGGAGTTGATCGCTCCCTGGTCTAGTACAAAATGCTCGGGCTGTCGAGAGTGATCATCTGAACTGCCGGCTCCGGCCATGACGTCTGCAAAACCAAACGAGCCCAACTCAGGTGCTGTCAAATCAATCAATCTCTCCTCGGGCTCGTGTCTCTCAGGTCGGACAGAAAGGGGGTCGAGGGGGAACAGGGCGGAGTCGTACTCGGGCTCGGAGAGCTGGTCTTGGCTCTCGCGGGCCAACCTAGATGATGAGGTAGACGTGCCCGAAAGCGGTGCAGCCAGAGGCTGCCTAAGAGACCGTCTACCCATCATCTCGATCTGGCGAGTAGTGCGGATGAGATCTGGAGAAACTATGATCACAAACAAACCCCCGGTTCACCAATGCAACACGAGCTGAAGACCGTGAAAGTTCGGTCAAATTATCTTGTCAATTTTATTTGGTGAACACACAAAATATCAGAGCGCTTACGTGACCTGTTAGGATACCCGATGCTATCCCAACCGACTGGCCCGCACGGAAGAGTCGGTAATCAGTCGGGACTAGCACCGGAGGGCTCTACCTAGGGTGCGGGTCACTCTCTCGCGCATCCAAACCATACAATGAGGGGGTTGCTCTCCCCAAGACAAAATTTTTAGGGTGAGCGGTTTTTAAGATCAATAGTATTAACCAGTCCCAATTTTATGGTTTCTCTTTTTAGTATTTTTCAAATAAAGACAAACGTCCTAACGAATTTTTCGGTTCTCCTGGTTATTTAGTCCAAAACAGGGGGGAGAAGACGAAAAAGCCGATGCGCGATGAAATCAATGATGCATGCAAAGTCAGAAATGCGTACCTTGTCTCCAGCACTCTACATGCAATATGATCCGCGCATAAATGTAAAGACAGAAAGGAAACTACCTAAATGATGCAACGGGAAAGCCGAGTCCTAGATGAGCAATTTCTAGCGAAGAACCGTCTAACCGGTCACCAACCTCCAAGCCAAAGAGTCCGGTCTTGGCCCGTCCCTCCTCTGTCCGACAAATCGGGGGTAGGAGAAAGCGCTTTACAGGACGGGTTGCGGCACGTAGGCTACGAAGGCAAATGAGTCGGTTATTTTTATTAATTATTTTTAGTAGGTCCAATTAACGTTCTATAGGAACAGATAAGCGGTTAGGTGTGTGGATCCTACTAATTACGGCACAATCACCAGAAATTCCTAAGTCTAGGGGCTCGAGCAAAAACCGCGTAAACACCGGAAAAGGCAGAAAAAAATAAAATGAAACCGCGAAAAACCGCTAAGGTCCTAAGGGTCCCCCGAGCACACCGGTGCTCAGCGAAACAGACCCGCTACGGCAATCCACAAATGTCCAAGTCCAATGTCCTGTCTTATTACAATAATAATGAAAATGAAATAAAAAGCCTCGCCCACTCAACTCTCTCTCACTCTCTCCTGCGGCTCCGTACAGAAGGGAGCCGCCTCCGAATCCCGCGGTTGCATCGGCTTCTCGAAATCATCCGCCTCGGTCCTCGAGCCCTCGCAAGAGAAAACAGAGTGGTCAGAACTGATAATCAAATAATAATAAAGGAGAAAGAAATGAAAATGAAAATAAAAGGGTATATATGCAAAAATGTAAAATAAAATAAACACACAAAATAAACAAAATCAAAAATAAAAGAAAAAGAAAATAAAACAAAATAAAACAAAAACAAAAATAAAATATGAACAAAAACGCGAAAAGCCGCGAGCTCTAAAAGAGCCGTGAAAAGCCGCGAAAATCAAAACAAAAACAAAAAGAAAATCAACTACTAAGCCGTGCTCCCCGGCAACGGTGCCATTCTGACGACACGATCCGAAGGCTCGTGTATAAGGTACAGAAATAGGGTCGTTGCGACCCAAGCGATTAGACCATGTATATCAAGAAAAATGAACCACTCGAAATAGATCAAATCAATAAAATCACGAAGTAGCGGTCCTGCTATGTGATTAACCTGGTATAGCACCCAGGGTCGAACTCAAGGAGCACGGATTGGCCGAAGGCCTAATAAATAGTAAAAACAAATAAAATAAAAGAGGAAAATAGTTTTAGTGGTTTTTAATTATTTTTATATTTTTTTTTGGATTTTTAATATATAAAGAAAATAAGAAAAGCAAGGAAGAACACAATTCAACAAATTATTTCAAGCACCAAAAATCAACCAAAAATCAAAACAAAAATATTTTATGTGTTCTATATGTTTTTATGTTTTTGGTGAATTTTTGATAATTTTCTGATGTTTATTTTATTTTCTAAAAATCAAACAGTAGCTAAAAACAGTGGTACTGTCCAGTCAAGCCAAAAGTCCCTAGATAAAATATCTAAGGGCCTCCAAATGGCCTAGGGGTAATTTTCCTATAAAGTAGAGAAAACCAGGAAAATTCAGATACCAATTTTATTATTTTTGGATTTTTAATGTATTTATTAGAATTTTTATGGACTTTTTGGTGTTCTTAAGTTTTTAAGGTTTTTAAGCAATGAAAAATAGCCAAAATTGGCTGGAAAATCAAACAAACTAAACTAAACACTAGCTAATTTTTAGGGAATTTTTGAAGGAGTTTTTATATTTTTTGTGATTTTTCAATCTGGACAGTGACGAAAATATAGGTTTTTGAATTTTTAAAAATAGCAAACAAAATCAGAAATGTCCTCAAAAATCCGTAAAAATCCTACACCATGGCAGGAGCCATGTATCAAATTCTCATTGGATTTGGAGGTGATTTGATATTTTATTCAAAAATAAAAAGAGGGTACTGTGCACAGGGACTGAAATGCAAATACCCAAAGTTTTGGGGGTCCCGGTGCAATTAACCCAGCAAAACATGCGCCACGCATGTGCCTGGGGCACTCAGGGACCTATATGTAACAAAAATAAGTCCCGAGGGCTTATTGGTAACACGTACCAAAAGTCCAGGGGCCTCACTTGCAAATTACCCAAAATAAAACACACATACGGAAATAAAGCATTCACAGGGGTATAACTGCAATTAAAATAAACTTTTCATTCTTGCAATAACATCCAGAACTACAAGGGCATCTACTGCAATTAACCCAAAGAAATCACGTGTCGAAGCACGTGTCCACAACAGTCAGGGGTATGAATGCAAATAACATGAAGCTCAGGGTCCTCTATGCAAATAAACCTAAAACTAAACAACTGACTTAACTATTTACAGGACTAATACGGAATAAAGCAAAGATAAGGGCCTAAGGGTAAATTACCCTTTATTAACCAGAGCGGCTGGATGACTGCCACGTGTAGATCTGACGGTCCAGACGGGGGCGGCTCTCCAGCGCTGGGACTGCTCTGGCTGATCCAACGGTCGAGGCCAGGACACGTGTGGATCTGACGGTCCGGATCGAGCTCCTCAGATCTGACGTCAAAGGGGGGCTCGAGGAACCAACGGTGGAGATGGCGTCTGGAGCTGGAGACTGATCCAACGACGCTGGAGGATGCCGGAAGAACTGGTCCCCGGCGAGCTTCGCCGGGCTTGTGCGGGCGCTGGCCTCCTCCTTGGAGCGCTCTGATGGTCAGAGAAGAAAGCTGGTGCGCTCCTACGTCTGCTGCGATGCTCCGATGATCGACCCGAGCTCGGAGGAGCTCAGGGGCGGTCGGCGGAGCTGGGTCTCCTAGCCTGAATGACCAAGCCCTCAGATGGACTCGGTGGGACCTACAAAGTGGCTCAGAAGATTCGCGGGTCGAGGGCAAACTGCCTCGACCCAGTTAGGCGGAGCGAAGGTGGCTGGTGCGTCGGGGTGGCGGGCTCCGGCGAAGGTGGTGGACGGAGGAGCCCGGTTCCCAGCTCCTGTGCGAGCTGGGTTGAGTGCGTGGGTGCAGAAGGTGCGTCGGAGGGAGACGGTGATGGTGGTCGATTCCGATGATCGAGATAGGTGATAGGGTGGTCGGAATCAAGGAACGACGACGGCGCTGCGATTTGGGCGTAAACGGAAATCGAACGAAATAGCGGGGCTAAGTGGCTACCTGGGTGGTCGAAGAGACTGTGGCGGAGCTGGGGAAGCTCCCGGTCTTGGCCTCAAGGGACGTCTCGGCCCGAGGCTCGGAGCTCGCTCAGGTGGCGGAGCTACGGCGGCTACGTCGCCGGATCAGTGGATTCCTCCTCCTCTCCTCGCTGCAACAGGTGGAATCGCTCGCTGTCACTCTCGCGGTCTCTCTGGAGCTCACAGGGAAGGAGGCGAATGGTCAAAGATGGGGAAAATCGAGTGGCGGAGCTCGCTTAAGTATGCTGGAGGGGTCCGAGAAGGATGGCTCGGGTAGGGTCGTGGTGGCGCGCGGATCCCAAGGTGGATGCCCGACGAGGGTGTCGGATGTGGGAGGTTCGAAATGGAGCCGGGGTTTAGGGAAATAGGTGTCGGGTCGAGCGGGCGAAATGTCGAGAAATCGGGTCCGGAGCCCAGACCCGTGGGAAGTGGTCCTGGGGGGGCTAGTTGACCGGGCGATCAACATCCCCAGGACCCAATGGAATCAAGCCACGTGGCTAAACTTTGAAGCTCAAAAATAAGGTAGCAAATGGCCGATTTTGCAAAAACTTAAAACATGAATTATTTTTATTTTATTTTTTTCTATTTTTTTGGTGATTTTTAATTAATTTTTGGAAATAAAAATAAGCTATGTACATAGTACGTACTAGATATAGGTATATACAATATATAGGGTTTTCATTTTTGATTTTCATATATTATTTTTATACAATTTTATCCTTATTTTATATTTTATTTATTTATAGAATAAAATAAGGAATAAAAAGGTATTTTTATTTTATTTTTATTATTTATGTACATAGGTAAAATAAATATATATACATCTATATACATGGTATATGTACAATGTATTTTTGTATTTTTAATTTTTCTATTTTTATTTTGTTTTAATTTTTAATTGTTTTTATTTTATTTATTCACAATATATAACATAGACTATTTACAAAAATTATAAAAAAATACTTTTATATATTTACAAAGCTAAATAAATATATAGGTGTGGTTTATGTACATGATGAAAGGAAGTATTTTTGATCTTTTTGATTTTTAACTTTTTATTTTGTTTTTATATTTTTATAAATATGTACAAGTATTTACAAGCATATTTTTGGGTGAGGAAAATATAGTTTTATTTATTTACACAAATATTTACACATGAGCCCCTATCTCCCTCTACTTTGGCTTTTATGCGGTCAGGCCCATGCTGAGCCCTCCCTTGGGTTAGGTTGCTCAATATTTATTCTAAATATTTCCCTCTTTTTCTTTTTAATCTTTATTCTTTTATTTTTGCACAAAAACATGCTAATTATAGGTTTTTACACAATGAATGCTTTTGGTAATTATTTATATTTACATATATCTACATGCATTTGCAAAGGTTTTTGTAGCTAAAATATAAGAATAAAGAGTGATGAATGGGTGTTCATCAACGTCCTATTGTTGTTGGCACTATTTGGAGGTGTCTTTGTATCCAAAGTTGATATGACGTGGATGGACAAGGAGATGTCTAAGTTTCTCAATGACTTTCAATTGTTGTGTCTGGAGGAGAGGAAGCCATCTTACACAACACGAACTAACTTTTTAGCAAGCTTCATAGTGACAGGTCTCTCTCTATCCTTACAGTAGATTTCTCTAATATTTTCAACATGATAGATAGATAGATCTTTGATGCTATGTGAAGTTAGGAGGACATATCCATCTATTTCTTCATGGGTGAAATTTATATATGCTCAAGCCTCCATATTGTATATTGGAGACAACCATATGCGATCAACTACTGGAGTGCAACAACGTGATCCTTTAGGACCACTTCTTTTTTCTCTCGCATTGCACCTATTTTTCATGATATCAGAGACAATTGTAAACTCCTCCATGCATGGTATCTTGATGATGGGGATATCATTGGGGACACGTTGGAGGTGGCCAAGGCACTTGACATTATACAATAAGGGAGTCCAGAGATGATTCTTATTCTGAATATTAAAAAATGGAGCTTTTCTAGCCTTCATGTGAGTGTCAGAAGATCCACAAAAGGGTTATAACCATGGATATTGGGATGCTTGTGCTAGGTGTGAGGTTACTTGGAGGAGCATTTAGTAGGGACAAAGACTTTGTTGATGATCTGTCTATGATGAGAGTGAAAACTCGCTAAATGCGTATGATAAGAAGTACTCATTCTAGTATAGGCACTTAGCAAACTACACAGAACTAGGTCAAATGTCTCTACGAAGAGGAGCTAGCTTTAATTTATAAACCTGGGAATTCCAGGTTCAAACTCATGAACACGGTCCATAATATGATTTTTTAGGTGTTTAAATTTCTATGTTAAATGACTGACAAATATCTAGGTCAAAACAAACAAAGATATAAAAAAACAATGCACAAGATTAATGCAAATTGCAAATGCACATGAATGAGAGAAAATGTGATTTAAAACAAATTTAATTCAGGTTAGAAACGATGCCATAATAAACAGAATTATATTACACCTAGTACGTGCAAATATACACATTAATATGCCCTAAGATGGTCATGTAACTTAGGCAAAAATCAAAATAAAAGTATGGGTCCAATTGAGCACTTAATAAAAAGCCAAGTTTCATTTCATATGACTAAGAGTATCTACGAAATTTCTAATTAGTGGACCACAAAATAAGAATCAAATTAAAAAATGAATGAAACCATATAAAAGATGATCAAAGGAACTTCACAATGAACTAGAAATCGCATGAATAGGACATAACAAGCTCAAGTTATTAAAGATTGAGTCCAAGGGTATAAATGCAAATAAAATATATAAAAATCCTTACACATAGGTCTCTACAATGACTTAAATGTAATTAATGAAAACTGGCTCTTGAAATTATTGAAAATCCCTACGTGAGGGCATTTTTGTAATTAACTGAAACCGGTGGGGCTTGGATGCAAATGATCCCGCCCACACGCGCCCAACACATGTAGACAGACTCGGAATGAGGATGTGGCTCGATGCAGGTTTAGAGCCACGTCGCATCATTTGGCGCTTCGACTTTAATATGGAGTCGTCTGGCCCTATAGGTTCGGAATCGTCGATGTGGCGCATCTGCGAACGTCAGATTATGCCCAATAGAGGGTGATCTAACGACAACTGTGCTCTTTGCTCTGAAGAATGTTGTTGCATATGATGGTGAAATATTGGGCTCCAGGGAACTCATGCTAGATCCTTCGTGCAACTCTGGGATGTCTGATGATCGAGGAAGGCTACCCGAGGGTTTCGTGGATGTCACTGGAGGTTGGAGAAGATGTGAGACAATCTGGATGATGATGTCGATGTCGGTTCGTTGGAAGAGAAACTCCATATCGGAGCATGCTCCAATTTCCTATCATTGAAGGAGATAATACATGCAGGTGTTAGGAAAAACAATAGCCGAAGCATATTGAAGTGGGTGCATGCGAACGTGATGCGGAAGGATGAGATGCAACGACTGAAGAAGATGAAGCTCATGTGGTTCATCCCCATTTAGATGGAGAAAAAGGAATGATGTGGTTGAGGTTCTGGTAGAAGAAGAATGATCAAGTCAAACTCTAGCGCACATCACAGATGTACGGTGAAGGCTAAAGGATCATCGGAGGTGCGTACGCATGTAATTACAGACGAGGAAAAATTAAAGTATATCAAACTGAACAAAGGAAAGCTAATCATTTAAATCTTTAAGAATACGCACATGGTGGTCGATATGGATTGGGCTGATGCTCGATAGTCCTCGGGTCTTCGCTTAACAAGGTCAGTCGGACCTTGAAGCTCGTATAGCCCTCGAAGATGTTGTATCATGGCCACTCCAGCCATGGGTCTCACCAGTAAGCACCATTATCGCTCGATCAATCCTCTTCTTTCTGTCATGAAGAAGGGGATATGACTAGGAGAGGCTTCCTGCAAGCGTGGACAACTGCCTACTTGGGCGGCAAAAGAATACTTGAAAAAGAAGTTGGCAACCTCCATGTGGTTGCCGATGTTGGGTTCAACCGTTGTCAACCAGCGATGAAGTCAGGGTTAGGGGTACTTAGGTGATTGCAAAGATTAGGGAGGTTGGACAGAGGGTGAAGCAATGGAAGTTAGTCAGAAGGGTAATTAGGGACGATGGGAAAAAGATGCGAAGTAGGGGCATTTGGAACTTCTATCGTCTGATCATGCGATCAGACGGTCGGCAATTAGGCATGGATGAAGCATTCTGATCTGATCATAAGATCATATCAAGCGGCTATAATACATGCACTAAAGGACGGTGGAGATGAAGAGATAGAGACATCCGACAATAGAGAAAGAATGGTGCTGGAGAAAGAAGGGCCGCCCACGTGGTGCGCTGAGATGGCACCACGTGGCCCAATAGAATATCAAGAAAAATCAATAAATACTAAGAAATTCGAAAGAATTAGCTAGGATGGGAATTAGAAAAGGTGATGAATTTCATGTAGAAATCAACGAGAAAAGAAGACATCTATACATAGATAAAAATTAATTACATATTAAAACAATATAAAAAATTTCTTCTTATTTCTTTTATCTTTTTTTTTATTTTTGAATTAGATTTTATGTTAAATTATTTATATACAGTATTATACTAAGTTTTATTTGATTTTTAGTGATAAATAAATCCATATAATAATAACACAATAATAGGATTATATAATATATATTATTTAGAGTCAATTATTTACAATGCATAAAAACACAATTAATGTTAATTGTCCTTGAATCTTGGTGATAAACTTAAGCAAGAGAGATGATAACAATATTTAATAGTGATAAATATGAGATTTATTGGAGGGTCACCAAAGCTGTTGACTTGATGCATTTACTTCCTTAGTTGCATGATCCACAATGAGCTTCTTTTACTGCAGTTTTGTATGGGTACTACCAAGCTCCTGTTTGGCTTAAGGACATGTCAACTCACATAGATGGAACAAATTGCTACGTGGTTTTACAAAGGACTACATGGAGCTATTGAGGATATTGTAGTTTGTGTAGTCCCTTAATTTGGTGATCTTCAATGGCTGGTGGCGTCACTAACCGTCAGACTTGGTGGCTCATGTCTGCATTCATCTATTGAGGTTTCTTCATATGCTTTGGTGACCTCTAGAGCTCGATCTTGGGTGCTTCAAGACCATATAGATTCTGATTTTCTAAATGCTTTAGGAAGCCTACATTTTACACTTTCATTGTTGTGAACTCTCATGTTTTAAATATAGACATGATTTTGTTAGGGATAACCTTTATGATGTACTCAGACATGTTGGGGTTACTTCAAAGAAAGAAGTATCTGTGATTTTTCAAGTGCATGTGCCAAATTCCTCATTTTCAAGTGCAATGACATCAAATTGCATGTTGGTTTCACTGGAAATTCTGAGAAAGAGCCACTATTTCTTTTTCTAAATAGATAAAAATGTAATGGATATATGAGTTGGTAATTGATCCAGTAAATTTGATTAAATTAAAAAGGTATGGTTGTTCTCTATTCACTGTATGACAAATTCAAATTTAAAAAGGTTTGTCTGTGCTCTGATTACTGTATGAATTTAAATTTTATACATGTCTACTGTATGAAAAAATTAAAATTTAAAAAGGTGTATCTAATTACTGTATGAAAATTTAAATTTTAAAAAGATTTATCTGATTACTATTTGAAAAATTAAATTTTAAAAAAGTCTATCTGATTACTATGTGAAAATTTAAATTATAAAAAGGTCTACTTGATTACTTTATAAAAATTTAAAAATTAAAAAGGATTATCTGATTACTGTTTGAAAGTTTAAATTTTAAAAAGGTCTATCTGATTACTGTTAAAAAATAAAAAAGGGGTCTGCTCTGATTACTGCTTAAGGATTTAATTCAAAATTTTAAATTAAAAAGTCCGTTATTTACTGCTTAAAGCCTCAATATATTTTTTTTAAAAAATCGTATGCACTATTAAGGATAGTTTTTTATGTATTCTAGTAGGTGGAATAATTATCTTAACATTTCAATTGTTGTATCACATAAAATTTTAGAGGACATATTTGTCAAGGTCTCAGGAATTTCATCTTCTTTTACTATCTAATATTCTTTCTAAATATTTTTCCATTGGTCGAGCTTGAACTTAGATCAAATTTAAGTGCTATCTGACCATACTTGTCTCTTAGTATTCCTTTGAAAGATTTGAATACACACCTATCCATGCTAAATTATATATGTATATATATGTGTATATCTCTTGCTATGCCTGATATGTCTTATTCATGCCTAATGTTGTGTTATATCAAAAAAAATTTATTAGACATCAAATTGTTCAAGAAATTAACTATTTAATATTTTCCTATTCCAAAGCTATCATAATTGGATTTTGATGGTATCATAATTTCATTATAAGATCCAAATCTAATGAATAGTGTTAACCCTAATGATTTTATAGATAAGAAAAATCAAGAAATCTTGCATCAAACTGAACTTTGAACAACTTCCGATCTCATGAGCTTAGTGAAGAGATTTATGAATATTAATACTCTTCTCTTATGAAGTCAACAAATAAATTCCTAAGATCGATATTAATAATAATCCTCAACTAAGTTGATCCTTGAGTATAATCTTTTATTTACATATGTTACAAAAGATAAGTTGTAACAAATACCAAGATTTGTCAGTCATCTATCAGAGAGACTGAGAAAGGTTTGAGTAGTCAAGAAAGGAATGGAAATGGTGAAGCAATGATACTTATAATCAAGAGTGCCAGTTGGGATGACCTTACTCCTAACTGTGCGAGGGTGCGGCCGCCATCAAACGGGCGGAGGAAAGGAAGCTCAGTTGGAGTAGCGGCCATCAAGTGTGTGGTCTAGGATCCTAGTCCTTTTCGTGATTTTTAGCAAGCTCGTAGTGTTTTTATGCCTCATTGAGATTTCGACTTTTGACCAGTTCTGATGACCCTCTGTTTTAGGAAACCTAGGCTGGAGGTCCTTCGATTTTAGTTTTTCTCATGAGCTCATTTGCCCGTACCGGTCAGATCAGTTTCTAGAGTGACTTTTCTGGAGAGTTTCTCTCACCCATCTCAGTGGCGTACTTTTGAAGTAGACATATCTCTCTAATAGACTGCACTTCCACTTAGAGGGTGAGACGGAAGGGTCTCTCAGGAGACTTCTCACCATTTGAGTTTTGGTTACTATTTCGCCAATAGGCTTGACGATTGCTATATCTGAGTTCAATTACAGTGAGTTGGCTAAAAGATGAGATTAAATACAATTGAGTTGATGAAAGTTAAGATCAATTACAGTTGAGTTGATTACAATTAAGATTGCTACTAGAATTATCAATTATCATAAATCCTTAATCATCATTTATTCATTGGATCCCATAATTTCTACTATGAGTGATAAGATAAGCTAGTGGACGTGTTGGAAACTTAGTTAGGATGCATTACACTCCACTGCATGCCTATGGAGGCACCCAACCCTAAGGTATTTTTCACACCCTAGTGTCATAGTATGAGGTCAACCTCAGACCAAGACCACAGACTATTCACTAGACTTGAGAAGTGATACATAATTGAAGACCAGATCGAAGATTCATCATCATCAATACCAAGATCCATCAACCTTATCTTTAAGTGAAAAAGATTATATATATATATATATATGGATCATCAATTAAAATATATAATGGGGCATACATACAAAACAGCTTGAACCCCATTTATCATGCAAGTAGTTGTAAATTTTAAATATCAATGTCTTTCTACTTGTTTTCTGTTGGACACATTAAATTACTTATTATTATTTTATCATGCTGGAATGTATACAATATACGTTGGCGTCCTCTTGTTCCTTGCATGTTTGACCAACAAAATGCCTGCGTCGCAGTAGCTGATTGATGATACCGAGCATCCGCTGTTATATCAGACGGTACAATTGTTAAATATTTATTATTTCTGTACAGTTGATAAATGTATAGATGTTTTTCTTTTCTTCTGTCACTTTTTGGAAATACATTTACATAATGTAATATTCTCTTTTGTTACATTATATATATGGGGTTAAGGAGCCTCCAACCGAGAGTGCAGGGAACCCTCTCCAACCGGGTCCTCCATCGTCCGATCCAAAGGCAATCAACGGTGATGCTGCACTCCCCTCCTCCCCTTTGCCCCGCCAAATTTTCCCTATTGCATATCATCACCCCCGATCCATTCCCCCCCGCTCTCAGTTGCCAGCGCCCTCCCTCGTCGTCTCCCAAGCCCTACAGTCCCACCTGGAAATCCCGTCGGCTCCCTCCCCTCCCTCCCCCGTCGCGGCGACAACACTTCGGCAACCACTCTGCTGCACATCGACCTCGCCCACCGTGCCACCTCCGGGTAAACACCCCCTCTAATCTCAACGCCTTCCTCTTTGAGCGAGCCCTAAGGTCGCAACCCGGAGCCCCATCCCCTCTCCGTCTCTTGATCTACCAAGGGTGTGCGCGACCATCCCAAGTCCTCGAAGGTTGTATCGCTCAGCTCCAAACCCGTGCTCCGTCGCTTCCAGTGCCGGATTGCCGAATTCCGTCGTTCGATCAAAACCGTTGGCTCGCACAGTTCTATGTCTTCCAGTGCCAAACTTCACCCTTGTTTCCTCGTGCTTCTCCACCTGCGCACGAGACAACCTTCGGCGTTACGCAAGCCCCATCCGGATTCTACAAACGTCATAGCTTTTGGTCATACATATATTTTATTTGTCCTTGAGTAGGTTGCCAATAGGGATTTGTCATAGATTGGAGTGGATGAAGCAGATACTTTTTTGGTTTCCAGGAGGAGATAGAAGAAGTATGCAGAAAACGAAGGGAGAGGGAGCAAATAAGCATCTGGCCAAAGCAGATAAGCAAATGCGAAAAAATGTAGATGCCGATGAAGAATGCAGAGAAGTAAATTGATGGAATGGAGAAGCGGCTTGCGAGAATCGGGAATCATATTTTTTATTTAACCCTTGTATTTACAATTGCAATATTAGTTGCAATAGTCAATGTTATGTGATGTTACCACTTCATTTTCTTCGAGATTATGACAATGCATACTATGATCCAGGCCAAGTTATGTGCACATTGTATTAATATGTCAATGTTTGGTGCTCTTCTTGCATTATGCAATCCTTGTGTAACAGATTTCGATGGTCGTTTGTGATCAATTCTGAATAAGCCATCATGGGTTATAATAATAGAAATCGAATCCAAAAAGTCTTCATCTATGACATCCTGAGTCATTTTCCTCAATTCTTCAATTGTCATTTACCTAAAATATACAATAAAAAATGAAACTAAGAATACGAGAATACAACATGAAAAATTGGACATAAGCACATCAAGTAAAGAAAACTGGGAAAGTATGGAGATCCAACAACCCCTCTCTATTTAATTCTGAAATTGTCAAGGAGGACCACCACATTCTCGTAGCAGAAAATGTGGAATAAAATATACCAAAGTATGCGGAAGCCGAAGGGAGGGGGAGGGGGTGTTTACCCGGAGGTGGCACGGTGGGCGAGGTCGATGTGCAGCAGAGTGGTTGCCGAAGTGTTGTCGCCGCGACGGGGGAGGGAGGGGAGGGAGCCGACGGGATTTCCAGGTGGGACTGTAGGGCTTGGGAGACGACGAGGGAGGGCGTTGGCAACTGAGAGCGGGGGGGAATGGATCGGGGGTGACGATATGCAATAGGGAAAATTTGGCGGGGCAAAGGGGAGGAGGGGAGTGCAGCATCACCGTTGATTGCCTTTGGATCGGACGATGGAGGACCCGGTAGGAGAGGGTTCCCTGCACTCTTGGTTGGAGGCTCCTTAACCCCTATATATATATATATATATGAAATTAATGAAATGCAATTTGGTGGCACTTCTTATTGGACATGTGGTTGTTATATGATTCTAAATGTCAAATGCGAAATACAAAAAAAATCCCTTGAATTTCATGTTGTCGAATGCGATCATTATTGAATGTAATACCGTGAATGCCGTGTAAACGGGTACTCAGATCCGAGGACCACACACCCAATAGAATATTTAGAAAAATTTATAAATACTAAGAAATCCGAAAGAATTAGCTAGGATGAGAATTAGAAAATGTATTGAACATAAAAGTTGTAGATCTCGATGAGATCTACAACTTTCATATGAAATCAGTGAGATTAGAAGTCATCTAAACATAGATAAAAATTAATTACATATTAAAACAATAGAAACCAATTTTCTTTTTATTTTCTTTTGTCATTTTTTATTTTTTCGAATTAGGTTTTATGTTAAATTATTTATATACTAATTTTTATTTGATTTTTACTAATAAATAAATACATCGAATAATAACACAATAATAGGGTTATATAATATATATATATATATATATTTGAGTTAATTATTTACAACACATAAAAACACAATTATTATTAGTTGTCATTGAACTTGGTGATAAACTTAAGCAAGAGAGATAATAAGGAAAATGGGATTGTGTCATTCTTTTTCTTTTTCTCTCAGTGGAACAAGGTTTCTCTCAAGTGCCAATACTCAACATATTCGTATATTTTTAATGTCAATCAATGTGTCCGTCAAAAGAGATTGAGACGTGCGTACTTGTTTTCCTGAGAATACACCAGGGTGCATCTTTTTAAAATATCTAATATACTTGCACCCAGACTTGTAGCGCTAACGATGCAGAGCCTTTTTTGATGTACTAACCTGACTCAAAAAAGCCTAAGATTCGCTCCAAGTGGACACTTGAAAGTTGGGAGCGCCCTCCTTGAATGTAAGCCCATATGATGTAGCATTGTAATGTAATGAACTTCTCAAAATTTTTGTCATCATTTTTTTCTTTTTTATCATTTTTTGTGAGGGAATGACGTGTCGCGAACATACCCTCTTTAATTAATGTGAATTATCGTTTAAATTTTGATGTGTCATTTTGTTGTAGGCGGGAATTCAGAATCAATCAAGAAATAACCACAATAATTTATTCAATTTTTAGTCGATGTGGTTTTATCTTTATTTTACTTGAGCAAGTCCTAAGGCCGAACTTAAAGAGGCAAAGGAACAACCTAGAATTTTTTCTATCAAAGTTTGTGCACGATTTTGGAGGTGGTATTTTTTGGTATTTTTAATGCAATTTTGGGATGCAAAATTCAAATGCTACCAATTTTAGGGACTAAAATGCAATTTTAGTCAAACGATGTCCAAAAATTACAAAACTTGGTTGTGATTTAAAATATTGTGAAATGAACACACTATTTATTTTTGGAATTTGTGGATGCAGGATAAATATTTTATAAATTTATGAATATAAACAAAGTGAATTTCGATAATTAATTATAATAAATATTAAACCTATTCATTTTCAAGAGATAAAATTATCTAAAATGTAACAATAAATACAATATCCTAGAAAAATCTTAAACCTAAAAATGATGAGTTTAATTCCTATTAAAAATTTAAAATTAAAATTTATAAAATGATTTTTATAGATCAAATCATGCATGCAAATACAATTCTTTTTGTGCACAATGTGAAATACAATTAATCCTTTAATCCTATGAATTTTTGACAGTTTTTTGAGCAGAGACTAATTCAATATGAATTTCCAAACACATATTGGGTAAAATTAGCAAAATTCTGTAAGAAAATTAACTGCTAATTAACCATAAAGTATAAAGATTTAAAGAGCATGCAAATATATAAAGAATTAGTTGTAAAACATCACGTTAATTTTTAAATAATAAAAATATGCAATAATGTAGCTCAAGTTACAGAAGGAAGTCAGGGGTCTAACTATAATTAGAATAATAAAAAATGTAGAAGCAAGACCTAAATGGAATTACCTAAACTCAGGAGTGTGTGAGTGCAGAGCACGTGTGAACTACATGCCCCCAAGGCAGTTGGATCTGGAGGCGAATTGGGTAGGTTCTGGGGGGCTGAATGCAAGTTACCCCAACGCATGTGCTCCTCATGTGCGTGGGGGACGCGAGCCTTGTGCCCGGCCTTGAGGGGCTGGCAGAGTAGGAGATGTCAGGAGCTCAGTGACGGAGGGGCTGAGTGACGGCTGAGGGTCGCAGCTGAAGAAATAATTCTCTGGCCGGAAGCGGAGCCGAGGCAGAGGGCTTCTGGACGAAGGCGGAGAGGTGCAGGTGGAGGCCGACACACGACCAACAGACGTCAGAGCAGGGGGCGAGAGTGCGACCGGAGTCGATGAAGAACTTTAAAGGATGTCGATGAAGATCTTGATGCCAACGGAGTCAATGAAGGCGAGGACGATGGTCGATGAAGGAGGTTGTCGCATTATCGAGGGCAAACCACAGTGGTCGATGACGTCGGTAGCAGTATGCGGAGCAGCTCGATGTTGTACGGTGGAGTGGAGGGCGAGTAGATGAAGCCACCCAGAGGCGGAGACGAGGGAGATGCGAGCCTCAGGTGAAGTCGATGAGGAGTACGGCTGGTGGAGGAGTAGAGCTTCGATGGAGGTGAGATGGGTCGATGACTTGAAGGGATCGTGTGATGATGGGTGATCAGATAGATGCGAGGGTGGAGCGTTGATCGAGCAAGAGAGGAAGAAATGAAAGAAGATGAAGGTGGAGAGGGGTAGAGTACCTGGAGGTACGGGGCTCGACGGCGTGAAATCTGAAGCGAGGGCATGCGCAGTGGCGCTGCAACGAGGAACAGAGTACCTCGGATCATTCCTAGCAGAGGTAGCTTCGTCAGGGAGAGGCGTTGTCACCGCCTCTTAAGATTCCGGAGGAGAAAAGCTCGACGCTAGCGAATCGGTGAATGTTTTGGCAAAGGGCTGTGATGGTGTTTAAATAGCAGGAGGGGTCGATCAGAGATGGCAGGAGATCGACAAATTTGATTGATGGGGATCTGATTAGGGCGAGAGGATGGAAGAGGTTGGTGGCGGGAGAGATTGGTTCTAACAAGGGGTGATTGGAGGGTGAGTTGCGTGATTGAGGGTGGAGTGGCTTCGGTCAAATAGGGAGGTGGCAGAGATCCCGGAGGTGAGTGGCGACGAGGTCCGCAGGATGAAGGGGGAAGTTTGTTGGAAGGTGACGCACAGGTGTCACATCCGCGAAGTGCACACTAGCCTCTGTCTTTCTCACGTTTACCCCTTTGAGAATGCCGACCCAGTTACACAGCAGCTTCGCCACTGGCCTCTCTTCAGCCTGAGACTTCCGATGAACAAGAGTGAACTCGATGACTATGTTGGGTCTCACCTTCGACACCTCACCTGGAACCCCAACCCGCTAAGCTAGCCATAAGTCCGCAAACGACTATTTGCTTGGAAGCCTGTAGACTGTCGCTCACCTCCGATCTTTGATTGAGAATATATCTAGATGATATAAGGTCTGTAGGACCTTTCCCCTTCCCACCTAGTAGGGACTGTTCGTAGGACCAGACTGCCTTCCTGCCCTCCACTAGCAAATGGGCAGTTCCCAGTCCGAACGACCGAGATCGGACGGCCCTGAATGTGTTGCGTGGCTAATATATATATATATATATATATATATATATATTTTAAATTTTTTAAAAGTAACTAAAACGAATGATAAAAAGCTCGAAAATGGGTGCCACGTGACGGCTCCAGGAGAGCCGCGTGGCACCTCCAAAAAATAGAAAATAAATTATGAAGATAAATCGAAAATAAATAGCAAATGACCTCAGATAGAAAAAGTTTCTTCACAAAATTGCTCGTCTCGACGAGATCTACAACTTTCATGAAGAGACAAAACTAAAATCGATCATTTGGGTATCCTATGTACATAAAATGCCTTGATTTTTGGATTTTTCTAATTTTTTATTATTTTTAAACCAGATAAAAATCCCAAAAATATGAAAAAATGAAAGATAAATATTTACACATTAATCTATTTTTCAATTTTTTATTAATTAAAAAATAAAGAAATAAAATAAAATACGAAAATGATAACTTTTGTACAGATTGTTGGTAAAGACTCGGACTCAGTTAGTTTCTTTGATCTCAAGTTCATTTTGGATTTAGATTTTTGCACCATTTAATAAACCTTTTATCAAAGAAAATAAATGAAAAAGAAATAAAATAAAATGAGTTAATTATGTACATAAAATATAGGTCAAAATTAGTTAAAATACGAAATGTACAAAAGAGGTCCAAACCTCACCTTTCACATCTGAACTCTGATTCACTTGAACTGGTCTTTTTTTGAAGGTAATTGAATGTACATTAGTTCAAAAGTGAGTAGGATCAAATCTGACACTGGATGAGGAAGATATCGAGGTTTTAGTCCGAGAATCCTGCAATTAGGGTTTGGATTTTGGGTCCACTTATTTAGGTTATTGATTTTTTTTTGTATTTTTCATTTATTCTTGTTAGTAATATGTACACAATGGAGATGCTTCAGGTTATTTGGAGTTAGCATGAATTAGTTAAAAATTAGGGAAGTTAAGTTATTTTATCGGTTTGTTGGGTTGTGATTGTTGGCTTCTTATTTTATGCAATAATGGGTGATAAAATGCAATTATTATTTATACATGCATGAATGCTAATTATGCAGAATAACGGATGCAATGCAGATGAATTTTAGGGATTTGAGCTTAATTCATGTCTTTTAGTGCGATGAATATGAGATTCATTAGGGAACTTCCCTTCTTTTTGGCAAGCTCCACTGCTTTTATCAAAGAATGACACACACTGATCAACTTATTAATTTTATGTCATCACACCCTGGTACTTTAGAACAAATTCAAAAGATAGTATAAGAACCATGTCCCATACTGTCTAAGATGCTGACACTCAGGTTTTATGAAACCATAATTAATTTTATCCTATCCTCGAGCATCATATAGATTAAGTTCAAATTCAAGCCTCAATCCTAGTCTCTCAAGTGATACCTCGACTCATCTCAATCATGAATGCAGCGTGCATGTAAGTGATAGTCAATTCGTTAAGGGAGATTAAGCATGCAATATTACATACATATCCTCTAATTAGGGAAGTTTAATTTTTAAGTCCAATACCCTAATGATTAATACAAGTTAATTTTAAATATCTGGACTTCTTAAACCAAGTGTTAAAGACCATCTCAATCCTTTGAGTGCATAGTGGAAGTGTCAAGCGAGAACATCAATTAATAAGTCAATCTTTTTGTGATT
The DNA here is from genome assembly GCA_037367405.1 of Ottelia alismoides. Taxonomy (NCBI): domain Eukaryota; kingdom Viridiplantae; phylum Streptophyta; class Magnoliopsida; order Alismatales; family Hydrocharitaceae; genus Ottelia; species Ottelia alismoides. The sequence goes on from JAZKJV010008883.1 coordinate 1,002,493, forward strand.
TTTTTCCAATAATCTAGACAGTTAAGGAATTAATTATACTCAATTACACCCTTGTCTTTGAAAAGAAGTCTGTTAACAAACATTGTCACATATGTATAGAAATTTTTCAAATATTTTACAAATATTTTCAAGAACCCCATTTTTCAAATATCAGTAAAATATTTTTCAAAATAATGTCACATAAATATCGATTTTCAAAATATTTTACAAATGATTTTTCAAAACCTGTCAAACAGTATTCTTACAAATCATGTAAAACATTTGAAAAGCATGCCAAATATATATAAAGTTTTTAAACATCATTTCCAAAACATATTTAAAAAAAATCAGTTTCTAAAATATAATACGATACCCTTAGTCCAAAGAGTTTAAAATTATGAGCTATACCTAAAGTATATATGAAATATATACAGTACACCCCCTATACTTAGCTTTTCTATGTCCTCATAGCACAAAGTGGTATGAAGCCATAGCTCATGTTAAATATAAAGATTTGTATAGAACTGAACAAATATCACAATAAGGATGTTGAGCGAAAAGAACAGTCAGAAGAATATAGGGACTCAGGTCCCCTATACTTAAGCTGATAGCTTAAGTTAAGGAATGAAAGAAAATAGGTGACCCGAGGGGAACAATCAGAATGAAGTTGGATCCCCCCTTATAGTTAGGTTGAAAATAAGTCTAAATATAAAGAATAGGAAGCTAAGGAAGGGAGGGATCATGGATATCTGAATCTCAAGATGAATGAATTTGAGGGGATGAAATTGAGCGAGGGTTTTGGGAGGTTTTAACAGAGTCAAACAAGATCAAACAAACCCAATTATCTCACCAACACATACAATGAAGATAAAAATATGATCTAACTATCTTGTCTCTTTTATTGGCGATAATCCAAAACTCGAATCCATTACGAGTAAGTTTAAGTACGATTTGGGCACTATCCTATGGATGCGTCCTCATCTCTCAACATGTAAAATAATCCTACAAATAATGAGGAGTTTGCTCTCCCAATACAAGATATATTTTAGCTCTATTTTTAATTATGTCAACTTGCATTAACAGTTCCATTTCATAGATTAGGTCATCACTTAATTTAATCAATCTGAGCACATAAGGAATCGTCTACCGTCCGGTCCCATTTCCTTTTAGATCCTAAGTGATAAAACATGACGTAAGGATACAAGAAAAGCATCCAAACGTAAAACCCATGATGTATTCTCAAGAGAAAAACTTACAGTGATGCCAACTCTCGCCATGCACGTGCAGGACAAAATATATAAACATATGTCAAAATGCATGCAAGTTGATGAAAAACCTGCCTAATCATGCATTCTATTAGTGGGGTAAGAATCTAATTAAATTGAGATAGGTTGAACGTAGGCTACATGCATCTCATGAATCTTCAAAGATAGTGAATCTCATCAGATGAAATTAGTGTGACCTATATTACAGATCAAGCACCAAAAAATCAAATCTAAAGATTCTCTTGGAGTTGCGTGCCTAAACCCTAATATCGGCCATTCAAGTTGAGTCCCTCCCACATGAAGGTGAAACAGACTCAACACACAAATAATGTACAATTCCATAATAATATACAACAAATGTATTAACAAAAATAATCTTTGAATGATCTTGATGTCATCTTATGTGGCTTCTCTCAACATGAACTCAATCCAAGCTTCATGCCTCTGTATCTCTTCGAGTGTCCTTGATGAACGAGCCCTTCCACAGAAAAGAAGAAATTAGATATCAAAGATTATCAAATCGATAAATAATGTATAAAACATCACATAATGCCCTAAAAAAGATTATCAATTTAACAAAAATATAAGAACCTAAATAATCATATTAGTGAAGCTGCATCCCCAGCAACAGTGCCATCTGAAAACTTGCTAAATGTGTATGATAAAAAGTACTTGTTGTAGTACGGGCACTTAGCAAAGTACACAGAACTAGGTAAAATGTCTCTACGAAGAGGACCTAGCTTTAATTTATAAATCTAAGAAGTTCAAGGTCAAACTCAAGGACACGAGCCATTATACGATTTTTTAGATGTTTAAATTTCTATGTTAAATGATTAACAAATATCTAGGTCAAAACAAATAAAGATATAAATAAACAATGCACAACATTAATGCAAATTGCAAATGCACATGAATGAGACAAAATGTGATTTAAAATGAATTTAATTCATGTTAGAAACAACATCATAATGAATAGAATGATATTATAACAGTACATGCAAATATACACATTAATAGGTCCTAAGATGATCATACTTAGGCAATAATCAATATAAAAATATGGGTCCAATTGAGCACTTGATCAAAAGTCAAGTTTCATTTCATATGACTCAGAGCATCTATGACATTTCTAATTAAGGAACATAAAATAAGCATCAAATCAGAAACAGATGAAGCCATACGAAAGATGATCAAAGGAGCTTCGTAATGAAATAGAAATCACATCAATAGGATGTAGCATGCTCAAGTTATTCATGATTGAGTCCAAAGGCATAAATGAAAATAAAATATATAAAAATCCTTACATAGGTCCCTACAGGGACTTAAATGCAATTAATGAATACCAGCTCTTGAAATTGTTGAAAACCCCATGCGTGGGGGCATTTTAATAATTAAGAGAAACCATCGGAGGTCGGAGAAGATGCGAGGCAATCTGGATGATGACACTGATGCCGGTTTGTTGGAAGAGAAACTCTAGATCAGAGCATGCTCCAATTTATGATCATTGAAGGAGATAGTACCTACATGTGTTGGGAAAAACCAATAGTTGAAGCATATTGAAGTGGGTGCGTGCAAACGTGAAGCAGAAGCATGAGCTATGAAGCGGAAGGATGAGCTGTAGTGGCTGAAGAAGGTGAAGCTCGTGTGGTTCATCCCTGTTTAGATGGAGAAAAAAGAATAAAGTGGTTGGGGTTCTGGTAGAAGAAGAATGATCAAGTCAACCTCCAACGCACATCACGGATTTACAATGAAGGCTAAAGGCTCATCGGAATTGAGTATGCATGTAATTACATATCAGGAAAAATTCAAGAAAATCAAACAAAACAAAAAAAAAACTAATTATTCAAATATTGAAGAAGACATACACGGTGGTCGGTATGGCTTGGGCTGAGGCTCAATAGTCCTCAGGTCTTCGCATAACAAGGCCAGTCGAACCTTGAAGCTCGTACAACCATCAGAGATGCTGTATTATGGCCATTCCGACCATGGGTCTCACCAGAAGCGATCACCATTATCGCTCGATCAATACGCTTGGATAGAAGAGGCTTCCGGCAAGCATGGACAACCACCTACTTGGGCAGCAGAAGAATATTTGAAGAAGACGTTGGCAACCTCTTGATGATCTCGAAATTTGACTCTTTAATAATAATGAATTGTAGTATAGGAGGAGAAAAATGATCGTTTAAAAACCACAATCTTTGAATGTTGCGGAGTATTTTTACTTGGCTAGTCTACCAAGGTTGAACACAAGGAATGGTAATTTTTAGTTGCGAGGTTTTAAATAAAATCAAATAATTAATTAAATGCTAAGTTAATTGTGTCAGATGATGATGCAATGCTAAAGATCACAGAGAAAGATATTAAGCGCAGGATTCGTGCCGAAAATTTTAATACAAATAAATTGATTGGTTCCCTCAAAAATAGTCACAGATCGAATAAATGCAGGTAAGATTACAAATAAACCTGCAATAAAAAATAACCCTCAATTTATCTCAAAATTCTCTCTGATTCAATCCTCAAATAATTCGAGTTCAATCACATACATTATTGAGAATTGAAACTATTTATTGATGATTGAGCTAAATCCCCTACATAGGTTAGATCCTCAAATGATTTAGAATACTCGGATTAGGATTGATCCAATTGAAATCCTCAAATAAATCCCTGCAAAATAAACCATTAATTTTCTAATAAAATGAGGCACAAGTATGTCCATTATTCACAAGCATAGATCAAAATCACTCCTCAAATAATAATAATCAAGAAACAACCTCAGATTTGTCCACAAGATATGTGAAATGAAAGAGCACAGAATTAGCTTTAAAACGACATATTATGCGCTAAAAATGGAGTTCCTACGAAAAAGATGTGCTAAATTAAAGATCAGAGACTAAAATGCAATAAAAATATAATTTTTCTTCTCAATTTGATCTGTGGAGGACTTATCTGCAATAAAGTAAAACTACATGGGCCTTTCTACAAATTTTCCAAGTCGCCATGTGAGCAGCACATGACCTGTGCAGTGAGGACTCTTCTGTAATATCTGGAACTTCCAAGGACGTGGACACAATTTACCCAGCAGCACATGTTGCGCACGTACGTAGGAGGCTCGATGGGGGCGAAGCTGCGGTTTGGGCACGGACTGAGGTTCTGAGCCCCAAACTGGAGGCTCGGTCGACGCGGCTGGAGGCTCGGACCGAAGCTAAGGCTCAGATGGATCGAGCCTTGACGTGGCGAAGAGAAGCGGTCCGGAAGGCACGAACCTCAAGGTTGGGGCAGCAGGCTCGGGCTTGACTCATGGCGCTCTGATGACCGTCGGATCATGGGCTTCGGCCCAATCCAACAACTACTGGGTGAGTTGCGGTGACGGAGGCGACGGTGCGGGCGTGGGCGGAGGAAGTGCTCGGGCTCGATCGACACACGGCCGAGCGACAGAGGTCGAGCTGTGACTGAGGTGGAGGGCTCGCGAGGCGGTGGCAGTGGACCTTCAGGGTGAGCGTAAAAGAGAGAATACGGGTGGTCCTCCTGCGTCTGAGGCAGTATCCTCGATGTGGGGAGGCAGAGTCGAGGATGGTCAGCACGAGATTAAGGTGCTCGAGGGTAAGTGCGTTGTCGACTGCAGAGGGCGGAGTCGCAAAGGTGGCGGGCGAGCGAGGAGGAGGTAGCAATGAAGGTGAAATTCGGAGGCGGAGCCTACGTTGCGAGGTAGTGCGAGCGAGCCTTCTGTGGAGGTGGAGGTATATGCATGGATAAGAGAGAGAAAGGAAGACAGTGGGTCGCCTGGAAGATGGAGGAGGTGGAGGCCTTACCGACGATGGGACATGAAGCTCGGGTGCTCGCGAAGGGGGCAGCGACACAACAATGGAGTGTCGTGGATCGCGCCTGGAGGAGGTAACGCTTGAGAATGGGGTTCCTGTCACAAACCCATTTCACGGCTACTCGAGATGATGGCGGATGGGCGATGACCGACGATGGGGGGCTTTATAGGAGAGGTGGGGAAGAGACGTTATGAGCGTGCAGCTGTAACCACCACAGAAGGGGAGGAGATGCGACAACGGCTGTTACGAGGGAGGCAGCGGCGACGGTTACAGGAGGAGGCGTTGCGGGAGGAAGGGGGAGCGGATGTCACGTGCCTCGCACGTGATAGGGGAGGAGAAGAGGTCACGTGCACGGCACGTGACCGGAGGAGGAGAGAGGATAAATTGTGGTGGGGTGACATGGGGTGCCACATGGCATGCTTAGGGGTTGCCATGTGTCACCCCAAAAAATTCAAAAATAAAGAAGAAGAAAATTAGAAAAGAAATAAAAAGAGACCTCAGATAGAAAAAGTTCCTTCAAAAAGTTGTTTATCTCGATGAGATCTACAATTTCATGAAGGACCCAAGAGCAAAAGCGGTCATCTATGTGAAGTGGTGTTTTTGGTGGTCTCTATGTCTATAGAAAACCGAGTTTTTAGGGTTTTGTCATTTTTTGGGTATTTTAAAAGAGGATAAAAAATATTGAAAAAATATGATAAAATATAAGAAAATTAATTACACACTAATATTTTTTTGGATTTTTAATAAATAAGAAATTAGCACAATAAAATAGAAGTATGAAATACGAGAGTTTTGTACAGACTCACAACGAACACTCTGACGCAGTCAATTTCTTAAATTTTTGCCTTAATATAGATTTGGATTTTTATATCGCTTGATAAAATCTTTCATCAAAGAACATAAATGAAGAATAAATAAAATTAAAAGGGTTAATTATGTACATAAAAACTCATATCAAAAATAGTAAAAAGTTAAAATGTGCAAAAGAGACTCAAAACCCAACTTTCACATATTAGCTCCGAATTTTATGAAATTGGTCTTGATTTGAAGATATTTGAAAATGAAGTTCTTTAAAAGTGAGTAAACCAAAATCGAACACTGTATGAGGAAGATATGCGCATTTTAGTTCGTCAGATGTGAAATTAGACTTTGTGATTATTTGACACTTATTTGAGTTAGTAAATTTTTTGTATTTTTTATTTAATCTTGTTAGTAATATATAAACAATGGAGTGGTTTTGGATCAATTAGAATTATGATGAATTAATTAAAAACTATGGAAGTTAGCTACTTTTTGGGCCAATTTACACTTAGGATTTTTAATGCAATTATGCATGATGAAATGCAAATATTATTTACGCATGAACGTATGCTAATGATGCTCTATTAATGATTAAAGTGCATTTGAATTTTAAGGAATAAATCCTAATTGACCTATTTTAGCATGATGAATACGATATTCATCATACCCCTATACTTAAACTATGCTCGTCCCCCAGCATCAATGAACAAATGACTTAGTTGGATACATCCCTGACTGTACATGTGAATTTTCAAGACTAAATTCATCGAAGACCCTTAATTTGATTGATCCTAAAATTTTGGGCTCAACCATGCTTTAATCAAAAGGAATCTAACTTCTCTATTTATCAGACTCTCTGTTTGTACATATAATTTAAGGATATGACTTTTAGTGTACTGCATTCATGAGAGTGAAGTCGAAACATCACCCAAAGTTCCAGTCCAAGAGACTCTCCTCTAGACCTAATCCTCAATACTATGGAATAATTCTATTCTTGCTTCAATCAACCATCTCATTAGTTTGTCAGATTTGAAATGTAGATGGACGGCCAGATGATGGAGGGGTATAGTATTGTGTATATTTCTCTCTCCCTCACACTGGAACAAGGAGCCTCTCAAGTGCCTTTTTACTCACACGTGTATTTTTATTATGTTGATCAGTCTGTCCGTCAAGAGAATTCAGAGTCGTCTGCACTTTTTTTTCTGGGAGTACACCGGGGTGTGTCGCTTTTGAGTATCTAAGATACCTTCGACATCCAGGCTTGTATCGCTAACGATGCAGAGCCCTTTTATGATTTCAGCCCAACTCCTTGGTCCTAATTAGCGTTTGGTCCAAGTAGACACTTTGAAAAGATTGGGAGCGCTCGCCATTGGTGGAAGCTCATTTGTAATGCGACTTTTGGAGGATAGAGATTTTCTTTGATCATTTCTTTCTTTTCTTTTCTTTTTGGCTAGCTCAACTGCTTGTACCAAAAGTTGGCGCACACTGATCAACAATTAAATTAATTTTCATCACACCATGGCACATAGGTAAATATCAAAGAGATAACATATGAACTTGTTCACATACTGGCTAGAGTTTTGCTGACACTCAGGTTTCTTGAAGCCTTCATTAACTTTATCCCATCCTCGAATATCATTAGATCGGGGCCAAACTTAAATCTCTAGTCCTAGTTCCTCAAAGGATAACTTAACTCATCTCATCAATCACGTAGTTGTGAAAGTGATGTGCTGATCATATTCTTTAGAGGGTAGAGATGAAGAGTGCAACATAGCGCTCCAATCTTTCAAACTAGGGAAGTGTGGATTATTAAGTTCAAAACCCTAATAACTAAGGATGGCTAACTCAGTTTCTCAATATCTCAAAAATCCAGTGTCTTCAAATCCTCAAGCCTTGAGTAAATGTGAATGTATCAAGAATATACCAACTAAGGAATGCATGAGATGCTTAATAAATGAAAGACCATGAGTGAAATTTTTTATGCAAAAGTTATTTTTGAAAACCAGGTATAATTTACAGTAAAAATTGTTATAATATACAAAATATACACTACTTGTACCCATCCCCGATGTTAGATGAAAATGACTAAAGTGCGAGATATGGATAAAGTAGAATATATACAAACACACCCCTTATATTTAGCTTGTGCTATGTCCTCATGGCATAAAGTGAAATGTAGACATAGCTCGTACTAAATATAGTTGAGCCAAGAAGAGTAGAAGTCGACATGTCCCCCTATACTTAGACTTTTGAGGGACTAAGCCTAGCAAAAACATGAAATGAGGCAGTCGAGGGTGAGCAGAAAGAATAGAAGTGATGTATACACAATGGTACATGTTCCCCTATACTTAGGCTCGAGTTAGTCTAAGTGTGATCAGATAATTACCGATGGGAAATCGGGTAGATTTACAAATGCATAAGATCAAGGAGTTTTGCAGCGAACCTTCTTGCCGGAGTGTTGTGGGAGATGGTATGGAGATGTGGAGGGCGGTGAAGAGGGGAAGGGTGACAAAGACCAGCCGTTATCAGAGTCGTCCTCAGAAGAATAGTAGTCGTACGCAGAGGATTCTAACTATTGTCAATCAAAGGTAAGTGCCCTTGGATCAACGTTGTACTTATTGCACTTATCTGATGAACCACTTCAGAACCAGACGAGGACTCTTCAGAAATCACCTGATGTCTAAGGTCAAAGGTAACTTCCTTGGCCGGTTTGTTTCTTTGAGAAGTATTGGGAGAAAGTTGGACAGTCTTCATCTCCCTTTCTTGTGTAACCGGCGTGGCATTCTTGAATTCCTCATCAGATGAATCGCCGTAAATTTCGACCAATACTTGTAGGGTCATATGTTGCTTCCGGCGAGGGAGATTGTTCTAGGTGGTTTTATGAGCTATGGTTGGGGACGTTGATGTTACTTCCCGATTATCGTGAATTTTGGTGATGTTGGATGTTTCTGGAGTCGGTTCCTTGTATGGTTCAAGTATCTCATGAATTGTTGCCGACTCAAAAATTGGACCACTTAAATAATCATTATGTTCCTTAGAAATTTTGTCCAATTCTTCATAATCTCCTAAATATTGTTTTCTCCTTGGAGCAGTCGCAGGGTTAGAATCAAATGTCTATCCAACAGTTACTCTCTTAGGTATTTCTCCTAGGATTTGTGTTTGTGCTTCATAAGGAGAGATCTGCTTATGTGAAGCGTTTGTCTCCTGATCACAACTGTTGGTCTCAAGTCGGGTTTCCTCAGAGTAGATCATATTATTGAGGGTTTGTTCATTGTTGTCTGAACTCAGGAACTTGATTTCCTGAGTCTCACAATCGACAATTGCCTTAGCAGAGGCTAAGAATGGCTTTCCTAAAATGATAGGAGACTCAGACAACGTTCTGAGATGCTCAATGTCAAGGACAATAAAGTGCACTTTATATCTATCACCCTGAAAGTTTACGACGAGCGAAACAAACCCCCGTGGCCTTTTGGTGGATCGATCAAGCAATTGAATGATCATCCTTATCTTTTTGAGTTGTCTAAGTTTGAATTGGTCAAAAATGGACTTGGGGAGGATGTTTATTGTAGCATCGTCATCTAACCGAACATGAGTAAATATTGTATCCTTAATTTCACATGTGATTCGAGTCAACCGCTTGACTTTATGGCTTTTGGTTTTCTGATTCATCAACAAAGAACTTGCCATAGTTATGACATGATATTCAGTCTTTGATCATTTCTTGCCCGTCTTTTTAGGGTTTAGTCGACTCTTCACAAATCATTTAAGATCGGGCACATATTCTATGGCCTTGATCAATGGAAGATCTAATATCAGACTCTTGTAAAATGCTTCCATTTCCAAATTATCCAATTTTTTTGAATTTTCTATTTTTTTCAATTTTTTGGTATTTTCTATAATATGGTCAGTATGGGGGTCAGAGGTCAGTGGTGGTGGTAACTCCAGCTATACAGAAGATGTTGGTGCCTTAGTATCATTTCTTTCCTCGAGATCATCTCCACTTAAATAAACCTCGATACCAAGTTTAGCTATTCTATTTTTTCTATTTTCAATGTTATTTTGAATTCATTCCTCAATTCTTCCACATTTCTTTTGATTTGCGAGTATTCATCCTTTAGTGATTGGTTGGGAAGATTACTGGTCTGGGTAGAATGATTTTGCTGAGAAATTGAGGTTCCATACTCAACATGCCTAGACATAGGCTCACATTTCTGAGTTGAGTATGTGTTACTTGCTAAGATAGTCTGAGCCTCAAAATCGGGTATCCACCGACAATGAGAAGGTGGAGGTGGATCCTGAATCCCATTCTTTGTGTATTAGGACTCATTGAGTGTAGAGCAAGAGGGCCTGTGAGATTCAATACAGTTAGGGTGAATGTAAGGTGTAGGCCTCTCTACTTGGTCATTGGCAGGAAATCTTCGGGTCAAAGGTGTATAGGTGTAATCTTGATAGGTCAACCGATCATCATTCTCAACAGTAGATTGCTTAAGGTATATGTCATCTTGGTTAGCAAACTTTTGGGTAGAGGGAGTGCTAGACAGGTATGGGATGGTATTGGGTGCGTAAGAACATGTAGAAGGTGAGAAGTATGAAGAATTGGCAAAGTTTGGTGAGGTCGTGAAGTCGATCGAAGTTCCGACTTCAGGATTCGTATACAAGGTGGATCGGGAATACATGGTGGAAAAGAAGAAAATGATGATCCAAACAAGAAACGAAATAGATGCAAGACAAAACAAACCAGTTGATTCACCCACTCAACACTTGTGATGGCACGTTAGGGTTCGGTCGCTTATCTTTTCAATTTTAATTTAATGACAAAACAATCTTGAAAATTAAGCGAAGCTGTTAGGTGCCGAAATATTTCACAAAGACTGTCCCAAGTCCATACAACTAGTTGCACCTACTTTTAGCCAGTATAGGTGTAAGTACGAACCGTTTAAACGGCTACCCATGTTACTTGAGGACAAAGCCTTACTCAAGGTCCTCTAAACCACCCACTTTGCTAAGGGAAGTCAGACCGTAAAACGGCTACACGAAACCCTCACTGAGATATAGCTAATTGTTTTTAAAAACAGTAGTCTGAGTGAGAATTTTTGCTTTTTGGATCTGTGCTAGATTGAAATCCTCGAATAAATCCTTGCAAAATAAACCTTTACTTTTCCCATAAAATGAGGCACAAATATGTCAATTATTCTCCTACATAGATCAAAATCACTCCTTAAATAATAATAATAATAATCTAGAAACAGCCTCAGATCTGTCCACAAGATAGGTGAGATGAAAGAGCACGGAATTAGCTTTAAAACGACAAATTATGCGCTAAAATGGAGTTCGTATGAGAAACACGCTAAATTAAAGATCAGGGACTAAAATACAATAAAAATAAGTTTTCTTCTCAATTGGCTCCCTGGAGGACTTATCTACAACAAAGTAAAATCGCCTGGCCCTTTCTACAAATTTTCCAAGTCACCATGTGAGCAGCACATGACCTGGGCAGCGGGGACCCTTCTATAATATTTGGAACTTTCAAGGGTGTGGGCGCAATTTACCCGGTAGTTGCGCACGTGCGTAGCAGGCTTGATGGGGTCAGAGTTGCGGTTCAGGTGCGGGGCTGAGGTTCGGAGCCTCGAAATAGAGCCTCGGTCGACGTGGCTGGAGGCTTGGACCGACGCTAAGGCTCGGAGGGACTGAGCCTTAACATGGCGGGAAGAAGCGATCTGTAATGCCTGAGCCTAAAGGTTGGGGCAGCAGGCTCAGGCGTGACGCTTGGCACTCGGATGACCGTCGATCCAAAGGCCAATGGGTGAGGCGCGGTGACGGAGGCGGCGGTGCGGGCTTGGGCGGAGAAGTGCTTGGGCTCGGTCGATGATGAAACTCGATTTCATCATCATAATTCACCTATTTTAATTCTTTCTTAAATGTGTGTCAATAAAAACCAGATAAATTCTTGTAATTATCAGAGTCTTGAACAAATTGAAAATAACAAAAAAATGTCAAAATTAAAAATCGTGGTGTTTTTTTGCCTCAAAAACACCCTCAAAAAAATTTTGTACCTTCATTTGGCCTCATCTCCGTTTTTGGTCAACATGAAACTCGTAGATCTCATCGAGATATACAACTTTCATGTTTTGAGTTTTTCAAATTTGGCCATTTGACCCCCTCAAAATCCAATTTCTAATTTCTAATAATCCGATTGGGCCACGTGGCTCTTTCTGGTTGAGCCACGTGGCCCGACCCCTTTGCCCTTGCCGCCTTCGCCCCCTACCGTTGGATCTCTCCTTGATCCAACGGTTCCAAGAGCTCCACGTGCAATCCTTGACCCCCGCCGTTCGATCACATCTAAACTTCATCACAACCCTCTAGTAGCGCCGCTATCCCATTGAGCCACGTGGAGTCTCATTCACCGCACGATTATCTTTAGGAGCCTCCATCCCAGCCATCTATTCCCAACTTTAATCGCCACCCTCCGATCATTCCCCTGAGTCCATCTCCACCGTGTGTTAGCGCCTTCTTGTCCTGTCGCCACGTGGCATGATTTCTACCCTATGATCATATCAGCCTAGATCTAATCTTGGCCTTCCAGTGGCGCCCTTCTTTCGGCCGTTGGATGTTAAGATCCAACGGCCCAAACATCGTCGTCTACCTCCGGTCAGCCCTCTCTCCCACGTTACCACCTCGCAAACTACGTTCCCCCTTTTAATTTTTCTCGAGTCTTCATCCATCTTCTCCACCCTCCAACACCCCCATGATGTTCACCCATCATCTCTCATCCTCGCGGCCTGCCGCTCCATCCACGACGTCTTCTCAGCCGCTCCATATCGCCCACTTAAGTCACGACTTCCACCAGAACCGCCGAGCTTCGACCTTCAAATACCTCGTCCCCTCCACCTGCCACAACGGTCCACCTTCACGAGGGGCGAGGCCCAACCCTCCTCCTCCTCCCTGTGACAGGGGGAGGGGCCAGGATAGAGCGACGATGACCTGCGTCCTCGGTAAGACCCGCCGCCGGTCATTATGGTGATGCGGTGGCTCAGCCACGCTAGAGCTCCGAGGAATAGCCGCCCTCGACATGCGACGACCCCGGGCATCTACACGATGCTCAGCCCAGGCCTCCGTTCTGCCATTATTCAGGTAAGCTTCTCCGACTTCTCTTGTATGTTTCTTGTCCTTTTTCTCAAAATTAATTAGATCGTAAGTCGCCTCTTCACCCTCCATTAACCTTCCCACGAGCTCCGCCTATCATCCGTCACCTTCTTCAGCCCCTTCGACCATCTTCGTCCTCCATCAAAACCTTCATCATCCCAAGATTTCTCCTCCGCCGGAGGCGGAGGAGGACCCACTAAGGGCTTCACTTCTTCAGCTCCCTCAGCCCTCCGTTCACCTCAGTTCGCACGCACACACGCACCTAACCCCTTTTGCAGGTCTACAAACTCCACTGGCCGGACCTCGGGCGGAGCCAAGTTCTAGAGCTCCGCCTCCGACGAACACGCATCGACAGCGAACTCCAAGCTCCCCAGCATCTTCTCCGAGCGTAGATCTTCATCGCCATGCAACCAGTGGTCTTCCTCGACCTTCACCGGGCACGGAGGGGTACGAAGGAGCTCCAGGCCTCCCGCCGGAGCTCCAATCGCGCCGACACCCTGCAAGGAAGGAGGAGATGCATATGCCCTTGGATCTCGCCCCCCCCCCGGCGGAGATCTAACGGCCCAAGAGCAGCCACGACGCTTTCCCGAAGCGCGGAGACTCGGTGGGACCGAGCCTCGACCGAGGCATCCTCGTGCCACCACGTGGCTCGAGCCACCTGCTACGGCCGTCTGACCCTGCGCCGAACCTCGCCTCCACCCGAGCCAGGACTCACGTGCCTCACGCACGTGAGGATTGGGCTTTTTGCATCAGCGCCCTCACAACTTTCTTATATTGCAGATAGGTCCTAGATCACTTGCAGACAACGTGCATAGTGGGTATTTTGCATTTATACCCTCGTAGGTTTTCATAATTGCAAAAATGCCCCAACGTGTGGGTTATTTACAAGAAAGGTCTCGAACTTTCTTGTATTTACATTTTAGTCCCTCCCAGGGCCCTGTTTGCTAGTTATCTATCATGTTTCTTGCGTTTATGCCCCTGACTTCACTTGTGTATATCTTGAGCATCCATGCTCCGATTGAGTCGATTTCAGTGGCGTTTTGAAGCTCTTTTCATTGTCTTTCTTATGGCATGCTTTTCATTCAGATTTGACACTACGGAATTTGATGTATTATTTCATTGATTAAGTGTCTTGATTTCTATGTTTATCATGCCTAATTTCTACATGAATGAAGCAAGCTTTATTATTTGTCCCTGATTTGACTTCTTATTAAATGGCTCACGTAATTCTGATCTAGGTCATATTATTCATTGCATTTCATCGCATTTATTTGCATGATTAAAAGTAAAATTAAAAAATGCATGTTTTATATTTGCTTCATGCATACATTGACCTATTGTTCTCTAACTCAACACTTAATTAATGAATAAAAGTCTGAATAATCACGAGAGAGGCTCGTGTCCCTGAGTTCGACCTTGGTTACTTATCAAGTAAAATAAATTTATGACCATCTGATTTCATCGACATATTCAAATTAGATGGTCTTTGATGGACCGAATCCAGCCCGGCTGCGATGACAACATAGTGATAATCCCGCACTCTTAAAGGGCCGGATCCGCGGTTCATCAAATGGCGCCGTTGCCGGGGACACAGCTCATTTCTTATATTATTTGGATTTTTATTTATTCAATTAAGTGTTTCTTTTATAGGTAAATTTGTTCATTTAAGTTGCATTACAAAATTATCTTCTCGATTGATCTCAAACCTTTTTCTTTTGTAGCAGGGCCCTTGGTGTTCAAGGAGGCGAGGAGCAGGTGCTTCCCGCTGCGAGGAGCCACAAAAGCATGCTTGGAGCAAGTCAAAAAGAAAGAAAAAAATGTCATTTTGCATATCATTTTTTATCATGTAATAATCGTCTTTACAGTGGTCTTCGATCGAAGACTCGCGATTGTAAACGAACGATATATGTGGTTGTGTGGGGATCGTCCCCACTTGAGTGTCGACCTAGGACGAGGCACGCAGCTCTTAGATCCTATTTTTATCATTCTATTTTATACGTGTTTGCTTGTAGGTAGGACACACATTAATCAAAGACGTGCATAGCTTCGCTTCACTTTGCCAAATTTAAAAGAGATTCTTCCCCGCTAATAGAAGCATGTTAGGTGCAGTTTTTTGATCGACTTGCATACATTATTTTGGTTTTCAAACAGTCCAAGTTTTCACAAATTTTCGCCAAGGCACTGCATGATTTCTTGCTTAGCATAGATCATGGTTTTTATCGATTACATGGTTTTTCTCGATTTCCCCTCCTACCTTGATCACCTAGGTTAATGGAAAATGGGGATGAACGGTAGACGATGATTGCTTGATTTGTGAGCTCACCTTAATTCAGTGAAACCTTAAGCAAAATAATTGGGACTGTTAATTGCAAGTCAACCTAAAATGGAGTAAAATATTGTTTTGGGAGAGCAACACCCTCGTACGCAGTCGAGTTCACTTAACATTTTTTCCGCGTATAAATAGAATGTTTTTAATCACCAATAAAACCGACAAGATAATTAACCAACATCCGTTAGTTCCATGTGTGAGTTGGTGAATAAAAGGGTCTTGCATGTTTGATTGAGCCATGTTTGCTCCGACACCCTCCCCTGAGCCTTAGAAACTCCATCAATCTCCGCAGATTCATCCACTCATTTGTATATCCATCCATCTTCTTCGTTCACCTCGGGTCTCTCCCAACATCAAATCTCCATCTTTATACTTAGGCTATTCTCAGCTTAAGTATAGGGGGGACCCCGAGTCCCTGTGATTTTTTCTACTCATCTCTCCTGGCCTTTATACTTAGGTTATTTCTAACCTAAGTATAGGGGGAGCCCTCCTTAGTTACTGTATATTTCTCTATATTTAAATGGACCTATGGACTTGTATCATTTAGTTCTATGAGAACATAGCAAAGTTTAAGTATAGGGGGTATACCGTATATACAGTATATTTACTTTAGCTATAATCTGAAAATGTTGAATTTAAAACTTTTTGGCTAAAGTAAAATCCTTTGAACTAAGTGGACTCAGTGGTTTTCAATGCTTTCTATATTATGTTATACTATTTTTATAGAAAAAAATATTTTTGAAAATGATTTGAAAATGAGTTTCTCTTGTTTCGAAAAAAAAATCTTTTTGAAAATATTTTTGAAAACTTTATTTGTGTAACATGGTATTGATTTTTTCATTTTCTTTTCAAGGAAAGTTCAGTCTAACCAGTGTTCTAACCTTTAATTAAAATTCCATAAAAATGAGAAAATCCAAAAATCCTTTAAGAGTCATTAGTGACTACTTAGCCCAAATAAGTAGTCGTGTTCAGTGAGGGTTCGCCCTTAGCAGATTGGATGGTTTAGAGGACATCGCGTAAGGTCCCATCCTCAAGCAACGTGTTCCGGCCTGTACTTACACCCAAACTGGCTAAATGCAGATGCACCTACTTAATTGAGTTTAGGCAGTCATAATGTCTCTTGAAGTTTAAAAAAATCATGTGTTTTTGAATGAAGGAGTTGGATTAATCCTCTACAATCACACTTCCACCCAGGATCTGAAATGTTCAAGAAAACTTGATTTTATGAGGACTTGAGATTTTTAAGTTAACCAGCCTTAGCCATCAGAGTCTTAGACTTAATCATCCACATTCCCCTAGATTTCTAGATTTGCATGCTATATTTCATGCTTAGTCTCAGACCATAAGAATATGATCAGCACATCACATGCACGATTGCGGTTTCGATGAGATGCATTGACTCTTCACTTGAGGAACTGGGCTGGGGGATTCGAGTCTGGACTTGATCTAATGATGCTCGAGGATGGGATAAAATCTTTGAAGGCTTCATGAAACCTGAGTGTCAGCAATTTTTATCCAGTATGAGAACTTGGTTCTTATACTAATCTCTTGACATTGACCTAAGTGCCAGGGTGTGAAATAAATAAAAAACATTGTTGATCAGTGTATGCTAACTCTTGGTAAAAGTAGTGGAGCTAGCCAAAAATACTACAAATCAATGAAATGTCAAAGAAAAGCTCTCATTCCACAAAGTCAAATATCAAAGAGCTTCCACCAAAGGCGAGCGCTCCCAACCATTTCAAAGTGTCCACTTGGACAACTGCTATTAGGACTAGGAGTCGGGCTTGCACCAAAAAAGGGCTCTGCATCGTAAATGCTACAAGTCTGGGTGTAGAAGGTACGATAGGTACTCAAGAAAGACACACCCCAGTGTATTCCCAGGAAAACAAGTGCAGACGGCTCCAACTTCTCTTGACGGACGCACTAATCAACACCAAAAAATGTGTTGCGTAATAAGGGACTAAGAGAGAATCCTTATTCCAATGAGAGGGAGAGAACAAATGACACAATCCCATGCCCTCCATTACTGGCCTTCCATCTACATTTTCTAAGTCTGACAACTAAAGAAACAGTGGACTGGATGCAAGATTTGATTTAGCCCCTAGTGTTGAGGATTGGGTCCTTAGGAGAGTTTCTCGAACCAAGACCTTGGGTGCAGTTTTGACTCTACTCTCGTGAACGCAGTCAACACTAAATGTCATACCCTTAGTCTATATGTACATCAGAGAGAGTATGGATAATAAGAGGAATTAGGTGCCTCTAGACTAAGGCTGGGTTGAGCTTCCTAAAATTTTGGACCTCTAAAGTTGAGTGGACTTGAATAGATTGGATCCTGTACTCACATGCACAAGGGGATTAATTCAGTTCATTCATTTTCTTGATGCTCGGGGACGACCATAGTTTACGTATAGGGGGGTTATGAAACTCAATTTCATCATAATTCGCCTATTTTTTAACCCCCTTGCTTAAATGTGTGTCAATAAAAATCAGATAAAGTCTTGTAATTATCAGAGTCTTGAACAAATTAAAAATCACAAAAAATATCAAAATTAAAAATCGTGGTGTTTTTTGCCTCAAAAAGACCCTCGAAAATATTTTGTGCCTTCATTTGACCTCATCCCCGTTTTTGGTCAACATGAAACTTGTAGATATCATCGAGATCTACAATTTCATGTTTTGATCGGGCATTTGGCCCCTCAAATCCAATTTCTAATTTCTAATAATCTGATTGGGCCACGTGGCTCTTTCTGGTTGAGCCACGTGGTCCGGCCCCTTTGCCCTTGCCGCCTTCGCCCCTGCCGTTGGATCTCTCCTTGATCCAACGGTTCCAAGAGCTCCACGTGCAATCCTTAACTCCGCTGTTCGATCACATCCAAACTTCATCGCAACCCTCCAGTAGCGCCGCTATCCCATTAAGCCACGTTCTCATTCACCGCACCATTATCTTAGGAGCCTCCATCCCATCCATCTATTCCCACCTTTAATCGCTACCCTCCAATCATTCCCCTTAGTCCATCTCCACCATGTGTTAGCGCCTTCTTGTCATGTCACCACGTGGCGTGATTTTTGTCCTACAATCATATCGGCCTAGATCTAATCTTGGCCTTCCAGTGGCGCCCTTCTTTCGGCCATTGGATCTCAAGATCCAACGACCGAAAAACCGTCGTCTACCTCTGGTCAGACCTCTCTCCCACGTTACCACCTCGCAAACCATGTTCCCCCTTTTAATTTTTCCCGAGTATTCATCCATCTTCTCCACTCGCCAACACCCCCATGATGTTCACCCATCATCCCTCATCCTCGCGACCTGCCGCTCCATCCACGACGTCTTCTCAGCCGCTCCATATCGCCCGCTTAAGTCACGACTTCCACCAGAACCGCCGAGCTTCGACCTTCAAATACCTCGTCCCCTCCACCTGCCACAACGGTCCACCTTCACGAGGGGCGAGGCCCAGCCCTCCTCCTCCTCCCTATGACAGGGGGAGGGGCTAGGATAGAGCGACGAAGACCTGCGTCCTCGGTGAGACCCGCCACCGTTCATGGTGGTGATGCGGTGGCTCAGCCCCGCTCGAGCTTCGAGGAATAGCCGCCCTCGACGTGCAATGACCCGGACATCTACACGATGCTCAGCCCAGGCCTCCGCTCCGCCATTATTCAGGTAAGCTTCTCCGACTTCTCTTGTATGTTTCTTGTCCTTTTTCTCGAAATTAATTAGATCGCAAGTCGCCTCTTCATCCTCCATTGACCTTCCCACGAGCTCCGCCTATCATCCGTCACCTTCACTAGCCCCTCCGACCAACTTCGTCCTCCGTCAAAACCTTCATCATCCCAAGCTTTCTCCTCCGCCGGAGGCGGAGGAGGACCCACTAAGGTTTTCACTTCTTCAGCTCCGTCAACCCTCCGTTCACCTCAGTTCGCACGCACACATGCACCTAACTCCTTTTGCAGGTCTACAAACTCCACTGGCCGGACCTCGGGCGGAGCCAAGTTCTAGAGCTCCGCCTCCGGTGAACATGCGTTGACAGCGAACTCCAAGCTCCCTCGCATCTTCTCCGAGCGTAGATCTTCATCGCCATGCAATAGTGGTCTTCCTCGACCTTCACCGGGCACGGAGGGGTGCGAAGGAGCTCCAGGCCTCTAGCCGGAGCTCCAATCGCGTCGCCACCCTGCGAGGAAGGAGGAGATGCAGATGCTGTTGGATCTCGCCCCCCGACGGAGATCTAACGGCCCAAGAGCAGCCACGACGCCTTCCCGGAGCTCGGAGACTCGGTGGGACCGAGCCTCGACCGAGGCATCCTCGAGCCGCCACGTGGCCCAAGCCACCTACTACGGCCATCCGACCCTGCGCCGAACCTCGCCTTCACCCGAGCCTGGACTCATGTGCCTCACGCACGTGAGGATTGGGCTTTTTGCATCGGTGCCTTCACAACTTTCTCATATTGTAGATAGGTCTTGGATCACGTGCAGACCACGTGCATAGTGGGTATTTTGTATTTATACCCTCGCGGATTTTCATAATTGTAAAAATGCCCCTGTGCTTGTGGATTATTTATAGGAAAGATCCCGAACTTTCTTGTATTTTCATTTTAGTCCCTCCCAGAGACCTGTTTGCTAGTTATCTTTCATGTTTTTCTTACGTTTATGCCCCTGACTTCACTTGTGTATATCTTAAGCATCCTAACTCCGATTGAGTCGATTTCAGTGGCGTTTTGAAGTCTTTTCACTGTCTTTCTTATGGCATGCTTTTCTTTCAGATTTGACACTACGAAATTTGATGTATTATTTCATTATCTAAGTGTCTTGATTTCTATGTTTCTCATGCCTAATTTCTACATGAATGAAGCGAGCTTTATTATTTATCCCTGATTTGACTTCTTATTAAATGGCTCAAGTACTCCTGATCTAGGGCATATTATTCATTGCATTTCATCGCATTTATTTGCATGATTAAAAATAAAATTATAAAAATGCATGTTTTATATTTGCTTCATGCATATATTGACCTATTGTTCTCTAACTCAACACTTAATTAATGAATAAAAGTCTGAATAATCATGAGAGAGGCTCGTGTCCCTGAGTTCGACCTTACCAAGTAAAATAAATTTATGACAATCTGATTTCATCAACATATTCAAATTAGATGGTCTTTGATGGACCGAATCCAGCCCGGCTACGATGACAACATAGTGCTAATCTCGCACTCTTAAAGGGCTGGATCCACGGTTCATCGACACACGGTCGAGCGACGGAGGCCGAGCTGTGAATGAGGCGGAGGGCTCACGGAGAGGTGGCGGTGGATCTTCAGGGTGAGCGTAAAAGAGAGAATGGGGGTGGTCTTTTTGCGGCCTAGGCGGTGTCGTCGACGTGGGGAGGGGGAGTCGAGGATGGTCGGCGCGAGACGAAGTTGCTCGGGGGTGAGGGAGTTGCCGAGCACAGAGGGTGAAGTCGTGAAGGTGGCGGGCGAGCGAGGAAGAGGTGGCGATAAAGGTGAAATGTGGAGGCGGAGCCTCAACTGTGAGGTAGTGCGAGCGAGGCTTCTATGGAGGTGGAGGTTGATGCAGGGATAAGAGAGAGAAAGGAAGACGGTAGGTCGCCTGGAAGATGGAGGAGGCGGAGGCCTGCCCGATTGTTTCCTCAGTGACCGACGATGGGACACGAAGCTCGGATGCTCGCAAAGGGGGTAGCGGCACAACAATGGAGTGTTGTGGATCGTGCCTAGAGGAGGTAACGCTTGAGAATGGGGTTCACGTCACAAACCCATTTCTCGGCTACTCGTGATGATGGCGGATGGGGAAATGACCGATGATGGGGGGCTTTATAGGAGAGGTGGGGAAATGACGTTATGCGTGTGCGGCTGTAACGGCCAGAGAAGGGGAGGAGATGCGGCGACAGCCGTTACGAGTGAGGCAGCGGCGGCGGTTACAAGAGAAGGAGGCGTTGCAGGAGGAAGGGGGAGCAGATGTCACATGCCGCGCACGTAACCAGCGAGGAGGAGAGGTCACGTGTGGGGCATGTGACCAGTGGAGAAGAGAGGAGAAAGGGTGTAGGGGTGAGATGGGTTGCCATGTGGCATGCCCAGGGGCTGCCACGTATCACCCCAAAAAATTTACAAAAATAAAGAAGAAGAAAATTAGAAAAGAAATAGAAGGAGAGACCTTGGATCAAAAAAAAATCCTTCACAAAAGTTGTTCGTATCGATGAGATCTACAACTTTCATGAAGGTTCCAAGAGCAAAAGAGGTCATCTGTGTGAAGTGTAATTTTTTGTGGTCTCTATGTCTATAGAAAACCTGCTTTTTAGGGTTTTTGTAAATTTTTTGATTGTTTAACATAGGATAAAAATATAGAAAAATGTGATAAAATACAAGAAAATTAGTTACACACTAATATTTTTTTTGGATTTTTAATAAATAAGAAATTAGGATAATAAAATAAAAGTACGAAATACGAGATTTTGTACAGACTCACAACAGACACTCGGATACAGTCAGTTTCTTTGATTTCTATCTTAATCTAGATTTGGATTTTTATGCCGCTTGATAAAACTTTCATCAAAGAACATAAATAAATAAGAAATAAAATAAAAGGTTAATTATGTACATAAAAACTCAGGTCAAAAATAAAAAAAAGTTAAAATACGCAAAAGAGGCCCAAAATCCAACTTTCACATATGAGCTCCGAATTTTACGAAATTGGTCTTGATTTGAAGATATTTGAAAATGGAGTACTTTAAAAGTGATTAAACCAAAATCGGACACTGTCTGAGGAAGATATGCGCATTTTAGTCCATCAGATGTGAAATTAGACTTTGGGATTATTTGACACTTATTTGAGTTAGTATTTTTTATTTTTTTTATTTAATCTTGTTAGTAATATCTACAAAAAGGAGGTGATTTAGGGTCAATTGGAGTTAGGATGAATTAATTAAAAACTATGGAAGTTAGATGCTTTTTCGGCCAATTTACACTTAGGATTTTTAATGCAATTATGCATGATGAAATGCAAATATTATTAACACATGAATGTATGCTAATGATGCTCTATTAATGATTAAATGCATTTGAATTTTAGGGAACAAAGCCTAATTGATCAATTTTAGCATGATGAATACGATATTCATCACCTCTAGGTGGTTGGTGATGTTGGGTTCAACCATTGTCAACTGGCGATGAAGTCATCATTAGGGGTACTTAGGTGGTGGGCGAATATTATGGAGGTTTGACGGAGGGTGAAGTGATGGAAGTTGGTCGGAAGGGTAATATGGGCGATGGGAAAAAGATATGAAGTTGGAACATTTGAATGGAAAAGTTAATAACTGGAGGTTGACGATGAACTTTGATCATCTTATCATGCGATCAAACGGTGATTAGGCATGGATGAAGCGTTCCGATATGATCATAAGATCAAATCAAGCGATTGTGATGTGGTCGCTAAAGGACGGTGGAGATGAAGAGATAGTGACATCCGACGACAAAGAAAGAATGGTGCCGGAGAAATAAGGGTCGGTCAGGTGGTGCGCTGAGATGGCGCCACATGGCCCAATGTAACATCCGGGTCCGAATAAACTCAAACCTAACCCAATTAGGGTCTGATTGATCCAATAAATTATTAATCAATATTAAATAGCCTAGATCGATCCCTTGATCGTAGATCAAAAATCGTTCGGTTGCAATTGACCAAAAATCGATCGCATCGTAATGTGTGCTATGGAAAAGCTACGACACAAATTGGGAACCACAAAACAAACTGAAATAACCTAGAAGTCTGATTCAACGAAATAAAAACAACGAAATTGATTGTTCATCAATCAGAGATCGATTGATATTTTTAAAATCACAAAATTTAACCCC
The DNA here is from genome assembly GCA_037367405.1 of Ottelia alismoides. NCBI lineage: Eukaryota > Viridiplantae > Streptophyta > Magnoliopsida > Alismatales > Hydrocharitaceae > Ottelia > Ottelia alismoides. The sequence goes on from JAZKJV010008883.1 coordinate 1,025,677, forward strand.
AAACCAAAATCGTATCTCGAGAATTTCGGGTATTTTTACCCGATCTAATGTATATGAATACTATACTCATTTTGCTCTTTATTTAGAGATGATCGAAACAAGATATTGTATACCTAAATCGGATATTCGAGGCGCGAGTACGAAGGATTTTGGTTTCCAAATAAAAAGAGAGAGTTTTGTTTTTTTTTAAACTATAATTGTGACATCAGTAAGATACATCAACATGCTGATGACATCCTAATGTTAGCAAGTGGCTTCTTTTTTTTACATTGTGGGAAGCCTCCTCTCTTCTCTTCCTCTTATTTTTCTTTCCCAATTTCCCATTCTTCCTCCATTGCTTGCTCCTCAAAGACTTTCCAAACTTCTTCAAACTTTCCAACCGAGAGCTGCAACTCTTTTTTTCTACTCTATTTCTGCTAGAGTTCCTTGTTCCTTTCCTTCCAAAGTTGGTGATGATGCTCCATGCAGCAGCTCCCTGCTGCTCTCATTGAGTAGTTGCTGCTGCCCTTTGATTTCTCGAAGCTACTGCAGACAGCTAGAGGTTGGAGTTGCTATTCTTCCCTCATGTTGGACCCTCCAAATCAGACCCTTACTATTTGATCTCCAAATTTTGGAGATCTTTCAAAGGTACAATCATTTTCCTTCTCTTTGCTGCCATATATGTTATTCTCCACATATTTGAACACCAAAATTGTCTTATTGGTTGATTGTTGCATGTGTCAATTCCTCATTTTCAAGTGTCGTGACATCAAATTGCATGTTGGTTTCATTGAAAATCCTGGGAAAAAGCTGCTATTTATTTTTAAAAAAACACAAAGGCATAATGGATATATTTATTGGTAATTGATCCTGTAAATTTGATAGAATTAAAAAGGTCTGTCTATGCTCTGATTACTGTACGATAAGTTAAAATTTATAAAGGTCTATCTGTGCAATGATTACTTTATGAAATTTTAAATTTTAAAAAGGTGTATGGAATTTTAAATTTTAAAAAGGTCTATCTGATTACTGTATGAAAATTTAAATTTTAAAAAGGTTTATCTGATTACTATATGAAAGTTTAAATTTTTTAAAAGGTATATCTAATTACTGTATGAAATTTTAAATTTTAAAATTACTATATGAAAATTTAAAAATTAAAAGGGGTTATCTGATTACTTTACAAAAATTTAAATTTTAAAAAAGTCTATCTTAGTATTGTACGAAAAAATAAAAAAGGGGTCTACTATATTCTGATTACTTCTTAAAGATTTAATTCAAAAATTCAAATTAAAAAGTCTGGTTACTTACTGCTTGAAGTCTTAATATAACTTTTTAAAATCGTATGCACTATTAAGTATAGTTATTTCTATGTAGTCTCATAGGTGGAATACTTATATTAACATTTCAGCTGTGGTATCAAATAAAATTTTAGAGGGCATATTTGTCATGGTCTAGAGTATCTCATCTTCATTTACTGTCCAATATTCTGTCTAAATATTTTCCCATTGGTCGAGCTTGAACTTAGATCGAATTTAAGTGACTATCTAGTCATACTTGTCTTTTATTATTCCTTTGAAAGATTTGAATATACACCAATCCACGCCATATTTATATGTATATCTCTTGCCATGCCTGATATGTCTAATTCATGCCTAATGTTGTGTTATATCCAAAAAATTATTAGACATAAAATTATTCAAGCAACTAACTATTTAAAATTGTCCTATTCCAAAGCTATGGTAATTAGATTTTGATGGTATCATAATTTCATTATAAGATCCAAATCTAATGAGTAGCTTTAACCCACATGATTTTAAGGATAAGAAAAATCGGGAAATCTTGCATCAAACTTAACTTAGAACAACTTCAAATCTCATGACCTTATTGAAGAGAATTATGAATATTAATACTATTCTCTTACGAAGTCAACAAATAAATTTCTAAGATCATTATGAATAATAAGCTTCAATTAATTTAATCATTGAGTATAATCTTCTATTTACATATTACTATAGATAAGATGTGACAAATACATAGATCTGTAAGTCATCCATTAGAGAGACTGAGAAAGGTTTGAGTAGTTAAGAAAGGAATGAAAAACGGTGAAGCAATGATACTTACAATCAAGAGTGCCGATCAGGATGACCTTACACCTGACCGTGCGAGGGTTCAGTGACCTTCAACTGGGCGGAGGAATGGAAGCCCAGTTAGAGTAGCGACGGCCAAGTGCGCGGGTCTAGGATCGCAGTCCTTTTCGTTGTTTTTACCTGAGCTCACAATGTTTTTACTCCTCGTTGGGATTCTGACTTTTGACCAGTTCCGTTAGCCCTCTATTTTAGGGTACCTAGCCCAGGTATCCCTCCGTTTTAGTTTTTCTCACGAGCTCGTTTGCTCGTACAGGTCGAGCCGATTTCTAGAGTGACTTTTCCGGAGAGTCTCTCTCACCCGTCTCAGTGATGTAGTTTTGGAGATGACATATCCTTCTAATGGACCGTACTTCAACTTAGAGGGTGAGACGGAAGGTTCTCTTAGGAGAATTCCTCACTGCTTGAGCTTTGGTTACTGTACTGCCAATAAGCTTGGCGATGGCTACATCTGAGTTCAATTACGGTGAGTTGGCTAAAAGATGAGATCAATAACAATTAAGCTGGTGAAAGCTGAGATCAATTACAATTAATTTGACTACAATTAAGCTTGCTACCAGAATCATCAATCATCATAAATCCTCAATCATCCTTTATTCATCGGATCCCAGAATTTCTACCATGAGTGATAAGATAAGCTAGTGGACGTGTTAGGAACTTAGTTAGGATGCATTACACTCTACCGCATGCCTACGGAGGCACCCCAACCCTAAGGTATTTTCACACCTTAGAGTCATAGTGTGAGGTCAACCTCAGATTATCCACTAGACTTGAGAAGTGATCCAGAATTGAAGACCAGATCAAAGATTCATCATCATCAATACCAAGAACCATCAACCTTATCTTTAAGTGATAAAAAGATTTTATATATATATATGTATATATGGATCATTAACTAATTATATAATTGTAAGTATGGAAAAGTATTGGGGTAATGGGTGGACATGGGGCATACATATAGAGCAGCTTGAAAACCATTTACTACGCTAGTTGTAAATACCAATACCTTTCTAGTTGGTTTCTTTTGAACACATTAAATTACATGTTATTATTTTCTAATATGTTGGAATGTACACAACATCCGTTGACGTCCTCTAGTTCCTTGCATGTTTGGCAGGTAAAAAACCTCCGTCGCAGTAGCTAATTGATGATACCGAGTATCCGCTACTATACTATACATTACAATTGTTACATATTTGTTGTTTCTATATGGTTGATAATGTATAAATGATTTTCCTTTCTCCTGTCTCTTTTTGGGAATACATGTACATGATGTAATATTTCTTTTCTTACATGTTATATATTTGGAAATTAATGAAATTCAAATTGGTGGCACTTCTTGTTGGACAGGTGGTTGTTATATTTATTCTGAATGTCAAATGCGAAACACAAAAAATTTCCCTATTGAATGTAATATCGTGAATGCCATGTAAATGGGTACCCAGATACGAGGGCATTAAAGTTTGGTATCAGAGCCATGGTACCCCAATGCACACATTTGCAGTATTACAATTCCGATCGCATGAAGTTCTCGGATAGCGACAGTCCTCCAACTTATCACGAGTACAAGAGAGAAATATGACATTCATACTCAATAACCACAGATGTCACTAATTGTATTTAATTTTCATATGGTATCCTAAGAAGAGAAAAAGCACATATGATAGTATCTGTGAACAATAATTTTTATGACTAATAATATTTGTTCTCGTGCAAAACCATGATATCCAGAACTGACCAGGAAATAGCTAAGCGATTTGAGTGCATCATGACTGCTCTCACCGACCTTCAGCAGCAGCAGACTGCTATGAGAGGTCAAGAGGACCAGATATTAGCTCAGCAAACGTAGATCACTGACAAACATAAAGACATAGAGATGAGGTTTCATAAGCTGTTAGACTACACATACCATCCATCTCGGGATGGAACACGATAGGACCAACATAAATCTGTTGCGGTACATAAGCCTCATGTTGATGATCCACATGAGGAGATGCCAGCATATGGAGTCGAGAATGGAGATTATATAGGGAGTAGGACCATGTATACTTTGCAGATGAGGAAGCACACTAGTACTCTGCTATTCACAAGCATCAGTTGTTTTTCACATCCTATCAACTGGCCAATGTGCCCATGTTCGAGGGCATCGGGACATCAAACTAGGCTGAGCATTGGTTGAAGAGGGTTGTGAAGGTACTTCGGATGATACACGCACCACGAGACACATGGCAGAGTTGGGAGACGAGCCCACATGGGACAATTTTGAGATGAGGTTCAGATCCCACTTCTTTTCTGGGAAATGGAAAGAGACAATGTCGATTATTTACCGAGCTACGACATGGACGGATGATAGTCGGGCAATACTTCGTCTGATACACTGAGTTGTCACGAAACACATCATCAGCTATTGCATTTCCAGATGAGAACCTGGACAAGTTCATTAGAGGGATGCGAGAAGAGGTACAGGAGAAACTAGCTGGAGTACGCATCACTTCCATCTCTGAGGCTATTGATGCAGTGGAGAAGTTTGAGGATATCCGAGAGAGATGCTTTGGGAGCACACCTGGAACAGAACCTAAACCACAACGATCATTTGGGATGATCCAACGACGGTTTCAGCAGTAGAGATAAGCATTTTCTGGTGATGCTCGCTAATCTCCAACGACTACCTTAGGAGGTGAACTTGTTGGATGTGGCACGGTTCAGCACAACCATCTGGGTCGTAGCGAGCAAACAGACCCCCAGTAGGACCTACTCAAAGAATATGCACGAGTACCATGCTTACCCCAGATGCTACTTGTGCAATGAGTGGGGGCATTACCAATCTCAGTGCCCATAAGCTTCTAGTGATCTTTGATCACAATCTTCACAGCCACAACCACATCCACATGCACAACGAACATGGAGTTTCCATGGCAGGAACTTCAACTTCAGGAGGTCGCCGAGATAGACACAGAATGTGGCAGGTTTGAGTACTGCACCATCTAGGCAGGGTCAGTTACATGGAGTGATCGAGGAGCAGGCTTGATCAACAGTTACTATGGTGAAAGGTATGGTCTCAGTCTTGGACCGAACTTTCCATGTTTTATTTGATTTTGGAGCGACACATTCTATCATTGCTTAGAGGTTACTAGATTCATTAATTAGAGTTTCAAAGGCCCTATATCCTCCCTACCACATTCATGTACCGGGTGGCCAGTTGTTCGTCATTTTATTGATAGTCAAACACTTACCAATGCTGATTGGCGGTCACGAGATGGTTGCAGATTGTCTATTACTACAGCTTGATGAGTTTGATTCAATTTTGGGCATGGATTGGTTATCAGCTCATTATTCTCTAGTTGATTGCTTTAGGGAGACAGTTGTCTTCCAGATTCCAGACTTACTTGAGTTCACCTTTGAGGGTAAATTACATGACTAAAAATTGGAGTATATTTCAGTGTTACGAGCTCAGAGACTTGTTGACCAAGGATGTGATTCATATCTAGCATTTGTCTAAGAGACATCATATCATGAGCCGATTACACAAGCCATCATAGTAGTATCCGACTACCATGATGTATTTCTTGATGAGTTACCAGGATTACCTCGTGAGAGAGAGATTGAATTCGTGATCACATTGTTACATGATATACAACCGATCTCAATGGTTCCTTACAGCATGGCACCAGCTGAGTTGAGAGAGTTGAAGGTACAGTTGTAGGAGTTACTTGACTTGGGATTCGTGAGGCCAAGCACTTCACCTTGGGGTGCTCTAGTTTTATTTGTCAAGAAAAAGGATGGATCTATCAGATTGTAGATTGATTACTGTCAGCTCAACAAGAGAATGGCGAACAATTATTATCCTTTGCCACGCATCAATAATTTGTTTGATCAGCTTCAGGGATCTTTGGTGTTCACTAAGATTGACCTTCGATCTGGTTATCATCAGTCGAGGATTCGAGAGTCCAATATTCCGAAGACAACTTTTAAGACCTGATATGGACACTATGAGTTTGTATTGATGCTGTTTGGGCTCACCAATGCCCCAGTAGCATTCATGGATATGACGAACAAGATCTTCCATCCATACTTGGACACGTTTGTAGTGGTATTCATTGATGATGTGCTGATATATTCACGGAATGAATGGGATCATGCGAACGATCCAAAGATTATCCTGGACACATTGCGAGAGCACAAGTTGTATGCCAAGCTGAGCAAGTACGAGTTCTGGTTATCCCATGTCTCATTTCTTGGGCATTTATCTTTGGAGCAGGTATCACAGTTGATCTTGCGAAGATCGAGGCGGTCATGTTTTGGGAATAACCTAAAACAATCACTCAGATTCATAGCTTTCTTGGATTAGTAGGCTACTACAGATGCTTTATCAGCGGGTTTTCACGCATTGTTCTTCCTTTGACACGATTTACTCAGAAGGGAGATCCTTTCACCTGGGATGATTCATGCAAGCAGGACTTTAGGACATTAAAGTAGATATTGACGACACCCATTCTTGCTCTTCCTTCAGGTACCTAGGATTATGCAGTCTATACAGATGCCTCAAGAGAAGGTTTAGGAGCAGTGTTGATGCAGTGGGGTCACCTTACGTTGTTGGACATGCGAGCCCATGGCGAGCCATTTTGCGATAAATGTTATTGCGAATATCATTCTCTGATATGAAATGAAGAATAATTACTTTGTATAATTGATAAACCTCAGTTTCATCATCTTTATTTTCTATAATTAACCCCTTTGCTTAAAGTTTTGTCAATAAAACCCTGTTAATGTCCTATAATTAACAGAGTCCTAAATAAATTAAAAACCACAAAAAAATGGCAAAACAAAAAAAATCAGTGGTGTTTTTTTTAGCCTTAAAAATACCCTTAAAAATATTTCGGGTCTTCATTTGATCTCATCTCCAGTTTTGGTCAACATGAAACTTGTAGATCTCATCAAGATCTACAACTTTCATGTTTTGAGTTTTCTCAAATTCGAACAATTAAGCCTTTAAAAATCAAAAATACAATCTGAATAAACTGATTGGGCCACGTGGCCCAATCTGGGTGAGCCACATGGCCCCGCCCTCTTTGCCTTATCCGCTTGCATCCTTGGCCGTCGGATCACGTTTTGATCCAACGGCCATGTCTTTTCCACGCACGCCTCAATCCATAGCCATCAGATCATCTCCCGCCTTCAATCCGCACCATCCGTCCCCGCTCATCCCTCCTTACGCCACGTGGCATGTTGTGAGCCACTCGATCCGCTGTTTAAACCTTCGATCCTGGCCGCTGCTTCCTTGGACGCTCCTCAGCCCTCCGATCACGCCCTTGATTCTTTGATCTCAGCCGCCCATTCCTCTGACGCTTCTCATCCGCTCGATCGGCCTTAGCTTTCCATCTGAGCCGTCCTTAAGCGCCGAGCCCGTAGCTCGACACGTGGCGTGAGCGCAGCCCTTCGATCGCTCCGCCCCCCGATCTTATCTCAACCGTCGCTCCGCACCCTTCTCTCAGCCGTTGGAACGAAAGATCCAACGGCCGAGGCTTCATCTTCCTCCTCCCCGCATCCTCCGCCTCAGCCCCGCACCTCGCAGACCTCCTCCACCCTTCTAAATTTAGCTGCCTCATCTGACCTCCTCTCCTTTCGCCAACGGCCTCTAGGTCTTGCCCAGTCATCCACCTCCTCCGCGCATATCTCCACTACCCACGACCACCTTCCAGTTGACCCACAACTCCCTCTAAACCCACGTGGCCACTCATCAGCACTGCCGACTTCGCCTTTTAAATACATCGTCCCCCTCCTCCGATCACATTGTCCATCGACCAAGGGGCAGAGGCCTAGCCCTCCAGCTCCTCCATGTGACAGGGGGAGGAGCTCGGATTGAGCGACAACGGTCTTCTTCCCCAATGAGACCCATCGCCGATCACGGCGGTGCTGCGGAGGCGCCAGCCCCGCTCGAGCTCCGAGGAGTAGCCGACCTCGACGTGCGACGACCCGGGCCTCTTCTCCGACGCCCAGCCCAGGCCACGCCCTCCATCCCCGGTCAGGTAAGCCCTCTGATCTCCTCTTGTTTTTCTCTTGATTTTGCCTAATTTTCTAAGCCTCTATACAATCTACCCCGCTCCACTGATCACCCATTTAGCTCCGCCATCAATCCATCTTCCTCGCCGACTCTCCCGATCACCACCCTCCTCCTTCACGACCCCTATCATCCCAGGCATTCTCCTCTGCCGGAGGCGGAGGGGAACACACAAAAGGGCTCCACTTCTCCGCCCCCTTAGGCCCGTCGCGCACCTCAGCTCGCACGCACACACCGCTAACCACTTCGTGGAGGTCTACCAACGTCATTGGCTGGACTTCGGGCGGAGCTGAGTTCTAGAGCTCTGCCTCTGGCGACCAAGTGTCGATCGAGCATTCCAGGTGCTCCTGCGTCTTCTCAGACCTCAGACCTTCATCGCCTGACCTTCAGCGACCTTCCACGAGCTTCACCGAGCACGGCGAGGCGCGGCGGAGCTCCAGGCCTCACGCCGGAGCTCCAATTGCGCCGCCACCATACGGAGGAGAAGACAAAGCAGCTATCGTTGGATCTCGCCCCACGGCGGGGTTCCAACGGCCCTGGAGGGGCCACGTCGACCGTCCCGGAGCGTGGAGGCTCGGTGGGACCGAGCCTCGCCCGAGTCAACCTCGAGCCACCACGTGGCCCGAGCCACCTGCTACGGCCACCCGAAGCAGCGCCGACCCTCGCCCCCGCCTGAGCCTGAGCTCACGTGCCACCCGCACGTGGGGTCTGGGCTTTTTGCATCGACGCCTTCGCACCTTCCACAAATTGCATCCAGGTCCTAATACACGTGGCACACCCGGAGACCACGCCGAGCCCAGTGTTCACGAAAGCGGCCCGTGCGGCCGCATATGCGGCCGCATATGCGTATGCAGTGCCCTCAGCGCACCGCTTTCCTGAAACCCCGCATTATGCGCCCTGTGCGCTTATGCGGGCCGCATATGCGGGCTATGCGGCCGCATATGCGGTCTGTGCGGCCGCATACCCATTATTTATTTATTTTTTTATTTTTTTTAATTTGTGCCATGTTTTGTTGTGTTATTTATGCCATGTTTTCCTTACTTTTGCATGTATGCCAACAAAGCATTCCATGACCATTTATATCCATCGTCAAAGTAGTTGTACTGTGAGATTGGAGTAAACACGCAAGGAAGAAAAAGAATAATATACTAATTATTTAGGAAACTAATTTAGTCAACTAATAGTTATTATGAATGTAATATATTATATGTAAAGTTCGGTACTTTTGATGGAGGATCAATTATAAATATAACGACATAGATAAATGACATTATATTCAACAATAGAGGCATTTTGTGCGCTAACTTTTTTATTTTGTTGATTGTTGTCAATTATTTTGTGTGCTAACCGTTCTATTGAAGTATTGATATTTGATTGATAGAGATTATTTTGAACTCTATGAAAGTTATTTTTCTTAGATCTTCTGTTGGACCACAATTATACATAAATTTAGTTCTGTTGTAGTTATATATTTATTTATTTTTAAATAAAAAATTAGGAAACCGCGTAGAACCGCATATACCCCGCATATGCCCCCGCATACCGCTTAAGCGCTATTCAGTGACCTGTCCGAACGCATACGCATACCGCTTTCCTGAACCTTGGCCGAGCCTGATCGCCACCAAGCCTGGAGGCTCAGATAGCACGAGCCAAGCCGAAGCTGCCGAACCTCTGTCGAGCCTGACACCAAGCCTGGATAGCACGTGCTTCACGTGCTATTCTGGGAAATTTGCAAAGACGCCCACGAAGTTCTTCTTATTTACAAAAAGGTCCTCGCGCATATGGATTATTTACAGGGAAGTCCCCGTACTTTATTGTTATTGCATTTTAGTCCCTCCTAGGGACCTTTTTGTAGGTATCTTTTCATGTTTCTTTTCACTTATGCCCTTATCTTCATTGTTGCATATCTTGAGCTACGTAGCTCCAATCGAGTTGATTTCAGTTCCATTTTGATGCTCTTCTCATCATCTTTATTATGGCATGCTTCAATTTGAGATTTGACACTATGATCAGTAGTGTATTATTTTAGTAACTAAGTCTCATGATTTCTTCGTTTCTCATGCCTATTTGTTGTATAAATGAAAAAGTGCTTCAGTAATTGATTTTGTTTGACTCGCATATTGTATGGCTCAAGTAATTATTGATCAGGGCGTATTTGCATTGCATTTCTCTGCATTTATTAGCATGATAAAAATTTATAAAAAAAATGCATATTTATTTTTAATGCATGGTCTTGTTGTTGTGTTGTCTCCTCGCATAATTTGACCTATTTGCCTTTAACTCAACACTTAGTTAAATAAAAAGAAATCCGATTAATATGAGAAAAGCGCGTGTCCCTGAGTTCGACCTTGGTTTCTTACCAAGTAAAAAAATAAATTACGACCATCGCATTCTTATTTGACCTATATCAATGAGGTGGTCTCTTTGATGACCAAAATCGGCCCGACTGCTACGACATGTTGAAGTGATAATCTAGCACTCTTAAAGGGCCGATTTTGCGGTTCATCAAATGGCACCGTTGCCGGGGACACGGCTCATTTCTTTTATTTTTTGGAATTTTGTTTATTTAATTAAGTGTATCTTTTTATAGGTCATTTTTTTGTTCATTCATTTTGCATTGTAAAATTTTTTTTCTCTATGGATCTCTAACCATTGTTTTTGTGGCAGGGCCCTTGATGGTTCAAGGAGGCGAGGAGCAGGACACTTCCCGCTGTGAAGAGCCGCAGAAGCATGCTTGGAGTACGTCGAGAAGAAAGAAAAAAAATGTCTTGCATTTTTATTTCTATGCATGAACTGTGTAATAATTCGTCTTTTACAGCGGTCTTCGATTGAAGACTCACGATTGTAATCGAACGATCGTGGTTTTGTGGGGATCGTCCCCACTTGAGTGTCGACCTAGGACTAGGCACGCGGCTCTCCAAGCTCATTTTTAATTCTTTCCATATTTTTACGTGCTTGATCGTAGGTAGGACACACTAATTTCTATACGCACATAATCTCGCATCACTTAGCTAAAATTAATGAAGATCAAGCACTGCTAATAGATGCATGATTAGGTGCGGCTTTTTCGACTTGCATACATGTTGGATTTGGTTTTCAAAACGGCCCCAGTTTTTCACGTGTTTTTGTCAAATCACTGCATGATTTCTCGCTTAGCCTAAATCGCGTTTTTTTTCGAATACATGTTTTTCTCGGCTTTCATTTCCTAGTTTGATCACCTAGGATTAATGGAAAATGAAATGAACGGTAGACGATAATTTCCTGATTGATGTGCTAACCTTAATTCAGTGATAATTCTAAATAAAATTGGGACTGTTAATTGCAAGTCAACAAAAAAAAATGGAGTAAAAATCGGTTTTGGGAGAGCAACACCCTCGATTACGCGTTGGTTTTTATTTCACATATTTCTCCGCGTAATTATCTAACGTTTTATCACCAATAAAACCGACAAGATAATCAACCAACCTTGGTTGGTTTCATGTGTGAGTTGATGAAACTAAGGGTTTGCTTGCTTGATTGAGCCATGGATGTTGCGACACACACCCCAAAACCTTAGTCCCTCCATTTCATCTCCGAAGATTCATCCGCTCCCTTGTATATCCATCCCTCTTCTTCGTTCACCTTGGGTCTCTCCCAACATCAAATTCCATCTTTATACTTAGGCTAATCTCAGCCTAAGTATAGGGGGGACCCAAGTCCCCGTGATTTTCTCTACTCCTCTTTTCTTGCCTTTATACTTAGGTTATTTCTAACCTAAGTATAGGGGGAGCCCCTCTTAGCTCTCGTATATTCCTATATACTTAAATGGACCTATGTACTTGTAACATATAGTGCTATGAGGACATAGCAAAGTTTAAGTATAGGGGGGTATACCGTATATACCGTATATTTACTTTAGCTATAATCTGAAAAATTTGAAAAATTTAAAACTTTTTGGCTAAGGTAAAATTCTTTGAACTAAGAGAACTCAAATGATTTCGTGGCTTTTCGATATTATGTTACGCTATTTTTATACAAATATTTTGAAAATGATTTTTGAAAATGTTTTGAAAATTTTTATTTTGTGTGACATGGTTTTGAAAAATCGCCATCTCTTTTCAAGGAAAGTCGAGTCTAACATGTGTTTTAACTTTATTAAAATCCATAAAAATGAGAAAAACCTTAAAACCCTTTAGGAGCCGTTAGTGACTACTAAACCCAATTAAGTAAGCCACATTCAGTGAGGGTTCGCCCTTAGCAGATTGGATGGTTTAGAGGACATCGCGCAAGGCCCCGTCCTCAAGCAACGGGCTTCGGCCTGTACTTACATCCATACTGGCTGAATTGTAGCTACTTAATTGAGTTTAGGCAGTTGTAATATCTCTTGAAGTTCAAAAAAAAAATTGTGTCTTGTTCTTGAATGAAGAAGTTGGATTAATCCTCTACACCTACATTTCCACCCGGGATCTGAAATGATTAAGGAGACTCAGCTTTTTGAGGTCTTTGAGATTTTAGGTTAACCAGCCTTAGCCATCAGGGTCTTAGACTTGATCATCCACATTCCCCTAAGTTTTTAGATTTGCATGCTATATTCCATGCTTAGTCTCAGACAGAAAGAATATGATCAGTACATCACATGCACGACTGCGGTTTTTGATGAGATGAGTTGATTTTTCACTGGAGGGATTGGGATGAGGAAGTCGAGTTTGGATTTGATCTAATGATGCTCGAGGATGGGATAAAATCTTTGGAGGCTTCAAGAAACCTGAGTATCAGCAATGTTAGCCAGTATGAGAACTTGGTTCTTATACTAATCTCTTGACATTGACCTAAGTGCCAGGTTTGAAATAAATAAAAAATGTTGATCAGTGTGCGCCAACTCTTGGTAAAAGCAGTCAAGCTAGCCACCAATTATACAAGTCAATGAAATTCAAAGAAAAGCTCTCACTCCACAAAGTCAAATATCAAAGAGCTTCCACCAAAGGCGAGCACTCCCAAACTTTTCAAAGTGTCTACTGGGACCACCGCTATTAGGACCAGGAGTCGGGCTTGCACCAAAAAAGGGCTCTGCATCGTAAATGCTACAAGTCTGGTTGTCGAAGGTACGATAGGTACTCAAAAGAGACACACCCCGGTGTATTCCCAGGAAAACAAGTGCAGACGGCTCCAACTTCTCTTGACGGACGCACTGATCAACACCAAAAAAATGTGTTGCGTAAAAAGGCACTAGAGAGAATCCTTGTTCCAATGAGAGGGAGAGAAGAATTGACACAATCCCATGCCCTCCATTTCTGGCCTGCCATCTACATTTTCTAAGTCTGACAACTAAAGAGACGGTGGACAGAATGCAAGATTTGATTTATTCCCTAGTGTTGAGGATTGGGTCCTTAGGAGATTTTCTCGGACTAAGACTTTGGGTGAAGACTTGACTCTACTCTCGAAATTGCAGTCAACACTAAACTTCATATCCTCTAGCTAATATGTACATCAGAGAGAGTCTAGAGAAATAGAGGAATGGGAAGCCTCTTGATTAAGGTTGGGTTGAACTCTAGAATTTTGGATCTCTAAAATCGAGTCGACTAGATCAGATTGGATCATGTATTCACATGCACAAGGGGGTTAATCCAACTTAGTCATTCGTTTTGATGCTCGAGGACGAGCATAGTTTAAGTATAGGGGGGTGATGAACCTTAGTTTCATCATCTTTATTTTCTATAATTAACCCCTTTGATTAAAGTTTTGTCAATAAAACCCTGTTAATGTCCTATAATTAATAGAGTCCTAAATAAATTAAAAACCACAAAAAAATGGCAAAACAAAAAAAATCAGTGGTTTTTTTTTAGCCTTAAAAATACCCTTAAAAATATTTCGGGTCTTCATTTGATCTCATCTCCAGTTTTGGTCAACATGAAACTTGTAGATCTCATCAAGATCTACAACTTTCATGTTTTGAGTTTTCTCAAATTCGAAAAATTAAGCCTTCAAAAATCAAAAATACAATCTGAATAAACTGATTGGGCCACGTGCCCAATCTGGGTGTGCCACGTGGCCCCGCCCTCTTTTCCTTATCCGCTTGCATCCTTGGCCGTCGGATCACGTTTTGATCCAACGGCCGTGTCTTTTCCACGCACGCCTCAATCCATAGCCATCAGATCATCTCCCGCCTTCAATCCGCACCATCCGTCCGCGCTCATCCCTCCTTACGCCACGCGGCATGTTGTGAGCCACTCGATCCGCTGTTTAAACCTTCGATCCTGGCCGCTGCTTCCTTGGACGCTCCTCAGCCCTCCGATCACGCCCTCGATTCTTTGATCTCAGCCGCCCATTCCTCTGATGCTTCTCATCCGCTCGATCGGCCTTAGCTTTCCATCTGAGCCGTCCTTAAGCGCCGAGCCTGTAGCTCGACACGTGGCGTGAGCGCAGCCCTTCGATCGCTCCGCCCCCCGATCTTATCTCAACCGTCGCTCCGCACCCTTTTCTCAGCCGTTGGATCGCAAGATCCAACGGCCGAGGCTTCGTCTTCCTCCTCCCGCATCCTCCGCCTCAGCCCCGCACCTCGCAGACCTCCTCCACCCTTCTACATTTAGCTGCCTCATCTGACCTCCTCTCCTTTCGCCAACCGCCTCTAGGTCTTGCCCAGTAATCCACCTCCTCCGTGCATATCTCCACTACCCACGACCACCTTCCAGTCGACCCACAACTCCCTCTAAACCCACGTGGCCACTCATCAGCACCGCCGACTTTGCCTTTTAAATACACCGTCCCCCTCCTCCGATCACTTTGTCCATCGACCAAGGGGCAGAGGCCTAGCCCTCCAGCTCCTCCCTGTGACAGGGGGAGGAGCTCGGATTGAGCGACAACGGTCTTCTTCCCCGATGAGACCCATCGCCGATCACGGCGGTGCTGCGGAGGCGCCAGCCTCGCTCGAGCTCCGAGGAGTAGCCGACCTCGATGTGCGACGACCCGGGCCTCTTCTCCGACGCCCAGCCCAGGCCACGCCCTCCATCCCCGGTCAGGTAAGCCCTCTGATCTCCTCTTGTTTTTCTCCTTATTTTGCCTAATTTTCTAAGCCTCTATACAATCTACCCCGCTCCACTGATCACCCATTTAGCTCCGCCATCAATCCATCTTCCTCACCGACTGTCCCGATCACCACCCTCCTCCTTCACGACCCCTATCATCCCAGGCATTCTCCTCCGCCGGAGGCGGAGGGGAACACACAAAAGGGCTCCACTTCTCCGCCCCCTTAGGCCCGTCGCGCACCTCAGCTCGCACGCACACACCGCTAACCACTTCGTGGAGGTCTACCAACGTCATTGGCCGGACTTCGGGCGGAGCTGAGTTCTAGAGCTCCGCCTCCGGCGACCAAGTGTCGATCGAGCATTCCAGGTGCTCCCGCGTCTTCTCAGACCTCAGACCTTCATCGCCTGACCTTCAGCGACCGTCCACGAGCTTCACCGAGCACGGCGAGGCACGGCGGAGCTCCAGGCCTCACGCCGGAGCTCCAATTGCGCCGCCACCATACGGAGGAGAAGACGAAGCAGCTACCGTTGGATCTCGCCCCACGGCGGGGATCCAACGGCCCTGGAGGGGCCACGTCGACCGTCCCGGAGCGTGGAGGCTCGGTGGGACCGAGCCTCGCCCGAGTCAACCTCGAGCCACCACGTAGCTCGAGCCACCTGCTACGGCCACCCGAAGCAGCGCCGACCCTCGCCCCTGCCTGAGCCTGAGCTCACGTGCCACCCGCACGTGGGGTCTGGGCTTTTTGCATCGGCGCCTTCGCACCTTCCACAAATTGCATCCAGTTCCTAATACACATGGCACACCCGGAGACCACGCCGAGCCTGATCGCCACCAAGCCTGGAGGCTCGGATAGCACGAGCCAAGCCGAAGCTGTCGAACCTCTGCCGAGCCTGACACCAAGCCTGGATAGCACGTGCTTCACACGTGCTATTCTGGGAAATTTGCAGAGACGCCCACGAAGTTCTTCTTATTTACAAAAAGGTCCTCGCGCATATGGATTATTTACAGGGAAGTCCCCGTACTTTATTGTTATTGCATTTTAGTCCCTCCCAGGGACCTTTTTGTAGGTATCTTTTCATGTTTCTTTTCACTTATGCCCTTATCTTCATTGTTGCATATCTTGAGCTACGTAGCTCCAATCGAGTTGATTTCAGTTTCATTTTGATGCTCTTCTCATCATCTTTATTATGGCATGCTTCAATTTGAGATTTGACACTATGATCAGTAGTGTATTATTTTAGTAACTAAGTGTCATGATTTCTTCGTTTCTCATGCCTATTTGTTGTATAAATGAAAAAGTGCTTCAGTAATTGATTTTGTTTGACTCGCATATTGTATGGCTCAAGTAATTATTGATCAGGGCGTATTTGCATAGCATTTCTCTGCATTTATTAGCATGATAAAAATTTATAAAAAAATGCATATTTATTTTTAATGCATGGTCTTGTTGTTGTGTTGTCTCCTCGCATAATTTGACCTATTTGCCTTTAACTCAACACTTAGTTAAATAAAAAGAAATCCGATTAATACGAGAAAAGCGCGTGTCCCTGAGTTCGACCTTGGTTTCTTACCAAGTAAAAAAATAAATTACGACCATCGCATTCTTATTTGACCTATATCAAAGAGGTGGTCTCTTTGATGACCAAAATCGGCCCGACTGCTACGACATGTTGAAGTGCTAATCTAGCACTCTTAAAGGGCCGATTTTGCAGTTCATCAATAATAGGTCCCTTAGTACAATTATGGTTATGTACCACGGCCATCTTGATGATCATACAGCTATTGATTTAGTGATAGAATCATATAGGCTGGTGTTTGGATGAATATCTAAGGAGTTAGATTGAGGACTCATCAAACACCGTCAAATAATTATTAAGAGATGATCTCCAGCCTGAGTAGGAGATGGCAATCCTTTCTCATATGGGTTGATACCTGACCGACCTCTTGATGTAGGTCATCTACATAGGAATAGAGATTCGAAGGTGTCAGATTAGTTAAGTCAAAGGGTTGACTTAACGAGATCGAGATAACCAAAGACCTATGTTGAATACTGTCACAACATAGGCACACATCCTCTAACCAGAGACAGATGTGTTACTATATGTCTGAGAGTGTACATTTGGCAGACCAGTAGATTGATGACCTAACCAAGATCTATACACCGACGAGCTGGTGTGCATGTAAGGGCATATGAGTAATACGATCTCTCAAAGGGATCATATAGGTTCACATGTGAACCGGGAGACATGAGCTCACTCATGAGGTATTGGGACCGATCAAATTCCATGCATGGTCATCGTGCTTTGAAAGCATGACAAGAATTTGAAGGTATGATATATGCTTTGAGAAAGCATATGATCGATACCAAATCCCAATGACTAAGATCGAGAAACTTGGTGATCAAACCCAGAAGATGACAGTGTAAAATTGATCTATATCTTCAAGATGATCATAGGTCTTCCAGTATGCAGGATGTAAAGGTGTTAGGAATACTTGAGGGTGATTTGATCATAAACGATTGTATATCCGTGACGCTTCCATTCCGAGGGAGTGATGAAATGGGTTTGGATTTTAGTGACTCCTCTCATTAGAGAAGTGACCTGATCTTTATCAATGTATTGGACATTGGTCTGAATGAGATTCAGAAGCAATGAGAAGATTAGGTCTGCGGCCTTGATTTAATCAAGCATCTGTGGGAGGTCCATGAGATCTGGATTTGAGATGTGATCTCAATATCCAAGTCACTATACATGGAACAATACAATCGCCATATCCTTATCTCTAAGTATCTGCGAAGAAATCACATTATTCTTGAAAGAGTTCAAGAATGATCCCATAGTTTAATTATATCTAAGCATTGAGAGACTGATAATTAAATGTGATTTAATTATCTTGATGTGTGTGGATAATTATCCAATATAATTAAATGTGATTTAATTATTGCGGATAAGAATAATGTGGATAGCAATATCCAATTATTCATAATATATTATAAATGTAATTTATAATGTATTAGAGAGAGCTAATTATGATTTATATTTGTTAATTAATTATTAGCGTGAATTGGAGTCACATTGTATAATTAATTGAAAATATTTTGTTTTGGGTTGTGAATGTGATTCACAAATTTCCAATGGCAAGATTGCAATATTCTCAAAAATAATTATGAATTATTTTTGTAGAATAATTCACAACAAAAGTTGTTGGAAAAATAATGGAGATTTTATGGAGATATGTAATCTCATGAGATTTCATGAGATTTCCTCCACCATGAAAATAAGTGGACGGCTACCAAGTCCTATATGGAATTGGGGTCATCCCATCTATTTTATGGGGAGATATTATCTCCATGCTAATTATCTCCTTATTTGTTTAATTTGATTTAGGATTGAATTGTATTTGATTTATTAAATATATTTGATCTATATTAAATTATTAGTTGTTGGTTTTTACCAACAACAATCTTGACCATTGGATTAAACACAAATCAATCTCATCCATTGATTTTATGTGTTCCATGGATTCTGATCCATGGATACCAAAACTCTGTAAATAGAGAGTCATACCTTGCTTTCTAGGGTTATGCTATTGAGACAAAACTCTCTCTCTCTCTCTCTCCTTCCAGACGCCAACCCTCTCCTCTTCTCCATTGGTGGCCGTCCACTAAACCCTAGAGGAGGAGCCTCATCGTCGCTTCACCATCGCATCGCTGCCTCGACGTTCCTCGGTTCTCAATCTTCTTTGGAGTGCTTCGCTCATGAAGAAGGTTTTTAATCTTGTGCGACGAGATCAGGAGTTCATCGTGCTTGGATCAACTTCTTGGATTGTAAGGATCACGCGACTCATCCCCGCACTCGCAAGCGTCTTCTCCGATGATCGGACTTGAGACAGGAGGTATCTTTTTGTAGAGACTCGATCAACCATGCTACAAGAGGTATTCCTTTATACTTGATGTGGTTGTAGATGAAACAATCCGATAATCATTCTTGGATCATGTGGTTTCATCACGTGAAATTTTTTAAATTCCGCTGCATAGAACAACTAGTACGACTAGTCGTTCTTCGTGGTATTCGATACAATGCTCACGCTTCTGTGATGCACTTGAGGATTATCCCATAGACTTCAAGTGGTATCAGAGCCTTAGGTCGAATGTTTTGGATACGATCCGTAAACCTAGGACGACTTGGGTTCGTTAAGGTTGCGAAACCTTTTTGTTACATTTCATTTTCGCACATCTGTTTAGTGAATAAATTCGGCCATATTTAAAATGTTTAAACAAGAATTAATCACTTGAATTTTGTTCTCCATTAAATAAGGAAACCATAAGATCTGAGTTTACGTAATTTGGATTCCGTTTGCTCGAGATATGGTCATTTTAATGAAAATATATTCACTGTTGCGTGAACTGCGAATTTTAACATGATTAATGAGTTAATTAGTGTTTTGATCCCTTAGAAATGCGTGAAATATCATTTAGGTTATGTCCTAATCAAATTAACAATCTTTGGAAACTAATTTTGCATAATTTGGATTTGTTTTGATTGAGATATGTTAATTTTAGTAAGTCGGGGTCACTGCTGAAATTACATTCCTAATCAAGAACCAAGTGATTGTCAATTAGTGAAATTAATTGTTAATTCATGAAATAATTATGGAAAATATTTGAGAAATATTTAATGATGATTATTTTCTTGATTGACATGGCCTCAACCAATAAATTGATTAGATTTGATCTAATTCATAATTGGAAACACAATCAACAAACAACTTGTATGAATAGGATTGGAAATTTGGTTAGCAAATTTCCTTATAATCAAAATTATTTTAATTATTACTATATGGTATAATTTCGGTTGAAGAACCGATGATCATCTCAAGTACAAAGTGATTGGCTCAGCATTATTTTTTTCCCGAGGCGGATATGGTGTCTAGTCGGGGAGCGCTGTGGTAGCGGGTCGCACCGATTGCGGTCCGTCCCACTCCCACCGGTACTAGCAATGACAGCGATTAGGGAATGAATGATACCAGAGAGATCATGACGTATTTTCTAATTATTAAAATTCGAATTAATATGTACTTTGAGATAATACCATATATTCAAGTGAAATCAAGTTTGTTGATTGAATTGGATTGATAATTGATTTAATGAGATTGAATTAATTATATCCAATTAAAAAGACTCTATTATGAATAGATGTGTATTTCCCTTGGAAGAATTAATTATATGAATATGATTCATGATAATTAATTAAAATTTGAATATGATGTGGAGGATCACATAAGTGACATCCATGGTCTCCCGTCAAGGCGAAGGGTTCTGTCGTTAGATATTGTATGTAGGAGACGCTTCTCCGAAGTGACAGCTCCTGCATACGATCCACTTGGATCGGGCTCTTCGCTTGTCGAAAGAGTAAGGATGTATGCATAGTGACCCCAATATTGGGTCCTCATATTATTGGGGTGATATTGGATTGCGCATAGCGAGTTGTATTCATGTTGACGGTTGGTTCAATTAATGATGGATCAACATCATCTTAGGGGTGGTGGGCTCGGGTGTTAAAGACCGAATTGGGAGATGCAAGTTGGCCGAATTGGGAGATGCAAGTTGGACTTGTAAGCCGAAATGTGTTCCCGCTTCTTTTTATCCGAGTTACAGGTTCTCATATTCTTGGTATGTGACAAAGATAAGGAAGGAGATCCCAGATCTTGCTTGAGATATAATGGTAAGTATATCTCTTACATTGAAAGTGATTAAGGGAATGAACTTCAATATTGGCATGGCAAGACAACTTTGATATAAAAATTCTTAAATCAAAGTAAAACGTGTATATATATAGCAAATTTCTTATTTCAGATAATCCTTCATTAAACCTACTCAATAATATACTCAATAATAACCAGTAAAATATCATGGATTGGATCCATGGTCAAGATATTGTACTTGCAATTGGACACATATTGTATGTGTTTGCAATGTGTAAGTTTCCTCATAATATTGAGGAATGACAATTAAATAGATAATAGGACTGCAACTCTAGAGTTTGTATGTCTCTATAGTCTTGATCTCTCATCGAATGTACTTTGGAAGTAACATGTCGATGATGATCGCAATCGTTAAATAATCCTTATAAAATTCTAAGAAGATGTTCTGGCATACATATGTGCTCTTGACATTTAATCATGAATGACATGGTTCACTACATTATGCAGAATGGTGGCTCTATAATAGATGATGTATTCAAAATGTTTGAATACCTACCTGAACCTAAGTCTTTAAGAGTTAAGATGCATGTAGATATGATGAGTGTCATCATCCTACTATCTATACTATGTTCATTCATGAAGCTTCATAATGTTCATATTGTATGAATAAATGAAGCATATATAAATGTCGAAATATTCTTATATTGAAATCTTTTGAATTCAACATAAGATATCCTTTGTTTTAAGCAATGATTGTTTAGAGATGAAAGGAGCGCAGTGGAAGCATGGATCGGACCTAGGTTAGAAAGAAAGTCAAAGAGTTGGTTGTACTTCTATGGTTTCCACACACATATGACATCCAAATAGTTGGATGAATGCCAATACTGCAATGAGCCGATGTATTGATAGTATGACTATCAAGTCTATCTAGAATCCTTAGAGAAGGACTCGGATAGTGCATCGAAATAATTTACATCTACATATAATCATTGAAATTGACTTACTAATTTGATAAGATAAAGTCTAATAATTGTATCTCAATCTTCTAATGACACTTGCAATTGGTTGTATATATATATTAGAAGATTAGACATTTGATCTTAAGGTTTAAAGGTCATCCATGTTGGAGTTGATGCAATTGTTGCAACAATTTCCACCGGATCAATAGACTTCATATTTTCAGTGGGAGCCCTTAGTCTTAGAGAATGTCTCTATGACCTAGATATTAGATTACACTCATTATTTATTTCTAATGTTGGAAAAAAATATAAATTCAGGAATAGACCTATCATAAGAGTTATGATGGACACATTTCAGATAGTAATCTGACATCTGGAGGACTCTACTATTATAAATTAGAAAATTAATGAATGATTCATTATGATTTCTAATATTGAAAATTAAACTTTAAAAGATCAATAGGAGGATGAAGATCATTTGACAATGATCTGGCATCAAGAATTGGACATATGTCTATGGATGATATCAATAGACTAGTAAGAGAAGAAACTTTAGAATGTCTAAAATTTCAAATCTTACATACTTGTGAATATTGTATTCAAAGTAATAATGTCCAAAGCACCCTTTTTTGAGAATAGTGTAAGATGTCAAGGTATTCAATATCTCATACATATTGATGTATGTGGATCATCTATATCATGATAAACACTGATGATATGTGATATCATTAGGTGATTATTTGTGATATGAGATTTCTTGCCTTCACCTTAGAAACCTTTGAAATGTTCAAAGATTTCATAATTTTGATTTGGAACCAAAGTCTAAAGGAAGATGAAATGAATTTGATCTAATCTAGGTAACCTATACCTATTAGATGAATTCATAGACTACCTTATGGAGATATGTCTTATCTCACTCCTCCTGATACACCTAAACTCAATAGAGTTGTAGGGTAACACAATTTAACCATGTGCGACATGATTTTATCAATGATGAATTTTAGCATAATTACCTCTTAGTTTCCAAGTATATATTTGTAGTAGAGACTACAATTTATAAGGTTCCATTCTAGTAAGCTGGAATCTAGCACCAGAGAATGATACTTCATTAGGAAAATAAAGGATGGTATTGGATACCTACTTTATGACCTTGAGATTCATAAAAGATCTCATCTCTAAGGATATGATTCTTAGAGGATGACTCTCTTGAGAATAAAAATGAAAATGAAGCAAAGGAACTCATTTAATCTTGAGAAGATAATGAGGCTCCTAAATCAGAAACTAAAAGGACAATTAAAGATAAACACTAATTATTAAGCTATATTGTCAAGGACACTATAACTGACAAAATTGAGTACCGGTTGCATAAGATGCAACATTCGCATTGGATGTGAATAATGTTACTGGGGGATATGCAAGTGTCGTAAAAGGACTTGACGTAATCTCTCGGAAACAGAGTGATTGATCAGCTTACCTAGCTATTTTCCTAAATAACCTATTATTGTCACATGAGTGCGGGTTTAAATGATTAGCCCATTAGTAGCTCTTTGGGCTAGTGGGAGATTGTTGGACATGCGAGCCCATGGTGAGCCATTATGCAATAAATGTTATTGCGAATATCATTCTCTGATCTGAAATGAAGAATAACTAATTTGCATAATAGGTCCTTTAGTACAATTAAGATTATGTACCATGGCCATATTGATGATCATAAATCTATTGATTCAGTGATAGAATCATAGAGGTTGGTGTTTGGATGAAAATCTAAGGAGTTAGATTGAGGACTCATCAAACACCGTCAAATGATTGTTAAGAGATGATCTCCAGCCTGAGTAGAAGATGGCAATCCTTTCTCATATGGGTTGATATCTGACCGACTTCTTGATGCAGGTCCTCTACATAGGAATAGAGATTCGAAGGTGTCAGATTAGTTGTGTCAAAGGGTTGACTTAACGAGATCGAGATAACCAAAGACCAATGTTGAATACTATCACAATATAGGCATACATCCTCTGACTAGAGACAGATGTGTTACTATATGTCTGCTATATGTCTGAGTGTGTACATTTGGCAGACCAATAGGTTGATGACCTAACCAAGGTCTATACACCGGCAAGCTGGTGTGCATGTAAGGGCATATGAGTAATACGATCTCTCAAAGGGATCATACAAGTTCACATGTGAACCGGGAGACATGAGCTCACTCATGAGGTATTGGGACCGATCAAATTCCATGCATGGTCGTCGTGCTTTGGAAGCATGACAAGAATTTGAAGGTATGATATATGCTTTGAGAAAGCATATGATCGATATTGATTACCAATGACCAAGATTGAGAAACTTGGTGATCAAACCATGAAGATGACAGTGTAAAATTGATCTATATCTTCAGGTTGATCATAGGTCTTCCATTATGCAGGATGTACAGGTGTTAGGAATACCTGAGGGTTATTTGATCATAAATGGTTGTATAACCATGACGCTTCCATTCCGAGGGAGAGATGAAATAGTTTTGGATTTTAGTGACTCCTCTTAGTAGAAAAGTGACCTGATCTTTATCCATGTATTGGACATTGGTCTGAATGAGATTCAGATGCAATGAGAAGATTAGGTCTGCGGCCTTGATTTAATCAAGTATCTGTGGGAGGTCCATGAGATCTGGATTTGAGATGTTATCTCAATATCCAAGTCATTATAAGTGGAACAATACATCGCCCTATCCTTATCTCCAAGTATCTGCGGAGAAATCGTATAATTCTTGAAAGAGTTCGTGAATGATTCCATAGCTGAATTATATCTAAACATTGAGAGATTGATAACTAAATGTGATTTAGTTATCTTGATGCATGTGGATAATTATCCAATATAAATAAATGTGATATAATTATTGCGGATAAGAATAATGTGGATAGCAATATCCAATTATTCACAATATATTATAAATGTGATCTATAATGTATTAGGGAGAGCTAATTATGATTTATATTTATTAATTAATTATTGTTGTGAATTGGATTCACATTGTATAATTAATTGAAAATAATTTGTTTTGGGTTGTGAACGTGATTCACAAATTTCCAATGGTAAGATTGCAATATTCTCAGAATTAATTATACATTATTTTTGTAGAATAATTCACAACAAAAGCTGTTGGAACAATAATGGAGATTTTCATGGAGATATGCAATCTCATGAGATTTCATGAGATTGCCTCCACCATGAAAATAAGTGGACGGCTACCAAGTCCTATATGGAATTGGTGGCCGTCCCACCTATTTTATGGGGAGATATTATCTCCATGCTAATTATCTCCTTATTTGTTTGATTTGATTTAGGATTGAATTGTATTTGATTTATCAAATATATTTGATCTAAATTAAATTATTAATTATTGGTTTTTACCAACAACAATCTTGACCATTGGATTAAACACAAATCAATCTCATTCATTGATTTTGTGTATCCCATTGATTGTGATCCATGGATCCCAAAACCCTATAAATAGAGAGGCATACCTTGCTCTCTAGGGTTATGCTATTGAGACACAAACCTCTCTCTCTCCCCTTCCACATGCCAACCCTCTCATCTTCTCCATCGGTGGCCGTCCACCAAGCCCTAGAGGAGGAGCCTCGTCGTCGCTTCGCCATCGCATTGCCGCCTCGACGTTCCTCGGTTCTCCATCTTTTTTTGAGTTCTTCGCTCACGAAGAAGGTGTTCGATATCGTGCAATGAGATCAGAGTTCGTCGTGTTGGGTTCAACTTCTTGGATTACGAGAATCACGCGACTCATTCCCGCGCTTGCAAGCATCTTCTCCGACGATCGGACTTGAGATAGAGACTCGATCAACCACGCTACAAGAGGTATTCCTTTGTACTTGATGTGGTTTTAGATGAAACGATCCTAGAACTATTCTTGGATCATGTGGTTTCATCACATGAAAATTTTTAAATTCTGCTGCATAGAACAACTAGTACGACGAGTCGTTCTTCATCGTATTCGATACGATACTCACGCTTCCATGATGCGATTGAGGATTATCCCATATCCTTCATACATATCATGTCAGTTGAGGCCACATGAGCAAAATTACCCCACACATGACTTGGAGTTGGCGGCAATTATCCTCTCCTTGAAGATCTGGCGCAACTATCTTTATGGGGGTAAATTTCAATATTTTCATGGATCACAAGAGTCTGAAGTAAATCTATGATTAGAAGGAGCTGAACATGAGACAACTCAGGTGGCTCAAGATACTTAAGGATTACGACTGCACGGTCTCTTACCATCCCGGTTAGGGAAATGTGGTGGCAGATGCGCTTAGCAGAAGAGCTCCAACAAAGAGTACGGCGAACTGGCTATACTCATGGGATATGCTCACAGCCTTGACTGATTGGCATCCTCAGGAGAGTGCATCCATATCTATTGTCGTACATCTACGAATTAGTAGTCTTTGGGATCGCATTTTAGAAGGCCAAAAGTCATATCCTTATAGTCGAGATAGATATATATGTGCCGTCAAGGATGAGATTGATGATTTTGTTGTGACGGAGTCTATTTTGTGGAAGGTTGGTCGGGTCATTGTGCCCAACGATGAGTAGTTACGCATAGACATTCTTGATGAGGCACACAATTCACGATTAACTATCCATCCTAGCATCACGAAGATGTATCTTGATTTGTACTGACATTTCTGGTGGGATGGGTTGAAGTGCGATGTAGTACATCATGTTAGTAGATGTATGACCTGTCAGATGGTCAAGGCAGAGTACAGGAGACCATTAGGGCTATTACAGTCTCTCCCTATTCTCGAGTGTAAGTGGAAGAGTATCTCTTTGGATTTTGTCACAGGTTTGTCGAAGACGTCAGGTGGCCATGATTCTATTTGGGTTGTTATTGACAGGTTGACCAATTCATCCCCTTTCATACCTGTCATCATGACCTACACTCCATCCAGATTGGCCATACTCTATGTGCAAAATATTATCAGGCTTCATGGTATATCACGAGAGGTAGTGTCTGACAGAGACTCGAGGTTCACATTGCACTATTGGCATCAGTTCATGTCAACATTACAGATAGAGCTGAAGATGAGTTCTGATACCATCAACAGACTAATGGTCAGAGCGAGCGCACCATATAGATGTTTGAGGATTTGCTACGTGCATACACTTTCAAATGGAAAGGGTCCTGGAAGGACAATTTTCTGTGGGTGGAATTCACGTACAACAATAGCTATCATTCCAGTATAGACATGGCACCATTCGAAGCCCTATAAGGGTGGAGATGCCTCACACCTCTCAGTTGGCGTGAGATAGGTGATCATGCTCTAAACTCCGTAGATCTTCTAGAGAGACAGTGAGGGTTGTTGATCTTGTGAGATAGAAGCTTCTGACAGTACAACGTCGCCAGAAGAGCTATGAAATCCATAGGAGAAGAGATTTAGAATTTCAGGTAAAAAGGATTATCTTCTCTTAAAGCCACTTCAAAATTATTTATTCATATTCAACGTAATCTCTCATAATAATGTAATTCTTGTAATAATAGGTAGGAGATTGGGTACTCCTCTATGTATCTCCCATGACGGGAATTCATAGATTCTATGTTTGTGGCAAACTGATGCCGCATTACGTTGGACTATTTGAGATTCTTGCTCGTGTGGGGAAGGTGGCCTACCGAATAGCTCTTCCCAAACATCTCTCGGGCATTCACGACGTCTTCCACATATCCAGCTTGAGGAAGTACGTGCATGACCCTCGGCACGTCATCAGCTATGAGAACCTTGGCGTGGAGCCAGATTTGACATATGAGGAGAGGCCAGTGCAAATCCCTGACAGTGCTGTGAAGAACTTCGTAGCAAGGAGATTCCTTTAGTCAAGGTGTTATGGCACCGACAAGGTGTCAAAGAGGTGACCTGGAAGATCGAAGCAGACATGCAAGCATGATATCTACAGTTTTTTTTCAGGTAATCATCAGAACAATCTCATGTGGATATATATACGTTGAAAGAATATGGCTTATTTTTCCTTTGAGGTTTTTATGAGTACAAAAACCTTTGGGGTTTTTATGGCCAGATGGAATACAAACAAGACACCTAATGACCTCAACTCGAGTCTCAAGGATAAGACTTCCTTTGAGATTGTTATATTTGTAACATCCGAGTCTGAATAAACCTGAACCCAACCCGATTAGGATATATTTGATCTAATAAATTATCAATCAATATTAAATAACCTAGATCGATCCCTTTATCGCAGATCGACAATCGTTCAGTTGTAATCGATCAAAAATCGATCACAAAGTAATGGTGCTACAGAAAAGCTGTGACACAAATTGAGAACTGCAAAACAAATTGAGATAACCCAACAATTTGATTCAATGAAATAAAACCAATGAAATCGATCGTTCGTCAATCGGAGATCGATTGATATTTTTAAAATCACAAATTTAACCCCAAACCAAAATCGTACATATAGAATTTCTAGTATTCATACCCTATCTAAAATATATGAATATTACTCATTTTGATCGTCGTTCTGAGATGATCGAAACAAGATATTGTAACGTAAATTGGAGATTTGAGGTACGAGTACCGAGGACTTTGGTTTCCAAATAAAAATAAAGAGTTTTGATTTTTTAAAAAAACTATAGTTGTGACATCAGCAAGTTGACATCAACAAGCTGACATCGGGTTGCTGATGTCATCCTAATGTCAACAAGTGGCTTCTTTTTTTACATCGTTGGAAGCCCCCTCTCTTCTCATCTTCATCTTATTTTTCTTTCCCAATTTCTCATTCTTACTCCACTATTTGCTTCTCAAATCCTTTCCAAACTTCTTCAATCTATCCAGCCAAGAGCTGCATCTATTTTTTTCTCCTCTATTTTTTATGGAACTCCATGTTGTCTTCCCTCCAAAGATGATGTTGTTGCTCCATGCAGCAGTTGCCTACTACTTTGATTGAGCAGTTGCTGCTGCCCTTTGATTTCTTGAAATTGCTGCAAGCAATGAGATGTTGGAGTTGTTATTCTTCCCTCATGCTGGAACCTCCAAATCAGTCCCTTACTACATGAACCTTATGTTTAAGTGATAATAGATAATAATCTATATATGGATCATTAACTAATATATATATATAATTATAAGTATGGAAAAATATTGGGGTAATGGGTGTCCATGGGGCATACATACAGAACAAGTTGAAAACTATTTACCACACAAGTAGTGGTAAATTTTAAATATCAATGTCGTTTTACTTGTTTTCTTTTGGATACATTAAATTACTTGTTATTATTTTTATCATGTTGGAATATACACAACATCCGTTGACGCATTCTTGTTTCTTGCATGTTTGACAAGCAACAAGCATGCGTTGCAGTAGCTGATTGATGATATCGAGCATCCGCTACTATACTAGACGGTACAATTGTTAAATATTTGTTAGTCTTTACAATTAATAATGTATAAATGCTTTTCTTTTATTCTGTCACTTTTTGGGAATACATGTACATGATGTAATATTCTCTTTGTTATATGATATATATATGGAAATTAATGAAATGCAATTTGCTAGCACTTATTGTTAATCATGTGGTAGTTATATTGATTCTGAAAGTCAAATGCGAAACGTGAAAAAATCCTCGTGAATTTCATGTTATTTAATGTGATCCTTATTGAATGTAATACTGCATATGCTGTGTAAACAGGTGCCCGGATCCGAGGGCGTCACTCCCAATAGAATATTTAGAAAAATCAAGAAATACTAAGAAATCCGAAAGAACTAGTTAGGATGAGAATTAGAAAAGGTGATAAACATAAAAGTTGTTGATCTCGATGAGATCTAAAACTTCCATATAGAAATCAATGAGAAAAGAAGTCATCTACACATAGATAAAAATTAATTACATATTAAAACAATAAAAACAATTTTTCTTTTTATTTTCTTGTCGTTTTTTTTTGCATTTTTGAATTAGGTTTTATGTTAAAAATATTTATATACAATATTGAACTAATTTTTATTTGATTTTTACTGATAAATAAATACGTAGAATAATAGCACAATAATAGGGTTATATAATATATATTAATTAGAGTCAATTATCCACAATACATAAAAACACAATTAATGTTAACTGTCATTGAATCTTGGTGACAAACTTAAGCAAGAGAGATAATAATACAATACTGATAATTCTGGGATTTATCAAAGGGCCACCAAAGCTGTTGACTTATGCATTTACTTTCTCAGTTACATGATCCAAAAGTGAGTTTCTTTTATTACAGTTTTGTATGGGTACAACCAAGCTCATGTTTAATTAAGGACATGTCAACCCGCATAGATGGAACGAATTGCTACGTGGTTTGACAAAGGAGTACATGGAGCTATTGAGGATATTGTAGTTTGTGGATGCCCTTTTCTTGGTGATCTTCAATAGCGAGGGGCATCACTATTCATCATAATTGGTGGCTTAGATCTGCATTCAACTATTGAGGCTTCTTTATTTGCTTTCATGACCTCCAGAGCCCAATCTTGGGTGCTTCAAGACCATATTTTACGAGACATTGGGATATATAGTATATATTCTGATTTTCTAAATGTTTTTGGCAGCATACGTTTTACACTTTCATCTTTCGATCTTACCTATTTCGCTAACAAGTTTACCATCCCCCTTAAAGCTCAGAGTGCTTTGACGAGTTCTCTTTTTAGCAAAATTGTTAAAGAAATAGAAGTTGAGTTTGGCATTACTATTAGACAAAAATAATTTTCTATTATTTACAAGCTGACCATGCTCAAGATTTCCTTCTTGCCATTCCTATTGAGGGTCTTATAATGCATATGTCACCCATTGAATATCGTACCATTCTCTAGTTTACCTTATGATTCAATTATTTCCAGCAGATGAGGCTCGTCCACTATACCACAAATCCTGCCTAATTGCTTTTTGAGAGCATGCAGTTCATTGTTGTGAACTCACATGTTTTAAATATAAACATGATTTTGTCTGGGATAACCTTTATGATGTACTCAGACATGTTGGGGTTGCTTCAAAGAAAGAAGTATCTGTGAATTTTCTGACTGATCCATAGGAGGGGATATCGACACGCAGACCAACAGATGTTTTAATATTTGGATGGGCTCGAGGGAAACATGCATGTGTTGATTTAACCGGAGATTCTCCATTGGTAAGTATGATAAGGAGCGATTTTATTGCATGATACGCTTCACGGAAAGTTGCCTAAGCTAAAGTTGCAAAGCATGAGAAGGCTTGTATTGACAATCAACATGTATTCATCACTTTTGGTTTTGATACATTTGGGTTCTTGGCAACTGAAGCAGTAGAGATCCTCAAGAGGGTCCAAAACATTTTGCATACAATGTTATGGCTCCTAGATCTATAGATATGTATTTCAAAGAATTGAATTCACCATCGAAAAGGGATTGACGGTGCAGCTTGTTGCAAGTCTCCCATCAATCTTTATGTAATATTAACCATTGAAATGAAATGAACAATGTACTTGGTACTTATCTAGATATTCATTATTATCACTTGGTATTTACCAATGAATAAGCTAAGTCATCGCTATATATTATAGTCTTTTAATTTAGTAACACTTATTGTTAATCGTTGTTATATAAGTGTAGCCTAAGGCATCATTTGTTGTAGTTACAAACCTATGTATGAAAATGGATACGGATATATATATATAGAGAGAGAGAGAGAGGAGTAATCCTATGAGAGCCAAAACATGTGATAGCATGAGAGCATGCATTCTGGACCACATGATTCATCTAGGAGAGAGAAGACAGAATCATGTGGTCCATAATGCATGCTCTCATGCTCTCACATTTTTTTGCTCTCATAAGATCACTCCTCTATATATATATATATAGGACTTATCTAGAGGGCTCTATGTCCATTAACGTCTTAATGAGCACCAATTCTAGGCCATACACGTGTATTGGCAATAACTATATTTCTAATTATAGGCTACCACGTATTTAACAATTAATATATTTCTTATTATAGAAGGAGAATATGTTACGGATGTTCTTGCCTTACTGACCATTACTTTGTTATTACCGCTCTCATAATAGTCACTGCTTGAGAATCGTACACATATTACTGAACATGTGATATATGACATAGATATATACATTATTGAACACGGAATAATAATTTACTTAAGAATTGCACACACACACACACACACACACACACACACACACACACACACACACACACACACATATATATATATATATATATATATTACTTGAGTATCATGTCTAAATTACTGAATTCTATTCAAAATAATAATACATATGAAAACTACTGACCATTTGTTATAAATTTACTAACTTCACAATAAGCACTTACTTGACCCGTGTATGTATATTACTGAATTCTGTACCATATAATAAAATGAATGTAAATTACTGACCATTGTTTATGTATTACTGATCTCGTAACAACTATTTACTTACCTTTGTGTGTGTATGTGTATATTACTAACCTGAGTATTTGGATCTCAATTTTCTATAATAAATCATCGATTTGAACATTTTCTTTCCAAAACATGATAAATAAATATATATATATATATGTACGTAGAGGGGTGATCCTATGAGAGCCAAAAGTTATGAGAGCATGAGAGCATGCATTCTGGACCACATGATTCAAATAGTAGAGAGAAGACCATGAGAGAGAAGACAGAATCATGTGGTCCAGAATACATGCTCTCATACTCTCGCAGGTTTTGGCTCTCATAGGATCATTCCTCTATATATGTATATGTATATGTATACGTATACGTATATGTATATGCATATGTATATGTACCCACTTACCATATTCAAAAAATCAGGAAATACGGATCTGTATCTAGCTTATGATCGAATCTCAATCCGAATTAAGATATAAAAATTTTAAAAAGCTTGGACATGAAAATAAATATGATTTTAGCCAAAAATGTTGGATTTGAATTCGGATTTCGGAATTTATAGGTTTAATCTTTTTCTCTTTCCACAATCCCAATTTCTCACCCCAAGAGACACAGGTTTTCACATGTATCTTGAAGTTTCTAATTCCCACCGATGCCCTTTATTTTAAATATATTCCATAAATGGAATCAAATGACCAACTTCCCGTTAAAATAAGAATTTTCAAGAAAAGAATATACTAAGTATAGAGTTTACAATACGGTTGATTTATCCCCATGAGAAGGCGAGAGCTCGAAGGCAAGCCTGCGGCCCTCCCTCTAAGCACTCGACTCGACTTCCTCAACCCTCCCATCCAACCATAGTCATCCTTGGCGACATAAGCTTCTTCCCTGATGTGGAGGTGACAACTTGGACGTATTATTCAAATGTACTATAACACCCCCTCTTTCTTTGCTATACAAAGATTATTATACTTATGCCCCTACAAAGATATTAGAATCGCATTTTTACCCTTAATCTTTCCTTAATTTACTTCATGACTCATGCTAAACTTTTCAATTTATGCTTTTGCCCATTTTGGTGGGATAAATGTAAGATAATGGTTAATTATTTATTATCATTCATGATAAATTGGTTCGTGAAATAAGTGACAGTTATTGTGAAATAGTTGGACGAATTCATGGTTCGAAAGAGTAGAGATAAGGGTTCTGTGGAAAGTTTGATTAGAATTTTTTATTCTCATTAAACTCCCTAATCCTCCTTATATAATAAAGGATTAGGGTTAGGATTAACAAAAAGAGGACCCCACTGAGATCAAATACCCAAAATATCATTTTCCCCATAACTTTATTCTCAACACTCCCCTTCAAGCTGGAGCATATAAATCATACATGCTCAGCTTGTTACAACATTTCTCGAACTGGACCCATGCTAATGGCTTTGTAAATATATCTGCAGCCTACTCTGTAGATGGAACGCCTTGTGTGAGTAATGGTCCTTTTTGTATGAGATCTCTTGTGTAATGACAATCGATTTCCACATGTTTTGTTCGCTCATGAAACATGGGATTGTTTGCAATGTACATTGTTGCTTGATTGTCACATCTTAGTTCCATAATGTCCTTAGACCTGACATGGAGGTCAGTTAGTACAGACTTGACCCACATGAGTTCAGTTGTTGATTGTGCCATGGCTCTATATTCGCTTTTAGCAATGGATCGTGCTTGCTTCTTGCTTTTCCATGTGATTATGTTTCCTCCTAGATATGTGCAAAACCCTATGGTAGATTTTCTATCTTGAAAGCATCCTCCGTAGTCTACATCAGAATAGGTCACAAGGTTGAGGTTGCCTCCTTACGAAATAATAGTCCTTTCCCAGGTGACTGCTTCATGTATCGAAGGACCATCATGCAAGCCTCAAAGTGATTTACAGTGGGAGAGTCCATAAACTGGCTTAGTCTTCCTACTGCCATAGAAATATATGGACGAGTGATAGTGAGATAAAGCAGTTTGCCAACTAGGCATCTGTATCTACCAGCATCCTCTGTTGCTCCTTACTTGAAGATTCGTCCTTTAGGATCCATAGGGATATGTGCTGGCTTACAGCCAAGCATCCCTATTTCTGTCAGCAGATCAGTGGAATATTTCCGTTGAGACATAACCAACCCATGCCTTGATCTA
Source organism: Ottelia alismoides (assembly GCA_037367405.1). Lineage (NCBI taxonomy): Eukaryota > Viridiplantae > Streptophyta > Magnoliopsida > Alismatales > Hydrocharitaceae > Ottelia > Ottelia alismoides. Next base: position 1,060,141 of record JAZKJV010008883.1, read on the forward strand.
TCTAATATCTCAATCCCCAAGAAATATCGCAATGGTCCAAATCCCATAATCACAAACTGTTCTGCAAGGTGCTTCTTTACTCTGGCAATTTCTTCATAATCATCTCTTGTAAAGATGATGTCATCAACATACACCAGCATTGTTATTGTGCCCTTTGAGCTCCTTTTTATGAACAAGGAGTGATCGGATGATGACCTTGTGAATACAATCACATATAATGCTTCTGACAGTTTGTGAAACCAGGCTCGAGGACTCTGTTTCAACCCATAAATTACCTTGTATAAAATACATACCTTCTGACACTCCCCTTGTCGCTCGAATACAGGTGGTTGTTGCATATAGACGACCTTATGAAGATCACCATATAGAAAGACATTTTTGACATCTAGTTGATGTAATGGCCAATCCAACTGAACAACGACAACAAGAAGAATTCGTGTCGTGGACAGACGAGCGACTAGTGAAAATGTATCGAAGAAATTAATGCCATAGGTTTGAGTAAACCCTTTAGCAACCAAGCCAGCCTTGTAGCGTGCAATAGAGCTGTATGGGTTGTACTTTACAGTGAAGACCCACTTGGAGCCGACGATTCGTCTATTTGCCAGAGAATCCACTAGTATCCAAGTATTTCTCGACTCCAGATCTGACATCTCCTCTTTCATTGCTTGATACCAGTAGGGATCTGTTAAGGCATCAATGTGGTTCTTCGGGAGACAATTTCTGAGACAGCTGTGCAAAATTCTTACAGGCTGGAGTAAGCCTGAAGAGGGACATTACTATAGAGATCGGGTGCTTTGTACGATAGACAAACGAACACTGTTGAGCTGGGTGACGTAGAGCTATCGGGAGTTCCGTCAGGTTATCTGCAATGACATTAGTTTCTAAATTCTGAGTAGGGGAGCATACATGAGGAGGTGGCACTGGCTTAGAGGGGGAAGTGGGAGATGGTTGAGGAGTTGGAACTGGTAAGGGGAAGGTGGGGTTCCCTACGGAGATATTTGGTGGGGGAATATTAGTGGTTGATGCTGAGAAATAAGGGATTGACTCGAAGAAGGTGACATCTGCGCTTACAAAATGTTTACATAATCGTGTGTCGAAACATCGATATCATTTTTGATTTGTAGCATGCCCTATAAAAACACATTTGACGGCACGTGCAGCAAGCTTATCTCTGTCAGGTGCATGAAGATGAACAAATGCAGTACACCCAAAAACCCTTGGTTGGATATGATAGATGGGTTTTCCAGGAAAAAGTATCTCAATAGGGATTTGTTCATGTAGAGATGTAGATGGCATTCTATTAATAAGAAATGTAGTTGTTAAGACTGCATCACCCCAATAGAGTGATGGGACATTATAAGTAAGAAGTAATGTGCATGCGATATCTAGAATGTAGCAATGTTTACGTTCGGTGACACCGTTTTGTTGAGAAGTGTGGGGACTGGTTGTCTGGTGCACAATGTCTTGATTAGAGAGAAGGCTTTGCAAGTCATGAGATAAGAACTCTTGTCCATTATTGGAACGAAAGGTTTTGATTGTCCGTCCAAATTGAGTTTTTATTTCGGCGATGTATCGAGTAATGAAACTATTAACATTCGATTTGTTTTTCAAAAGAAATATACATGCTACTCGAGAAAATTCATCAATGAGGACAAGATAATAATGATGACATAGTTGATCAGGATACCGACTGAGACCCAAATATCCATGTGAACTAAATCAAAAATATCAATAGAATGTTGGTTACCAGAGGACGGAAATATAGCACAGTGATTCTTCCCAACCTGACAAGTGTTGCAGGTGATAGTACTCATGGTGGACAGGTGTGGGATAAGACGACGAAGTTTGTGGACTGAAGGATGACCTAAACATTGATGCCAAAGAGTGGTGGATGATCATCCCATAGAACTCCTGGAATAAGCGACCATGACAGAGGGGTGTTAAAAGTGGTAGACGCCCCCTTCTTCACGACCCGTACCAATCGTTCTCCAAGTCAGTTTGTCCTGAAAAACACAAGTAGTAGCATCAAAAATTGCTCGGCAGCGAAGTTCTTTACACATTTGGCTGACCGAGAGCAGACTAAGTGAGAAATCTGGAACTAATAGAACATTATTCAACTCAATTGTAAGGGTAAGATGCACATCCCTAACACCTGTAATCGGTGACGATCTCCCATCAGCGACTTGAACAGTCTTTCCTGTCTGGGTTGTTCTAAGTTTCCGGAGGAGGCGTGGATCTCCACACAAGTGGGTGGAGGCCCCCGTATCAATAAGCCATTGCGAGTGATTATGATGGTTAGCTGAGGCAAGAACCATACCTATCTAGGAGATAGCGGCAATATCTCCTGGAGTTGTGGCCTCATCGGGGTTCATCTGCGATAGCCGCTGTATGAGATCCTCAAAGTCCTTATGAGGTATTTCGATTGATCCTCCTTCGATGTCTGTAGTCGCAACTCGAGTCGATGATCCTGGACGTCCATGTTTGCTATAGCATACAGCTTCAGTATGCCCTAATTTGTGACAGAATGAGCATTGTATTGGTGATCGTCCTCATCCTAGTGAGTGACGACCGCATCCTCTGCCCTTGTAGTGACATCTGAAGCCTCATCCGGATGCCGCGAGAGCCATTGTTTGGCTCATAGTTTCTGTAGAAGGGGTCCGAGGAGTCGGTAGTCGGCACAATGTGCTGTAAGCTTCTTTCATAGTTGGAAAGTGATCACCAGACCCTGAGGGGCTGCAAATGTATGATCCAATCCACCAAGGAAGATCATAGTTTCCATATTCTATCGATGTTGTCGTTGCGTGGAACATGTGAATAGAGGGGCACATACGTTGTAGCTGTAACAAGAGATTTGAGGGCGGAAAAATATTCTGATAACGGCCATCCGTTCTGTCGCATATGCATCAAATCATGAAATGATTGACATATTTTGATAGAATTTTTGTCTTATCCATAGGTGGCTAACAATGATTTCCACATGTCATGCACACTATCATAGTAGACTAACTCTTGGGTGATCTTATCAATGAAACTAACCATTATCCACGAGCTTACCATGCCGTTATCTTTGACCCAAGTAGCATATTTATCAACCTTGGTGATTGGTTCTTCGAGAAGGATGTGTTCTTTATCATAACCTCGAACAATCATCAGAAAAACCCGAGACCACATAGAGTAGTTCGTGGCATCTAATTTTGGAATAGATCCAAAGGAGGGCATTTTTTAATGACCACCTCCATAGATTTCTGATGTATTGACCTTGGATGCCATAAGTCCTTCTGCCGTCAATCTTCAGCGAGATTTTAGTGCACTGATAGTACCTTGTTGCCACCTATTTCATTTTTTGTGTCGATTGTGTCTCTCTCCCCTTATATAATTTTTTATTACATTACAACATACATTCGGAACGCATAGTACATATGAATGTAAAGGGAAAAAATGTAATGCCAGATTTGGTTGTGTTGATGTCAGATCCGGCCCGATTAGTGGCCGGACTTGTGGAGCCAGATCAGGGTCATCACGCGCGCAGAATCCGTAGTCGACTTGATGGAGAGGAAAGAGGGCTAGGGCACCTAGAGCGTGGCCATAGACGATAGCAGTCGTCAGGGCAGGGGCGTCTGGGCCTGAAGGATTGCTGGGGCGTGTAGTGCATGGAGCAGAGAAGCTGGATCATGGAGCACCTGGACAGAGGTCTGGGGCGGATCTGGGGCGTGGGGTGAAGAGCGGCTGGAGCGTGGAGCTTGGGCCGGCTAGGTTGGGGGACGCCTGGGGCATTGGGCGTGAGGCAACGCGGGGTTGGAGCGGTGGGGGCGTGGGGCTATAAGGCTCAGGAAAGGCAGGGGTGTGGGATCGCGCGTGCGGTGCTAGGTTGGAGGTGGAGGGAGGCGGGATCGGGGTTGAAGGCGGCGCTGGAGGGAGCCGGGATCGAGGCTGAAGGCGGCGTTGGGTTGGAGGCATGGGGCTGAAGGCGATAATGGAGGGAGGCAGGTTCGGGGATGGAGGGAGCCGAGATCTGGGCTGAAGGTGGGGCATAGAGGCTGATGGGAGGCGGGATCGGGGCTGGAGGAAGGTGGCGATGCAACCGAGGGAAGAGGGGGCGCAGATCCCTAGGTCAAAACCTAGGGCTCTGAGTACCATGTGGAAAGTTTGATTAGAATTCTCTATTCTCGTTAGACTCCCTAATCCTCCTTATAATATAGAGGATTAGGGTTAGGGTTTATAGAAGGAGGATCCCACTGAGGTCAAATACCCAAAATACCATTTTCCTCAAAACTTTATTCTCAGCAGGTTCCATTGTCTCAAGATAAAGCAGCCCCTCGAAAGAAAGCCCTAGGTCCTTTTTTGGACACATCCTTATTGTCGTATGCACCATGACCCAAACAATCTTCTAATTTGATCGATCAAGTTAGCAAGGATAAGTCACGACTTTTTGGCCCTCGCCGTTGCCTTTTGTTTTCTAACTCGGGATTCTTTTGAAGGGTTCAAAATGCGGTATGGTTTGTAAATGATCCAAGACAAATGCATATATTGTAGGGTGCATAAATATGAATAAATTATGAATAAATTACGGAAAATTACAAAAATGTAACCCTTCATTTTGAACAATAAAGTGTCATTAACGAAGACCATCAACAAGTTATTCAATGTTGGTCCAATGTTGCAAAAAGGACTAAACTGCATGGAGATTATATAATTCCCTCTCTTTTTATGTATCTTAATGTTGGTTAATTAACTTCAACAAATTATATAATTATTTATTTAAATAATTTGTAATATTTATAAATTAGGTCATTGATTAAAATGAATCATATTCAATGATGCATAATATAATTTAGATCATATTTACATTTATATTGGAATGTGAATTTAATTCACATAAATAATACAATTCATGAATCATATTCACAAATAAGTCTCCAAATAATAATGTGGATCATATCCATACTATTTAGAAAATTATTGTGGATAACAATATCCATATTAAATTTATCATGGATAATTAAATCCAATTTAATTACCGATCCTAACAATTGGATTTTTTTTCTTTCATAACAGTCCATGAACTATTTCAAAGATAGTGTACCTCTCTGCATATACTTAGAGATATGTCTTGGATATTGAGATTCAATCTCCTATCCAAATATAAAAGACATCTCAGTGTTGTTTCATCATATCAGATAAAGTAACTTATCTTGTCATTATACTTGAATCTAATTTAGAACAATGTCCAACATTTGGACTAAGATAGGATAACTAGTTCATTAAGAGGAGCCATTAAAGTTCGAAAGTTTCACCACTCACTCGAATGGAAGTATCATGGTATACAATTAGTTTAAGATCACACCACCCAGGAGTTTTCTAATATATGTACATCTTGCATACTGAAAGACCATGATTAAACATGAAGTTCTGATCTCATTTGAATTTTCTTCTTCAAAGTTTTATCATTAAGTTTCTCATTTGATCATCGGAGTTGGTATCAATCATATACTTTCCAAAAGCATATATCAAACTACAAATCCTATTTTGTTTCCAAAACAAGATGGCCATCGATGGAATTTGATTTATCCAAAAATCTCATGAGTAAGCTCCTGCCTACCTGTTTAGTAGTGAACATGTATGATTTATTTGAGAGACTGTATCACTTATATGCCTTCATATAAACACCAGCATACAGGTGTATAAACCACGATTAGGCCATCAACCTAATTGTTTTTCAAATGTAAATACTCAGACATATAGTGATATATATATATATGAGAAACTTCAAATGAGGTGGTGTCTCACCACTTTGGTGGTGAGCCCTCCATCTCTAATATTTTTTTTTTCAAATCACATGGTTGTGATAAATAACACATTAATTGCATTATTTTAATGGTAAAAAACCTATTTTGATCATTTGTCAAATTCTAAAAATAGTATGTGACAACCATAACCTTAATTATCTCCTCTCTCTCTCTCTCTCGACAGCGTGTCGAAGGTTACATGTGGAGGCCGACCCCCCCTGATGGTGATGCACATCGAGGATGATGGTAGCTCCTCCTTTGTCGCTCACGGAGGAGGCAGAGGAGGGATTACACGACCGTGCGTGGTGGAGAAAGCGAAGGTTGCATGGGAGTGGGCAGCATCACGAGAGATTGTGGCTATGCAGGAAGACGACGACGACATACATGCAGGAGCAAGGCGGAGACGCACGAGCAGGAGGATGTTTGTGATGGTGCACCATGGATGACAGGAGAAGCTTTACCTCCTTTTTGTTTTTTTAGATCTTGTTGGTGGAAATGGGGAGCAGGTCGTCGGCGTGACGGATGGCGAGCGAGGAGGGGTGGAAGGGGAGCGGATTTACATAATTGAAGTTGGATTTACATTGTTATATATCTTTTTTTACATAATTAACATTCTATTTTACATACTTATTCACTTTTTATTACAAATCTCAATATTGATTCTTTTTGCAGAGCTCTGTGTGGGTTTTAAAAAAGAGCGTGAAACAATTACAAAGATTCACGTAATTTTTACAAAGGAACGCATATGAATTACAAAAGAATGTAAAACAATTACAAAGATCATAAAATGTTATACAAAGATATAAAAGATGAAATTTACGTAGCAGTTTAAAGAAACAATTTCAAAGATAAAATTTACAAAGGACAATACAAAATTTACAAATGATGATAAAAACTTTACAAAAAACTAATGAATGGGAGTTGAAAAAAATACATTGTTTGAATTTTACAAAATTAAAACTTAATTCCACATAATATCATTCGTGTTTACAAATACACTCATTAATTTGCATACACTCATTTATCGGTTTCCAAAAACATTCTGATTTTATATCTCATTGCCAGCAAGTTGGTAATATAAATGAATGTAATAATCAACTCCTAAACCGAAATATAAATTCTACACCTATCGTGTTTGAATTTACAAATATATGCAAAAATATCTAGTTCTCTAAGAACATTAATGGAAATTAATTAGTGCATGTATTAACGAGGATGCCACATATAGATGGTATTAAAATAGCAATTTGATATCATTAAATGGAATTCAAATTTAATGAACCTGGATGAGAAAAATACCCTTTTGGATTAGATTTTTTAAGCAACCGTCAGATTGAGATCTAATGGATCCAATTGATGGCTCACCACAAATTTTGTGAGACCCCGCCTCATTTGAAGGAGACCTTATATATATATATATATATATATATATATATATATATATATATATATATCTTGTCAGAGTATGTATGCATATATCCTGACAGCATACGACATAGGTCTTTATTATCTCGATCTCTCTAAGTCAACTCTTTGACTTAACTCATCTAACCCTTCCGAATCGCTATTCCTAGGCTGAGGACCTACATTAAGAGGTTGGTTGGATATCAGTTTTTGGAGAAAGGACGGAGTTCTTCTTCTCAGACTATGGATCTCTTCTTGGTAATCACTTAACGTTGCGGTTGAGATTCATCGATTTAACATTTTAGATATTCAACCCAGCACCGGCCTCTATGATTCAACAATTGGATCAATAGTTGTATGATCTCAAGATGACCAAGGTATATAACCATATTTATACAACGGGATCCAATAAGTGCATGCATATTATAATCAAAGAGAATGAGTAAATAAATAATAACTTCTATTGGTAAAAATTTAAAACAACTTCATTATAGAAATGGTTTGCCAATGGTTCATATGTCTAACAATTACTCATTATTCTTTTTTTCTTAAAACATGATAGTTTTAATTGACACATTTTATTTGACATATTTTATTTGAAATGTTATGTAATCACTATTAGCTTCTTTTTAATTTATTGAAATATTTTTCAATGACAACTGGCTTCTTTTTAATTTACGTTTTGGTATTTGATTTCAATAATGCCGTTTATATTACTCTTTGCACATTATCCATATGTATACATTGCTGATTTTAAAAGTTACATTATATTTTCATTTCTATGCAAGTTGATTTGGGAGCGTTCATTTAGATATAAAAGTTAGTTCTCAATATTGAAACATTGTTTTATGATATAGTAAAAATCATCATGATGTTTATAATATACCCATTCCAAATTTACAAATGATCTCGGTTATATTTTATGAAAATAATTTTTGTAGAGTGGATTATTTAACATTATAATTTATGAGGTACATATTTCTTTATAAATACAAGGTATTTCTTCAAGTTATTTTATGCTATTTATCCATCTTAATATATTAATTTAATTATGAGTGACTTCATACTTGATGGTAATTGGACGGTTTGGATCAATATTCGTGATAGATACTTATTTAGTTATGTTTGTATTGGATCTTTATTTTATCCATATTCCTATTCACTTTATATTTGATCCATGTTTGTATTCGCTCTTTACTCGATCCATATCCGTATTTCAATGAATATTCAATCTCCGGATTCGTATTCCATATAGATGAGCAAATATGGATATGGAAATAGGCATATCCGAACGATATCTAATCTGGTTTCGTCTCTAATCGGACCTGCAATTATAAAAAAAATTCATCCATACTGTCCTCTTAGGTTGATGGAATTGATTTTTGATTGAATTTTAGCTCTCAAAGTTGAAATTTAATTCCCCCTCGTAAATAAGTAGTAGGGATCCCTTGTTTGTTCTAATCCTCCATTGTTTTCGTTTTATTTCACATTCCTCCTCCAATTTAGTCCCGATTTTCATGTTCAGAGATTAAATAGATTTGAGTTTCATGCTTTGATTATGCTTTTTCGGGTAAAATTTCATCGTTTTTGGCCGATTATGTTCTCAGATTCGTCACGCAGGTGAGCAACATCTGCTGCGTTTGCACAAGCAAAGCAGCCTCAACATATTCTCCTTTACATTTATTCCCAAATCGAATCCGGTTCCGTCCCTGATCGAGCTCGATGAGAGGTTATTCTAGCCGAGTTGTTCTAGTCCATTGACTTCTCTTTCGCTGAAGAAGAGAGACAATGAAGAGGAGGAGCTGACGGCAGGACAAGGGATATACTCTACATCTCATCCTTCATCTGCTGTCGATTTGACTTCATCATCGCATCCATCCACTTGGCAAGATGAACCATGCTCTCGACCCCAGCCACGGGGTAGCTGGTAACCCAACCACAGTTAGCTGTAAAGGAGTCAATTATCAAAAGAGCGCTACATGTAATTCATGATCATAGAGAGTTCATCAACTAAATATGCAATTATACAAAATTATATGTGTAAAAATTCCTTGATTTTATGATATTACCGATGCAGTGATTTTTTGCTCTTATATTGGAGGTTTTCCACGTAGATAATTGCAAGAGTAACAATTGCCAACATTAGATGACTATGTATGGTAACTTCGCTTTTTTATACAACGTCCTAATCATACAGGGCAATGATAAGCGCGTAATCTATTTATATTAATAGGTCAACAAATAATTGTTATTTATATCACCCACATGCATAAAAATCCATCTAAAAACGTTTATTGTTATAGAAGTAGCAATCATTCCTTGTACCAGATAATTAATTTGTATAAAAGACTGCATCGATATTCGAAATTCAAATGTAAAGCTTTATCATCGTCTGATGAGCCAACAAGAACTACAGAGTGACATTGGAGTAAAAGGCAGCTTTACAGTTCTACTTCTATCCCTCACCTAAAAGTGTGGTTGTTTTAAAAAAAATAAATAAGAAAAAAGTTGTCTTTATTGGGTGTGGCCGAAGGGAAGTGTGGAAAGTGAGAAAGGCAGAGAGAGTGGAGGGGGGGGGAGAGATCTTTGATGATTCTCCAGCAGAGGCACTGTCTGGATGGGGTGTTGTGAGACCCCACAGGATTTAATGGCTTCCTCTGTGTGCTGTCCGGATGGGGTTCATCAATGGGTTGGCACTGCAGGCCATGAGATATGTTGCAGAGTGAGTGAAATACGTACGCGTGTGTATTTATGGCTGAGCGACACGAGTAGAGTAAGTCCAATTGAGAGTGCCCATGACCTCCTTTTGATATATGTATGAGGTTGAGGCCAATGATGTAGTTGATGCATTGATGGCTATGGTAAAAGAGATTGGCACGTGCTGCTCAGCATTTACGTCAGGGCTTCTTCAACCACACTATCCTACGCCGGCGTTTCTTGAGGTGCACGATTATTTATACATGGTTTTGCAATGGGCAGGGTTGCAACTCATGTGCTCTTAGATTCTCATATCAATTCTTAGTGTTAAAGAGCACTTTCTTGGAGTTGTAACAACCAAGAGAAAGACTTTCTCCCTCAAGGTATAAGACAATAGGAGGCATAAAGTGTTAAAGGCCCTCTACTCCCCCTTTATTTCTCTCTTGCACAGGCAGAAATTAGTTGGTCAACGAGGTTTGGCTTACGCAGCTCCCACAATCCAAGCTTATTTACGCGCCGATTCAGTCTAGCGACCACCTCCTTCTCTCCATCCGTTACGCTGAGAGACCTAGCAAGCGACCTCCATTTCGATGCTTTGACTACTGGGCATCCCGATCGGGTTATACGAATACTGTCAGTAATGCATGGTCTACGAGGGTTGGGGGTAACCCTCTTTTTCGACTCTCGTGGAAGCTAAAGGCTGTGAAGAGGGTGTTGCGGGATTGGGCGCATAAGGAGGCGAATGTCTTTGGCGAGGTAAAAGAAATGGAAGGAACTCTAAAAACAATCAATGGCGTCATGAGTGTTGATCTGATAGATCCGTTCATTATGCAGTTAGAAGTCGATGCCAAGGCATTCATGAAGAATTTGGAGGTTGATCAGGAATCTGCATGGAGACAAAAGAGTAGAGTGGATTGGCTGCAGCTCGATGACAGAAACACCAAGTTTTTCCACATTACGCAAAAGGCAGGATAGCGAGAAACTACATTCCATATCTACTGGGTCAGAATGGGCAATTGGTGGACAAAAGTTCGGAGGTTGTTGCTGAGGCGGTCTATTTTTTTGGGGCGCTCCTGGGTCCTAAGCTCCCACGGCCCCCTAGGCTTGGCCCCCCACCCCCAAGGATAGTTCTTTCTAATGATGCGAGCAAATGGCTTATGCTCTCATTTATTGACGAAGATATTTGGGCTGCTCTAAGGGACATCCCCTCAACCAAAGCCCCGGGCCCGGACGGGTTCAACGCGGGCTTCCTAAAAAGGCATTGGATGCTTCTAAGGGCAGATGTCCTTGCCGCCATGGCATTTCTGCACAAGGGAGGGAACATGGTAAGGGATGTCAACCACACCTTCCTAACTCTTGTGCCTAAAGATAGCATTGCGAGGGGACTCGGGGACTTCAGGCCAATTGCATGATGTAATGTCATCTATAAGATCTTTGCCAAAGTCCTCGCCTCACGTATGGCCTCTGTCTTACCACACCTTATTTCCTTCAACCAATCGGCTTTCATCAAGGGCAGATCTATCGGGGATAGTACACGCATGGCGCAAGAATTAGTCGGGGCATTCGACCGAAGATCTAGTTTCCATCAGGCTTTCTTGAAGGTTGATCTCACCAAGGCCTTTGACACAATTGAACATGCATTCATCTTGAGGAGCCTGGAGTTAATGGGATTCAAAAACGTTTGGGTGAAGTGGATTGTCAACTGCATTTCTACTACTTCTTTCTCCATTCTTATTAACGGGAGCTCTGAAGGATTCTTTAAAAGAACGCGTAGGCTGAGTCAGGGGGACCCTATTAGCCCACTCCTTTTTATGGTGGGAATGGAATCACTATCTTTGATGGTTGAGGATGCGGTGGCAAAGGGGAGGCTGAAGCCGCTGGGCCGAGGACGCGTTATGGTGCCTATGCACCTCATCTACACGGATGACCTCCTTTTCTTCTACAAGGCCTCCTCGTCCATGCTCCTTGAGGTGGCACAGGTGCTTGACGAGTTTGAGCGCACTTTCGAGATGAATATGAACAATCGCAAAAGCAAATTATTTAGATCAAAGGGGGCCCCAGATGGCTTTGCCTCTATTCTTAGATTGGGGGTGCTCAGGCGCGCCCTGCCAGCAACCTACCTTGGTCTGCTCTTGTCCTTCTCCTACGACAGGGGCTCAATTGCAAAGTCATTAGAAGAAAGAGTGTCGGTCGCGCTTAGCCCTTGGAAAGAAACGGTGCTCTCCTTGATGGGCTGGCTGCGGCTCATTAAGTCGGTCATCATTGGTATTTATCTCTACTGGGTTGGGGGGTACCTCATCCCCCAGGGCTCCGCCTCCCGTGTGGACAAGATGTGCGCTAATTTCCTTTGGGGATATGGGAAGCACTGGGTCAGTTAGCGCACCTCCTGCCTCCCCAAGGTCGAAGGTGGGCTTAGGTTGCGTTCGATACTCATGTTGCGTAAGGCAATGTTTGCGGTCTGAGCGTGGAGAATACTAACCGCGGATCAATCGATGTGGGTAGTCTACATGAGGCAACGATACCTGCATAACTTCTCTTTCTGGGAGGCCGAGCCTAAAGGTGGGGACTCACTGTTGTGGAAGACGCTTCTCCGTGGAATGGATGCTTTCCGTGGCTCCATTTCCAGCAGTAATAACTAGCACATTTGGCTTCATTCATCCAAGGGATTCTTCTTCTCGCAAGCTGTGGATGAGGTCAGAAATCGGGGGGACAGGGTCCCTTGGGCAGACGTGGTGTGGAGCAAGAACGCTGCCCCTAAGCATTCATGTGCGCTTTACCGTACGGTCATCAACCAGCTCCCTACGCTAGACCGGTTCCAAAGGATGGGGATCCGCCATGCTGGTCCATGTTACCATTGCGGTGGCAGATGGGAATCGCACGACCATATCTTCTTTGAATGTAGTTTTGCTGCGGATACGTGGAACCAAGCTCTTGCAGGGATGGGTCTACAGCAATTTCCTTCCTTGATACTCAGCATTCTTATGGATTGGATCCCATGCCTATCTGATAGCAACGTGCACCGCCTATGGAGCGTCGCCTTATTGGTCACGGTCTGGGAAATTTGGAGGGAGAGAAATCTCAGATGGTCAACCACCTACTCCTTTATGCAGCATATTCTTGCAACCTCGATCACCTCTGCGATCAAGATTACTTTGAGCTCATCATGAGCACAATCGACGCAGTTTTTGGGAATCTCTGCTACTTTTTGTACGCACTGTAGAGTGCAACATTTTTTGGTATTTTCTGGTTAAAACTCTTACCACCCCCTCCCTTGTATAACTATTCCTTTCTACAGGTAATACGGAAATTATTTTCCATAAAAAAATTAGTTAAAAGTCCCCACTTGGACTTCAAACACTATGTTGGGAAAAACTAATGACTTGATATTCATAGGACCTCTGGACTCTCTTATATAGGAGAAAAACCCTTAGGTAAATAACATGATAGATAGATGAAACAAATGAAACTATATAAATAACACTAAAGATAAGAATAATCTCAATACTCTCCCTCAAGCTGGAGCATATATGTCTATCAAGCTCAGCTTGGAACAACATCTTTGGAAAGGGCCTCCAGAAAGTGCTTTGGTGAATATATCTACAGTCTGATCTTCAATAGAAACATGAGAGGTAGATATGAGACCCTTCAGAATCATATCTCTTGTATAGTGACAGTCCACTTCTATATGCTTTGTACGCTCATGGAATGCGAGATTATTTGCAATAAATAGTGATGCCTGATTATCACATAGAAGCTTCATAGGAAGGGGTACCTCAACAACAAGATCAGTCACAACTGACCTGACCCACATCATCTCTGTGCATCCCTGAGCCATTGCCATATATTTAGACCCTATACTAGATCTGGCAACTACAGTTTGCTTTTTACTTTTCCATGACATGAGTGATTTTCCAACAGATATAGCAAATCTAGCAGTGGACTTCCTGTCCCTGGGGCATCCTGCATAATCTGTGTCTGCACGCGCTGTGAGGTCAAGAGATGTGCCTCTGCAGAATAAGAGACTAGTACTTGGTGAAGACTTCATATATCTCAAAATCATATACATGGCATCCATATGCACCTTCCTGGGTTGCTCCATGAACTGACTCGCCTTCTAACAGCAAAGCATGTATCTGGCCTGGTGATGGTAGCATATAGGAGCTTCCCTACTAGTTCCTTGTATCTCCTCTTATCTATCTCCTCAGTATCATCATCATATAATCTCATGCTTAGATCCATAGGAGGAGTAGCAGGATTGCACCCTATCATACCTTTCTCTAATAGAAGATCAGTAACAAACTTCCTTTGGGTCATCACAAGACCATGCTAGTTCCTGACCGAATTCTAATCAAAGGAAGTATCTAAGATTGCCAAGATCATTGGTCACAAACTATTGACCTAGGAACTCCTTGGCTGCTTGAATGCCCTGCTCATCATCACCAGTAACAATAATATCATCAACATAGATAAGAATAGCAACTGTACCTCTCCATGTCCTCTGAACAAAGTGAGTGATCTGTAGTGGACCGAACGAATCCCTAATGCTCTATCAACTTTGAAAGCTTCTGGTACCATGCTCTAGGACTCTGCTTCAGGTCGTAAATCACCTTGTGGTGTCTACAAAACTTCTGAGACTCCCCATCAGTAGCAAACTCTGGTGGTTGCTGCATATAAACCTCATCATGTAAATCTCCATATAGAAATGCATTCTTCACATCAAGTTGATAAAGAGGCCATTCACGTGAAATAGCAACAAATAGGAGAATGCGTAGTGTTGAGTGTCTAGCCACTGGAGAAAAGGTATCCTGATAATCCACACCATAAGTCTAGTTGAAACCACGTGCTACAAGCCTTACCTTGTAGCGATCCATACTGTCATCCGCTCGCTGCTTTACCGTAAATATCTATTTGCACCCCACAACAAATGCACCTGGAGGGGCAGAAACAACACTCCAGGTACCACGCGACTGTAAAGCAACCATCTCCTCTTCTGTGGAAAGTTGCAAACTGCTATCCTGTATGGCCTCCTGATATGTTCGTGGTATACTAATGGATGAGAGTCTCATAACAAACTTCATGTATTCCTTTGAAAGATGGTCCGAGGAAGTATGCACAACTAGAGAGTACTTAGCACAGTTGCGACGGGGCTTCCTTAAGGCAATAGGTACATCAAGGTCTTCAACCTCTCTAGTCTCTACTATCAGATTCTCCTTTGTAGTATCCTATTGATCAAGCATATCACCAGTGCCATCAATAGAAACAATGTGTTCATTACATACCTTGGGCGTGCTGGATGACTGGGAAGGCGTAGGAGTAGAGGGCCGAGTAGAGGACCTGTGAAAATAAAAAAGAGTAGGAACTGTGTCATGGTAGATGGAGGTGGAGGAGGAGGTGGTGGAGGATGTGGAGATGACCGAGACTCATCATGAGGACTTGTTGGTGGAGATATCGGTGGTGGAAGAATGAAGATATCCTCACCATAGTCAGCATTAGACAAACTATCACCTGTAGGAGAAAAATACATAATAGACTCAAAAAAATGTGACATGTGCACTCACATAATATTTTCCTTCAACAGGATCAAAACACCGGTACCCTTTTTAGGTACAAGAATAGCCAACGAACACACATTTGACATCCCTACGAGAGAGCTTGTCACGACCAGGAGTAAAATTATGGACAAATGCCACAGATCCAAAGACTCTGGTAGTAAGTGAGAATAAGTCCTTCTCAGGAAACACAATCAAGAAAGGAATCTTTCTCCAAGCATAGTGGATGGCATGCGATTCACCAAGTAACATGCAGTAAGAACTGCATCACCCCAAAAAGAATGAGGAGCTTGACTCTTAATCAAGAGAGTCCTTGTGACATCTAAAAGATGACGGTGTTTGCATTCAGCAATATCGTTCTGTTGTGAAGTGTAAGTACACGAAGTTTGATAAACAACATCAATAGATCTAAGGAAGTCTGATAAATGTAAAGTAGAAACTCCAAGGCATTGTCAGTGTGAATAAATTTCACATTAGCATAAAAAATATTTCTAATCTCAATAAGAAAAGATTGATAATAGGACCAGCTTCCAACTTATTCTTCATATGAGATACCTAAGATAATCTAGAATAATTATCTACAACGACTATATAAAACCGATGTTGCCGATGATCAGGAATGTGACTAGGACCCCAGATATCAAAGTAAACCAACTCAAACAATTGACCACTGTGATGACTTGGAATGGAGGAACGATAGTGTATTCCAAGCTGACACATCTCACACTACAGAGTACGAGTAGAGATCTGTGGGAGGACATGACACAACTTCTACAGAGGAAGGTGTCCAAATCGAAGATGCCACAGAAATGGGGAGACAGGTCCAGAAGGGATAGTACCAGCCCCTACACAAGGAGGTTGTACATGTCTGTAAAGTCCCCTCTGCTCACAGCTACATCCAATCACTATGCCTATGAGTACGCCCTAAAACACAAGAGTAGAAGGATCAAATATAGCACGACAATGTAGATATTTTATAATCTGACTGATAAACAAAAGATTCATCTGAAATGCTGGAGCATGTAAGACATTTTGCAGATGCATCAAGGGGGCTAGAACAATCTCCCCCTGTCCAAAAATGGGTAGATGGACCCCATTGGCAATAACCACTGATCTACCTGGAGGGATAGACCTGTAAGAAGTAAATTATGTTCAATCACCACACATATGATGACATACGCCAGAGTCCATGATCCAGTCAGACAAATCTGAATTACTTCTACTAATAAAGACATAAGCAATACCTGATGAGCTCGAAGAGGCTCTAGCAATATGTGTGACATCTAAAGAACCTACATGTGAAGTAGTTGGAGTAGTTATCATCTCTCGTAGCTTGGAAACAATATCATCAAAGCGTGCATCATGAGCCGGTGCAGGTGTAGACAGAGGCTAGGTTTTCTCAGCAACTCGGGCGGAGGCTGGATACCCATGCTTCTGATAGCATGTCTCCTCGGAATGACCTGGATGGTGGCAATGTGAACATGGACCTCCTGATGACCTGCTTCTCGACCATGTGGTCCTCGGTCACGGAACTACAAAGTATTCCATCTGCCACGAGAGACTGCCATAGCATAAGGAGTCTGAGCCACAGTAGTAGATGATGTAATATTTCTACTCAGTCTCTTGTAAACCTCCTCCATTGGAGGTATCGTCTCTCCTGTAAGAAGTTGAGTACGTGCAGCATCGTACTCAGAGTCTAGAGATAACAAAAATACTCACATCATAGTTGCATTGTGATACGGCTGTTGTTGCTCAATGCTCATAGTAATAGGAATGAAGCTATGCAGATGCTCAAACATGCCTCTAAGATGCGAGAAGTGAACATAAAGAGGTCAACCATTCTGCTTGGTCGAAAAATACTACAACTATAAAATTTTTCTCTCATTTTTCATCTGTCCATACATGGCCACTAGGATATCCCACATGGTCTTTGTTGTGGGTCGATTGACAATATCATTGGCAATCTCTGTGGTGAGCGTCCCGGAGAGCTAAATGCTAGCATGGGCATCATCTTGCTTCTAAGAAGCATTAGCCCCAGTCTTGTCCTCCGACTCTGGATCCGTCAAAATGTGCTCCTTGTTATGGCACTGCATCGGGGTCCAAAACTGCATCGACCACAACTCCCATCCATCTTAACGATGAGAGTCAGGCCCTTGAAGGCACTGGACGAAAAGACATTACCCTTGTTCTCTAACATAGCAACTAGAATGTCGAAATCCGAAACAAAATCGAGGACTAGACCGTTATAACTAAGTCTTCACAATCAAATATAGAGGATTGATTGTATTAGTAGACTCATACAACCATCCTCATCTCCTATCTTTGTAGTCTAGGTTGTGCGAGCGTAAAGGGAAGCGACACACGTAGATGCACACAGGATGCACTGGATGTGTGCATGATGCACACACGATATGTCCCGGTGCATGCAGATGTGCACATAGGATGCGAGCTGATGCTATGCTCATAGGAGGTGCATAGGAGGGTGGCGTGTTGCGCCAGGGGATGTGCACAAGAGAGCGGGAGGGACACGGGGGCAGTAGAGGCATGCGCGCGGGGGGGAGGTGCGGTGCGCAGGGGGTTGCGTAGGGCGGTGCGGTGCACAGGGGACACGGTGCAGTCTAGGATCGTTGCTCCAATACCATGTTGGGAAAAACCAATGACTCGATATTCATAGAACCACTGGGCTCTCTTATATAGGAGAAAAATCCTTGGGTAAATAACACGATAGATACATGAAACAAATGAAACTACATAAATAACACTAAAGATAAGAATAACCTCAACATACTACAAGAAAAACGAGTTGAGGGCACAGAATGTAGCCATGTAAACATGGGCCATGGTAATTATGTGGCCACAAGTTTCTATAACCAAAATTTTGTGGCCAAAGCCTTCAAAGATGGAAAGAGGACATTCATCCCAAAACTATGGTCATGATAATTTCTGTGGTTACTTGTAGTGGCCATGACATATTCGTGGTCAAAGAACTCTCGCGACAAGACTTATAGCTATGGTTATATGCCACGGAGTGCTGTGGTCAGAGCCAATTTCGTGACCACAAGTCCCAAATCTGTAGGCAAATTTTTATGACACAACTCATTTCCTTGTAGTGAAATATTTTGATTTTGATTTTTTTAATTTAATGGATGAGAATAAAAAATAAAATATTTTATCATTCAATTTCTTTCTTCATCTTCATCAGTTTCTCATCCAATAAATTCAATTTTAACTTTGAAATTGATTTTTGATATATGAGGCTTTAATTAATAGAAATAATTCACCATAAATTATAATAGAATAACAAGATTATATAGGCCACGTATATTGACTTGATATTTAGATTTTCATCAAATATCTAGTTTTAGACTACATTGACA
This sequence comes from Ottelia alismoides, assembly GCA_037367405.1. NCBI lineage: Eukaryota > Viridiplantae > Streptophyta > Magnoliopsida > Alismatales > Hydrocharitaceae > Ottelia > Ottelia alismoides. The sequence goes on from JAZKJV010008883.1 coordinate 1,078,954, forward strand.
TGTTTTCAGTCTGACATTTTTAATCTAATTTCTCCAACAGACTCCGATCTCTTTCATATCAATTTTCAACTCTTTAGATCTATATATTAATCCTTCAAATTGAGATTTAATTCAATTAGTTCTCATTCATCAAAATTCAAAGTAGAATTACTAAAATCCATCTAGTTTCATCATCTCAAAATGGAAATGCCATGGTATATAATCTATTATGATCGCACCAATCTAAAGTGTTCTTAATACTTACACATCCTACTTATTAGAAGACTTTGAAGAAACCCAATGTTCATACTTTTTTTTAGAAAAAAATGATCATTCATTCATGAAAGTGCAAAAAAGATGATAAACATATATATTACCACCACCAATAGGGTGGAGCAACCCGGCCCAACCCGGAAACCCGATCCAAGCCCAATAAATTTTCCTGAGTCTTGGACCAGATCGCGGCCCGGTATTTTGCTTGAATCGAGGGCCCGGGCCGAGCCCAAAGCCCATCGGGTTGAGGCCGAGTTCGGGTCGGGTCCAGCCCGTCCTCATTTGCATATAATATATGTACTCATTAGCGGTATGCACTCCAAATTGGTGTGATTGCATGCACTCCAAATGGATGGTTAGGAGTATGTCCGTACTTTGTTAGGAATATGCACTCCAAATCTTTCTCAAGTTCATGGAAATGACGTGGGAATTATATGAGCTGGGTTGGCTATATTTGAGTAACCAAGATATGAGATAGTATTATGAGCAGAGAGCATAGATGTCATGATTGCCCACGATGGTTTATCAATTATTAGTGTGTGAGGTCCAGAAACAATGCAGGGAATATGTTTTATTATTGCATGTTCGAGAGGTGGAATTAATTGCATTATATTCATAAGAATGGGATCGCTAACACTGAAATGGAATGAGGAAAGTGGAACAGGCAATATTTTCCAGCAAATAAAACCCCAACAAATCGTGGTTACCTATAAGGTGTAAATCATATCCCAGCAAATCATGGATTCCACTTGCAAGTTATGTGGGTTTCAAATCATGAATCCGTTTCAAGCTAATCAAATCCCGTGCAAAATTCCCAATTATCATTTTTGACGGGTCCGGGCCGGGTTTTATCGGGCCTCCACGGGTTCGGGTTGGGCCCGGCCCATCCTTGAAAAATGGAAAGAATTAAGATCCGAGCCCGCCATATACTTATCGGATCCGGGACGGATCCGGGCTTTTACGGATCAGGGTCGGGTCCGGTTTGGTCCGACCCAATGCTCCACCCTATGTTCATACATTTTTTTAGAAAAAAATGATCATTCATTCATGAAAGTGCAAAGATGATAAACATATATCTTGCCACCACCAACAACAAAAAATGATAACATGAAATATGGTATTTAATACAACTAATTTCCTGCATCAAACTATGACTGAAATGTTCCTTTAAGATAAAAAATACCTAAATACATAATGGTCGGGAGCAACAAAAGGACCATCCATGGTGAGGAGCATCAGCAGCAGTAGCACTAACACTAGCGTACTTGGTATCATGGAATGTGTCTTTGAGAGGATGCTCATTATTCAGGTTGTCTTCCTAAAGGAGAGATTGAACATCGAATCCCACCAAGTTGGAGCAGGAAGCCCGAATTGACCGCATTTGATGGCTCATCACTGTATCGTCGCAAAATTTACGATGCTTACTTTTTTACAAGCATCAATGTATATACGCTATTGAACTCAATGGAGAAGAATGTGTTCCTTGATGATGCGCACGATTTTAGTATATAACTTCCAGTATCTCAGATTGGTCCTCTTGTAGCCCAAATGAAAGAGTGGAAAACTGTCTCATTTCAGGTGAATCGATTCGACGTAATTGACCTAACACCGTCCATTATAAACTTTAATTGGACTGTCGTGTGGTCGAGGAGGAGCCCGCGGCCCAGCCTCGCGGCGGGGTGGATGTCGACGGCAAAGACCTCGGAGTTGCGAGACTGGAGGGTGAGGGCCATGGGACGGCGGTGCTGAAGCCAGAGGACGTTAGAGATGCGCTGCGACTGGACGTCGTGGAAGTCCTTGAAGTTGAGGAGGCAGTGGGAGTAGGAGTCGCAGGCGGGGTCTCGCTTCCGTGCGGCCAGGGACAAAGACAACAAATTCATCTTGGGGGGCTAAATTATTTAGGTATTATTTGTCTAATTTATCTTATTATTTTAATTGTTAATATTTGAGGAGTGGTTCCTCTGATGTAATGCGAGTTACAAAAGAGGTATTGTAACTATTTTTTGTTCAGTTTTGTTTCTTAAAATCCAACCTTATAAATAGAATCTTCGAATAATGTTATAGATATCCTTCAAATTTCGCTCAAATCCAAGATCATTTGCTATTTCTTATCAATGGTTAAAAGTATATTTCTCTTTTAAACGAGACTTAAATTTCTTAAATACTGATTGGACTTTTAACCACTAAGATAAAATAAGAAATGATATCAAATTTGAGCGAAATTTGGAGGATATATAGAACATCAATGGAAGTTTAAATCTATAAAGTTGGATTCTTGGAAATAAATTTAATCTATAAGGTGAGTTTCTAATAATTCTGTAATTGATCGAAACTAATATTGAGAACAGATTTTTAGAAAAGTACCTATATAAACTTATAATCGGACATAAATAATCTCTATAAACATCGTATTGACAAAAAGATCTCTACAAAACTCTTCATATCACTGAAATATACATTTATTAATATCATATTAGATAATACCACTAGATTTAATATTTTCAAACGAGTAACACTATACAATACTTTTTACTTACATGGATGCAAACAAATATAGATATATGTACCAATCCTTTATCATATTTGTTATATATATTTTGACATGTGTACGTTTATCTGCATATCGATTTGAAAATGGACGCAGATACAAATACGGTTGCAAACAAGCAGATACAAATAGGCATCTCTATCCATATATGAATACACTAGAAAAAGATGTAACCATATCTGTTTTACAATCCTAAAAATTGAAAGAGATATCCAAATCCATATATGTATATGCAAAGAAAATAAAAGGAAAAATTATTATCTATATAATATATCATAAAATGAGAAATACATATCTATGACGGTTTACAAACACATATGATGATGGACATATACATATGTATCAGTATATGCTTATGCACATCAAGTATTGTTAATAGTTAATTATTGTAATTAGATTTTATATATGGATCCAATGGGACTGCCCCAGCCCATTTTCCAAGTTTTTTATTTTTTTCAAAAATATCATCATGCATATTCATCTATATATCCCGCCTATATGTCATTCGAATTTCGTCAGAAACAGAGACTCATATGCTCTCCATCTAGAACAGGTCGATTACAACAATGTTTAGACCGTTAAAATTACCTGTTCTAGATGAAGGGCAAAGGAGTATCTATTTCTGACGAAATTTGAATGACACGTTGGAGGGATATATAGATGAATATACATGGTGATATTTTTCAAAAAAAATAAAAGAAATTACGGAAAATGGGGTGGGGGCAGCCCCTTTATTCCCTATAGATTAACTTTTTTGTTGAGATATTGGGGGGCTATTATACATAATATGTAAATTCAGTTATTAAATAATGTATATAGATTAGATATAGTACTATATATTAAACATATATGCGGATTTTGGTCGAGAGCTAGGGGGTCAAGCCCCCACCCGTCCCCCTCTCTCTGTCACTGTGTGCGGCGATGAGGTCGATGATAGTGGAGGAGAGGATGGAGGGGTTGGAGCGGAGGGTCCAGAGGAAGAGGTCGTAGAGGAGCGTGGAGAGGAGGGCGGACGAGCACAGCTTGTTCGCCAGGTGGAACGAGATGGCGTTCCCCAAAGAGTCGTGGCTCAGCACCGTCGCGTACAGGAAGCTCGCCAGTGCCGACTTCGAGTCGCGTCTCGATGCGACTCAGCCTTGATCTGGGTCTACAGCCAGGTCTCGTTGGAATCGGATCCCGTGGGGGGGGGGGGGGGGGTGGGGGAGGAGATATTAATGATCAGATGGGGAAGGGGGTTGTCTGAATCGTTGTGGTCTTCACCATCGGGGTCATATTGGTAATGGGTTGGGGGTCGACGTGTTTCTGGACGTCGACGGATTCATGGCTTGGGAGGTTAGTGATCGCCATGGACGGATCTAGAGGGGGGCATGGAGGGGCACATCACCCCTTAGATTTTAGGTAATCTTACATGTATTATTGCTATATAGGTTAAATATACACTGTTAATTTGATTCTTATATAATAATCTAATTAATAAATTTAAAAAAAGTTAAAAATGGTAACACTATGATCTATTTCTACAATTTTCTCATTCTCGTTATTTCATTTGTGAAGCTATCCCCGCATATTCTCTTTACACATCTCTCTTTCTACCTTTCTCCTTCATCTATCTCTTCCCCTCTCTCGATAAAAAAAGGAGTGTATCTTTCTTTATTTTATGATTCTATTTCTTTATAAGTTCTTTATTTTCAGTGATGTCATCTAAATATGTTCGAGTTTATATCAATTGTGTACTACTATTCTGATAACACGTTTAATTTTTGAAGCTTTATTTATTGGAATAAGTTTTAAAATCTTACTACAATTTATAGTTATCTAAAATTTTATCACTACAACAAATTACAATTGAAGTAATAAATAATGGGATTGAAAAAAATTAGTTGTCCATTATTTCTATTGTCACGAACTTTTTGTTGTCACAAAGTATGGGATATTTTATCTACAAATTCATCTGACACAATATATTATCTATAATTAGAGTAGTAGTAACAAACATATCATTACCACAAATCTTTATTTAGCCTACATTCAGCAATGAATGTTATTAGGGTGGAGCATTGGGCTCGACCCGGCCCAACCCGGGAAAGCCCGGCCCGAGCCCATCAATTTTCCGTGGGCCTTGGGCCGGGTCGAGGCCCGCTTTTTTCAGCAAACTGAGGACCCGGGCCCGGCCCAAGGCCCGCGTGTTCGGGCTCGGGTTCGGGTCGGGCTCGGGCTTGGGCCGGGCTCAACCGCACTTATTTGATTCCATGAAGTTGCACTTTGATTCCAATTTATTTTTATGGATATAATTCATTCATAACACATGAATATTGGATGTATTGTTACAATATAATATTACTATTGATGTATGAAGGAAATATTGGATGTATTATGACTATAAATCCGTATCCCTTATTTAGTTCTAATACGATATTTTGAAATATGAGGGCTCGGGCCCGGCCCACTTGTACTTCGGGTTCGGGCCCGGCCCGGCCCAAGTATAATATTTTTGAAAAAAGAGGACCCGGGCCCGGCCCATTTGTATGTCGGGTTCGGGCCGGGCCCGGGCTTTTGCGGGCCGGGTCAGGGTCGGGTCAGGGCCGGCCCGGCCCAATGCTCCACCCTAAATGTTATATAACGATAATCTATAGTCAAAAAATTATTGATATAGTTATAAATCCGATGTCTTGGATCATTGTTGCAAAATTTTTTTATAATGCTATATTACTAGAAAGTACTTCTACAAATATATTATGTTAATCCAATTTATATTCAACTTATTTTCAAAAAAAATGTTGCTTTACCACAATATATTCCTGACTTGTGGCAATGAAAATTTACCACAATATCAATAAAAAATTATCTGGCTTCTGGAAATGTAAATTTTGTTGTTGCAAGCTGAAAAATCCATCGTTGCACTTGATTTATTTTGAGTCTTTGAATTATGATTTATCTGGTGTCCATTATTATATATATGTAATTAGAATGTTGCAGTTTTCCAAAAAAAGGAAGCCAAAATCTCTTACATGAATCTCACTGACATAAAGCTAAAAAATAAAGAAGTTCAATCAAATTATGTCATTTTTTACAGCATCATAATTACTCTATTTTTCAGTTGGTAATAGAATAATCAACATACAAATGATTCTTTTAGTTTGTGCCACCTCTATAAAAAGTTTCTGGCTCTTCGAGCTTGGACATATAAATAACTTTCTTATGGGCAAGAGTAAACCGAGATTTCTACAACAACTCTTACTTATCAGTGATTGAGGACTCCAATGCGCGATTTTATTAGGCTACCCATGTCCTTCTCATGTCACAATCCTACTGCTTTTCCATGATAACAATGGAAGAACTGATAGTGACCTAATTTTCAATGGATGGCCTCACTCCATTGGCTACCTTCCATCCAAGCTGAGATGGATCAAGAGGAATATTAGAACATGGAAACTATCTAATGTGTCTGCGAAGTGGATTTACAACTGACCAACCAGAAGTAGGGCTGGCTATTGAGTCACGGCTCGATGAGCCAGGTTCGGGTTCGGCTCGATAAGGGCTCATGAGCCCGGCTCAGTAGGCTATTGAGCCGAGCCTGAGCTAGAATTGTGGGCTCGATAGCTTAACGAGCCGAGCTCGAGCTGAGCCGAGCTCGAGCTGAGCCGAGCTCGACTCGATAACTCAATAAGGAGCTCGATAAGGAATATATATAAATATATTATTGATATATTTATATATAATACAAACAAAATAAAATTAGTCCTTTGTAATTTTCCCTCCACTAACTTTGACCTTTCCACAGGTCATGAGTCATGACACAATTCTCAAATCTCATTCCCGCCCACACATTTGCCCGCCACTCACACATTAGAAAATTTGTGATTTTTTATAAGTAAATATATGTTACAATATATATTATAATTAAGATTTTATACACAGCTTGGATAGTAGCTTACTGGTAAGGAACACAATCTTAGATAGAGCAAGTCTAGAGTTTTGAACCTGCACAAAACACTTTTCCACCAAAAAGTATCCATTTTCTTTGATGAGCTCGACTTGAGCTTGAGCCTAGACTGGGCTCGATATGGAGCTTGGGCTCGATAAGGGGCTCGGCTCAAGCCTTATTGAGCTCGAGCTAGCTCGATAAGAGCTCAAGCTCATCGAGCATGAGCCCGAGCCAGCTCGGCTGGTCTTGAATGAGCCCGAGCTCGAGCCCGAGCCTAGCTGGGCTTATCGAGCCCGAGCCTAGCTGGGCTTATCGAGCCCGAGCCCGAGCCAGGGGCTGGCTCGGCTCGTTGAGCTCGATAGCCAGTCCTAACCAGAAGCTTCTAAACATTCTAAGACTGTGCAAGTGGATTTGCCTATAAACTAAAGCATATATATATATATATATATATATATATATATATATATATATATATATTAATGAACTCATGAGACTTCGACTTAAGCAATATTGGAAAGAAAATGTGGGGAGATTAACTCGAGATTCCTGCATCTCCAAGCCTTAAAAACAAAGGCACATATAGATTACCCACCCTTTAAATTTATTGTTTTTTTAACATTAGATCATAAAATTATCGAGGCACATATTTACAATTATTTTAGTGTTATTTACAAGAAGCAAAAATATGAGTGTTGTCCATATCACTTTTGCAGTCTGAGATATGGCTTTGGACAGGAGATCTGTGATGGATAATTTACTATCCGTGGATAGATAAAGCGTTGAGTCCAAATGGATTCTCGATCAATTTCTTTCAAAACTTTTAGCATTTAATTAAGCCTTATATTTGGGAACTATTCACGATTTTCCTCACTGACCCAATCATTGCATGCACTGATGATTAGGGTAGAGCATTGAGCTCGACTCGGTCCAATCCGGAAAAGCTCGGTCCGAATCCGTTAATTTTTCATAGGTTCTTGGGTCGGGTCGAGGCCCACCTTTTTAGCAAACTGAGAACTCGGGTCCCACCCAAGACCTTCGGGATCGGGATCGGGCTCGGGTTTTGGATGTGCTTGGGTTCGGGCCGAGATCAGACCGCACCCATTTTGATTTCATGAAGTTACACTTTGATTCCAATTTATTATTATGATATAATTTATTCATAATACATGAATATTTGATGTATTGTTATCATATAATATTACTCTTCATGGATGAAGGAAATATTGGATGTATTGTGACTATAAATTTATATCCTTCAATTTGGTTCTAATATGATTTACATGTGTATTGTTGTGTGTGGATTGTTGAAATCTGAAAATATTTCGCAGAATTCTTTTCCATGTGATCGAATCGTGATAGAATTTAATTTAGTAATAACATATTGAAAAAATTTGTTAGATTATAAACTACTAAAAGATGGAAGCATATAGCCTAAACATGATGTTTTGAAATATGAGGGCTCGGACACGGTCCATTTGTGCATCGGGTTCGGGTTGAACCCGAGGTTTTACGGATCGAGTCCGGACCGACCAGCTCAATACTCCACCCTAATGAGCAAGGGACACCGTAAACTATGGCATGAAAGAAAAACAATGCTCTTGGCATTGGGAAAATTACTATAATAATCTACAAGACCAAAATAATCTCGTAGGCTATTGTCAATATATGTGAACACATGCTTGACCGTTACCTCAAAAAAAACATGTGTGCTTTCATTACCTCTATTCACTTTGGACTGTATAGCCACTAGTAAAGTCATTTCAAATTGGAGAGAGAGAAAATTGACGAGCTGATCATGAAAAATGATTACAGCAAAGCTCTTGACTTTGATTGGAAATTCCACCTTAGAATACTCTAAATCATGTGATTCAAAGAAAAATGATTACAACAATGTAACTTTATGCAGAACGATGTGATACTCTCACTTATGCTGGACATGTAAAACAAGATTGGCCTCTCCAATTTCTGGGTCTTCAAACTTCTAACTTATCAAAATGTTTTTGGTCTTAGTTCGTCGAAAAAGCATCAAAAAGAGTGGTGCACTGCCAAACATACACTTATTCCAAATTATGTTATCAAGAAATTTGATAAACTAGAACGGAAACTCTAGAGAACACAAAATACACCTTGCAAATTAGAATACAATATGCAAGGCAAATATATTTTGGGTTTGGGTTATCATAAACATAAGAGAGTTTAATCTCTCCCCCTCTCTAAAAATTGTGGAAAAAGTTAAATATGGGACATGACTTTAGACCGACTGTGGGTATCCTTGATAAGATCCAAACAAGGATACCTAGGATCGAGCCTTCAGTTTAGCACAACTCCCCCTTCCTTAATAGCTACCTCAAAAGCACGAGATTATCTTAAATATTGCTCTTCAGTGTGACATTGGCATTAGGGTGCAATTATCATTTTGACATACTAAGCTGGTTGATGAATATATATTTCATCGGTTCAATATTTAAATCTTAGCTTGAATCCCTGAACAAAACACCAAATAAATACACATAATTTCAATAAATTACTAAAATAATACTTACAATAAAAATGTATTGATAATGTATATTTATCGTGTAAGTAAGTCCATAAAATAAATCACATCAAAATCATAAATAAGGGGTTGAAAATGTTTATAAATAATCACATGTAAATAGCTTAAAATTCCTTGATTTTTAATAAAGTCATACAAATTTCCTTTAACCTAAATATTTCTCTAACTTGTATATAAAAATGTACACAAAAATATAAAATAAATTACAGCTTGAATAAGTACACTTAGATCTTGAACCCAAAAGTCATAAAGTAAAAATTCTAGATTGAATTCTTGCTCCACATGAACTCCGATTTCATAAAACTCAATTTCAAAGTTTAAGTTATAAAATTATGAAACTAGTTTCCTTGAAATTAGAGCTTGTTTGCAAAATATCAAATTTGTGGCCTAATTGTACTATATAAATATTCAATACTTGATTTATAATTTCATATACATATTTAACCTTTCATTTCTTTATTTTATATCTTAATAAAGTACAAAAATGAAATCCAAAAAAAATAAAAAGGAGAGAAATTATGTGTATTGTTTCTTACTTGATTTTTATTTTATTTCTTTTTAATATTTAAAATAAAAAAACTAGTTTTGTATCTTATTCTATTTCTTTTATTATATTATACTTTCTTTTATATATGATTTGTATTAAAAAAATCCAAGAAAAAATATAAAGCATACAAAAATTGGTATTTTAGTGCTTTAAAACACCTTCAAAAAATTGCTTCTAGTATATGTTGATTTGTTTTGAGTTTGAGGTCTTAATGAGAAATGTAGATCGCATTTAGATCTATAAATATTATGTTGACTTTTTTGTTTTCTTTCATTTTCTATTTCATTCAATTTCCTTTTATTTTATTTTTTAATTATGGTCAACCTTTGACCACCTCTATTGAGGTGACCGCCTCCCATTCACCTCCACAATCCCAATTATCCTTCTCCATGATTTTTTATAATTGAGAGCGAACCATTTGTTTGAGCATTAGTTTTGAACTCTTACTTCTATATTCTCGTAAAATAAAAAATATCATTGTGTTCAACCATTAAAAAGATACAAGAATATTTATTAAAGGTGGAATCTATTCTATATTTTTATATTCTTGTGTACATTTTTATATACAAGTTAAATAAAAAATAGGTTAAATGGATTAGTATGAATTTATTAAAAATCAAAAAAATACTAAGCTATTTATCAGTTATTATTTATAAATGTTTCAACTTTTTATTTGTAATATTTATTATGATTTATTTTATGGACTTACCTACAAGATAAATATAAATTATTAGACCATTTTCATTGCAAGTATTACTATTAATTTATTAAATTTAGGGGCATTTATTTGGTATTTTGTTCAAGGATTCCAGATTTCGTGATTAATCGTAGATTCATCACTGGGTCATGTTTATTAGAAAGGACCAGTGTCTAACAAGCTAGAGCACTAATCATTGTGTTGACTGATCTTATAATAAACAACAGTTAATCCACAGTAACGACTAACTGTCAAAATGCGAATATGTGCGTTAAAGTTTATTATAACTTTACAATAATGTATATAGGTGTAAGTATGGTAGAGTGTTGAACTCAGGGAAGCAAAAACATGGATAGATTAAAATAATATTAATTATTCCTAATTTAGTATTATTTTTGGATTTTTTTACTTGTTTTTGTTTCTTTTTCTGTTTTTATATTTTTTGGGTTTTTAATAATATTCATTTTTTTTACAATTTTAGTTATATATTTTTTAATTTCGTAATTTTTTACCTTCTTTTGATTTTTTAAATAAGATATAATATATATATAATATGTAGACTATATTGATAAAATAAAGAAAAGATGTGTTTTTGAATTTTTAAATAAGCTAAAATAAAGTAAATAAAATATTTTTAAGTTTTATATATGTTTCTCTATTTTGGTGATGTTGGGAGAACTTTATAATTTTTATGGATTTTTAAGAATCTAGAATAAAAAATAATGAACACTTGAAATTCAGAAACTTATTTAAGATTTTGAAAATATATTTCAATACCAAAATAACCCTAAACTATTTTTTCTATAAACTACGTATCACAGATAAGGCCAGAAAATTTTTTTTGATAATTTTTTACAAAAATTTATAAGTTTTTCTGTGTTTTATGATTTTCAGTATTTTAGCTTTGAGTTTTTCACATATTTTTGGTCAGACGATAAAATATAGAAAAATATGTAGATGTATTTTCTTTTTGGAATTTTTGATTTTTTTTTGGAATTTTATGGATTTTAACTATATAAATAAGAGAAAATGGCATGTCTTTGATTTTTAAAAATAGGAAATAACTTGAAATGCCTTACATAAAATATATGTGGTAAATATGATTCCATACACTTAATATAATTTTCCTACAATTATGGATAAACATAGACAAAATAAAAATAATGAAACAACATAAAATAAATCCGATGTACATGAATCTAAACAAAATTAAAATAAACTTTTAATCCATTTCAGAACATAACAATAAAGTCCATGACAAAAGGTACAAAATTTCCAAAGGCGCATACATTGCACATGCCTCGTAGGGACTAATATGCAATTAAAATAAAAGTTTTGATTAGTTCATAAAGGGTCTAGAATTAAAAGATGTAAATCAAAAAATGTCCAGACACCTCACGAAGAGTTACATGTTGTGACCTGGAACTAGATTAAAGTGCAAATAAGAAAATGCGAGGGTCTAAGTGCAAATATTATAAAAATATTACAACTAGATGTGAAAGTTCAAATACTAAAAATAAAATACAAAAAGCAAAGGGGTGCATTGCAAAATACCCCCTAAAGGCATGTGCGGCACGTGTTGGTGCATTGGATCCAACGACCGAGGGTGGTTCACTTAAGTTGATCCGACGGCTGAGAGCGTGTGATACCACTTTGTCGATGGGTGGTTGAGCGCACACATGATAAAGATGGGATCGATCCAACATATATTATCAAAATTAGAGCGCGCACATGATCCAATGGTTGCAGCTCTTCTCCAAGAATGAGGAAGAACAACGTCATGGTCTCGCTTCGATCCGCTCTCCTATGCTGCTCTGGCTACCTCAAGTGTTGTTATAGGTCTCGTTGGCTTCCTGGGAGCTTTCCACATCGAGCGGGTACCTCAGAGGGGTCTAGAACTCATCAGAGGAGTCGCGGAGCTCAGGTGAAGTTCAGGTACCTGGAGCTGAGAAGATGGGCTTGATTCACCCCTAGGTTGTGCGTTTGAGGGCTGAGACATGCACAAAATGACTCACAACTCAAGGGCGAGGGTCTCGGTCCAAAAAATAGTCAAAATGAGTGGAAGATGGGGTGTAACAATGGTCTTTGGCAAAGTGGTGGAGTTGGAGCCTTGATCTCCTTATATGGGCAAGATCAGGGGTGAGAGGAGGTGATCTGGAAGGTGTAGAAGTGTCGAGGAACCACACTAAGCTACTTACACTACAAAAAAAAGCGCGATTGGCGTGCACACAATGGGGTGCACGGGGCGAGCACATGTGCTCGCCCACAGCTGAGCGAGCACTTAGGTTGCACATGTGCTCGCCATCCTGATCGCCCTTTTGAATCTGGAGGCGCGGTTATACTTTTGTAGATGGGAAAGCACTTTAATAGCACACGTGCTCGACCAAATGTGCTCGCCCAGTTGAAAATCGAGGCGCGACGGAATAGGCGCGTGTTAATTTTCCTGGCGAGCACCTAAAGAGCACTGGGCGAGCACATAAGTGTGCTCGCCCGCACCCGTAAACAGAACGTTGGGCGCCCCCTTTCCTCATTCCTGCGCGAGTTCTTCCCTGATTCCTCTCCTCCTGCGACTTGTGCTGTGCCATTACCGCGTCGAGAGAGGTCCGTTTGACCATTCAATCATGCACACACCCTTCGTTAGGTATATCTTATCATCCTTTCTCTCTTTTTTGTGTATTTCATTCGTTTTTATACTTGTTTTAGATATTAGGGTTTTGATGTTGTTGATGGTTTTGTTCTTAAACTTAATATCACTAGTTGTTAATCTTGTTGCTTATGCTTCATGTAGTTGTTTAATATGTAGTTGTTGTTAGATTTGAGTATATATATGTCTAATATTGATGTAGGTGAATAAATATTGATGTAGGCGAATGTAGGTGAATGTTGATGTAGATGGGTATAATATAGGTGAATGTTGATATAGATGGGATGAGAGATACATTAGCTAATATAGAGAATTGAGAATTGACATTAGGTTCATAACATTAGGTTCATAACATTAGGTTCATAACACTAGTTTCATAACACTAGGTTCATAACATTAGGTTTATTGGGAATTGACATAAGACTAGTTTAATAAAATTAGAGAATGTTAATATAGAGAAGTGCCATAACACTAGTTTCATAACACTAGGTTCATTGAAAGAGGTGATGGGAGATACAAAGCCTTTGAGAATAAGAACTATATAATGGATGTTAAATTAGATATTTATTTAAGTTAAAATGATTGATGCGTGATAATTATAACTACAAATAAAAATTTTGATTCTGTGATAATTTTATTATCACATTAAATTTTAGTTATTGTGATTAAGTATATCACATTAACTTATAGTTAGGTTTATGATAAGTCTAAAATACTATACATTAATTATTAGAAAATCGCACAAAATGCTTCACACACAGTGCGTCCTTCCACACCGGGTGGTGTGTGGCCCTGTACAACGGGTGGCGTGTGCAACACATTGGAGGATTTGATCACCTCTAACTGTGTTATATTTTTTTATTTTTTCACAGCACTATTGGACTCACTTTGGGATGTTTATCCCAGACCAATGGTCGTGGATTTTGATGTTTGCAGGTTCGAATTTTTTTTGCAGGTGCCCATTAACTTTTAGTGACTGAAGCACTGTATTAGGCACTAAATAAGGATCACACTTATCCCTATCCCCATCGCTAATCAGCCAAATATACGTAAATGCCCGGTTAATATAAATGAATAAATATTTTAAGATTATTTTATAGTCTCATTTGTAGCACATACAAATGTATGACGTAAAATGATCTTAAAGTATTACATTTATATTAGCTTTCCTTAGTTCGGAGGTCCCGGACTAAGGGGGTCCGTAAGGATTCAAATGTACTAAAAGGTGATCCGTGTCACAATGTCTTTATTTCTTACGGAAATTCGGTTCATAACCCCTTCCTCTTCTGTATACCAAATCAGTCATAGTTATTATTGAAATAATCAATAATATGATTATTTTGATAATTAATTACGATTGATTTATGGGGTATACGGGAGAGGTGCAGGGTTATTCTGCCGAATTTTGTTAGAAATAAAGATACTTGTGACAACGATCATCTTTTAGTAAATTTGAATCCTTATGGACGGGCTAAAGTGATAACATAATTAATACACTTCTCTTCTCATCTTTTATCTCAATAATGTGATACGTTTAGATATCCTCAATTTCCTAGATTTGACATTTTAGATTATTTAATTCAGGTTCATAAATATGACCAATAGAGAATGGATGTACAACCGTGTAGTAGATGGGCGTATAGCAGATGCTTTTCAAAGAGGTGTTCAGGAATTCATACAATTTGCTTACGCACAAGGTTCCCGTATTGTGGATTCAGATGGAACTATCTTGTGTCCGTGTAAGAAATGTCGTCTAATGAGGAAGAGATCAAAAGATGAAACTTAGTTACATCTTTATAGAATGGGTTTCATGGAAGGATATCAGATTTGGTGGAGGCATGGTGAGAATTTCGAGGATAGAATGAATGATGTAGAAGAAGCTGACAATATTAATCCCTTTGCAGATATGGTTATGGATGTTGCGGGTCCAGAATTTAAGGATACTTTGTTAGATGATAAGGAACCATATGGAGAGTCTGCAGAATTTTACGAGCTGTTGAAAAAAGTGGAAGAGCTCCACAATATATATATGAGGAAGTCGCAACATTCTGCGCAAGATATCTTCCAGAAGATGTGGAGACTATCCACAATAGATGCAGGAGGAATGAGACAATTTCTTCCGATGAAGAACCTTGTATCAGTATCTTTCGGCCATCCACTCATCTAATAGGCAAAGCAACTGAACGTTTCTTATCGAAACAAGAGAAGGATGCTGCAGAGTTGTACGTATTAGACAATTGCGAGGAAATAACACCATATGTTCAGTAAGTATTTGAATTGCTTTATGTATATATTCATTACAAGTAATGAATATTTTTCTCTTATAAATTGTAGGGAATTTAGACAGAAAATTATGGAGGAAAATCCTATGTATTCACATGACGAAGTTTTGAGCACTTATATAAATCAATTTCCAGCGTGGTTTAAAGACCGATCAAAACAGTTGGACGGTGGTGATTTCTATTCTCATATTTTAAAATATTTTGGAGAAGGACATATTTATAAGGTTCGATTATACAACTCATGTTACAGTAATGGGTATCATTTTCATACCTTAAATTCCGGTAAATATTTGACAACTCAAAATCATGGAGTGATGGTTCGCGGATCTTGTTATGAGGAAGATCATCTGAATTATTACGGAATTTTAAAGGAGATTATAGAAGTGGAATATAGTATACCAGGCTTGAAAAGTAGTTCTTTTCTTGTGTGATTGGTATGAACCCAATGGAGGTGTAGTACTTGATAAAAGAAATAACATTGTCGACGTGGTGCAAAGGAAATTTATACGCAGATTTGAACCATTCGTCTTAGCATCTCAAGTGGATCAAGTATGTTATCTCCCACAAATATCAAAGAAAAGAAAGGGCATTGAAACAGTAACTGTTGTGAAGATAAATTCTCGAAGTTATATCTCCAATGATTCCAGTAATCAGGAAGATGACATAGATGAAGCATTTACACCAAATGAAAGAATAGACTTAAAAGAAGAAGTCCCAGTTATCGAATCGATTCGATTGGCTGATAATGAAGTTTTGTGTGTTGACTTACAAGATGATACTAACTCCAGAAATGATTTCTCAGAAAACTCAGAAAATGAAGAAATATCATTTAATCCCACCGAAATAAGTGATGAAGATTAGTTGTAAGTTTTATTATACAATTATAATTGAATTAACTAAAATCTTAAATAATAACTATGTAATGCATCATTATTACAGTCATGGCAGGTTTTGGACGTGGCGGGGCGCATGGATCACATAGATCCAATCGTCCTTCTTCCTCAGACACACCTTCTTCCAGTAGGCAGCCCACCCCGGATGTTGTTCCTGATTCACAGTCCGACGAGGTTCGCCGGGTGATAGCTTACTACGAGTCTCTTGGTTATCCTCCGCCACCCTTTTACGTAGGAGGCTATGGAGAGCCATCTACCTCAACAGCCCCTACAGGATTCCCAGTCCAGGTCCCCATACCAGCCCGGACATCGATGGATTCTGACTCTCCTTCTTCTGGATGGCCGAGCACATCCGTGCCTTTACCCACTGTAGTTGGACAGACGTCGGTGTCCCACCCTTTGTTGGAGGTTACGGCTGATGGGAGGTAAAAAATTTATAGATTTTATCTTTAAATATTTTCCATTTTTTTATAAATTGTATGGAAGTTAAATTTTCTAGTAAATGCAGGGATTTTTTGAACAGCAATAGGGTGGCAAAGGAGATAACCAACATAATAAAGACACACTTGACTTCCATGCAATTTAGGTGGTGTCGCATCCCTGCTGTAGAGCAGGAGAGACTGTTTGACATGTTTCTGGTAAGAAATGTTTCTAAGAAGTGATACAGAATTTTTTGATCAAGTTTTTTGTATCTTATAAATTGTTATTATTTTTCAGAGTAGGTTTCGCCTTGGCACTGGTCTGGGGAAGGAGGTTTATCGTAGAGCCTTCATTCGTTTGGCAGAAAAGAGAATGAGCGATACATTTTTCAAGGCAAGGAGAGACTCGCATGCGAAGACGGGATGCAAGGAGATGAATTTTGAGGAGATGAAGAGGTTCCCGCCGTCATGGTGTACGGAGGATAGGTATTATACTTGTCAAATAATTTATATTACACTTTTTAAAATAATCAATTATCATAACATAATCCTTCCAGATGGGCCGATTTCTGTGATGCATTCATTGCGGATGATGAGTTTGGAAGAAGATCTACGGCGGGAAAGACAAACCGCCAAAAACAAAGGATTAAGTCGATCAGTGGCTCTAAAAGCCACAATCAGATTAGAGCGGAGATGGTATTACGATTTAAAATTATTTTTTGGAGATCTACTTTAATATAATGCAATGTTTTAATAGATCTTAAAAAAATTTTCAAGCTGCTAGGTTGGAAAGGGAACCCTCTTTTCAGGAGTGGTGGTCGAGGTCCCACATGAGTGGGAGAGAAGGAGAGTCGCAATGGTCCACTCCTGAAGCAGGACAATTGTTGGTAAGTCTATCAATTTATTTACAATTAATTGATATATTATAACTTATTTATATATATTGTAAACTTTGTATTTCAGGATCGTTATCTGGCACTATCTGCAGAAAAATGGGGTGTCGATCCAACTGGAGAGCAACCACCATTTGATAAAATGATCTGGAAGCAGGTATATATGGATAAATATTATCTTACTATATTCATTTCTAATATATACTTTTATATTAAAAATTGAAAAACTTATAAGGTGTTGGAGGAGAGGGACGTTGTGGCGAATAGGAAGCAGACGCTTGGTGGTCTTCCTCCATATTATGTGGAGGAACATCGTCACTCCTATTCTGCATACTCTCAGCCGCCGTACACGCAACCACATCCGTCCCAATCAACAGTTCCAATGGAGTCGCAGATGGCGATGATGGTGGAGCAGGTGACGAAGCTCCGAGAGGAGTTCACGGCGTACATGTAGGTATTCTTCATATAGAATGAGTAATACAATTAAATTTCTATATCTACAAAATGCATGTAATAGATAAATATCTTCCATATATAATATAGGTCGCAAGGGTGTGCATCTCAACCTGAAGAGATTGAATCTGATAACGAAGAGGAGGAGGAGAACGACCCTGAAGAAGAGGCACGCATGTATGCGAGGTTCAAAGAAAAGGAGAAAGAAAAAAAGAAATCAAAGCAGGGTTTAATGTCCAAATTTTTTAGATCAAAGAAGAAGTAAATTTTTGGTGGTTTGGACCTGTATTTTTTTAAACTTTTAGAACATCTTTTAATTTATATGAACTTTGTTGGCGTTGACTTGTTTGTAATATTTAGATATTAAATTTGATTGTTTATTTCGGAATTCATGTATATTGCGTTCCTTTAAATTCTTAGTGCTAGTTATCTTACTCTACGAACTGCTATAATATATATACCCTTAGGGAGCTACCTGTAGTGGTTTATTGGCAGGGTATATAGGTTCGACGGGGCGTCAAAACCCTGTCGAAACTGTATATTTTTTTCCTGGAAATCACTTTGGGCGAGCACATGTGCTCTCTCGGTGCTCCGTGGGTAATCGCAAATTATAGAGGAGGCGATCACATCGGCGAGCACATATGTGCACGTCAGAGAGAGGGCGAGCACATAGTGTCCCAAGGTGCTCGCCCACCAGCCGTGGCGACTCTCAGATAAGCGAGCACGCCCTTAACGAGCACATGTGCTCGCCCACCCCTCGGGCGTGCACATGGCGTGCACATAACGAGCTTTTATGTGCACGCCAATCCCGCCTTTTTTTGTAGTGTGACTAATCTAAGAATCAAACAGGCTAGAGATAAGCAGTTCACCTAACCTATAGAGTCGGGGAGTAGAGGTCGCACGGAGGAGCTTTGAAAAGGGGTTGAATCCAAACTCCTACTCCATGCTTGGGATCGATTAGGGGTCCTCTTATGTCATAAGGGCTCACACTGTAGGTCAAAATCTAGGGGTTACGGTGACTAGAACGGATTGATTTTTTAAAAATGGAGGAGGAGATACTATACAATGTTTTGATTGGAGGCGATCTTCGCTTAGGGGTTTCACACGAATCAATGGTCGACTCAAGGCGAACTTGGATTCGCGTCAAAGCTAGTGACATTGCGAAGATTTTTAATGAAGGAGTCAAGTAGAGATGAGGTATTAATCATGCTAGATAAATTGGTGAAATGGGGTACGTACAAGCATGGGATCGATCTGATGAGGGAGGTAGGGCAGTTGACTTGCGTTAGCCCATGTCGCCTCCTGATTGGTCCATGTCGACTAAGTTAGAACAAAATAGGGTTGGAAATATAAATTAATATAAAATAAAATAGAAAATGATTTTACAAAATAAATCTTAAAACATTAAAGTAGTTTCTTATTTTAGGTAATTTTTATTTAATTTTATCGCCCTATTTTCTAGGTACTCATTTTTATATGTACATATATAATTATATTTACCTATATTTTGTATATTTTATTTTTATTTTGTATCTTATAAATATATTATTATATTTACATATTTTATTTATTCATAGTATTATCTATTATGTATTTACATATTTTTATTTTATTTTTAATTTTGTCTATGTGTAAATAATTACATGTATATTATAGGTATAATATACATATGTATTATAATTTATTATTTGCTTTGGATTCATTTTAATATTTTTATTTATATTTATATTTATAATATTTTTATATAATATATACAAATATTTAAAAATATAAAAGGAGTGAAAATGTAAAGAATTAAAGAAAATAATATTATATGCATTGCCAAATACAATGGTTCAACAAAAGCCTGGTTTTGTATCTTAATTTAATTTTTAATGAAATCACCTTTATTAGATAGATAATTTAGTTTGAAATACAATGTAGGTCAATTTGATGAATTTTGATTTCATATGAAGATAGATAATCAATGAAGTTCTGTTTGAGGCCTTTTCATCTGTGTGTGCCATGTGCACTTTGCATTATTTTTGTTGGATATTATTTTTGTAAATTTCTATACATTATTATGAACAAGTTTCATGTTGAAAATATCTGGATTTGAAGTGTGTATGAGTGTGTATAAAATAGTATAAAAATAAGCTCTATAGAGTGTATTGGTCAATTAGGGTTTCTAGGGTTTTCTATTTTATTTGCATTATTTGATCCTATCTCACCCTACTTTATTCCTTGTCAACCTATCAATATTTGGTTGGATCTCAGGGTTTAGGGTCAATTAGTATCTTTGATACCTCATTTATTTTTCTTTTATTTTCTTTTCTTTATTCTTTTATTTTGGATTTAAATACAGATGATTACATGTTAATTATATATAAAGGTTAGATGTTAATTCATGCGAGTTAACGATATTTGCAGGTATTTAGATAGGGTGTTAAAGCCCAAAATAGGAGAATAAATGTTCATGAATGGCTATTCGTTAGGTCCCAAGGATGCACTATCGATCATCCACCCTCTAGCATACTTGTTTGCTTAAAAACAAGAGAGTAACTCTAAAACATGCACTCTCTAAAAGAAGTGTGTCCTATAACTAGGCAAAAGCATTACAAAACAAGATTTAAAGAATCTCACCTTCTACACGTATAAATTTCTACGCTAATTTCAAAGATATTGGTCTTAGTGATCAACCTTACTCATTCCATTTTTGTGATAACAATTGTTTCAAACAAAAGATTTGCTTTGCAGCTTACTAAATGGAGGCATATCTAATCCTTGTTATAACATATTAGGGAAAAATAAAACACCACCAAGATGGGTTACTTCTACATGCTTTTCTTCCATAATAAAATCTTTATCTGAGGCAGTAGGAAAAAAAGGGTTTGAAATTACCTCAAGATGCTAATTATTTTAAAATGGAGAAGAAATCATTGACTACTTCCTCTTAGAATGTGATTACTCAAGAAACCTTTTCAACTTGGTTGATCTGGAAGCTATATGTTGGTTGATAAGTATTATTTTAGTGAATCTGCACCCTTGAGGAAAATGATAACCCAAAATCATTGCTGGAGATCTATTTTTGGGCTATTGTGGCTTTTCTAGAAGATCTCGAACTTTTAATTCCTAAATATGGCAAATGCTTCATCTTTGTTCGTTTTTGGGCCCAAGAATAATGGGCTTGTGTTAAAACCCAATTGTTTTGATATTGGGCAAAATAATATCATGACGTGAATTCCCATGCATCCATTTTGTTTAT
Source organism: Ottelia alismoides (assembly GCA_037367405.1). Lineage (NCBI taxonomy): Eukaryota > Viridiplantae > Streptophyta > Magnoliopsida > Alismatales > Hydrocharitaceae > Ottelia > Ottelia alismoides. The sequence goes on from JAZKJV010008883.1 coordinate 1,100,305, forward strand.
TAGTATATTTCCAAAGATTTCTCATAATCACCTTGAATAAGAGTTACATTTATCTATGTTGAGAGTTACTTGGAATCAACTGGCCTGATGGACTACAAGTACCAAGTGTATGCACTAAGTGTCTGGATTTTTTATTTTTAATTTTTTCCAAAAAAAATGGGAAATTTTGTGTGCACCCTATTTTATAGCAAATTTTACAACATATTGTATACTATGTACAAGTTTTTAAATATTTTATGCATATTTCACAAGATTTTACAAAAGTCTAGAAAATTATATATGACTTTGCAATAGTATAAATATTTCATAACCAATATCCCCGGTATTTTATTATGTACTATATACTTAATGTATGTGAAAATACAGTCCATGTTTTCCCTTGATCCCTAAATCAAATTTCTGGGGGAGCAAATACCGTCTTAAAAAGCTTATTTTTACATCCTTCTTCTCCATAAGGCACTAGATAGTCGAGTAACAAGTGACTACATTCACCTCAAATCCTAAGAGATGAGAACAATACTTGTCCAAGGTGAAGATTATAGTCAGCATCTCTCAATAATTATGTATTTATGTTGAGTGTCATTCATAGTCTTATTTGCATAGAGAATTGCAAATTGAACAACATCCCTTTTGTGTCTTGCTACAATCCTTGAAGCAAAATTAGATGCTTCCATTATGATCTTCAAATGAGAGAGACCAATAAGATGACTATATGATAGGAGAATCCATGACAATTTTCTTTAAATATTCGAAGGCCTGAAGACACTTGTGATTCACAATAAACTCAACGACCTTTCCTAAGAGCTTAGTTAGTGGTCAGACCTCTAAAAATCTTGAATAGATCGTCGATAGAAATCGCATGCATGAAAAAAGGCCTAAATTGTTCCAAGATGGTAGGTGACTCAAGTTTCTTGATGACATCCACCTTGATTGGGACGACCCCCATTCCTTTCCTGGAGATGACGTGCTAAAATACTATGCCCTCAGTCATCATTAGTGGCTTTTCTCCCATGAGAGCATACGATTTATCTCATTGCGCGTGGTAAGAACTCCATCTAGGTGCTTGAGATACAAGTCAAAAGAATACCCATAAACTGAGAATGTACATTAAGACCTCTAAGAATTCATCTACCATGTCTGTGAAAATTTTAATCATACACCTATTGAAAGTACCATGTATGTTGCATAATCCAAAGGAATGCACATGTACGTGTATATGATTAATGGGAAGGTGAACGTTGTTTTCCCGATCTTCCGAAACGATGACTATATGATTGTAGCTTGGGTACCAATCTCGAAAATAGAAAAAAATTCCTTGCATGCCATTTGGCAACCTGATCGAGAAAGTGTAAGGGAAAGTGGTACTTCTTCTTTGCAGCATTTAGGCACCTATAATCAATACATACGTGTGATGAATCCTAATTCACCACATTTATAGTAGTATCCATTGTAGTTTCAATTTAAGTTATATTAAAAGGTACCATATAGCCAATTTCAAAAGTAGTGGTATTGTATAATTTTATAATGGAGGTGAATTCCTTTTTAACGAAGATTTAATATAAATATATTTTCTTCTTTCTATAATTACATATAAATTTTATTTTATTTTAATCATAATAATACACTCCCCCATCTAATCATCTCCCTCAATACATATATACACCCATCTCCACATACATACATCATGCCCATGGCTCCTCATATTATGTAACGACCCTCCTCCCGAGGACCTTAGGTTACCCGTCAAACACGTCATTTGCACACTTAACAAGCTTAAGTTAATCTCATACTTATGAAAAATCTGGGGAAATTTTTTTCTTCTTTTTTTTAAACATGACATTCACAAGATTTAATTTTGGCTAAGCAAGCGACCACAAGCAAACTAAAAGCGGAAGTAAGTAATACACCAGAACTGAACAACAATGATATCCATTCATATTCATTTCATTCATATACATGCTGAAGTTTCATAACATTCAATATACATGTATGTATCCAAAAATAACACTACAGAGGATAACACACCCAACAACTATCTAATGATCTCCAAAAGATTACCTGCTCTGTAAGTGTCAGCACCAAAAGAACAACAGCAGCCCCAAGTACGGCAGCAACTCGATCGCAGGCCCTTTGCCTGCCATAGTAGAAAAAGGACAAGCAAGTATCTGTCACAAAGTTGTAGAGTACAAATTCTACACAGTTCTACTAAGGAAAGTAGTAAGTAAAGACTAGCACAGCTAGAAAAACAGTAAGGTAACTGTAGTGGACAAAAGAAGCTAGCAAGTAAAAGTGGGTTAATTGATTCTTTTAAATTATTTACTTGCTTTCAGAAGTCTAACAGAACACACTCGCTCACTATCACACTGTGTGTAAAAGTGGGTTAATTGATTCTTTTAAATTATTTACTTGCTTTCAGAAGTCTAACAGAACACACTCGCTCACTATCACACTGTGTCTCCCTCGATCAATGGAACTAACCAACAACAACTCAAGCCTAGAAGTAAGTCTGTGGTCTTGGTCCGGTTAGGACCTCGATATCCGGGTAGGACTTCGAAGTCCAGGTTGAACCTCACACTATGACTCTGAGGTATGGTGTACGCCTCAGGGTTGGGGTGCCTCCGTAGGCATGCGATGGTGTCTTGCATCCTAACTAAGTTCCCAACACTCCTTCTAGCTTGTTCTCTCAACTCACATTGACCCTCGATCGACACATGTGATAGCTCGCTCCCGAAGGTGTACGTGTACTAACAACTCTCTCTCAACATTCGCTCCTCGTTAGTCTCGACTAACGGTACTATCGTCATTAGTCTCATAGCGGAAAAGTCTAAAGATCACATATCTCTTACCCTATCACGGGGTCATAAACCTGACAGAAAGGTATTGATGAAGTTTTTAGTGTTTGTTACCCACTACCCCATCACCAGTGCACGACATGGTGGAAAGGTAATAATGAAGTCATCAGTGTCTGCTAACCACTACCCCATCACCAGTGCACGACATAGCGGAAAGGTACAAATGGTGACATTGATGTCTACTGACCACTACCCCATCACCAGTGCACGACATAGTGGAAAGGTATTTATGGGACATCAATGTCTACTGATGAAATTTCATCTTAACTGGGCAATTGGTGAAATGTCACAAGTCTGTTAATCACAATCCCACCACCAGAGCACAACCTGATGGAAGAGTAATAATTATAGCGGTGAGGAAACCCCCGAAGGGATTCGTCTGCTCTCGCCAATCCCAGTGGAAGTGTGGTCCAAGGGAAAGGCAGTGGTAGTACGACTACTACGCCACTGGAGGCAGGAAAGGGAAGAGGTAAGCCTGCCGGACCCGACTTCCTCTCTCGTTGCTCAACTCCCGGAGGAGAAGAGCTAAGTAAAAACCAGACGAGCTCGTAACTAACTGCAGAGAACCCCCAACCTAGGCTCTCAAAGAAAAACCAACGGGTCAACGGAATGGTCTAGACAACTCGTGGATCCCAACGAAGCGTAAAAACCGAGCCGGCTCGAAGAAAACACGTAAAAAGACTGGGATCCTAGACCCATGCTCTCAATGTCCGCTACCCAAGCCTGAGCGACCTCATCTCCTGCTCAGGTGAGGGTCACCGCGCCCTCGCACAGTCGGAGCACCATTCTCCATGACTGATCATATGTGACATCACCATTTCTTTTTCATGTTACTCCCTAAGCGTCTATGGTTTCTTTGATTTGTTTCACATCTACAAGTTATCGGTCCTAGACCCGAACTTGTTCTATAAGAACCTCTATTGATCCAAGATCGACGATACAGACCTGATACGATAGTCTCTCTCTAATTTCCTACTCAAGAACATCAATCTTATGTTCTTGGCTATCTTATCGGAAACTTCTTTCTTTCTTACGCCCCAAAAGATTCGGAAAAACCTACAAGGATCGGGCTACTCCTTAGAGGAAGACTTTCTTCATGGCAAGTTCATATAGACTTATTTTCCTGTATAGTAACTACATATATATATATATCCTTAAGATCATCCCCAAATTTCTAAATATCATAATAGGTGTTTCACGCCCACCTTTATAAGTAGCAATTATCCTAGGCATGCTCTAAAATGATTACAAATAGAGATTTACCCTATTCACTTTTTGATCACCCCAAAACATTGTCATTGTGTGTGTATACTTCATAATAATCCAAGGCATCTAGTCCTTTTAAGTTCACACCCAACTTCATGATTTTAAAGATGCTATTTAGGTGTTTAATTTACTTTAAGGTCTAACATTTAAAGGGGTATGTTAGAGAGTATGACATGCTCCAAACATGTATCTATTCCACTCATAGACCTATGTGTATAATAAGCATATGGTTGCAATCTTAATCCCTCTCCTAACTGGGATTAAATCACTAATTGATTTCCCATTTCAATATAGGGAAACAAGGGGACTTGGTGTTTTTAAAACTTATTAAAGGATGCTTAAAAGTTTGATTAAACATGCACTCTACAATGGAATTTGGTCACAGTTTTGTTCATGGACAACAACCAAATTAGTCTCAAAATCTTCATCAAAACCAATCCAAATACATGGGTTTCATGTGTATTACATTCCCTAAATATCTATAGTCAAATCCCCCAAAGGATGTCTAAGGATATTGTCAAAATCATGTATGTTCTTAGTCCGAAGGCAACCATCTCCAATCTGAACATTCAGTGGAGATATCATATAGGTAGTCAATAACTCCTCAAAAACTCTTCATTTTTCTAAAACAAACCCATGGATTAATGGTTGATATGAAAGAGTATATATTAACAAGTAATTACACTCAAGGAAACATGAAGAAACTCCCCAAATACATCCTAAAACTCTAATTTAAAAAGCATGGACAGATCTGGACATTCAATGTCATGTAGGATATAGGTAGTCAACAACTCTTCAAAACTACTTATTTTTCTAAAACAACTCCATGGACTAAAGGTTAATATGAAAGAGTATATACCAACAAGTAATTTCACTCAAGGAAACATGGAGAAACTCCTCAAAAGCATCTTAAAACACTAACTTAAAGTTCATGGACAGATCTGGACACATTCAGTTACATGCATATGTCAACATCCAAAACATTTCTAATCACCTAAATTTTCAACTTTAAAACCAAGAATTATAAGCCAATTTATTGGGGTCATAATCAGTAAGTAAATCTACTCAAGGGAATTTAAAGAAGACTCCCAAATCATGCAAGTTATTGGCCAACATTTACAACAACAAATCTGAAAATTTCAGTGGATAGTCCATGTATAGCCTCTTTAAGATGTTATAATCACATGCAATTTCGTATTTAACTTCATGGATTTAAGTCTACCTTAATGGAGTATTAATCAACATATGATTCTACCCAAGAGAACCCAAGAAAGACCTCAAAATACATGTCTAACTTAGATTAAAAGGATGATACACAGATTCTGGACACAATGAAAACCGTGCACATAAAGTCTATTTTTCTCAATTCTTTTGCAACAAAAACCTCAAAACTAAGGCTTGATTTTAGATCTGAGATATAAGTGGTAAAAACTCTACATATGGCAGCAAGAGAAGGGCTAAATTTGTACCTCAAATCAAGCTTTCAAAAGCTTAAAGAAGAACTCTCCAAGAAAATGTTGGGCTGTCCACACCTTGAGATTCAAGCTTGGATTCCTCCTCTTCTTTGGCCCTTGATCTTACATGCAATGTAAGATCCAAGATCCTCTCCTTCCCAGCTTTGATTTGAGCCCAAGAACTCGAATTTTGGTGGAGAAATGAGGGAGAAAACTAAAAAAGAAGATGGCGATCCATGGATTTTTCAGCCATGGAGAAAAGAGCTCCAGGGTTTCAAGAGGAAGAAGATGAAGTGGGAGGAAGGGGTGACGCCTATGGGAGGTTATATCCTTGGGAAAATTGCAACATAAACCCCACCAACTCCTCCTAATTGCATCCAAGGCCCACCCATGAATAGTAATCACATTACTAATCATACTTAGCCACTTAATCACCTCTAGCTACAATTATCACAATTAGCCACTAATGGCATCTCTAATTTCCATCAAGCTCACTAATGATTCACCATCTTGTCTTAATTAGTCATTAGGATTTAAGGATGTTACAATCATAAAAACCTCAAAGAGAGTCTCGTCCTCGAGACTCCACTTCTAAGTTGGGTTCGTCGGTCTATCCTAAAAATCTCAAAAGGTTTTTAACCCATAAAACCTCAAAGAAGGTTTTTACCCAGAAAGTGAAATAATTTGCCATACAGAGAACTGATAAACTAAACTGCGAAAGTACCTGAGAAGAGTCGCGGGTATTCTCTCGCATAGCTGCTTCGGTCTCCCATGTCGCCTCCTCAACACCCTGTCGGTGCCATAGGATCTTGACCAAGGGAATCTCCTTGTTCCGAAGCCTCCTGACAGCAAAATCAAGTATCTGTACTGGCTCCTCCTCGTATGTCAACTCTGGCTCTATGTCAAGGCTCTCATAGCTGATGATGAGCCGAGGATCATGCACGTACTTCCTCAAGTTCGACACATGGAATATGTCGTGTATAGCCGCCAAACGTGGGGGAAGTGCCACTCTGTACGCCACCTTACCGACACGTGAAAGTATCTCAAATGGTCCAACAAAACGTGGCGCCAACTTGCCACGAACTCCGAACCGTTGTATCCCCTTCATGGGCGATACACGCAGGAACACAAAATCCCCAACCTGAAACTCCAAGTGTCGGCGTCGGCGATCTGCATAGCTCTTCTGGCGACTTTGTGCCGTCAAGAGCTTCCTCCTTACCAAGTCAACAACCCTCGCAGTCTCCTCCAAGAGATCCACGGTATACAACGCATGATCGCCTACCTCGCGCCAACTGATTGGCGTAAGGCATCTCCGCCCGTAAAGAGCCTCGAATGGCGCCATGCCGATGCTCGAATGATGGCTGTTGTTATAAGTGAACTCAAAAAGAGGTAATTGATCCTTCCAGGATCCCTTCCACTCTAGAGAACATGCGCGTAAAAGATCCTCCAAGGTCTGTATCGTACGCTCGCTCTGTCCGTCCGTCTGAGGGTGATACGCTGAACTCATCTTCAGCTCGGTCTGTAAAGCTGACATGAACTGCTGCCAGTAATGGGAAGTGAACCTCGAGTCTCTGTCAGACACTACCTCTCGGGGTATGCCATGTAACCTCACAATGTGCTGTATGTACAATCTGGCCAACTGAGAAGGTGTATAAGTCATGCTAACAGGTATAAAATGGGCTGACTTCGTCAACCTGTCAACAATGACCCAAATGGAATCATGGCCTCCTGGTGTCCTTGGCAATCCTGTAACAAAGTCCATCGAAATGCTCTCCCACTTCCACTCAGGAATGGGGAGAGGCTGCAGTAATCCAGGTGGTCGTCTATGCTCTGCCTTCACCATCTGGCAAGTCAAACACCTGCTGACATGCCCAGCTACGTCCCTCTTCATCCCGTCCCACCAGAAATGTCGGAGAAGATCGTGGTACATGTTCGTACTGCCGGGATGAATGGAAAGATGCGAACAATGCGCCTCGTCAAGTATGTCTCTTCGTAGCTGCTCATCGTTGGGAACCACTACCCGACCTGCCTTCCACAGAATAGACTCTGCAACAACAAAATCGTCAAACTCGTCCTTCACTGCCCGCATGTATCTGTCGCGAATCCACGGGTCTGTCTGCTGACCTGACACAATACGGTCCCAAAGGCTGCTGTACCTAGGAGGTACGGAGATGGGAGAAGACGCACCGTCCTCTAGATTCCAATCCATCAGTGCTGCAAGTAAGTCCCAAGTGTATAGCCAGATCATCGTACCCTCCGTGTGCGCTCTCCTGCTAAGGGCGTCTGCAACCATGTTTCCCTTACCAGGATGGTAAGAGATCGTGCAATCGTAGTCCTTCAGCAGCTCTAACCATCTGCGCTGCCTCATGTTCAGCTCCTTCTGATCAAATATGTACTTCAGACTCTTGTGGTCTGTGAAGAGCTCAAAGTTAACCCCGTACAAGTAGTGACGCCAGGTCTTCAAAGCGAAGACCACTGCCGCCAACTCAAGATCGTGTGTGGGGTAATTCCGCTCATGCGATCTCAACTGTCTCGAAGCATAGGCAATCACATGCCCCCTCTGCATCAACACTGCTCCCAAACCATCACCTGACGCGTCTGTGTAAACCGCATAGTCCTGTGTACCTGATGGTAGAGCAAGAATCGGAGCTGTAGTAAGTCTCTCCTTCAGTGTCCTGAAGGCCTGCTCGCACGAACTATCCCAAACAAAAGGTACTCCCTTCTGCGTCAAACGCGTCAAAGGTAGTACAATATGCGAAAAGTTGCTGACAAAGCGTCTGTAATAGCCTGCCAACCCAAGAAAACTGCGGATCTGTGTCACTGTCTTGGGCTGTTCCCAAGACATCACAGCATCTATCTTCGCAGGGTCCACTGCGACTCCTGCTCCTGAGATGACGTGTCCCAAGAATGAGACCTGAGGTAGCCAAAACTCACACTTACTCAACTTGGCATACAGTCTATGCTCTCTCAAGGTACCAATCACTGCTCTCAAGTCGTTCTCATGGTCCCATTCATTCTTCGAGTAAACCAATACATCATCTATGAACACCACAACAAACTTGTCCAAGTAAGGACGGAATACTATGTTCATCATGTCCATGAATGCCGCGGGGGCATTCGTCAGTCCGAATGGCATCACTACAAACTCGTAGTGGCCATACCGTGTCCGAAAGGCTGTCTTCGGGACGTCTGTCTCCCGAATCCTCAACTGATGGTAACCCGAACGGAGGTCGATCTTCGAGAACACCGAAGATCCTTGCAGCTGATCAAATAGATCATCAATGCGTGGCAGGGGATAACGGTTCTTCACCGTCCTCTTATTCAGCTGTCTATAATCAATGCATAACCGCATGGTTCCATCCTTTTTCCGAACAAAGAGTACAGGAGCGCCCCAAAGTAAAGTGCTCGGCCTCACAAAGCCTAAGTCAAGCAACTCCTGTAGCTGCACCTTCAGCTCTCTCAGCTCTGCGGGTGCCATGCGATACGGAGCCATGGAGATCGGCTGCGTATCGGGAAGTAGCGAGATCTCAAACTCGATCTCTCTAACTGGAGGTAGTCCTGGTAACTCCTCAGGAAACACTTCAGGATACTCTGACACAACTCTAATGTCTTGAGCCATCGGCTCTCTATCTGCAACCTCCTGAACAAAGGCCAGAAAAGTGTCACATCCCTGATCAACCAGTCGTTGTGCTCTCAGCACTGAAATATACTCCATCCTAGAGTCCTGCAATGTCCCCTCAAAAGTGAACTCTGTCAAGCCGGGGATCCTGAAGACAACAGTCTTCCTGTAACAATCGACTAAGGCGTGATGTGTAGACAACCAATCCATGCCCAAAATCATGTCAAACTCAACAAGTTGTAGTAGAAGGCAGTCCGCAGTCATCTCGTGACCGCCTATGGACACTGGTAACCCTCTAACTATCTCTGAAATCACGAACAACTGTCCGCCAGGCCCTCGAATGTGAAATGGAGGATCTACGTCCTCCGCGACTCTACCCAATGTGGCTAGAAGCCTCACAGCAAGAAACGAATGGGTAGCACCAGAATCAAACAACACGTGAAAAGGATGGCTCGAAACTGAAACCATACCTTTCACGACCGTGGCCGCGGACCGTACCTGCTCAGCTGTAACTGCGTGAATCTGTCCCTGACGTATAGATCCGGCACTGGATCCTGTTGCGCTCTGAGCTGGTCTCTGCTGACCTCTGTAATGGGAGCTCCTCCCGGTAGCTCTCGAATGCGGTGGAGGTGGAGGTGGTGGAGTCTGTAGCTGTGGGCACTGGGACCTGATATGTCCCACCTGTTGGCACTGGTAGCACCTGATCGCCCTGCTTGGCGTAGAAGATGGACCGGCATTCTCTGCGGGTCTCGCGCTCTGTGCTCCAAACCTCTGCGACCCAGATGGCCGCGCTGCCTCAAAACCTCTACTGGCCAGTGCTCCTCCCAAAGTAGTCGTGGGGGTCGAGCGAACACTGCCAGAAGAAACCGTCCTTGTCGGACGAAAGCGTCGTGCTGACCGCTGTGGCTGGAACTGTCGCCGAATAGGCCCAGACGACCTCGGTGGTACTGGTGGCGGTCTAAAGGTACTCCCAAAACGTCTCTCGCGGACGTCCTCAATCCGCTCTGCTGCGTCAGTCACCTCAGCAATGGTAGTCAGTCTCAGCCCTACCAACTTCTCCTGAACATCCTCTCTCATGCCACGAACAAACTTCTCCAGATTCTCCTCTGGAAAAGCAGCTGCAGAAGATGTGTGGCGTGACAACTCAGTGTAGCGCACAAAGTACTCTCGCGCTGTCATCCTGCCCTGTCTCAGCTCTGTGAACAACCTGCGTTGTGTCTCCTTCCACTTCCCTGAGAAGAAGTGGCCTCTGAAGTGGGTCTCAAAGTCTGTCCAAGTCGGCACACGTCCCATCTCAGACACAGTAGCCTCCCACCAGCGCTCTGCAAACCCAGTAAGGGAGAACTCAGCAAAAGGTAACCACGACTCTAGTGGTGCCTGAATCATCCTGAACACCTTCATCACCGTCCTGAGCCACTGCTCAGCCTCGTCAGATGTACCCGTGCCCTGGAATCTGGGTACTCCAGCTCTCTGGTAGGATGTAAAGACATCATGGTGTCTCGGTGCAGTAGGAAGAACAAACCCTGTGACCTCTACTCCTGCTGTAGGCCCTTGGCCTACCTCAGCTCTGTCGGCTCCCGACTCCCTCGGAATCTCTGCCTCAGTATGCTGGTGAATCTCCTCAGAGAATAGATGCTCGGCTCTAGCGGACTCATCCCTGGATGGGTGGTATGAGGAGTCAGACAGCTCCTCCATCCTCAGCTCCATCCCAGTCTGGCGCTCAGCCAACTCAGTCTGCTGGGCAAGTATTTGATCCTGTCTCTGTCGCAGATCAACGAGTGCAGCTAGTACCTGTGCCATCTCTCCTGGCTGATCGCGAGCTACTCGGGGTGCCATGCTGATCCTTCATGTATTGGATCATAGCATAGTTAAGCACACTTTAGGAAATAATCAGTTGTACTATTTCTCCTCTTGGGATACTTATATGAATGAAATGTTCTGGTGACTTGTGGTTACATAAATCTTTTGAATGTAAAAAAAAAATTCCCATTCGGCTTCACGAGAAATCAGAAGACTCTCGCTATTAAGTTATGCGAATGCGTGTATCGGGGTAACTCTGCTCTGATACCAAACCTGTAACGACCCTCCTCCCGAGGACCTTAGGTTACCCGTCAAACACGTCATTTGCACACTTAACAAGCTTAAGTTAATCTCATGCTTATGAAAAACCTGGGGAATTTTTTTTCTTCTTTTTTTTTAAACATGACATTCACAAGATTTAATTTTGGCTAAGCAAGTAACCACAAGCAAACTAAAAGCGGAAGTAAGTAATACACCAGAACTGAACAACAATGATATCCATTCATATTCATTTCATTCATATACATGCTGAAGTTTCATAACATTCAATATACATGTATGTATCCAAAAAAAACACTACACAGGATAACACACCCAACAACTATCTAATGATCTCCAAAAGATTACCTGCTCTGTAAGTGTCAGCACCAAAAGAACAACAGCAGCCCCAAGTACGGCAGCTACTCGATCGCAGGCCCTTTGCCTGCCATAGTAGAAAAAGGACAAGCAAGTATCTGTCACAAAGTTGTAGAGTACAAATTCTACACAGTTCTACTAAGGAAAGTAGTAAGCAAAGACTAGCACAGCTAGAAAAACAGTAAGGTAACTGTAGTGGACAAAAGAAGCTAGCAAGTAAAAGTGGGTTAATTGATTCTTTTAAATTATTTACTTGCTTTCAGAAGTCTAACAGAACACACTCGCTCACTATCACACTGTGTGTAAAAGTGGGTTAATTGATTCTTTTAAATTATTTACTTGCTTTCAGAAGTCTAACAGAACACACTCGCTCACTATCACACTGTGTCTCCCTCGATCAATGGAACTAACCAACAACAACTCAAGCCTAGAAGTAAGTCTGTGGTCTTGGTCCGGTTAGGACCTCGATATCCGGGTAGGACTTCAAAGTCCAGGTTGAACCTCACACTATGACTCTGAGGTATGGTGTACGCCTCAGGGTTGGGGTGCCTCCGTAGGCATGCGATGGTGTCTTGCATCCTAACTAAGTTCCCAACACTCCTTCTAGCTTGTTCTCTCAACTCACATTGATCCTCGATCGACACATGTGATAGCTCGCTCCCGAAGGTGTACGTGTACTAACAACTCTCTCTCTCAACATTCGCTCCTCGTTAGTCTCGACTAACGGTACTATCGTCATTAGTCTCATAGCGGAAAAGTCTAAAGATCACATATCTCTTACCCTATCACGGGGTCATAAACCTGACAGAAAGGTATTGATGAAGTTTTTAGTGTTTGTTACCCACTACCCCATCACCAGTGCATGACATGGTGGAAAGGTAATAATGAAGTCATCAGTGTCTGCTAACCACTACCCCATCACCAGTGCATGACATAGCAGAAAGGTACAAATGGTGACATTGATGTCTACTGACCACTACCCCATCACCAGTGCACGACATAGTGGAAAGGTATTTATGGGACATCAATGTCTACTGATGAAATTTCATCTTAACTGGGCAATTGGTGAAATGTCACAAGTCTGTTAATCACAATCCCATCACCAGAGCACAACCTGATGGAAGAGTAATAATTATAGCGGTGAGGAAACCCCCGAAGGGATTCGTCTGCTCTCGCCAATCCCAGTGGAAGTGTGGTCCAAGGGAAAGGCAGTGGTAGTACGACTACTACGCCACTGGAGGCAGGAAAGAGAAGAGGTAAGCCTGCCGGACCCGACTTCCTCTCTCGTTGCTCAACTCCCGGAGGAGAAGAGCTAAGTAAAAACCAGACGAGCTCGTAACTAACTGCAGAGAACCCCCAACCCAGGCTCTCAAAGAAAAACCAACGGGTCAGCGGAATGGTATAGACAACTCGTGGATCCCAACGAAGCGTAAAAACCGAGCCGGCTCGAAGAAAACACGTAAAAAGACTGGGATCCTAGACCCATGCTCTCAATGTCCGCTACCCAAGCCTGAGCGACCTCATCTCCTGCTCAGGTGAGGGTCACCGCGCCCTCGCACAGTCGGAGCACCATTCTCCATGACTGATCATATGTGACATCACCATTTCTTTTTCATGTTACTCCCTAAGCGTCTATGGTTTCTTTGATTTGTTTCACATCTACAAGTTATCGGTCCTAGACCCGAACTTGTTCTATAAGAACCTCTATTGATCCAAGGTCGACGATACAGACCTGATACGATAGTCTCTCTCTAATTTCCTACTCAAGAACATCAATCTTATGTTCTTGGCTATCTTATCGGAAACTTCTTTCATTCCTACGCCCCAAAAGATTCGAAAAAACCTACAAGGATCGGGCTACTCCTTAGAGGAAGACTTGCTTCATGGCAAGTTCATATAGACTTATTTTCCTGTATAGTAACTACATATATATATATATATCCTTAAGATCGTCCCCAAATTTCTAAATATCATAATAGGTGTTTCAAGCCCACCTTTATAAGTAGCAATTATCCTAGGCATGCTCTAAAATGATTACAAATAGAGATTTACCCTATTCACTTTTTGATCACCCCAAAACATTGTCATTGTGTGTGTATACTTCATAATAATCCAAGGCATCTAGTCCTTTTAAGTTCACACCCAACTTCATGATTTTAAAGATGCTATTTAGGTGTTTAATTTACTTTAAGGTCTAACATTTAAAGGGGTATGTTAGAGAGTATGACATGCTCCAAACATGTATCTATTCCACTCATAGACCTATGTGTATAATAAGCATATGGTTGCAATCTTAATCCCTCTCCTAACTGGGATTAAATCAATAATTGATTTCCCATTTCAATATAGGGAAACAAGGGGACTTGGTGTTTTTAAAACTTATTAAAGGATGCCTAAAAGTTTGATTAAACATGCACTCTACGATGGAATTTGGTCACAGTTTTGTTCATGGACAACAACCAAATTAGTCTCAAAATCTTCATCAAAACCAATCCAAATACATGGGTTTCATGTGTATTACATTCCCTAAATATCTATAGTCAAATCCCCCAAAGGATGTCTAAGGATATTGTCAAAATCATGTATGTTCTTAGTCCTAAGGCAACCATCTCCAATCTGAACATTCAGTGGAGATATCATATAGGTAGTCAATAACTCCTAAAAAACTCTTCATTTTTCTAAAACAAACCCATGGATTAATGGTTGATATGAAAGAGTATATATTAAAAAGTAATTACACTCAAGGAAACATGAAGAAACTCCCCAAATACATCCTAAAACTCTAATTTAAAAAGCATGGACAGATCTGGACATTCAATGTCATGTAGGATATAGGTAGTCAACAACTCTTCAAAACTACTTATTTTTCTAAAACAACTCCATGGACTAAAGGTTAATATGAAAGAGTATATACCAACAAGTAATTTCACTCAAGGAAACATGGAGAAACTCCTCAAAAGCATCTTAAAATACTAACTTAAAGTTCATGGACAGATCTGGACACATTCAGTTACATGCATATGTCAACATCCAAAACATTTCTAATCACCTAAATTTTCAAATTTAAAACCAAGAATTATAAGCCAATTTATTGGGGTCATAATCAATAAGTAAATCTACTCAAGGGAATTTAAAGAAGACTCCCAAATCATGCAAGTTATTGGCCAATATTTACAACAACAAATCTGAAAATTTCAGTGGACAGTCCATGTATAGCCTCTTTAAGATGTTATAATCACATGCAATTTCGTATTTAACTTCATGGATTTAAGTCTACCTTAATGGAGTATTAATCAACATATGATTCTACCCAAGAGAACCCAAGAAAGACCTCAAAATACATGTCTAACTTAGATTAAAAGGATGATACACAGATTCTGAACACAATGAAAACCGTGCACATAAAGTCTATTTTTCTCAATTTTTTTGCAACAAAAACCTCAAAACTAAGGCTTGATTTTAGATCTGAGATATAAGTGGTAAAAACTCTACATACGGCAGCAAGAGAAGGGCTAAATTTGTACCTCAAATCAAGCTTTCAAAAGCTTGAAGAAGAACTCTCCAAGAAAATGTTGGGCTGTCCACACCTTGAGCTTCAAGCTTGGATTCCTCCTCTTCTTTGGCCCTTGATCTTACATGCAATGTAAGATCCAAGATCCTCTCCTTCCCAGCTTTGATTTGAGCCCAAGAACTCGAATTTTGGTGGAGAAATGAGGGAGAAAACTAAAAAAGAAGATGGAGATCCATAGATTTTTCAGCCATGGAGAAAAGAGCTCCAAGGTTTCAAGAGGAAGAAGATGAAGTGGGAGGAAGGGGTGACGCCTATGGGAGGTTATATCCTTGGGAAAATTGCAACATAAACCCCACCAACTCCTCCTAATTGCATCCAAGGCCCACCCATGAATAGTAATCACATTACTAATCATACTTAGCCACTTAATCACCTCTAGCTACAATTATCACAATTAGCCACTAATGGCATATCTAATTTCCATCAAGCTCACTAATGATTCACCATCTTGTCTTAATTAGTCATTAGGATTTAAGGATGTTACATATTATATCTATCTCTCCCTATCTCTCTACCTCTCTCATATATACACTCTATATGAGTACTGAAGGGAAGATGCATGTGTAATTGAAATACACAAAGGAAGGTTGCAGGTGGCGAGGAGGATCGTGTAGGGATCTTCGAAGGTGATTTTTGGGGGGGAGAATGCATATAGAATGAGGAAGGAGGGGTTAGGCGATGTTCTGTTTAAGGCTTCTTGCGAGCACACTTATGTGCTCACCCATGGCTACGCAGGTGCTCGCCTAAATATTGACACACGCCCACATGAACCGCGCATAAAATTTCAAGTGGGCGAGCAAATGTGCAATACAAGTGCTCGCCCATATTTCTAGATGCGCGCCATGCGACCGCGCATCATAATTCAAATTGGTGAGAAGCCTAGGCGAGCACATGTGATCTTCCTGTGCTCGCCCAAAGTCAGGAAAGCACGTGTGCTCGCCCATGAAAAGCTAGGATGTGCACGCCAATCGCACCTTTTTTGTAGTGACTTAATTCCTCGAGTTCCAATAATTTATGCGGTGAACTAAGGTTGTGTCGAAATAGGCCATCTTGATGGTTATAACACTCTTTTACTCTTGATTAATTATTAAATGAACTGTACCTTACAATTAGTTCAATTTAGTTTGCTTGTACAAGGGTCGTTTCAATCTCTACCAAGGGAAGGGAGTGACTCTAAATCTCATGTTGAGTAATATTCAGTGATTTAAGATCGGGAACTGCTTATTCACTATAAGCATGGGTCTGTCAGTAAACTTACTATGTACATGTATCTAAAAGTCATATTTTATACATATACACTATTTATACCCAATGCCACAAAATCCTATAAAAAAGAACGCACAATAAGGGATGCCTATTCCAAAAATATATATGCTAAGCAAATTTCTACCAAAGAAAAATATACTCAATTAACTCAGCTCTACCAAACAAGCCAAGTAGCAGACCAATATTGCTACTAGTTTAAAAGCGGCCAAAGAGGCCCAGAGTTATGATCTATAAAAAGAAAAAAATGAGAGCAACAGACCAATGTAATTTAAGAAAAACCTCAGAAAATTCAAGTTCTCTACAATTTGCATCCATCTTTTTTTGTTGCCAGATTCATGTGAAATGAGAATAAACCTAGATATAGAGAGAATAGAGGCTTTAGATTTTATGAATTTCTTGGTACCTTCCTTAAGGATGTACGGTGTAATTGTCTCATAAATTGAGAAGAGTTATAACTTTCACACATAGTTTAAAATCAACTCAAGGTTGAAACGAATATGTATGTCGACTAGGATGTGCTGACTTGACATAAAGATGAAACCAACTAAAGTTAATAGAATCGATGGATGCTAAATTGAATACTCGAATTTAAGGGTATCCTGAAGAAATTATTAATCTAAAGCTCGACTCAGTCTATATTTGTTACTTGTTCGAACTTGGCATAAAATATGGGTGTCTGGTGTAACACCTCTTTGTACACTCTTTAAATATTCTTTAAATTTTTTTTCTTGACATGTCATTTTCTTGCTCGGGAATAGCAAGATTTAAGTATGAGGGTATGATGAATCAACAATTCATTATATCATTGTGCTCGAACTAAACATAATCTTGAGTTAGGTTCACATATTTTAACCTTGTTTTGTGCATAGCTTCTATCACCTAATCTTTATGTGTATTCCCTAAAATGTTCATAAAAACAAAACTCTATAAATCAAGTCATCTAAAAATAAATGCATTTCAAACTAACCTGGGTTTGCTCTCCTTGTAAATAACTAAATTTACTCCATCTTTACCATCAAAGCATAAAATTACCTCAAATTGAATGCATAACAGTAGATGCACATGATATAAAGTAACAATGTGTATTTGCTACCTAAAAGTATTGAGTGCGATAAGTATTCATATAAAGATCTACCTATATAATAACCATATGTATCCAGCATATATCCAAGATATAGTATACATACATGACTTTTTTTTGCATACAATTAATTCATACACATGATTTCTAGAATAAATATTTGTATACATAATTGAATTACATGACTAAATATTTAACTATACTAATCCCAAAATAATTAACTTTTATAATGATTAACTTGTATAAATGAACATGTAATGTTTGAGTACAACTTCAACTAATTTATTAAAGTTACATGATTTGAACCAATTGATAAAAATTTTCATGATTAATAAGCCACGAAATGTTCTGATGGAAGATATATTTCGGCATTTGTATGCATTCACGTCTTTCGGCACTAATTTACATGCACGTATAACGCAATCTATCAACTAATATTATCTCATTGATTATTATAATTTATTTATGAAGACACAACATAGCACTCCTCCCCTCATTGTAGCATGTGTCACCCACGTGACTTGCCATGAACTTAATCGGATTGTCTGCTGTGGGTTAAAATGTAGCAGTCTGCTGTGATCATGAGAACCGTTCGATTCTGATTGAGCGGTTCGCAGGATTTTGTATTTTTTGTGAGTCCGTACCATTTAAATCGTACGAACCGTTCAATTAAGATCCAATAGTTCCACAGCAAACAGCACCATAGCGAATTAGCGATCCACTCTAGCGTTGAACGTGGGTTTGTCTTCCCCATTGAAAACGCCTGCAACAGCAAGTCGTTGCCCGAAGCTTCTTCAATGGTAGCCAAGCTTCGACAACGGTAGCCAAGCTTCTGCAAAACGACTCTCCCACTCCTATCGACAATGGTAGCCAAGCTTCTTCAACGCCCCCACATCACCGCCCATTACAACCATCCTCACCTCATCTTCAATTCTCTACATATGTAGGAGGATAGACTGCAATTGAGAGAAACCCATGCCCGATCTCCAAGCCCAAGGAACCCAAATCGGGAGCATCGGCTCCAAGAACAAAAAAAACCCAATCTGGGGGCTTCTCTCCCGAAAACCATCAGAACCCATCCGAGGAGCTTCGGCCTCCCCCTCCTCTGTCGCACCTCTGTCTCCTCCTCGCCACCAAGCTTCTGACGTCCAACCCCTCCGCATAGAACTGCAACCCCTCCGCATAGAACCACTTCGACGCTGGTGTCGTGTCACCGGACCTTCTCGTCGCACCTCGGGCTACCGTGACGCCCCTGTGTCGTCACCCTCTCCTCCCTGCTCTCCTACGTCGCCGCCACATTCCGTTGCTCGTACTGTGCCCACTCGTGCACCGCTGCGACCTGCTTCTCAACCAGCCATGCTCCGCTGAGCACGACCACCTCTGCCACGAACCCCTGATTTTGAGGATCGGTGGCTCTTTTGCAATTTTTCATTCAGTATTTCTTTTACATAAATTTGAACCTTTATGCAATTAGTCATAGTTCTGACTTATTTGATGCAATTTACCCATTTATGAATATTTTATTCATGCAGAATTTCGTATTTTTATTTTTATGGTTTCTATGTATCAGTTCAGTCCTTTTGGATCTTTCTAAAATTTCGTAAAATCTGTTTATTTTATTTGCAGGTTACCCATTGTTTAATTAAATTTAAAATTTCTAAAAAGTTCACTTCTGTCAGATTTTTTTTACAGTAATTGCAATCATGGCCTTATGTTTCATGTTAGTTTATATTCAAACCCCTAAAGTTTCTCAAAAAATTACACTTATTCTCCTCACAATTCAACAATTCACCAAAAATAGAATAAAATCTGAAAAAAATCCTAGAAAATTTCATTGTGATCCTAATGATGTTTAGATCCAGGTTTCTATACATTCTAGGGTCCCACAAATAAAAAGAAAAATATGATTTAATTTTAAAATAATAAAGTGAAAAATGCCTTTATAAATAGAAAAAAATCGTGTAAAATGCCCGAGTATATGTGGATCGATCCTCTTGTTACCTTATAAAGTATTTGATATATATTGGTTGTAGTAGTAAGTAGTGGAAGTGCCCGGATATTGTAGTTGAACAATTTTTATTTAAAATATCTCAGTTTCATGTGTGGGCACAACGATATTAAAAATCACTTCTTGACACTCAGATTTTCACGGTTTCATTTTGTGACACCATTGTCGAGGTCCATAGGATTGAGGATCAGGGGCTGACTTAATCCTTATTCAACAACAAATAGGACTAGAGTTATCTCCTTTTAATTACCCATTAAATAAATCAAAAATCAATTAACAAATTGAGAACCTAATCCTATTAGGACTCTTGATGACGAGCCGAGCGACTAAGGCAAAGGTATCTAGATGGTCGTTGTGACCTCAATCACTCAGCTATGTCAATCAAGAAAAATCAGACCACTAATAATAGACAAAATCGATCAAAAACGCGAAAGCGGACTCGCTATTGGATTAACCTGGTATAGCGACCAGGGTCGAACTCAAGGAGCACGGGTTGGCCTCTCGGCCTACGAAGTAGTAAAAAGGAATAAAATAAAAGAACAAAAAATATTTTTAGTGGTTTTTTAATTTATTTTATATTTTTTGGATTTTTAATGTATAAAGAAACTAAGAAAAACAAGTTAACACACACTTCAACAAATTATTAAATACACTAAAAGTCAATCAAAAATTCCAACAAAAATATTTTTATGTGTTTTATAATTTTTAGTATTTTTGGTGAATTGTTGAGAATTTTCTGATATTTATTTAATTTTCTAAAAATCAAACAGTGGCTGAAATCAAAGGTTCTGTCCAGCCGAGCTAAAAGAGCCTGGATAAAATATCCAAAGCCCCAAATTAGCTTGGAGGTAATTTTCCTGTAAAGGGAATAAAACAAGGAAACTTTAGGCACCTATTTTATTATTTTTGGATTTTTGGTTTAATTACTAGAATTTTTATAAGTTTTTAAGTGTTTTTCAAGTTTTAGTGGTTTTCAGTAATGAAAAATAGCCAAAATTGGCTAGAAAATCAAACACAACAAAATGGACAATAGACAATTTTTTTGTAATTTTTAGACACTATTTAATATTTTTTTTTGTGATTTTTAAAGTCAGACGGTGAAGAAAATAGAGGTTTTTGAATTTTTAAAAATAACAAATGAAAACAAAAATGTCCTAAAAAATCCTCGAAAATTTTACAACATGGCAGGAGTCATATGTCCAATTTTCGTTGGATTTGGAGGTAATTTGCTATTTTATTCAAAAATAAAGAGAGGGCACAGTGCAAAGGGACCAAAGTGCAAATACCCAGGAGTCTGGGGGGTCTGGTGCAATTAACCCAGCAAAACACGCGCTACGCGCGTGCCTGGGGCACTCAGGGACCCAAATGCAATGAAAATAAGTTCCAAGGACTTATTGGTAACATGTACCAAAAGTCCAGGGTCCTATTCGCAAAATACCCAAAATATCACGCACATGTTGAAATACACCACGCACAGGGGTATAAATGCAAATACGTAAAAACTTTCATTTAACTAATAACAACCAGAACTACAAGGGCATGGAATGCAAAACACCCAGAAAATCACGTGTCGAAGCACGTGTCTCATCACATACAGGGGTATCTCAGCAAATAAAAGCAAGTACCAGGGTCTCTATGCAAATGTATCAAAACTTAAACAACTACGCTAAATATTTACAAGACTAAAAATGAAATAAAATAACTAAGAGGGCTTAAGGGTAAATTACCCTTTATTAAGGTGAACCGCTGGATGGTTGCCACGTGTTGGATCGGATGGTCTGGATCGGGTGGCACTCCAGCGCTGAGGTTCTCGGGCTAATCCAACGGTCTGAGCCGAGCCACGTGTAGATCTGACGGTTGGGATCCGACCTCCTCTGATCTGACGCTATCTGCAGCTCCACAAACGAACGACCCGGATACAGTCTGGAGCTCTGAGGCTGATCTGACGGTCGCTGGAGGTCTTCGAAGAACAGGCGGCCGACGAACTTCGCCGGCCCAGTACGCTCGCTCCGAGCCTCCCCTGTTGCGCCTGAGGATCGGAGAAGCTCCGGCATGACGATGCGCAGCTGATGGTATCCTCCGATGACCCAGCTGAGCTCTGTAGAGCCCCGACGAGGTCAGCGGAGGCGGAGCTCCTGGCTCGATATCGAAAGGCCTAAGATGGCCTTCCTTCAACCTGCAAAACAACCCAGGAGACTCGCGGGTCGAGGGCAAACTGCCTCGACCCGGTTAGGCGAGGTGACGATGAACGGTGGGTCGAAATGGCGAGCTCCGGTGAAGGGGGTAGACAGAGGAGCTCGAATCCCAGCTCCTGTGCGAGCTGGGTTGGATGGGGATACGGAGAAGGTGCGCGGGAAGATGGCGAGGGCTATGGCGATGCCCGATGATTGAATGGTGGTCGGAAGCGATGGGAATCGACGATGGACGGCGGCGGAGCGATTTGAGGGTAAATGAAAATCGGTGAAAAAGAAAGGCCTACAAGGTTACCTGGGTGGACGAAGAGACTGGCGAGGAGCTGGGGAAGCTCCTGGTCGTTGCCTCGAGGAGCGTCTCCCTCCGAGGCTCGGTGCTCCTTCTGGTGGCGGAGCAGCGGCGGCGAAACTCGCCGGATCGATGGTCTCTCTTCCTCTCCTCGCTTCGACAGCGCCAAAAGCGAGCTGTCACTCTCGCGCACTCACTGGAGCTCACAGGGGTGGATTCGAATGACCAAAGACCGGGCAATGAGGAGGCGGAGCAACGACTATATATGGCTAGGGGTCCGGCTAAGAGAGGTTCGGGCAAGCTTGTCGGAGCGCGGACCCCGAGACGGGCACCCCGGCGAAGGAGTCGGATGTGATGTGAGCGAAATGGACCCGGGGTTTAGGGAGATGGTGATCGGGTATGGATGGGAAAATTTCGAGAACTCGGGTACCCGCTAAGGATCCGTGTGGAGTGGTCCTGGGGGGGGGGGTAGTCGACAGGGCGGTCAACATCCCCAAGGCCAACAGGAATCGGCCACGTGGCTAGATCTTAGGAGTGAAATTTAGGGTAGCTAGGGGCCGATTTAGCAAAAACTCAAAACATGAAATATTTTTATTTTATTTTTTTCTATTTTTTAGTGATTTTTAATAATTTTTTCAAAATAAAAATAAGGTATATACATAGTATGTAGTATATAGGTGTTTGTACACTATAGAGTTTTTAATTTTTGATTTTTTAATTATTATTTTTGTGCAATTTTATCCCTATTTTACATTTTATTTATTTTCATTATAAAATAAGGAATAAAAAGATATTTTTATTTTATTTTTATTATTTATATACATAGGTAAAATAAATACATATATACATTTATTTACATGGTATATGTACAATATATTTTTGTGTTTTTAATTTTGCTATTTTTATTTGGTTTTTGTTTTGATTGTTTTTATTTTATTTATTTACACTATATAATATAGAATATTTACAAAAATTATAAAAATTAATTTTATTTATTTACAAGGTTAAATAAATGTAGAAGAGTGGTTCATATACATGATGAAAGGGGTGTTTTTGTTCTTTTTGATTTTTATCTTTTTCTTTTGTTTCTATACTTATAAATATGTACAAGTTTTTACAAGCATATTTTAGAAATTTTTGTGAGGAAAAAATATTTTTATTTATTTATAAATATTTACACACATGAGCCCCTATCTCCCTCTACTTTGGCTTTTATGCGGTCAGGCCCATGCTGAGCCCTCCCTTGGGTTAGGTTGCTCAATATTTATTCTAAATATTTCCCTCTTTTTCTTTTTAATCTTTATTCTTTTATTTTTGCACAAAAACATGCTAATTATAGGTTTTTACACAATGCATGCTTTTGGTAATTATTCCTATTTACACATATCTACATGTATTTGCAAAGGTTTTTGTAGCTAAAATATAAGAATAAAGAGTGATGAATGAGTATTCATCACCCCCCTATACTTAACTTTGCTAGTCCCTTAGCAAACACTTATTTGAAAAAGAAGTGAAAAAGAAAGAAAGAAAAAGAAAAAGAGGATGTACATGGATCAAAGCTGATTATTAAACTTGCCTTCATTAAATTGGGGTATGGAGCTCGATCAGATCTTTGGATTATTATTGTGTCGGAACCTTATTTGGACTTAAGTCTAAAACTCAACAGTCTCTAAGTTCCACTAATCTATAACCAAGACTCCTCAATGCTCCAGATCAGAACAAGTCATCCATCACAAACCCTGAAGACCATGAATCTTTTCTTGTCCTGTGAAAGTGAGGTCTAAGCTCTCCACCTCAGAGATGGCAACTTGACAACCCTCCCTAACAAGGTAACTCTATGACCTCAATCTGGCCACTCTTTCCTCGAGGAGCGGGGTATTCCTTTCTAAGTTCAAGTTCAACCGGCTCAAGAAGAGGAGGAAGAAGAGAATGGGTCAAGGCCAGTGTAGCCAAGTAACCTTGGGAGCTTGACCAGTGTAGCCAAGTCTCCCTGCTGCAAGCTACATCAGGTGGATCATGAAACCAAGCTTTGCTTATTGCACTCTATATACATACTCCTGTGGGATTATCATTTTCTCTCAGACCCACCACTTTTTTGGATTTATTTTCTTTTTGCACATTTTTTTTCAAGTGCATCTGTACAACATATACATGTGCAGCATATATACAAGGAGTTTTTCCTCTTGAGCCAGTAGACTATCCCTCTTTTGAAGCTTTATTGCAACCCACAACTCCCGTCGTTAGACCTCATGGCAACCAGACCAAGTTGAGACGCACTTCCTTCACTAAAAGAAGAAGAGAGGTTCCGCCTAGAAGTACTACCCTCATATGCTACCCCAAGTCAAGGAAGACTGCCTCCTCACCACCTCATCCGTAGAGAGCTCAATGCATAGTGTTGGTGTCCAAGTAAAGCCATTGTCTATATGAGTCATGTGTTGTTGTTAAGTGCTCTACTTAGGCTCATTGAGATGACATGTGATCATAGCCTAGTGGACTCAAAGAATTAAGTCACCATGGACCTGAAAAGCCTTAAACCTAAGCCCTATAAGGTTCCTCTTAGAAGTTAGGTGGATTGAGATCTTAATCAAGCTCCATTTCTCAATTTGATCCCAGGCTAGTTTAAATGTCAACTATCATCCCGGAAAACTACATACATATGTACAAAAGATGCTTATTTACACAAATTTTTACAAACATGCAAAATTTTTGAAAAATGTTTTGAAATCATGTATGGATGATGCATGAAGTGCAAGTTTTGCAAAAAGATATTTACACGCATTTACACAAGATTTTTGCAAACTTTTGATTTTCAAAACATTTTGGAAAAATTTTTGTACTATATACATAATTTTGATACAAAAATATTTACACAAGCTTTACACAAAAGATTTTTGAAATCATTTTTACAAAAATACTTTGTACACTAGCTATTTATGTGCAAATAAAAGAAGTTTATGTACATGAAAAATTTTTAATTTTTGCGATTTTTAGCCATTTTATTTATTAACACACTCACACAAAGTACGAGTTATGGCTAAAGTATATATGAAATATATACACACCCCCCTATACTTAGCTCGAACGATGTCCTCAGAGTCAAGAGCGATGAAGAGGACATAACTCGTACTAGGTATAGGGAAGTGAAAAGAAAGGCTATATACAAAGATGAATGAATGAAAATAAAGAAGTCAAAAGAAGCTCGGGTCTTCCCCCTATACTTAGGATCAAATAATCCTAAGTATAGCAGGCTGTACACTAAGGGAAAACCGAGTGGAGAATGTACAGGGTCTACCCCCCCTATACTTAGGGTGAAATATCCCTAAGTATAGGCAGCAAAACAGGGGTGGGCAGAAGCAAAAGAAATACCCAAAAGGTCTCACATCCCCCCTATACTTAGGGTAAAGTGCACCCTAAGTATAGCATAATCAAAAGATGAAGAAAGGGATGTGGGACTAAGGAATGTAGTGATATGGACATCTGGATCTATACAAGGCGGAGGAACAATGAAACTCAGGCGTGAGATGCATTAGATGTGAGTCAAAGACCACATCTCACGCAAAATGAATAGGGGCAAGATCAGCGACCCGCGGCTCATGATCTAGAAATGGCTTGAGCCGCTGGCCGTTCACTCGAAAGGTACTCTCAGAAGACAACTCAGATATGTCGATGCTACCGTTGTCGTGTACCCTTCTGACCAAGTAGGGTCCCTTCCATTTGCTCTGTCGCTTTCCTGAAAATAGACGTAGCCTCGCATCAAACAACCATACTCTGTCCAATCTCAAAATGCTTGTGGGTGATTGATGAATCCACGATTCATCATCTTAATATCTTGATCTTAGCAAAATCCCCAAGTAAAATTCCCTAATAAATGACCATAAAATACATAAATTAACAAAATTACTCTTGTAAATAAAACACACTAATTATTGTATATAAGATTGTACAAAATGAATTAACAATAAAAAGCCACAAAAATAAAGGAGTTTTATACTTGTAAATAGGCCAAAACTTCATGGATTTTTAAGAATTTCATTTCAACTCCTTTTTGCCTAATTCTTTCTCTAACTTGTTTATAAAAATGTATATAAAAATACAAAAATACAAAACAAATTTCACCTCAAATAAATGCTCCTAGATCCCAAAGAGAAAAAGCCGTAAAGTCCAACTTCCAAGCTAAATTCCCGCTCAGTATGAACTCCAAATTCATCAAACTCACTTTTAAAGTTCAAGTTATAAAATTATCTATCCAACGGAAGTGGTTTCGTTAAAATCGGAGCTCATTTGCAAAAGTTGGGTTTTGGGACCTAGATGTACATTGTATACCATGTATATATTCATTCTTTGTTCATTTTTTATCTTAGCTTTCTTAATTTTTAAAAATACAAAAAAGCATGCTTGTGTTGTATTTTATTTATATTATTTTATTGTATTTTTCCGTTGTAAATATCTCTTATTAAAAAGAAAAAAAAATGTACATGGTGTTTTGTATTCACTTGTAAATTCACCATTATTTTTTCCTTCTTTATTTTGTTGTATTTAAAGTATCCAACTTTATTTCATTTTATTTATTTAATTATTTTACATTCTCTACAATAACCACCATTCAACTCTCTTCTACCACCAACCTCCATCCAACCCCACCATTTCTTAAACCTCCCATTCAACTCCATTACTAAAATAACCTCCCACCATTTTAATAACCTCTCATCCCATCATCTTTATATACCACTCATTCTCCTCAATTTTGCCTTTGATCCATCTTTATGTGAGGAGAGCCAAGTTCCCAGAGTTGAATCGGTGACAGCGACGCAACCGCGGTCGAGCGACGACGGCCCTCTCTCCGGTGTGATCCGTTGGCTTTTTGGCCAACATCGCAGCCGCAACCGCGCGCTGCTCGAGCTCACCGCACGTCGACGATTCGAGCGAAGACCGTGCTCTCGTGAGCACATCATAGGCATCCGTCCATCGTAGGTAAATGTTTTGTCTCATTTTATCATATTGTCATCTTTGCATTTTTTAAGCACATCACATTACCATCATCTCACCACATTTTATTTCATCACATTATTTTTTTCCATCGTGTACATCCTCTAATTAACAAAACAAAAAAAAGTTATTTCATTACCACTTAGCTCCATTTCATCATCACCACCTTCATCATATTACCACCATCCTCATCATACCCCTTTTCATCACCACACCATCTTTCTTTTTCTTTTATTTGTTTCCTGTTTATAAAAAATTATAAAAAAAATTAAAAAAAATTAAAACAAAAAGAAAACCTTTTCTTTTTATTACAGCAGTGAAAAGAAGTTAAAAAACATAAAAAAATCAAAAAAGGCAACGGAGGGAACAGCGGCGCCACCGCCGCCGCCGCCCCCCCCCCCCAATCTCCTCCGCGCCCAGCGGTACCGGCAGCACCACCGCCGCCCCCTCTGCGCGCGGGCAGCCGCTCCTCCACCGCGTGCGAAGGCGCCACCCGTCCCCCTCTCCGACCGCGCGCCCCCGCCGCAGCCGCGCGCGCGGCCCCTCCAGAAGACCCCACCGCCGCCACGCCTCTCCACCGCCTTCAGCTCGGCCATGCGGCCGCGCCTCGACCTCCTCGCCGTCGCCGCGCGCGGGCGGCGGCTCCGCTTAGCCCTCACCGCCGCCGCCCACCACCCAGCCAGTTGGGTTGATCTTCCACCCTAGTCGTCCAGAAGAAGAAGAAGGTGTTCTTTTCTTTCTCATTTTTTTAATGTAAAAATTACATTGTATATATTTCATGTTTCCTTAATTGCATAATAGTCCCTGTACATAAGTTGCTTTGTATTTTCAGTTTCTCTATTTGCACAAAGACCCCTATGTTTGTGTGTTGATTTGGACCTTGTTTTGGCATCTTTTTATTTAAAGAAAAATAGCATTGTGTGGAGCAACTAATTATCTACATTGTGGGTATTTATTTGTATTGTTGTGGTCTTTGGATAATTAATTAAAAATTTTCAACTGAAATTTAGCATACTTTACCCATTCTGTGCTCTTAAAATTATTTCTCACACACGGTTGCTTCAAAAAATCCACAAAAATTATATATGATGCCTTAATATGTGATTAATTTTCTATCCAAATTTCATCCAAAATGTAGTTGTCTTGTGCCTTAAATAAATTGTAGAGTGATTTTAGTTTTTTGATTTTTAGTTAAATCCCCGTATATTCTTTTTGCGAAATTTCAACTCTCCTGGATTCTAGATCTAAATATCTTTCTGAGATAATTCGCATTCTGATTATTTTTATAACGTGGATTAATTAGGAATTAATTACTCACTGTCACTCTGTTTCCACTAAAAAATACATAAAAAATTCACAATTTCTCAGAAAAATCCAAAAAAATTACTGTAGTCTCCTTGCATCATGTTTTAGTTCCAATATTTTTTTCATAATTTTTGCTTACTGTTTGTGTGATAAATTGCGAAAAAACCCATAAAAAGTGTGTATTTTTATTTATTGCATTTTAACCCATTAAATTCCAAAAAAAGTACCTTGCATTCATCTCTGGATTAACACTCTAGGAAAAATATAACTTTGCTAAATTGGACTTATTTTCTATTCAAATTAATTTGGCTAAGTTGTATGCTCTCTTTGTGTATTAATTCCGCCGCATTTGCATTTGCTTTGGTTTTTGCATAAAAAAAATCTAAAAAAATACCGTTTGGATATCTAGATCTTAAATTTGCAAATTAAACCCAAGTTGTTCCTTTGCCTCCCTGAGTTCGACCCTGGGCTTGCCTGGGATACAATTAAAGCCGAGACACTCTTCACGGAGATCTTCTCTCGGTTCTGACCGAATCGCTAAGTACACGTGCTACAACGAAGCCTAATTAAACAACGTATTTAGCGACTCGCCAGATGGCGCCGTTGCCGGGGAGGCAAACGGCTTAGGGATTAGTTTAAAAATTTAGATTTAGATTTTCATTTACTCGGGTAGTCTGACCCCCGAGCCACTTGTATTTATTTCATTTTTTTTGTTTGCAATTATTTCTCTTTATATTTTTATATATATCTTGTTGTTTATCTCTCTAATATAAATTTCATTTTCCTTGCGAGGGCCTGGTGGACTTGGAGTGCATCGGAGGTCGACGGACGCGACGCGAGTTGACTGTGAAAAGCGAGGAGAACTAGTTTATCTCGAGAGAATTTTTTGTAAATTGTTGTAATTATTTATCTTGCTCATTTATAGCGGCTCTTGTTTGAGAGCTCGCGCATGTAAAAAGACTTAGACATTATTTGTGGTGTATCGAGCCTGTTTCACTCTCCGGCGAGGGTGGAGCTTGACTTGAGTGGCGAAAATTAAGGATTAGGCACACGGTAGTTTAGAATCAAATTTGTTTGTGCCCATCGTAATTTAGGCCACACTTTTCTTAGAAGATTCACATATCTTATAAGATTCATAATGAGACGCACATAGACACGTACTACTTAGCTCAAATCCAATCAATTCTTCCCCGCTAATAGTATATTGTTTAGGTGCGGTTTTCTCGATCTGCATGCATTTAGTGTAATATTTATAAATTATGTTCTGCATAACGCATGAAGAGTGTTGGGATTCACTGTAAGTATACCTTCTTCTGAGCATGCATCATAGTTTCTCGTTTGCATTCTGATTTCCGATTCCCATCTTGTTTTACAACTTAAGGTCAAAAGGAAATTGGGACTGAACGGTAGACGTGCTTGTGTGTTCTCATAAATTTCAAGTGATAACCTAACTCTAAAATTGGGACTGAATTGAGCAGGTCGATCTAATTAATTGGAATAAAAAGAACCTTTGTTCTCGGGTGCATAAAGCCCTCATTGTTTGTTTTAATTGCAAGTGAGAGAGAGACGACCCTAGGATAGAGCCAAGTCTGGATTTCTTACTTACTACTGGTTCTTTCTTTTTAGGCGATTAGCTACTTTTCAGTGAGGATTTACGGGTAGCCGGTAAACGGTCCGGACTTCCTTAGCAGAGTGGGAGGTTTAGAGGACGTCTTAGTCCTCAAGGAACGGGTAGCCATATTTATACGGTCCATACTTACTCCTATACTGGCTGAAAGTAGATCAAACTAGTCGTAAGAACCGGGCCAGTCTGTAGGAAAATACGGGCACCTAACAGCTCGTTAATCTTTCGAAGATTGTATTCTCGCCAACTAAAATTGACCAGATAAATCGGCCGAACTCTTACGGCCATCACGTGTTGAGTTGGTAAAATTGGGGGTTTGAATTGCGTTTGTATTGTGTGAGTTCACTCCGCACATTTACGTGCACCGTAGAATTAGCACCTCATTGACTATCATGATCTAATCGGTTCTTTTGACATCGAAGATGACTGATTGGGGGGATATTTATTCGGACTTTGCGAATCTCTCGTTGAACCCTTCAAAAA
Organism: Ottelia alismoides; assembly: GCA_037367405.1. Lineage (NCBI taxonomy): Eukaryota > Viridiplantae > Streptophyta > Magnoliopsida > Alismatales > Hydrocharitaceae > Ottelia > Ottelia alismoides. The sequence continues at coordinate 1,130,737 of JAZKJV010008883.1, forward strand.
GTACGTCTTCAAAGGTCCAAGCGCAACTTGGACCAACCTGGACTCATGACCCTCTTGAGCCCAGGATCACTCACTCTCGGGATGGTTACCCTCAAACCATTCCATTTCTCTCTTCCCACCTCACCGAGGAAGACCATCGCCTTGGTGAGAATATCGTGATTCATAAATCCTCTTCTAATCAAGAAAACATTGCTGATTCAGGACATAAAGAAGATTCAAGTAAAATGCCGAAGAAGAAAGAAGAGGAAGAAGAGAACCATGAAGACCCGATGAGAAGTATACTAGCCCGATTAGCTGCATCTGAGCAGCAACAAGCATTACTGAGAGCTCAGTTGGGACAGTTAAATGTTGGGGTCCAACTACCAATGGATGCGGCATACAACCCCGGACAATATCAAATTCATAACTACTTGAGTCCGGCCGAACCCACTGTTGACTTTGAGTTGAAGCCGCACTTTCTGAACCTGCTGCCACATTTTGATGGGAATGCTTCTGAGGAGCCATATGCATTCCTAAGGGACTTTGAGCTCATCTGTGCTAACCTCAAACATAATAATGTTAGCCAGGATTATATTAGGCTCAAAGCCCTTCCATTTGCCTTGGGTGGAAAAGCCGATTACTGGGTGAAGAATCTTGGAATCATCGTCACCACTTATGCCCAGTTCAAGGACCTATTCCTAAAGAAGTTCTACCCGTTGAGTAGAACTAACATGATGAGGACGCGAATTACGAGTTTTTCCCAATTACCCAATGAAGCCTTCTGTGATGCTTGGGAAAGATTCAAGGACATCCTGCAAAAGTGTCCTTGTCATAGACTAGATGACAACATCTTGGTCCAATCCTTCTTCACTGGTCTCAACCCTGAGATGCAGGGTTTAGTGAGCGCTGCCTGTGGAGGCAGCTATACATCACGAGGAGCGGATACCGTCTGGAGGGTATTCGAGTAGATGGCTGAAACTAGCCGCTCACAGATGGCCAGCAGGGCCTATACACCATCCCCCAGTTCACTCTCACTTGGAGGGGGGAAACCAGCTGTAGTCGATCTCTCTCAGGATGTGATCCCTAGCATGGGACTTCTGGCTGACAAGCTTATTGTAGTCGAGAGGATCGACAGGAGGATTGATGAGTTAGACCGGAGCGTCTCCAAACTTCCAAAACAGATGGAGGAGTTGACTGAGAAGGTATCTAAGATAAAGATACATGCCGTGACTGCACCCGCTGCTCCCATTTACGAGTTCACCATGTTCAGGAGCAGTTGGTGTCAGGGCAACCCCAGCCGTGGGAGCAGGACCAATCCTACACCCACTCTTTCCAGCAGCCACCTCCAGTAGCAGAGACAGTCCAGGAGGAGCCTCCACCAGTTTGGGAGGTGAATGGGATATGGTATACTCAGGACCCTGCCAGGCAGGGAAGTACGGGAGACCGACAGACCTATCAGCGTCCCCCGACCTTTCACAACACCACATTCACCTCCGCACCACCTCAATCATAGCAGAGCCCTGGATTCCATCCGCCCCAGCAGCAGAGGCAGCAGTACCAACAGTATGGCCGACAGGGCCATTACCAGACGGGCCAGCAGGGCCCACAACCCCAGCAACAGCAGCAGCAGAGGCAGTACACTGGCCAGCAGGGCCAGTCTTCCCGTTCTTCTTCTCAATCTTATCCACTTCCTTCATCGTCAAGTCCCGTGGATATTCAGCAGCAGATACTCGACGAGCTACGTTCCTACAGGAATGAGGTTCAGGACTTATGGGTGGGTGTCAACCGCCTATCAAGATGGCGAGATGAGCAGACTGCACCCTCTACCGCGATCCCAGCCCAAGTTCAGGCTAACCCCAATAGCTTGAACCGTTCTAGTTCTCAGCAGCACTTTGGTCAGGTATACTATTCAGTCCTAAATCTGAACATGAGATTCTTTCGTGTGACGAGGCTAACCACATGTCACTCAGGAGCGGAAGGACCGTGGTCGTACCTGACCGGGCGAGGGACATGAGGAGGGGCATCTCTAGAGCTCTACCTGAGGAGTCTTCAGAGGACGAGGAGGAGAGGCATCATATTTCAGAGCCCCATCAGCACCATTCGAGGATTTCTACTCAAGGAGCCGAGAGGAGGAGGAGAGCACGTATGCAGCATCGTCAGCATGGATATTCTTCTGTATCTACGGAGGACCTTGCATCTCCGGTTGTGGCGGATACCACTCCAGCTTCTATTCCACAACCTATAGTAGATAGTTTAGACTTTGAGTCCATGTTGCATCAAAAAGATTCTTGTATGAAGAACTCTGTTTCCGTTAATGCAAAGAATGATCTTTCAGTTCATGATTCAGATTCTTCATCCTCTGTTTCCTTAGCTTCAATCCCTTTCCCCCGTGCTCTTACGGTAGGAAAGCGCATCAAAAAGATTCAGAAAGATGACCCCGATATGGCACGGTTTTGCAAAGAAAACATCACAGTTAAGGTGCCATTTGATGAATATGTGGCTAACCATCCTGCCTTCCAAAAATACCTTAAGGTGAGATGCACACCTACAAGGGTTAGCAGGAAGAAAGATAACCGGAATATAAAGACACATGTCTTATCAGTAGCCACAACATATTGTCTCAAGAATCAGACTTTGCCAAGGAAAAAGAGAGACATGGGTGCTCACTATGTGGAGAGTCGTATTGACGACATTGCGTTTGCACGCACACTCTTAGATAACGGTTCTTCGATCAACTTACTTCCCTTAGCCTTATATCAGAAATTGGAGTTGGGACCAATTCGCAAATCTAGAGCTTTACTCCAATTCGCAGATCGTTATGTGAAGAGACCTAAGGGAGAAGTGAAGAACGTCGTTATCTCGATTGAGGGGCAGAACTATCAGGTGGACTTCACAGTCTTGGACTTGGAGACCCCCAATCATTGGAGAGAATCTCAGATCATTCTCGGGCGACCCTTCCTTAGGACCGCAGGCGCAGCTTTCGATTATGGTACGGGAATGATGAAGTTCCGTTCTCCAGGCGGAGAAGTGAACCTTGAGATGAAGCAAACCAAGTGTCAGCGACCCGATTCAGAGAGTAGCACAGAGTACTCATCTTCAGAGGCAGATTGCAGTATGATTGGCACAGTTGGGATTTGGGGACAGATTCCTTCAGGACAGAGCGAGACCCTTTCATCTGGAGAGGATATAGTGCATGATGTAGTTTGCCAGGTGTTGTCTGATCTTGCTAGAGATGCATCAACCTATTCTCATGATGACTTAGAGATCCATCCGGATCTGTCAGTTCCATCCTTTTCGGAATAATCATGGGACATAGATGACGAGTCGGACGTGGCTTTTGTCGACTGTTTGGATACTTTTGACGATCCGACTCCCGATACTTCTGATTTGGTGGCGAGTACTACTCAGCTTAGCCCACCTTCATGCAGCACAGAACCAGATTCAGATTCAGTTCAGCCAGATCTGCTTGATGATACCACATTGCCAGAACTGAAATCACTACCTCCTACACATAAGTATGCCTTTCTTGCGGGACCCAAAGAGAGATATCCTGTCATCATTAGCTCAGACTTGACTTTAGAACAGGAGTCTAGGTTGTTAGAGGTCTTAGAGAGGAACCGCAAAGCAATAGGCTGGACAGTGTCGGATCTCGTGGGCATCAACCCCGCTCTCTGCTCGAACCATATTTTTACTGAGGATAATGTGAGACCTTCCCATGAGTTCCAAAGGAGACTTAACCCCAATCTAAGGGAAGTGGTGAAGAATGAAATTGAGAAATGGTGCAAAGCAGGGTTTATATACCCTATTTTTGACTCCAAGTAGGTGGCCCTGCTTCATGTTGTCCCGAAGAAGTCGGGAATTCAGATGGTCACCAACGAGGAGGGGGTAGAGATCGCGACACGAGTACCCACGTCGTGGCGCGTCTGTGTCGACTACAGACGCCTGAATGCTGCGACCAAGAAAGATCACTTTCCCTTGCCTTTTATTGATCAGATCTTGAAGAGACTCACAGGGAAAGAGTTCTTCTGTTTTCTTGACGGGTACTCAGGCTACAACCAGGTGGCCATAGCCCCTGAGGATCAGGAAAAGACCACATTCACATGTCCATTCGGCACTTATGCTTTCAGGCGCATGCCATTCGGGCTCTGCAATGCCCCAGGCACATTTCAGCGGTGCATGATAGCCATATTTGCCGAGATGGTGGGAGATTTCCTGGAAGTGTTCATGGATGACTTCTCGGTCCATGGTGATTCTTTTGATACATGTTTAGCGCACTTGGACCGAGTCCTCACGAGGTGTAGAGAGGTGAATCTGGTACTCTCCTGGGAGAAGAGTCACTTTATGGTGACAGAGGGTATCGTGTTGGGGCATGTCATCTCCAAAAGGGGAATGGAGGTTGACCCTGCCAAGGTGGAGGTGATCAAGAAACTCGATCCACCTACCAACGTGAAGTCAGTGCGGTCATTCTTAGGGCATGTTGGATTCTATAGGAGATTCATTCAAGATTTTTCAAAGATCGCCCGCCCACTGACTGAGCTCTTAGGGAAAGACATAGAGTTCGTTGTAGATCACAGGTGTCTGGAGGCCTTTGAGCTCTTGAAAAGGAAGATTTGTGCCTCGCCTATCCTACAAGCTCCTGACTGGTCTCTCCCCTTTGAGATCATGACTGACGCTTCAGATTTCGCTATAGGAGTTGTGCTAGGACAACGGCGAGAGGGGATTCCGTTTGCGATTCACTATGCGAGCAAAGTTTTAGATCCTACACAGAAAAATTATACAGTGACTGAAAAGAAAATGCTCGCGGTAGTATGGGCCCTCGAGAAGTTCAGATCATATATTTTGGGCTCTAAGGTGACAATTTATACTGATCACACAGCCATTCGATACTTAATGGAAAAGAAGGACGCGAAGGCGCGTCTTCTTAGGTGGATTCTACTCCTCCAGGAATTTGATTTGGAGATTAAAGATAAACCTGGAGTGAAGAATGTTGTGGCTGATCACCTTTCTCGGATTGAACTTAAGGATTCTCCTGATCATGAGCGGATTAGAGAGACCTTCCCAGATGAGTCAATTTGTGTTATTGACTCCCTCCCGTGGTATGCCAACATGGTGAACTATCTTGTCTTCAAGCAGGTTCCCCATGGTTGGACTAGGAGCAGCATTGATCGACTGAAGTCGGATTCGAGGAGATACCACTGGGACGATCCTTTCCTTTTCTTCGAAGGACCGGATTGTGTTTGGAGAAGGTGTATTCCTCAGGAGGAATATAATAGTGTCCTCACATATTGTCATTCACTTGAGGCTGGAGGATACCATTCGGGAAAGCGAACCGCTTACAAAGTACTTCAATGTGGATTGTATTGGCCGACCTTGTTTAGAGATGCTATTAATTTTATACGGTCGTGCCCGATCTGTCAAAGGATGGGAGGGACAGTTGGACAGAGAGATGAGATGCCCATGCAACCGATGATTATTTGTGATGTTTTTGATGCATGGGGCATAGATTTTATGGGTCCCTTTCCCAACAGCCATGGACATGAGTACATATTGTTGGCGGTTGATTATCTATCTAGGTGGGTGGAGGCTATCCCAACCCGAACCGCAGACAGCAAGACTGTTTGTAAGTTTGTGAGAGATCATATCATTGCTAGGTTCGGGGTGCCGAAAGTTTTGATATCTGATGGGGGTAGCCACTTTGTGAATCGAGATATGAGATCTTTAGATAAGGACTATGGATTTGATCATAGAGTTACTAGTCCTTACCACCCACAGTCCAACGGCATGGCAGAGGTTTCGAACAGAGAGGTGAAGAATATTTTGCAGAAATTGGTTCGTCCCGATAGGAAGAACTGGTCTCAACTTTTGGACCAAGTTCTGTGGGCCTATAGGACAGCCTACAAGACACCATTGGGTACTTCACCATTTAGAATGATCTATGGCAAACCATGCCATTTGCCCGCAGAATTGATTCATAAATCCGAATGGGCAATTAAGAAGATTAATTGGAGTTGTCACCTAGGGAAGCTTTGTCGAGACTTGAACTTGAACGAGCTCGTGGAAATCCGAAACAGGGCATATGACAACAATTTGATTTATAAGGACAAAGTAAAGAGATGGCATGATCAGCACATTAGGTGCAAAGACTTTGTCCCTGGACAAAAGGTATGGTTGTTCAATGCCAGGTTGAAGATGTTCCATGGGAAGCTCAAATCTAAATGGACGGGTCCCTTTGTGGTTAAGAAAGTGCACGAGAATGGAAGTGTAGAGATAGCTGATCTCACAGATGGTGCACAATCTCATGTAGTGAATGGACAACTGTTGAAGCATTTTGTTGATTCCAAAGAGCAGTTAGTCCAAGTCGAGGTCATCAACTTCATACAGAGTGAGCACAGAGCAGATACATCTTATTACTCTTCATGAAGATGCAGCATCAAGATTCAACATCTTAGAAGATTCCATCACTCTTGTACATATTCTCCCTTCTTTGTATATTCTCGAGATCACGTCGGTTCTCACACTTACTCTTGTCCTATACTTAGGCTGACCAAAGCCTAAGTATAGGGGGACCGATGCCCGCCATGTGTATTTACTCATCATTTCTCCTCTTGACCTCGTCCTCCCCATTTTTGCTCTTCTTCTACACTTAGGCTGTCCAGAGCCTAAGTATAGGGGGGCGGATCGACTTCTATACTTTCTATTATTTTAGCTTTCCTACGCTTAGTACGAGCTATGTCTTTTTGTCACCTAGTGCCATGAGGACATAGCACAAGCTAAGTATAGGGGGGCGTGTATATATTGCATATATACTTTACCCATACCTCGTACTTTCACGTATTTTTTATATATATTATACAATAATTATGGGGTGGGTTAAAAAACAAATAAAAAAACAAAAAAAGTCTTTTCTTATTTACCTATCTTTTTCAAAAAAAACTCTTAAAAAAAAAGAAGCAAAACTTTTCTAACAAAAAAAACTTCTTTGCCTTTGTTTGTCAAAACAAAAAAAAAACGCAAAAAAACCCTTTTTGAAAAAAAAAACTTTTTCTTTAAAAAAACAAAACAAAAAAAACTTTTTCTAAAACTTAAAAAGAAAAAAACTTTTTCTAAAACTTAAAAAAACAAAAACAAAAAATAAAAAAAACTAACTAATAAGTTGGTTTAATCCCTGACAAAATTCACTTTCACACAAGACTAGTGATGTTCAAGAACACTTGGTTTATGAGGTCTTGAGATTTTGAGTTAACCAGCCTTAGTCATTAGGGTCTTGGACTTAATTATTCACATTTCCTTAGTTTGAAAGATGTGTGTGCTATATTGCATGCTTAGTCTCTACCTTAAAGAATATGATCAGCACCTCACATACACGACCGCAGTTATGATGAGATGAGTTGTAATTTCACTTGAGGAACTGGGATGAGGGATTTGAGTTTGGACTTGATTTAATGATGCTTGAGGATGGGATAAAATCAATGAAGGCTTCATGAAACCTGAGTGTCAGCACATTTAGCCAGTATGAGAACATGGTTCTTGTACTATCTCTTGATATTTACCTATGTGCCAGGGTGTGATAAAAAAATGTTAATCAGTGTGCGCCAACTCTTGGTAAAAGCAGTGGAGCTAGCCAAAAATACTACCAAGCAATGAAATGTCAAAGAAAAGCTGTCATTCCACAAAGTCAATTATCAAAAGAGCTTCCACCAAAGGCGAGCGCTCCCAACCATTTCAAAGTGTCCACTTGGACCACCGCTATTAGGACCAGGAGTCGGGCTTGCACCAAAAAAGGGCTCTGCATCGTAAATGCTACAAGTCTGGGTGTAGAAGGTACGATAGGTACTCAAAAAAGGCACACCCTGGTGTACTCCCAGGAAAATAAGTGCAGACGGCTCCAACTTCTCTTGACGGACGAACTGATCAACACCAAAAAAATGTGTTGCGTAATGAGGCACTTGAGAGGATCCTTGTTCCAATGAGAGGGAGAGAAGAAATGACACAATCCTATGCCTGCCATCAACTGGCCTTCCATCTACACTTTCAAGTCTGACAACTAAAGAGACGGTGGATTGGATGCAAGAAATGATTTATTCCCTAGTGTTGAGGATCGGGTTCTTAGGAGAGTCCCTTAGACTGGAACCTTGGGTGACGTTGCGACTCTACTCTTATAACTGCAGTCCACACTTAAAGTCATATCCCTTATATATACGTATACAAAGAGAGTCTGATAATTAGGGGAATTGGGTACCTTTTGACTAGAGCTCGGTTCAGCTTAGAATTTTAGGATCTCTAAAACCGAGAGTTCATGAACGGGTCAAGTCTTGTATTCACATGCACAGTCAGGGGTTAACCCAACTTATTCATTCTTTATTTGCTCGAGGACTAGCAATGTTTAAGTATAGGGGGGTGATGAATCCACGATTCATCATCTTAATATCTTGATCTTAGCAAAACCCCCAAGTAAAATTCCCTAATAAATGACCATAAAATACATAAATTAACAAAATTACTCTTGTAAATAAAACACACTAATTATTGTATATAAGATTGTACAAAATGAATTAACAATAAAAAGCCGCAAAAATAAAGGAGTTTTATACTTGTAAATAGGCCAAAACTTCATGGATTTTTAAGAATTTCATTTCAACTCCTTTTTGCCTAATTCTTTCTCTAACTTGTTTATAAAAATGTATATAAAAATACAAAAATACAAAACAAATTTCACCTCAAATAAATGCTCCTAGATCCCAAAGAGAAAAAGCCGTAAAGTCCAACTTCCAAGCTAAATTCCCGCTCCGTATGAACTCCAAATTCACCAAACTCACTTTTAAAGTTCAAGTTATAAAATTATCTATCCAACGGAAGTGGTTTCGTTAAAATCGGAGCTCATTTGCAAAAGTTGGGTTTTGGGACCTAGATGTACATTGTATACCATGTATATATTCATTCTTTGTTCATTTTTTATCTTAGCTTTCTTAATTTTTAAAAATACAAAAAAGCATGCTTGTGTTGTATTTTATTTATATTATTTTATTGTATTTTTCCGTTGTAAATATCTCTTATTAAAAAGACAAAAAAATGTACATGGTGTTTTGTATTCACTTGTAAATTCACCATTATTTTTTCCTTCTTTATTTTGTTGTATTTAAAGTAGCCTACTTTATTTCATTTTATTTATTTAATTATTTTACATTCTCTACAATAACCACCATTCAACTCTCTTCTACCACCAACCTCCACTCAACCCCACCATTTCTTAAACCTCCCATTCAACTCCATTAATAAAATAACCTCCCACCATTTTAATAACCTCTCATCCCATCATCTTTATATACCTCTCATTCTGCTCAATTTTGCCTTTGATCCATCTTTATGTGAGGAGAGCCAAGTTACTAGAGTTGAATCGGTGACAGCGACGTAACCGCGGTCGAGCGACGACGGCCCTCTCTCCGGTGTGATCCGTTGGCTTTTTGGCCAACATCGCAGCCGCAACCGCGCGCTGCTTGAGCTCATCGCACGCCGGCGATTCGAGCGAAGATCGTGCTCTCGTGAGCACATCATAGGCATCCGTCCATCGTAGGTAAATGTTTTTATCTCATTTTATCATATTGTCATCTTTGCATTTTTTTAAGCACATCACATTACCATCATCTCACCACATTTTATTTCATCACATTATTTTTTTTCCATCGTGTACATCCTCTAATTAACAAAACAAAAAAAAGTTATTTCATTACCACTTAGCTCCATTTCATCATCACCACCTTCATCATATTACCACCATCCTCATCATACCCCTTTTCATCACCACACCATCTTTCTTTTTCTTTTATTTGTTTCCTGTTTATAAAAAATTATAAAAAAATTAAAAAAAATAAAACAAAAAGAAAACCTTTTCTTTTTATTACAACAGTGAAAAGAAGTTAAAAAAAACATAAAAAATCAAAAAAAGGCAACGGAGGGAACAACGACGCCACCGCCGCCGCCGCCCCCCCAATCTCCTCCGCGCCCAACAGTACCAGCAGCACCACCACCGCCCCCTCTGCGTGCGGGCAGCCGCTCCTCCACCGCGTGCGAAGGCGCCACCCGTCCCCCTCTCCGGCCGCGCGCCCCCGCCGCAGCCGCGTGCGCGGCCCCTCCATAAGACCCCACCGCCGCCACGCCTCTCCACCGCCTTCAGCTCGGCCACGCGGTTGCGCCTCGACCTCCTCGCCGTCGCCGCGCGCGGGCAGCGGCTCCGCTTAGCCCTCACCGTCGCCGCCCACCACCCAGCCAGTTGGGTTGATCTTCCACCCTAGCCGTCCAGAGGAAGAAGAAGGTGTTCTTTTCTTTCTCATTTTTTTAATGTAAAAATTACATTGTATATATTTCATGTTTCCTTAATTGCATAATAGTCCCTGTACATAAGTTGCTTTGTATTTTCAGTTTCTCTATTTGCACAAAGACCCCTATGTTTGTGTGTTGATTTGGACCTTGTTTTGGCATCTTTTTATTTAAAGAAAAATAGCATTGTGTGGAGCAACTAATTATCTACATTGTGGGTATTTATTTGTATTTTTGTGATCTTTGGATAATTAATTAAAATTTTCAACTGAAATTTAGCATACTTTACCCATTCTGTGCTCTTAAAATTATTTCTCACACACGGTTGCTTCAAAAAATCCACAAAATTATATGTGATGCCTTAATATGTGATTAATTTTCTATCCAAATTTCATCCAAAATGGAGTTGTCTTGTGCCTTAAATAAATTGTAGAGTGATTTTAGTTTTTGATTTTTAGTTAAATCCCCGTGTATTCTTTTTGCGAAATTTCAACTCTCCTGGATTCTAGATCTAAATATCTTTCTGAGATAATTCGCATTCTGATTATTTTTATAACGTGGATTAATTAGGAATTAATTACTCACTGTCACTCTGTTTCCACTAAAAAATACATAAAAAAATTCAAAATTTGTCAGAAAAATCCAAAAAAATTACTGTAGTCTCCTTGCATCATGTTTTAGTTCCAGTATTTTTTTCATAATTTTTGCTTACTGTTTGTGTGATAAATTGTGAAAAAACCCATAAAAAGTGTGTATTTTTATTTATTGCATTTTAACCCATAAAATTCCAAAAAAAAGTACCTTGCATTCATCTCTGGATTAACACTCTAGGAAAAATATAACTTTGCTAAATTGGACTTATTTTCTATTCAAATTAATTTGGCTAAGTTGTTTGCTCTCTTAGTGTATTAATTCCGCCGCATTTGCATTTGCTTTGGTTTTTGCATAAAAAAATCTAAAAAAATACCGTTTGGATATCTAGATCTTAAATTTGCAAATTAAACCCAAGTTGTTCCTTTGCCTCCCTGAGTTCGACCCCGGACTTGCCCGGGATACAAATTAAAGCCGAGACACTCTTCACGGAGATCTTCTCTCGGTTCTGACCGAATCGCTAAGTACATGTGCTACAACGAAGCCTAATTAAACAACGTATTTAGCGACTCGCCAGTGATATGAGAATCAAGCCACTCCTTCACTTTCTCCTTATAATGTACGCTGTTTGAGAATGTTGTATCTCTAAGCTCCTCCAGGGCTGCCAACTCTGCCCTCCTCTGGTCTCCCATACCATCTGGATCAATAAGAATATCTGTAACTGCCCAAAGTGACTTGTGCCTCAGCTCAACAGGTAAATGGCACGGCTTGCCATATACGAGGCGAAAGGGAGATGTGCCCAATGGTGTCTTGAAAGACGTCCTATATGCCCACAAGTCCGAGTCCAAAAGCTGTGACCAATCCTTTCGGTCAGGGCGGACGACTTTCTGTAATATAGTCTTAATCTCCCTATTTGACACCTCGGCTAGACCATTCGTCTGTGGATGATAAGGTGTAGCAACACGATGGTCTATACCGAACTCGCTAGCAAGGGCCTTTACCTGGTCGTTGATGAAATGAGACCCCCCATCAGAAATCAGAACTCTTGGAACCCCGAACCGCGTGATGATGTGTTTCCTCAAAAATCTGCAAACTGTCCTCGCATCAGCGGCTCGGGCGGGGATAGCCTCAACCCAACGACTAACATAATCTACGACCAACAGAATGTACTCAAATCCCTGACTCTTAGGGAATGGACCCATGAAATCGATGCCCCATGCGTCAAAAACCTCACAGAAATGAATGGGCTGCATCGGCATCATATCACGCTGTCCACAAGTGCCCATCCTCTGACAGTCAGTACACCTCTTCACGAACTCATCTGAGTCCTTGAAGAGGGTAGGCCACCACAAGCCGAATTGGAGCACTTTCTGTGCCGTTCTCCTCCCAGAATGATGTCCTCCTGCCTCAAGCTTGTGGCAGTAAGTGAGGACTCTATGGTGTTCCTCCTGAGGAATACACCGACGCCAGACACTATCCCCTCCTTCGTGGTAAAGGATGGGATCCTCCCAATGGTAGGACTTGGCCTTCGCAAGGAAGGTCTCAAGCCTCTGCCTGGGACAATCTTGTGGGACTTTCCCAGCAACGAGAAAGTTCACAATATCGACATACCATGGGAGTGAGGCGATAGCAAGGATCGCCTCATCTGGGAAGGTATCTCGAATGGGATCAATCTGCTCAGACTCCTCAGGCTGCTCTAAACGGGAGAGATGATCCGCCACCACATTTTTGACTCCAGGCTTATCCTTGATCTCAATGTCGAACTCCTGGAGTAGAAGGATCCATCTAGTAAGTCTGGCCTTGGCATCCTTCTTTGCCATGAGGTACCTGATGGCGGTGTGATCTGTGTACAAAGTCACTCTAGATCCAATGATATACGATCGAAACTTATCTAGGGCGAACACTACAGCTAGCATCTCCTTCTCTGTGATCGTGTAATTCCGCTGGGCGGAATCCAATGTGCGGCTAGCGTAGTGAATGGCAAATGGAACTCCATCCCTCCTCTGTCCCAGCACAGCCCCTACGGCAAAATCGGAGGCATCCGTCATGATCTCGAATGGGGGAGACCAATCAGGCGGCTGGAGGACAGGAGCCTCAATCACACACTGCTGGAGAGTCGCAAAGGACGAAAGACACTTGTCATCGACAAGGAACTCGGTGTCTTTCGTCAAGAGGTCAGTCAACGGCCGGGCAATCCTACTGAAATCCTGAATAAATCTCCTATAAAATCCAACGTGCCCCAGGAATGACCGTAGCTGCCTCAAATTGGACGGCGGTGCGAGTTTTCTAATGACATCAACCTTGGCTGGATCAACCTCCATGCCCCTGTTGGAGATGATGTGGCCAAGCACCGTCCCTTGAGTCACCATGAAGTGACTCTTCTCCCAAGATAGAACCAAATGGTACTCAATACATCGCTGGAGTACTCGGTCTAGGCAGTCAAGACAGGAGTCGAATCCGTCGCCGTAGACCGAGAAATCGTCCATGAAGACCTCCAAACACTCCCCTACCATGTCCGAAAAGATCGACAGCATGCACCTCTGAAAAGTCGCAGGGGCATTGCATAGCCCAAATGGCATGCGTCGAAAGGCATATGTACCGAAGGGACAGGTAAAGGTGGTCTTCTCCTGATCCTCAGGAGCGATGGCCACCTGGTTGTAGCCCGAGTACCCATCCAGGAAGCAATAATGGCTCTTCCCTACCAATCTCTCAATGATCTGGTCAATAAAAGGCAGGGGGAAATGGTCCTTCTTGGTGGCCTGGTTGAGTCTCCTGTAGTCAACACAGACCCTCCAAGAGGTGGGTACCCGTGTAGCAATCTCCTCTCCCGACTCACTGATCACAGTCGTGATGCTCGTCTTCTTGGGCACCACATGCAAGGGGCTGACCCACTTGGAGTCGGAAATGGGATAAATAAAATCTGCACTCCACCATTTTGATATTTCCTTCATCACGACCTCTCTCAGGTTGGGGTTCAATCGCCGCTGGAACTCACGCGACGGCTTTGCCCCTTCCTCGAGATAGATATGGTGGGAGCACACTGATGGACTAATCCCATGGAGATCTGCTACGCTCCATCTGATTGCCTTGCGGTTCTTTTCAAGAACCCCCATCAAACAGGATTCCTGCTCTCCAGTCAGATCGGCGGAGATGATGACTGGGTACATCTCAGGCTCGCCCACAAGAAATCGATACTTCAGCGAAGTAGGGAGCGGCTTCAGCTCTGGACAGCTGGGTGCTGGCAAATCTGGCCTCGGAAGAAAATGTGTCAATGCTGCTAAGTCTGCCAAATCTACCTGGGAGAAAGAAAGCAAACTCTCGCAAACTGGATCTGGAGAAGGCTGCTCAACTGTGCTGTCTCTGATCTGCTCTGCATCTACCTCCTCCTCATCTGTAGGCTCAGGTGGACTCAGGTCTGGCATCTGATCATCGCAATCTGCCCAATCAGACTCTGAATCCGAGGGATCTGTATCAAACACGGTGGCATCAGTACCACCGAAACACAAGGTGGCCTCAGCACCACCATCACTGAAATCCGTGTCGCGATCAAGAACCGGCTCTGCTGCCTCTGTAGTATCCTGGACCAAGATTGTGCTCTCCAGACTCTCCTCTGCTATCATCTCTGCCTCAGCTGTGTCTGAAAATGAGAGGATGGCCTGTGCTGCAGGGTCTGCCCATGCTGCCTCGTCGTCTGTGATCACAAAATCACAATCCTGGTGGATGTCTGGCTCGGCGTCTGTCAGCTTCTCTGAATCTGTGCTGGCCTCTGAGCATGCTATCTCTCTGGCTATGTAGTCCTCGACCGTCTCTATTTGTATACTCTCGCCCTCGACGCGAAAGTATACCTTCCCGCTGTCATGATCTATCACCGCCTTGGCTGTGGCCAAGAACGGACGACCGAGGTGATGGGGCTATCGGCCACTGAATCAGGGATCTCCATGTCCAACACTACGAAGTCCACGGGGAATTTCAGGCCCTGAATCGTGACGATAACGTCTTGCAGCAACCCCTTCGGCCTCTTGACAGATCGATCAGCAACCTGAAGGACTGTCCTGCTCTGTCGAAGAATGCCCAACTCGAAGCGGTCGAGAAGGGCTAGCGGAAGGAGGTTGATAGACGATCCGCTTTCCAATAGAGTCCGGTCGAACCTCTGCTCACTAATCTGGCATCTGACATATGGGGCCCCTGAATCTGGCCTCTTGGCCGGCAGACGGTTCTGGATCGCGAAACACGTGGCTTTCGTCAGCACATGAATCTCTGAAGTGTGGTTCCTCCTCCTCCTCCTCCTGACTGTGGTCCTGTCTCTCAAAGATCGCTGGAGAAGGGGGATGTGCTGCAAAGCCTCCTGAAGAGTCAGCTGTATGTGAAATCTATCGATCATGCTCTGGCTGAACTCCTCCTGCTCTCTCTTTTTTGGGTCTTTTTATTTTCTCTTCCCCTTCCCCATCTGAAGGGCTCTAGGGAAGGGGATCACAGGGTCCTTCGCAGATGAAGGACTAGGAAAAGGCCTAGACGGCTCGACGGCCGGATCCGCACATACATCAAGCACCACAGTGGGACCAGAAGAAACTAAACCTTTTCCCTTATTCAAAACAGCGTTCTGAGATACATCAACCGAAGGAAAAACAACATCTCTATAAAAACGAACACCGGTGGCCTCAGTACCACCACGGGCTGGCTCTACTGTTGGACGTCTCGCGGCTTCAGTACCGCGGGCTGGCTCGGCTCCTCTGGTGGCATCAGCACCACCTCCTCGAACTGGTGAAGCGGCGGCCTCAGTACCGCCGGTGGGATCAGCATCCTTGGTGGCATCAGTACCACCATCATCGTCGTGTGCGGCCTCAGTACCGCTCTCCTCCTCCTCATCTGGCACCCTGGGTGGGTCCTCGAGTCGTCGCTCAGATGAGGCACCGCCTGCTAGTGCTCTACCGCTCCTAAGTGTAACAAAATCAGCATCAAATAGATCCGAAGACATATCATCAAATGGATCACTAGGAGTGGCGTGCTCAGTGGAAACTACCTGCTCAGATTTCCTCTTCAGGTTGTTCGGATTCGGCTCTATCTGTGCAGGAATGGCGGCCTTCCCTCTCACAAGGTCCCGCATCTCCTGGCGGAACTCGTCCATCTCCCGTCTGAAGGTAGCATGCTGGTCCGTGAGGAGACGGGCTATGTCATCCAAGGCGGGGCTCTCATGGGAGCCCGACGGGTAGCCTCTCTGGTGCTGAGGCTGCTGGAACTGGTGCTGTTGGTAAGAGGGGTAGGAGGAAGGATGCTGTTGCTGGTGTGGTGGGTGAGCCTGTTGCTCACGTCTCCAAGACTGTCCCTGCTGCTGATAGGGACGAGGAACGAAGGACGACTGCTGGTGTGACTGATAGGCTGGGGCTGCTGCTGCGGCTGGTGATCTCTCTGCTGGCCATACTGCCCTCCCTGACCTGATGACTGCTGCTGGGGCTGGGTACCTCCACTCCCCCACCTGAATCCGGGATGGTCTCGTCAGATCCCAGGCTGGGGGCGGTCATACCAAATCCCGTTGACATCCATCAACGGCTCTGCATCGTATGGGGCTGGCGGGAGTACTGCCAGAGGCTGATCCGGCTGGTATACCACCATCTGCAAGTCTGGAGATGGTGGGGACTGGTAGGAGGGCTGCTGCTGCTGGTACGGCTCCGCCTATACAAGGTGAACCTGTCTAGGCTGCTGAAAGGTGCTGGAGCGCTGGGACGAGCTGCTGCTGCCGCCGGTGTCGCCTCGCGACTGAAGACGGGGCTGTAAAGCCGTCTGTGCCTCTTGGAGGCACATGAGCTGGGTCTTCATGTCGCTCAGAGTCTGTGCCATCTGTTCCATCTGCGTGATGCTCTGGCACTGCTTCTTCTCGATCAGCTCCATCCGGTCCAACTTCTCGCTGATGATGCCCATATCCGCAGCAGACGACTCTGCCTGTGCTGCTGCAACTGCGGATGAACTGGATGGACCGGCGTCGACCCGTGCTATCCTCTGGTACTGCACGGGTCCTGGCTGCTGCTGGGGTCTCCCCTGAGTGTACAATCGGGTCTGGGACATCACCATATAATTCTCGAGCATCTCCTCGTAGATGGCCCAGACCTGGTCATGGTCCTTGGCGAAGTAGGACCCGCCGCAAGAAGCATTCACCAGGCCCTGGAGCTCTGGTGTCAACCCGCTGAAGAAGCTCTGCACAAGGTTCGGCTTCGAAATGTCGTGATGCGGGCATCGGTCTGTGAGCTCTCGGAACCTCTCCCATCCTCGTGGAATTGCTCGTTGGGGAGCATGGAGAAGTTGCTGATCAGGGCCCTCGCTGCATTCGTCCGCCCGAGTGGATAGTACTTGTTCAAGTACTCGGTGCGGAGCTGCTCCCAGGGGTAAACAAACTTCCCCAAATGCTTCAGCCAGGTGGCTGCTCTGTCTGCTAGGGAGAAGGGGAAGGCGATCATCCTGATCGTGTCCTGGTCCACCTGACGGTCGTGGACAGTGCTGCATATCATCAAGAACTCCTGGAGGTGGAGATGGGGCTCCTCTGTCGCGAGCCCGTGGAAGCGGGGGAGTAGCTGCAAAGTGTTCGGGGGGAACTTGAAGTCCCCCACGATCGTTGGAAGTACTACCCAGTGGTGCGTCAGCGTCGATCCGGGGTTGTGTAACTCCCGCATCGGTCTCGGTGGTCCTCCGGCCGCGGCTGCGGCGGCTGCTGCATCCGCATCATCTGGGATCCTCGGTCCCTCTCTCCTCTGCTCTCGCTCTGCTCTCATCTGCTCCATCTCTCACCTCATGTCGATCATGAATGCTCCCTAATCCCTCAGCTGCTGCTGGACGGTCTCTAACGAGGCGATCAGGGTGGAGTTGATCGCTCCCTGATCCAATACGAAGTGCTCAGGCTGGCGGGAGCGATCCTCAGAACTGCTGGCCATGACGTCTGCAAAATCAAATGAGCCCACCTCAGGTGCTGTCAAATCTGCTAATCTCTCCTCGGGCTCATGTCGCTCAGGTCCGAAAGAAAGGGGGTCGAGGGGGAACAGGGCGGAGTCATACTCGGGCTCGGAGAGCTGGTCTCGGCTCTCGCGGGCCAACCTAGATGATCGGGTAGACGTGCCCGAAAGCGGTGCAGCCAGAGGCTGCCTAAGAGAGCGTCTACCCATCATCTTGATCTGGCGAGTAGTGCGGATGAGATCTGGAGAAACTATGATCAGAATGCAAACCCCCGGTTTACCAACGCAACGCGAGCTGAAGACCGTAAAAGCTCGGTCAATTTATCTTGTCAATTTTTATTAGGTGAACACACAAGATATCAGAGCACTTACGTGACCTGTTAGGATACCCGATGCTACCCCAACCGACTGTCCCGCACAGAAAAGTCGGTAATCAGTCGGGAATATCACTGGAGGGATCTACCTAGGGTGCGGGTCACTCTCTCGTGCATCCAAACCAAACAATGAGGGGGTTGCTCTCCCCAAGACAAATTTTTATGGTGAGTGTCTTTTAGGGTCAATAGTTTTAACCAGTCCCAATTTTATGATTTTTCTTTTTAATATTTTTCAAATAGAAAACAAACGCCTAACGAATTTTTCGGTTCTCCTGGTTATTTAATCCAAAACAGGGGGAGAAGTCGAAAAAGCCGATGCGCGATGAAATCAATGATGCATGCTGAGTCAGAAATGCGTACCTTGCCTCCAGCACTCTACATGCAAGTGTTCCGTGCAGAATTTAAAGACAGAAAAGTAAACTACCCTAAATGATGCAACGGGAAAAACCGACTCCTAGATGAGCAATTTCTACTCGCAGAACCGTCTAACTGGTCACTGTCCAACAGGCCAAAGGTCCGGTCTTGGTCTACCCCTCCTCTGCCCGACAAATCGGGGGTAGGAGAAAGCGCTTTGTGGGGTAGACTACGGCACGTAAGCCACAGAGGAAAATGAGTCAGTTATTTTTATTAATTGATTTTTAGTAGGTCCAATTAAGCATACTATAGGAGCAAGCAAATAATTAAGTGTGGGGACCCTACTAATTACGGCACAAGCAAGAGAAAATCCTAAGTCTAGGGGCTGGATGAAAAACCGCGCAAACACCGGAAAAGGCAGAAAAAAATGAAAAGAAAACAAAACCGCGTAAAAAGCCGCGAAAAAGTCCTAAAGGTCCCCTGAGCACACCGGTGCTCGGCGAAACAGACCCGCTAAGTCCAAAAGTCCACAAGAGTGTCCAGTCTGAGTCCTTGTATTATTACAATAATAATCAAAAGTTTAATCTAAACCTCACCCACTCCACTCTCTCTCTCTTGCTCTCTCCTGCGGCTCCGTACAGAAGGGAGCTGCCTCCAAGTTCCTCGGTTGCACCGGCTTCTCGAAATCGGCCGCCTCGGTCCTCGGGCCCTCGCAAGAAAGAACAGAGTGGTCAGACCAAGATAATCAAATAAAGAAAAGAAAATAAATGAAACTGAAAACGAGGGTATATATGCAAAAATACAAAATAAAATAAACACTCAAAATAAAGTAAAAACAAAAATAAAAGAAAAAGAAAATAAAACAAAATAAAACAAAAATAAAATGTAAACAAAAGCCGTGAAAAAGCCGCGAGCTCTGAAAGAGCCGCGAAAAGCCGCGAAAACAAAAATGAAAATAAAATAAAAACTACTAAGTCGTGCTCCCCGACAACGGCGCCATTCTGATGACAAGCCGAGCGACTAAGGCAAAGGTATCTAGATGGTCGTTGTGTCCTCAATCACTCAGCTATGTCAATCAAGAAAAATCAGACCACTAATAATAGACAAAAGCGATCAAAAACGCGAAAGCGGTCTCGCTATTGGATTAACCCGGTATAGCGATCAGGGTCGAACTCAAGGAGCACAGGTTGGCCTCTCAGCCTACGAAGTAGTAAAAAGGAATAAAATAAAAGAACAAAAAATATTTTTAGTGGTTTTTTAATTTATTTTATATTTTTTGGATTTTTAATGTATAAAGAAACTAAGAAAAACAAGTTAACACACACTTCAACAAATTATTAAATACACTAAAAGTCAATCAAAATTCCAACAAAAATATTTTTATGTGTTTTATAATTTTTAGTGTTTTTGGTGAATTTTTGAGAATTTTCTGATATTTATTTAATTTTCTAAAAATCAAATAGTGGCTGAAATCAAAGGTATTGTCCAGCCGAGCTAAAAGAGCCTGGATAAAAATATCCAAAGGCCGCAAATTAGCTTGGAGGTAATTTTCATGTAAAGGGAATAAAACAAGGAAAATTTAGGCACCTATTTTATTATTTTTGGATTTTTGGTTTAATTACTAGAATTTTTATAAGTTTTTAAGTGTTTTTCAATTTTTAGTGGTTTTCAGTAATAAAAAGAGCCAAATTTGGCTAGAAAATCAAACACTACAAAATGGACAATAGACAATTTTTTTGTAATTTTTAGACACTATTTAATATTTTTTTGTGATTTTTAAAGTCAGACAGTGAAGAAAATAGAGGTTTTTGAATTTTTAAAAATAACAAATGAAAAAAAAATGTCCTAAAAAATCCTCGAAAATTTTACACCATGGCAGGAGCCATGTGTCCAATTTTCGTTGGATTTGGAGGTAATTTGCTATTTTATTCAAAAATAAAGAGAGGGCACAGTGCACAGGGACCAAAGTGCAAATACCCAGGAGTCTGGGGGGTCTGGTGTAATTAACCCAGCAAAACACGCGTCACGCGCGTGCCTGGGGCACTCAGGGACCCAAATGCAATGAAAATAAGTTCCAAGGACTTATTGGTAACATGTACCAAAAGCCGAGGGTCCTATTCGCAAAATACCCAAAATATCACGCACATGTTGAAATACACCACGCACAGGGGTATAAATGCAAATACGTAAAAACTTTCATTTAACTAATAACAACCAGAACTACAAGGGCATGGAATGCAAAACACCCAGAAAATCACGTGTCGAAGCACGTGTCTCATCACATACAGGGGTATCTCAGCAAATAAAAGCAAGTACCAGAGTCTCTATGCAAATGTACCAAAACTTAAACAACTACGCTAAATATTTACAAGACTAAAAACGAAATAAAATAACTAAGAGGGCCTAAGGGTAAATTACCCTTTATTAAGGTGAACCGCTGGATGGTTGCCACATGTTGGATTGGATGGTCTGGATCGGGTGGCACTCCAGCGCTGAGGTTCTCGGGCTAATCCAACGGTCTGAGCCGAGCCACGTGTAGATCTGACGGTTGGGATCAGACCTCCTCTGATCTGACGCTATCTGCAGCTCCACGAACGAACGACCCGGATACAGTCTGGAGCTCTGAGGCTGATCTGACGGTCACTGGAGGTCTTCGAAGAACAAGCGGCCGGCGAACTTCGCCGCCCAGTATGCTCGCTCCGAGCCTCCCCTGCTGCGCCTGAGGATCGGAGAAGCTCCGGCGTGACGATGCGCAGCTGATGGTATCCTCCGATGACCCAGCTGAGCTCTGTAGAGCCCCGGCGAGGTCGGCGGAGGTGGAGCTCCTGGCTCGATATCGAAAGGCCTCAGATGGCCTTCCTTCAACCTGCAAAACAACCCAGGAGACTCACGGGTCGAGGGCAAAATGCCTCGACCCGGTTAGGCGAGGTGACGATGAACGGTGGGTCGAAATGGCGAGCTCCGGCGAAGGGGGTAGACGGAGGAACTCGAATCCCAGCTCCTGTGCGAGCTGGATTGGATGGGGATACGGAGAAGGTGCGCGGGAAGATGGCGAGGGCTATGGCGATGCCCGATGATCGAATGGTGGTCGGAAGCGATGGGAATCGACGATGGACGGCGGCGGAGCGATTTGGGGGTAAATGAAAATCAGCGAAAAAGAAAGGCCTACAAGGTTACCTGGGTGGACGAAGAGACTGGGGAGGAGCTGGGGAAGCTCCTGGTCGTTGCCTCGAGGAGCGTCTCCCTCCGAGGCTTGGTGCTCTTGCTGGTGGCGGAGCAGCGACGGCGAAACTCGCCGGATCGATGGTCTCTCTTCCTCTCCTCGCTTCGACAGCGCCAAACGCGAGCTGTCACTCTCGCGCACTCACTGGAGCTCACAGGGGTGGATTCGAACGACCAAAGATCGGGCAATGAGGAGGCGGAGCAACTGCTATATATGGCTAGGGGTTCGGCTAAGAGAGGTTCGGGCAAGCTTGTCGGAGCGCGGACCCCGAGACGGGCACCCCGGCGAAGGAGTCGGATGTGATGTGAGCGAAATGGACCCGGGGTTTAGGGAAATGGTGATCGGGTATGGATGGGAAAATTTCGAGAACTCGGGTACCCGCTAAGGATCCGTGTGGAGTGGTCCTGGGGGGGGGGGGGGTAGTTGACCGGGCGGTCAACATCCCCAGGGCCAACAGAATCGGCCACGTGGCTAGATCTTAGGAGTGAAATTTAGGGTAGCTAGGGGCCGATTTTAACAAAAACTCAAAACATGAAATATTTTTATTTTATTTTTTTCTATTTTTTAGTGATTTTTAATAATTTTTTCGAAATAAAAATAAGGTATATACATAGTATGTAGTATATAGGTGTATGTACACTATAGAGTTTTTAATTTTTGATTTTTTAATTATTATTTTTGTGCAATTTTATTCCCTATTTTACATTTTATTTATTTTCACTATAAAATAAGGAATAAAAAGATATTTTTATTTTATTTTTATTATTTATATACATAGATAAAATAAATACATATATACATTTATTTACATGGTATATGTACAATATATTTTTGTGTTTTTAATTTTGCTATTTTTATTTGGTTTTTATTTTGATTGTTTTTATTTTATTTATTTACACTATATAATATAGAATATTTACAAAAATTATAAAAATTAATTTTATTTATTTACAAGGTTAAATAAATGTAGAAGAGTGGTTCATATACATGATGAAAGGGGTGTTTTTGTTCTTTTTGATTTTTATCTTTTTCTTCTTGACTTTGAAATACTATCCTTCTGGCCTTAAATACATCTATTTGAACTTTGATTTGAACTTGACCCACCGACATTTCCATAGCCCTGTTCTAGAATTGATATTGGCACTTGCGGTGGCTAGGAATGGTCGTCCCAGGATGATGGGGGTTTGGCTAAGATCTTTAGTTATGTCTATGTCAAGGATTATCAAGCCCACTGGAAAGTCAAAATCACTAACTTTGGCCTCAATTAATCCCCAATAGTTTTTATTGATCGGTCTGCTAATTGTAGTAACACTGTTTTTATACTTATAAATATGTACAAGTTTTTACAAGCATATTTTAGAAATTTTTGTGAGGAAAAAATATTTTTATTTATTTATAAATATTTACACACATGAGCCCCTATCTCCCTCTACTTTGGCTTTTATGCGGTCAGGCCCATGCTGAGCCCTCCCTTGGGTTAGGTTGCTCAATATTTATTCTAAATATTTCCCTCTTTTTCTTTTTAATCTTTATTCTTTTATTTTTGCACAAAAACATGCTAATTATAGGTTTTTACACAATGCATGCTTTTGGTAATTATTCCTATTTACACATATCTACATGTATTTGCAAAGGTTTTTGTAGCTAAAATATAAGAATAAAGAGTGATGAATGAGTATTCATCAACTCTCATGGCAGGCACCGCATGCTTCTCCAAGCATGCACGTCCACCGTCCGCCTTGTTGCCATAATTATCATGTGTTTAACTGCTTGATTATTAATTTGATAATCTAATTATCATAATTGTAATTTATGAGAGTTCCCTCTAGCTTATGAATCATATTCATAAATCCATACAATAATGCAAATCCAATTTACATTTAAATTCTAATATGAATAAAATTCATATTTTTCCTCAAAAAGTTATATGAATCATATTCATATAACTATTGCTTATTTTGAATCATTATTCATGTTAATTAATAAATTATATTTGTTAATCATATTCAAAAAAGTACCCTTATAGAAAATTGAATATGATAATAACAATTATTATTTCAATATTGGCATCACATAGTATGAGTCCTAATCCAATTAGGATTAGTGAGATACAAATGCAGATACTTCGAGATAAAATCGGTGAGATCATACTATCCACGTATAGTGACTTGAATTTGGATAATTATCCAATTTCATGGTTTACACATTTTTTAAGCACAAATACGTTACTTATGAATGTTGAGCTTATGCTGGAATAATTCACACTAGAAATGAGCTCAAAAAAATGCATCACACTCTCCTTGAGTTGGAGAATGCATCAGTGAGATGAACCCAGCTTCCTTCATAGTCCAAATCATTTAGAGTTTAGAAATGAGCTCAAGGAGTGTGTTTCCATCACAATTTCACTTTCCAACATTTGAAAATTGAAATTGGAATTAGAATTGAACATTGGATTCAAATGAGATGAGACCTAGTCCAATTAATTCACAAATCATTAAGCTATGAATTGGAGCCACTAAAAACCATCTGATTTCATCATTCCCTTATAATAAAAATGTCATTGTAGATGATCTATTAAGATAGATTTTAACCCTGAGTATTCACAATACTCATTCATCCTTCAGACTAGAATACTTTGATATATCTGAAGTTTAAACCCTAGTTTGATTGTCTTCTTTGGAACAAATTATTAGATTTCTCATTTGATAATTGGATGACAATATTAATCATTTACATTTTCAGAAGTATATTTTAATATCATTAATTAATGTCTTATTTCATAAACAAGATGACCATGCAGGGAATTCAGTTTGGCCCTAAAATATCTCATGACTGAGCTATGTATCTCGGTTCATCAAGTATGAACATGTATTTACTCTTCATATTTCGTTCATTGCATCGGTATGCTCCCAGTACCTATCATTGTGATCTGTTTGCTAGAACCAAGGGATCTTTCAATGGTCACGAACAATCATCTTTTTTGATGGTTTTTTTGCTTCTCACTACTGCTCTTTTCGCTCTAGATATATGGTACCAAATCATCGCCTCTTTCCTGATTTCTTCGATCATCGAGTTGGCGGTATATTGTTATCGATTGTACAAGTTCGTGAAGAGGGATGGACGAGTAGAATGAGGGAGAGTGGCTGACGGCACGAAAACCCGAACGACTAAGGTAAAGGTACAGAAAATATAGGTCGTTGCGACCTCAGTCACTCAGAACGTGTCAATCAAGAAAATGAACCACAAATGAAAATAAATCAATGAAACACAGAGAAGTGGTCCTGCTAGAGGATTAACCTGGTATAGCTCCCAGGGTCGAACACAAGGAGCACAGATTGGCTAAATAGCCTACGATGTAGTCAGAAATCCGAGGGAATCTTTTTTAGTGGTTTTTATTTGTTTTTATATTTTTTTAGATTTTTTAAATGATGAGAAAATTAAAGAAGGCACACAGATAATGAACTTGAACAATTTATTTAAAGCATTAAAAAGCAAGCAAAAATTCAAACAAAAATGATTTTATGTGTTTTATAATTTTTTATGTTTTTGGTGAATTTTTGAGATTTTTCTGATGTTTATTTTATTTTCTAAAAATCAAACAATGCAACAAAGAAGAGGTACTGTCCAGCAAGGTTAGAAACTCAAAAATAAAATATTTAAGAGTTTCAATCAACCCTGGAGGTAATTTTCCTGTAAACTATGAAGAATAAGGAAAATTTAGGCACCCTATTTATTATTTTTGGATTTTTAATTTAATTTTTATAATTTTTATGAGTTTTTAGGGGTTTTTGAATTTTTAAGGTTTTTAAGTGATGAAAAATAGCCAAAATTGGCTAGAAAATCAAACAGCAAGCAAACTACAAGTCCTAATTTTTTTAGAATTTTTGGAGGCGATTTTATATTTTTTTTGGTGTTTTTAAAGTTAGACAGTGACTAAAAAGAGTGTTTTTGAATTTTTAAAAATAATAAATGAAAATAGAAATGTCCTCAAAAATCACAGAAATTACTACACCATGGCAGGAGCCATGTGTCAAAATCTCATTGGATTTGGAGGTCGTTTGATATTTTATTCAAAAATAAAGGAGGGGCACTGTGCACAGGGACCTAAGTGCAAATACCCAAAAGTTCTGGGGGTCTGGTGCAAAATACCCAGCTAAACACGTGCCAAGCACGTGCCTGGGGCACTCAAGGACCCAAATGTGAGAAAAATAAGTCCCGAGGACTTATTGGTAACAAGTACCAAAAGTCCAGGGGCTTATCTGCAAAATACCCAAAATAAAACGCACATGTGCAAATAAAACATTCACAGGGGTATATATGCAATTACTCCAAAAGTTTTATTCATTTCATAACCACCAGAACTACAGGATTAATTATGCAAAATTCCCAAAATAACACGTGACGAAGCACGTGGCTCTCATCTGGCAGGGGTATAAATGCAAATAAAAATAAGCACGAGGGTCTCTATGCAAATATCCCAGAAAATAAACAACTGACTCGACAACTTACAGGACTGAAAAGAAAATAACAAACTACGAGGGGGACCTACGATATTTACCCCTTTATTAGCCGACGGTCGGATAGGCGCCACGTGGTGATCGAACGGCTGGGATGGCGGCGCGACTCCTCTCTTCGTCCCTTCGGCTCGATCGACGGTCGAGAGAGGGACACGTGGACGATCGAGTGGCTCTTGTGAATGGAGTCCCTCTCTCTCGGCTCTGACGGTCCAGATGGCTCCTCCGGATGATCGAATGGACGCTGCTCCTCCACAGATGAACGGCTAGGATTAGAACTGGAGCAGAGGGTGCATCGGACGGCTCTGGAAGATGGAGGAAGAACTCGACGCCGGCGAACTTCGCCGACGTCCTGCGTGCGCTCCGGTCCTCCTCAGCTGCTGCAAATGATCCGAACACGCTCCCTGGTGCAGCCCCGCAGCTGATGACGATAGCCGATGGTCCAGCCGAGCCCTGGAGGGGCTCCGGCGAGGCCTAGCGGCGCGAAGCTCCGGTCTGAACTGTAAAGGAGGCTCAGACACCCCCTTTGGACCTGCAAAGTAGACAAGAAGCTTCGCGGGTCGAGGGCAAAATGCCTCGACCCAAGAAAGCGGGGTGAAGATGGTCTGTGCTGTGGGGCGAACGAGCTCCGGCGAGGCGGAGACGGTGGAGCTCGACTCCCAGCTCCGGGGCGAGCTGGGGTGAATGAGCGGGCGTAGAAGGTGCGCGGGGAGATGGCGGAGATGATGGAATGCTCCGATGATCGAAAGATTGATCGGGATAGTCGGAATCAGGGAAGCACGGCGATGGGTCGATTTGGGCGAAATCCTAAATTAGATGAAACTAGAAGGAGCTAAGGTTACCTGGTGGCTGCAGTAGACTGGGGAAGAGCAGGGGGTGCTCCTGGTCGTAGCCTCGAGGGTCGTCTCGGCCCGAGGCTCGATGCTCGACGCTGATGGCGGAGCAGCGGCGGCGAAGATCGCCGGATCAGTGGATTCGCCTCCTCGCCTCGCTGCAACAAGGGCAAACGCTTGCTGTCACTCTCGCGGTGCCTATGGAGGTCACTGGGAAGAAGGAGAAGGTCCAAAGATGAGGCGCGGAGGCGGCGGAGGTCGGGATATATATGGTGACAGTGCGATTAGGGTTGGGTGGAGACAGCGATGGAAGGCGTGGATTTTGTGGCGAAAGATCGGGCGAGGATGAGGGATGATCGGCGAAGAATCCGGGCATGGGGTTCGCGTGGGAGACAGCCTGGAGATGCGTGGAAAAATCGGTGAAGGCGGGGCGGCACGCATCTTCCAGAAAAGGAAGGAGTCCGCGGGGGAGTTGACCGGGGTCAACAATCCCCCGTGGACCAATCAGAAGCTGCCACGTGTATCCAATTTTTGTTTATTTATTTTAAGGTAGAAATAGGCCGAATTAAAGAAAACTCAAAACATGAAATATTTTTCTTTTATTTTTTTCTATCTTTTGGTGATTTTTAATTAATTTTTGGAAATAAAAATAGGGTAGCTATATATATAGGTATATGTACACTATATAGAGTTTAATTTTTGATTTTTTTATTTGTTATTTTTATGTATTTTTATGCTCATTTGTATTTTATTTATTTACATCATAAAATATGGAATAAAATGGTATTTTTATTTTATTTTAATTATTTATACACAAGGGTGAAATAAATAATTGTATATATTTATATACATGGTATTTATACAATGTATTTTTGTATTTTTTTTATTTTGTAATTTTTATTTGATTTTTGTTTTGTTTCTTCTTATTTATTTTATTTACAAAATATGCCATAGAATATTCACAACAAGTTTTGAAAATAAATACATTTATCTATAGGGTTAGATAAATACATGGGTGATGGTCTATGCACATGGGAAAAAGGGTATTTTTGAATTTTGATTTTTATTTTGTTTTTAATAACTTTTACAAAATATATACAAATATTTACAACATATTTTGGGTGAGGAAAATATATAGTTTTATTTATTTGCAAATATATACATATGTGAGCCCCTATCTCCCTCTACTTGTCTTTTATGCGGTCAGGCCCATGCTGAGCCCTCCCTTGGGTTAGGTTGCTCAATATTTATTCTAAATATTTCCCTCTTTTTCTTTTTGCTCTTTATTCTTTTTATTTTTGCACAAAAACATGCTAATTATAGGTTTTTACACAATGCATGCTTTTGGTAATTATTTGTATTTACACATATCTACATGTATTTGCAAAGGTTTTTGTAGCTAAAATAGAAGAATAAAGAGTGATGAATGGGTATTCATCACCCCCCTATGCTTAACTTTGCTAGTCCCTTAGCAAACACTTATTTGAAAAAGAAGTGAAAAAGAAGGAAAAAGAAAAAGAAAAAGAGGATGTACATGGATCAAGGTTGACTTATTAAATTTTCCTTCATTAAATTGAAATATGGAGCTCGATCAGATCTTTGGATTATTAATGTGTCGGAACCTTATTTGGACTTAAGCTTAAAACTCAACAGCCTCCAAGTTCCACCAATCTATGGGCAAGACTCCTCAATAAACCAGATCAGAACAAGTCTACATACACAAACTCTGATGACCATGAATCTTTCCTTGCGGTGTAGGTGATATGTGGCTCCCTACCTCAGAAGTAACAAAGAAACAACCTCCCTCAACCTGGTAACTCTAATGCCTCAGTCTAGCAACTCTTTCCTCGAGAAGCGGGGTATTCCCTTCTAAGTTCAAGTGCAACCGGCTCAAGAAGAGGGGGTAGAAGTATAGAGTTTTGGAAGCTTAGCCAGTGTAGCTAAGTCTCCCGCTGCAAGCTTCATGAGATGTAACATGGATACCATAAGCTTTTGCTTTATACTCCGGTGGGGTTATTAAATTTTCAATCCGACCCACCACTTTTTTGGAGTTCTTTTTGTATTTTTTGCATTTTTTTTTTCAAGAACTTCTGTACAACATATCTACATGGTGCAGCATATAAGAAATTTCCCCTTGAGCCAGTAGACTATCCCTCTTTTGAAGCTTTATTGCAACCCACATCTTCTGTCTTTAGCTTTCAACACCACTAGACCAAGTTGAGGTGCACTTCCTTCACTATAAGAAGAAGAGAGGTTCCGCCTAGAAGTACTACCCTCATATGCTACCCCAAGCCAAAGGAAACTGCCTCCTCACCACCTCATCCGTGGAGAGCCATGTGTAAAGTGCAGGTGCAAGTGAAGCCATTGTCTCTGAGAGTCATGCGTGTGTTGTTAAGTGCTCTACTTAGGCTCATCAAGATGACATATGCTCATAGCCTAGTGGACTCAAAGAATTAAGCCCTTATGGACCTGAAAAGCCTTAACCCTAAGTCCTACAAGGTTCCTCTTGAAGTTAAGTGGATTAAGATCTTATTCAAGCTCCATTTCTCAATTTAATTCCAGGCTTAGTTTAAATGTCAACTCTCATCCAGGAAAAACTATATACATATATGTACACAAGATGCTATTTAAAAATTTTTACAATCATGCAAATTTTTGAAAAATGTTTTGTAATCATGAATGATGCATGAGGTGCAAGTTTTGCAAACTGATATTCACAATCTTTTACACAAGATTTTTGCAAACTTTTGATTTTCAAAACATTTTGGAAAAACTTTTGTACTCTATACATAATTTTTATACAAAATATTTTACACAAGCTTTACACAAAAGATTTTTGAAATCATTTTTACAAAAATACTTTATACACTAGCTATGTATGTGCAAGAATAAAAGAGGTTTATGTACATGAAAAAAATTTTAAATTTTTGTGATTTTTAGCCATTTTATTTATTAACACACTCACACAAAGTACGAGTTATGGCTAAAGTATATATGAAAATATATACACACCCCCCTATACTTAGCTCGAACGATGTCCTCAGAGTGATCAAGAGCGATGAAGAAGACATAACTCGTGCTTAGTACAAGGAAAGTGAAAAGGAATGGCTAAGTACAGAAGCGAATAAATGAATAGAATAAGAGGAACTCGGTGGTCTCCCCCTATACTTAGGATTAACTAATCCTAAGTATAGCAAGCTGTACATGAAGGGAAAGCCGAGTGAAGAATATACAGAATCTGCCCCCCCTATACTTAGGGTAAAATATCCCTAAGTATAGGCAGCAAAAACAAGAGCAGAAAGAATGAAAAGAATACTCACAGGTCCGACATCCCCCCTATACTTAGGGTAAAGTACACCCTAAGTATAGCATAATCATAAGATGAGAGACGGGATGTGGGACTAAAGAATAGAATGATATGGACAACTGGATCTATACAGGCGGAGGAACAGTGAAAATCAGGCGTGAGATGTAAAAGATGTGAGTCAAAAGACCACATCTCACGCAAAATGAATAGCGGCAATAATAACGTCCCGCGGCTCATGATCTAGAAATGGTTTGAGCCGCTGGCCGTTCACTCGGAAGGTACTCTCAGAAGATAACTCAGATATATCAATGCTACCGTTATCGTGTACCTTTCTGACCAAATTGGGTCCTTTCCATTTGCTCTGTAGCTTCCCTGGAAATAATCTAAGCCTCGCATCAAACAGCCATACTTTCTGTCCAATCTCAAAATGCTTGTGGCTGATATGAGAATCATGCCACTCTTTGACTTTCTCCTTATAATGTAGGCTGCTTGAGAAAGCTACATCTCTAAGTTCTTCCAATGCGGCTAACTCTGTCCTCCTCTGGTCTCCTATACCATCTGGATCCATCAATATGTCTGTAACTGCCCAGAGTGACTTGTGCCTCAGCTCAACTGGTAGGTGACAGGGCTTGCCATACACGAGGCGAAAGGGAGATGTGCCTAAAGGTGTCTTGAAAGACGTCCTATATGCCCATAAGACCGAGTCCAATAGCTGTGACCAATCCTTTCGGTCAGGGCGGACGACTTTCTGGCAGAATCGTCTTGATCTCCCTATTCGACACTTCGGCTAGACCTTTGTCTGTGGATGGTATGGTGTAGCAACACGATGGTCTATGCCGAACTCGGTAGCAAGTGCCTTCACCTGGTCGTTGATGATGTGAGACCCCCCATCAGAAATAAGAACTCGTGGAACCCCGAACCGCGTGATGATGTGCTTCCTCAAAAATCTGCAAACTGTCCTCGCATCAGCGGCTCGGGTGGGGATAGCCTCCACCCAACGACTCACATAATCTACGGCCAACAGAATGTACTCGAATCCCTGACTCTTAGGGAATGGACCCATGAAATCGATGCCCCATGCGTTCAAAAACCTCACAGAAGTGAATGGGCTGCATCGGCATCATATCACGTTGTCCATAAGTGCCCATCCTCTGATAGTCAGTACACCTCTTCACGAACTCATCTGAGTCCTTGAAGAGGGTAGGCCACCACAAACCGGACCTGGAGCACTTTCTGTGTCGTTCTCTCCCCGAATGATGTCCTCCTGCCTCAAGCTTGTGGCAGTAAGTGAGGACGCTATGTGTTCCTCCTGAGGAATACACCGACGCCAGACGCTATCCCCTCCTTCGTGGTAAAGGATGGGATCCTCCCAATGGTAAGACTTGGCTTCCAGAAGGAAGGTCTCAAGCCTCTGCCTGGGCCAATCTTGTGGGACTTTCCCAACAACGAGAAAGTTCACAATATCGGCGTACCATGGGAGTGAGGCGATAGCAAGGATCGCCTCATCTGGGAAGGTATCTCTGATCGGATCAATCTGCTCTGTCTCCTCAGGCTGCTCTAATCGGGATAAATGGTCCGCCACCACATTCTTGACTCTAGGCTTATCCTTGATCTCAATGTCGAACTCCTGGAGTAGAAGGATCCATCTAGTAAGTCTGGCCTTGGCATCCTTCTTTGACACGAGGTACCTGATGGCGGTGTGATCTGTGTACAAGGTCACTCTAGATCCAATGATATACGATCTGAACTTATCTAGGGCAAACACTACTGCTAGCATCTCCTTCTCTGTGACCGTATAATTCCGCTGGGCAGAATCCAATGTGCGGCTAGCATAGTGTATGGCAAATGGAACTCCGTCCCTCCTCTGTCCTAGCACGGCCCCTACGGCAAAATCAGAGGCATCCGTCATGATCTCGAATGGGAGAGACCAATCGGGTGGCTGAAGAACAGGAGCCTCAATAACATGCTGCTGGAGAGTCTCAAAGGATGAAAGACACTTGTCATCAACAAGGAACTCGGTGTCTTTCGTCAAAAGGTCAGTCAACGGTCGGGCAATCTTGCTGAAATCATGAATGAATCTCCTATAAAAACCAACATGCCCCAGAAATGACCGTAGCTGCTTTAAATTAGACGGTGGTGTGAGTTTTCTAATGACATCAACCTTGGCCGGATCAACCTCCATGCCCCTGTTGGAGATGATGTGGCCAAGCACCGTCCCTTGAGTCACCATGAAGTGACTCTTCTCCCCAAGACAGAACCAAGCGGGTATCAATACATCGCTGGAGCACTCGGTCTAGGCAGTCAAGACAGGAATCGAATCCCGTCGCCGTAAACCGAGAAGTCGTCCATGAAGACCTCCAAACATTCCCCTACCATGTCCGAAAAGATCGACAGCATGCATCTCTGAAAAGTCGCAGGGGCGTTGCATAGCCCAAATGGCATGCGTCGAAAGGCGTATGTACCGAAGGGACAGGTAAAGGTGGTCTTCTCCTGATCCTCAGGAGCGATGCCCACTTGATTGTAGCCCGAGTACCCATCCAGGAAGCAGTAATGGCTCTTCCCTGCCAGTCGCTCTATGATCTGATCAATAAAAGGCAGGGGGAAATGGTCCTTCTTGGTGGCCTGATTGAGTCTCCGGTAGTCAACGCAGACCCTCCAAGAGGTGGGTACTCGTGTAGCAATCTCCTCTCCCGACTCACTGATCACAGTCGTGATGCCCGTCTTCTTGGGCACCACATGCAAGGGGCTAACCCACTTGGAGTCGGAAATGGGATAAATAAAATCTGCACTCCACCATTTTGATATTTCCTTCATGACAACTTCTCTTAGGTTGGGGTTCAGTCGCCGCTGGAACTCACGCGACGGCTTTGCCCCTTTCCTCGAGGTAGATATGGTGGGAGCACAACGAGGGACTAATCCCATGGAGATCTGCTACGCTCCATCCAATTGCCTTGCGGTTCTTTT
Source organism: Ottelia alismoides (assembly GCA_037367405.1). NCBI lineage: Eukaryota > Viridiplantae > Streptophyta > Magnoliopsida > Alismatales > Hydrocharitaceae > Ottelia > Ottelia alismoides. The sequence goes on from JAZKJV010008883.1 coordinate 1,164,128, forward strand.
CAAGAACCTCCATCAGACGGGATTCTTGCTCTCCAGTCAGATCGGCAGAGATGATGACTGGGTACATCTCAGACTCTCCCGCAAGGAATCTATACTTCAGCGAAGTAGGGAGCGGCTTTAGCTCTGGACAGCTGGGTGCTGGCAAATCTGGCTTCTGAAGAAGATGTGTGTATGCGGACAATTCTGCCAAATCTACCTGGGAAAATGATAACGAACTCTCACAAACTGGATCTGGAGAAGGCGGGTCCTCTGCATTGTCTCTGATCTGTTCTGCCTCTACCTCCTCCTCATCTATAGGCTCAGGTGGATCCAGATCTGGCATCTGATCCTCACAATCTGCCCAATCAGATTCTGAATCCGAGGGATCTATATCAGACTCGGTGGCATCAGTACCACCGGAGAACAAGGTGGCATCAGCACCACCATCACAAAACACTGTGCTGCGATCGAGAACCGGCTCTGCTGCCGCAATGGTATCCTGTACCAGGTCTGTGCTCTCCAGACTCTCCTCTGCTATCATCTCTGCATCAGCTGTGTCTGAAAGTGAGAGGGTAGTCTGTGACTCAAGGTCTGCCCAAGCTGCCTCATCATCTGTGATCACAAAGTCGCAGTCCTGGTGGATGTCTGGCTCTGCGTCTGTCAGCTGCTCTGAATCGGTACTGGCATCTGAGCGGGATCTGGATCTGGTTCTGTGGTCCTTAACCGTCTCTATTTGTATACTCTCGCCCTGGACGCGAAAGAATACCTTCCCACTGTCATGGTCAGTCACTGCCTTGGCTGTGGCCAAGAACGGGCGACCGAGGATGATGGGGGAATCGGTCAACGAGTCAGGGGTCTCCATGTCCAGCACAACGAAATCCACGGGGAATTGCAAACCCTGAATCGTGACGACAACGTCTCGCAACAACCCCTTTGGCCTCTTGACAGACCGATCAGCAAACTGAAGGTATGTCCTGCTCTGTCTAAGAGTGCCCAACTCTAAGTGGTCGAGAAGGGCTGCCGGAAGAAGGTTGATCGACGATCCGCTATCTAAGAGAGTACGGTCGAACCTCTGCTCATTAATCTGACATCTGACATACGGGGCCCCTAAATCTGGCCTCTTAGTCGGCAGATGGTTCTGGATCGCGTAACACGTGGCTTTTGTTAGCACATGAATTTCTGCGGTCTTGTTCCTCTTCTTCCTCCTGACTGTGGTCCTATCTCTTAGGGATCGCTGAAGAAGAGGAATGTGCTGCAAAGCCTCATTGAGGGTCAGCTGGATGTGAAATCGGTCTATCATGCCCTGGCTGAACTCCTCCTGCTCTCTCTTTTTTGGATCTTTTTCTTTTTTCTTCCCCTTCCCCAACTCAAGGGCTCTAGGAAAGGGGATCACAGGGTCCTTCTCAGATGAAGGACTAGGAATAGGCCTAGACGGTTCAATGACCGGATCCTCACAAACATCATTCACCACAGTGGGATCAGAAGAAACTAAACCTTTTCCTTTATTCAAATTAGAGTTCTGAGATACATTCATGCGAGGAAAGACAACATTTCTATCAAAATGAATATTGGTGGCCTCAGTACCACCTCTAGCTGGCTCTACAACTAGACGTCTTGCGGTCTCAGTACCGCGGGCTGGCTCGGCTCTGCTGGTGGCGTCAGTACCACCTCCTCGATGTGGTGAAACGGCGGCCTCAGTACCGCCGGTGGAATCAGCATCTCGGGTGGCATCAGTACCACCGTCATCATCATGTGCGGCGTCAGTACCGCTCTCCTCTTCCTCATCTGGCGCTCTAGATGGATCCTCGCGTTGTCGCTCAGATGAGGCGCCTCCTGCTGGTCTTCTACCGCTCCTAAGTGTGACAAAATCAGCATCAAATAGATCCGACGAGATAACATCAAATGAGTCGCTAGAAGTGGTAGGCTCAGTGTGAACTACCTGCTCAGATTTCCTCTTCAAGTTATTCGGATTAGGCTCGATCTGTGCAGGGATGGCGGCCTTCCCTCTCATCAGGTCCCGCATCTCCTGGCGGAACTCGTCCATCTCTCGTCTAAATGTAGCCTGCTGCTCTGTGAAGATGCGGGCTAGATCATCCATGGCGGGGCTCTCATGGGAGCCCGACGGGTTGCCTCTCTGGTAATGAGGCTGCTGGACCTGGTGTTGCTGCGGCTGAGAGGGGTAAGAGGAAGGATGCTGCTGCTGGTGAGCCTGCTGCTCACGTCTCCAATTCTGTCCCTGCTGCTGGTAGGGACGAGGTACGAAGGATGATGGCTGGTGTGGCTGGTATGCTGGGGGCTGCTGGTGATCTCTTTGCTGGGAGTACTGCCCTCCCTGACCGGCTGGCTGCTGTTGGGACTGGTTACCCCCATTCCCCCACCTGAATCCGGGATGATCTCTTCGGATTCCAGGTTGAGGGCGGTCATACCAAATCCCGTTGACATCCATCAACGGTTCCGCATCGTAAGGGGCTGGTGGGAGTACATCCAGAGGCTGATCTGGCTGATATACCACCATCTGTAAGTCGGGAGATGGTGGTGACTGGTAAGAGGGCTGCTGCTGCTGGTACGGCTCTGCCTGTACAAGGTGGACTTGTCTAGGCTGCTGCAAGGAGCTAGAGCGCTGGGACGAGCTGCGGCTGCCGCCGGAATCGCCTCGCGACAGAAGACGGGGTTGAGGAGCCGTCTGTGCCTCCTGAAGACACAAGAGCTGGGTCTTCATGTCGCTCAGAGTTTGTGCCATTTGCTCCATCTGAGTTATGCCCTGGCACTGCTTCTTCTCTATTATTTCCATGCGGTACAACTTCTCGCTGATAATCCCCATGTCCGCAGCGGCCGACTCTGCCTGTGCGGCAGCAACTGTGGACGAACTGGATGGACCTGCATCAACCCGTGCTATCCGCTGATACTGCACGGGTCCTGGCGGCTGCTGAGATCTCTGTGTGTACAACCGAGTCTGGGACATCACCATGTAATTTTCTGCCATCTCTTCGTAGATGGCCCAGACTTGGTTGTGGTCCTTGGCAAAGTAGGACCCGCCGCAAGAAGCATTCACCAGTCCCTGAAGCTCTGGTGTCAGCCCACTAAAGAAGCTCTGAACTAGGTTCGGCTTCGAAATGTCGTGGTGTGGGCATCTATCCAGAAGCTCTCTGAACCTCTCCCATGCCTCGTGAAATTGCTCGTTAGGGAGCATGGAGAAGTTGTTGATCAGGGCCCTTGCTGCATTCGTCCGCCCGAGTGGATAGTACTTGTTTAAGTACTCGGTGCGGAGCTGCTCCCACGTGTAAACAAACTTCCCTAGATGTTTCAGCCAGGCGGCTGCTCTATCTGCCAGTGAAAAAGGGAAGGCCATCATCCGAATCGTATCTTGGTTCACACGACGGTCGTGGACAGTGCTACAGATCATCAAAAACTCCTGGAGATGGAGGTGGGGTTCCTCAGTGGCGAGTCCGTGAAAATGAGGAAGCATCTGCAGGGTGTTCGGAGGGAACTTGAAATCCCCCACGATAGCAGGTATCACCACCCACTGGTGCATCAGTGTAGATCCGGGGTTGTGTAGCTCCCGCATCGGTCTTGCTGCGGCGGCGGCTGCCGCTGCTGCGGCTGCTGCCTCTGCATCAGCGTCAGGAATGTCCTCCGGCTCGCTCGGCTCGTCTCGCTCTGCTCGGAGCCTCTCCAACTCCCTCCTCATCTCTATCATGAATGCCCCCTGATCGCGTAACTGTTGCTGAACTGTCTCTAATGACGCGATCAGGGTGGAGTTAATCGCTCCCTGGTCTAAGACAAAATGTTCGGGCTGGCGATCGTCTGAACTGCCGGCTCCGGCCATAGGGACGTCTGCAAAATCAGATGAGCCCAACTCAGGTTCTGTCAAATTAATTCGTCTTTCCTCGGGCTCATGTCTCTCAGTAGCAGAAGAAAGGGGATCGAGGGGGAACAGGGTGGAATCGAACTCGGGTCCGGAGAGCTGGTCTCGACTCTCACGGGCCAACCTAGATGATGGAGTAGACGCGCTTGAAAGCGGTGCAGCCAGAGGCTGCCTAAGAGATCGTCTACCCATCATCTTGATCTGGCGAGTTGGGCGGATGGGATCTGGAGAAAATATGATCGCAAAGCAAACCCCCGGTTCACCAACGCAACACAATCTGAAGACCGTGAAAGATCGGTCAATTTATCTTGTCAATTTTATTTGGTGAACACACAAAATATCAGAGCGCTTACGTGACCTGTTAGGATACCCGATGCTACTCCAACCGACTGGCCCGCACGGAAGAGTCGGTAGTCAGCTAGAAATAACACCGGAGGGTTCTACCTAGGGTGCGGGTCACTCTCTCGCGCATCCAAACCATACAAGGAGGGGGTTGCTCTCCCCAAGACAAATTTTTAATGTGAGTGTCTTTTAGGGTCAATAATGTTATCCAGTCCCAATTTTTTTTTTGTTTTTCTTTTTAATTTTTTTTTTCAAAATAATTACAAGCGGCCTAACGGTTTTTCCGATTCTCCTGATGATTAAGCCAAAAACAGAGGGAGAAGACGAAAAAGCCGATGCGCGAAGAAATCAGTGATGCATGCAGAGAAAGAAATGCGTACCTTGTCTCCAGCACTCTACATGCAAGTGATCCGCGCAGAATTTAAAGACAGAACAAAACTACCTAAATGGTGCAACGGGAAAAACCGGCCTTAGACAAGCAACTTCTATTGATCGTGAAGAACAATAGTTAGCTAACCGAATCGAGTCCGGAGTCCGATCTTGGGAGTCACTCGGTGCCCGCCACAACGGGTCCTGCCAGCGCTGTATGTGACTCCTCACGGCACGTGGTCTCAAATCCAATTAAACTAACTTTTTCAGTGAATTTTATTAAGGTCCAATTACGTTCTATAGGAACAGATATTCTATTAGGTGTTGGGCCTTAAAAATTTACGTCACAAGCAAGAGAAATTCCTAAATCTAGGGGCTCGAGAAAAACCGCGTAAACACCGGAAAAGGCAGCTAACTATCAAAACCACGATAAAAGCCACGAAAATCCAAATGGGTCCCCCGAGCACACCGGTGCTCGGCGAAACAGACCCGCTAAGTTACAAGTGTCCACAAATGTCCAAGTCCTAAGTTATTACAAAAATATTGTTCTCTCAAATAAATGACATTCTTCTTCTTCTCCCTGCTCTTCTTCCCGTGCGGGTCCTCAAAAAGTGTACTCCAAGTTCTCCACGCAGTACCTCGCACAAAAATTAGAAAGAGAGAGTGTCAGAAAACAATTATAATTTAGAGAGACAATATGGAAAAATGACTACAAAGCCGTGCTCCCCGGCAACGGCGCCATTCTGACGGCACGAAAACCCGAACGACTAAGGTAAAGGTACAGAAAATATAGGTCGTTGCGACCTCAGTCACTCAGAACGTGTCAATCAAGAAAATGAACCACAAATGAAAATAAATCAATGAAACACAGAGAAGTGGTCCTGCTAGAGGATTAACCTGGTATAGCTCCCAGGGTCGAACACAAGGAGCACAGGATTGGCTAAATAGCCTACGATGTAGTCAGAAATCCGAGGGAATCTTTTTTAGTGGTTTTTATTTGTTTTTATATTTTTTTAGATTTTTTAAATGATGAGAAAATTAAAGAAGGCACACAGATAATGAACTTGAACAATTTATTTAAAGCATTAAAAAGCAAGCAAAAATTCAAACAAAAATGATTTTATGTGTTTTATAATTTTTTATGTTTTTGGTGAATTTTTGAGATTTTTCTGATGTTTATTTTATTTTCTAAAAATCAAACAATGCAACAAAGAAGAGGTATTGTCCAGCAAGGTTAGAAACTCAAAACTAAAATATTTAAGAGTTTCAATCAACCCTGGAGGTAATTTTCCTGTAAACTATGAAGAATAAGGAAAATTTAGGCACCCTAGTTATTATTTTTGGATTTTTAATTTAATTTTTGTAATTTTTATGAGTTTTTAGGGGTTTTTGAATTTTTAAGGTTTTTAAGTGATGAAAAATAGCAAAATTGGCTAGAAAATCAAACAGCAAGCAAACTACAAGTCCTAATTTTTTTAGAATTTTTGGAGGCGATTTTATATTTTTTTGGTGTTTTTAAAGTTAGACAGTGACTAAAAAGAGTGTTTTTGAATTTTTAAAAATAATAAATGAAAATAGAAATGTCCTCAAAAATCACAGAAATTACTACACCATGGCAGGAGCCATGTGTCAAAATCTCATTGGATTTGGAGGTCGTTTGATATTTTATTCAAAAATAAAGGAGGGGCACTGTGCACAGGGACCTAAGTGCAAATACCCAAAAGTTCTGGGGGTCTGGTGCAAAATACCCAGCTAAACACGTGCCAAGCACGTGCCTGGGGCACTCAAGGACCCAAATGTGAGAAAAATAAGTCCCGAGGACTTATTGGTAACAAGTACCAAAAGTCCAGGGGCTTATCTGCAAAATACCCAAAATAAAACGCACATGTGCAAATAAAACATTCACAGGGTATATATGCAATTACTCCAAAAGTTTTATTCATTTCATAACCACCAGAACTACAGGATTAATTATGCAAAATTCCCAAAATAACACGTGACGAAGCACGTGGCTCTCAACTGGCAGGGGTATAAATGCAAATAAAAATAAGCACGAGGGTCTCTATGCAAATATCCCAGAAAATAAACAACTGACTCGACAACTTACAGGACTGAAAAGAAAATAACAAACTACGAGGGGGACCTACGATATTTACCCCTTTATTAGCCGACGGTCGGATAGGCGCCACGTGGTGATCGAACGGCTGGGATGGCGGCGCGACTCCTCTCTTCGTCCCTTCGGCTCGATCGACGGTCGAGAGAGGGACACGTGGACGATCGAGTGGCTCTTGTGAATGGAGTCCCTCTCTCTCGGCTCTGACGGTCCAGATGGCTCCTCCGGATGATCGAATGGACGCTGCTCCTCCACAGATGAACGGCTAGGATTAGAACTGGAGCAGAGGGTGCATCGGACGGCTCTGGAAGATGGAGGAAGAACTCGACGCCGGCGAACTTCGCCGACGTCCTGCGTGCGCTCCGGTCCTCCTCAGCTGCTGCAAATGATCCGAACACGCTCCTGGTGCAGCCCCGCAGCTGATGACGATAGCTGATGGTCCAGCCGAGCCCTGGAGGGGCTCCGGCGAGGCCTAGCGGCGCGAAGCCCCGGTCTGAACTGTAAAGGAGGCTCAGACACCCCCTTTGGACCTGCAAAGTAGACAAGAAGCTTCGCGGGTCGAGGGCAAAATGCCTCGACCCAAGAAAGCGGGGTGAAGATGGTCTGTGCTGTGGGGCGAACGAGCTCCGGCGAGGCGGAGACGGTGGAGCTCGACTCCCAGCTCCGGGGCGAGCTGGGGTGAATGAGCGGGCGTAGAAGGTGCGCGGGGAGATGGCGGAGATGATGGAATGCTCCGATGATCGAAAGATTGATCGGGATAGTCGGAATCAGGGAAGCACGGCGATGGGTCGATTTGGGCGAAATCCTAAATTAGATGAAACTAGAAGGAGCTAAGGTTACCTGGTGGCTGCAGTAGACTGGGGAAGAGCAGGGGGTGCTCCTGGTCGTAGCCTCGAGGGTCGTCTCGGCCCGAGGCTCGATGCTCGACGCTGATGGCGGAGCAGCGGCGGCGAAGATCGCCGGATCAGTGGATTCGCCTCCTCGCCTCGCTGCAACAAGGGCAAACGCTTGCTGTCACTCTCGCGGTGCCTATGGAGGTCACTGGGAAGAAGGAGAAGGTCCAAAGATGAGGCGCGGAGGCGGCGGAGGTCGGGATATATATGGTGACAGGTGCGATTAGGGTTGGGTGGAGACAGCGATGGAAGGCGTGGATTTTGTGGCGAAAGATCGGGCGAGGATGAGGGATGATCGGCGAAGAATCCGGGCATGGGGTTCGCGTGGGAGACAGCCTGGAGATGCGTGGAAAAATCGGCGAAGGCGGGGCGGCACGCATCTTCCAGAAAAGGAAGGAGTCCGCGGGGGAGTTGACCGGGGTCAACAATCCCCCGTGGACCAATCAGAAGCTGCCACGCGTATCCAATTTTTGTTTATTTATTTTAAGGTAGAAATAGGCCGAATTAAAGAAAACTCAAAACATGAAATATTTTTCTTTTATTTTTTTCTATCTTTTGGTGATTTTTAATTAATTTTTGGAAATAAAAATAGGGTAGCTATATATATAGGTATATGTACACTATATAGAGTTTAATTTTTGATTTTTTTTATTTGTTATTTTTATGTATTTTTATGCTCATTTTGTATTTTATTTATTTACATCATAAAATATGGAATAAAATGGTATTTTTATTTTATTTTAATTATTTATACACAAGGGTGAAATAAATAATTGTATATATTTATATACATGGTATTTATACAATGTATTTTTGTATTTTTTTTATTTTGTAATTTTTATTTGATTTTTGTTTTGTTTCTTCTTATTTATTTTATTTACAAAATATGCCATAGAATATTCACAACAAGTTTTGAAAATAAATACATTTATCTATAGGGTTAGATAAATACATGGGTGATGGTCTATGCACATGGGAAAAAGGGTATTTTTGAATTTTTGATTTTTATTTTGTTTTTAATAACTTTTACAAAATATATACAAATATTTACAACATATTTTTGGGTGAGGAAAATATATAGTTTTATTTATTTGCAAATATATACATATGTGAGCCCCTATCTCCCTCTACTTGTCTTTTATGCGGTCAGGCCCATGCTGAGCCCTCCCTTGGGTTAGGTTGCTCAATATTTATTCTAAATATTTCCCTCTTTTTCTTTTTGCTCTTTATTCTTTTTATTTTTGCACAAAAACATGCTAATTATAGGTTTTTACACAATGCATGCTTTTGGTAATTATTTGTATTTACACATATCTACATGTATTTGCAAAGGTTTTTGTAGCTAAAATAGAAGAATAAAGAGTGATGAATGGGTATTCATCAGTGGCTCAATCGAGAAAAAAAAGAGGAGTAGCCCCACGGGACTCCTGACCCCATCAACCCCCCCCCCCCGTCGTGACTACAACACATAGGAGAAAGAGCCTTCAAAGATTCCTTGAATAGATCATACTTCTCATGTATCTTCATATGCACACCAACTCACCGGCATATGGCCCTTGTTAAGTCACCAACCTATTAGTCTATCAAATGTGCACACTCAAGCATATAGAGGTATATTTGTCTCCGGTCAAAGGATATGTACCTGATCATGGCCGTTACGATTCAAATCTTAGTTTATCTCAATCTCATCAAATAAACTCTTTGACTTTACTATTCTAACATCTCTAAATCATTACTCTTATGTAGATGACATGCATCAAGAAGTCGATCGGAAATTAATCTTTAGAGAAAGATTATCGTCTCTTTTTTAGACTGGATATTTTTATTGAATATCACATGTTAAAAGTCAATTGTGTCCTCCCAACTGCACATTATTCAATATGGCCACGGTACATAACAGAAGAACGACTCTGCCAAGTTGATTAATTAAGCTATCGTTGTCACCCAAGCTAACCGAGTCGAAATCGAGAAAACTATTCAACCACAAACAAATCAAGCAAGTAAAACAGTGATCTAAGCTACTATTATTAATCTATTATAGCGACCAAGGTCGAACACAAGAGCACTATGATAAACTAGATAGATAATTCAAGAGAATCGACGGATTTTTATTTTATTTTCTTTTATTATTTTTAACAATTTTTCATTTTGCAAATTTTTAATTTTTGAAAAAAAGAAAATAAAGACAAAGAAAGAAAGGGCCCATGCACTCTCTTTTGTATTTTTCAAAAATGATAAAAATACTAAAAATCCCAAAAAATATTTTTATGTTTCATGGATTTTATATTGTTTGTGTTGATTTTTGTGTAATTTAATTTTTATGGATTTTATAAAAAAATAAAAAACTAAGAAAAACACAAACAATGCACATACAAGATATTTTTAATTAAGAATATCAAATATGCTACAAACTCCTAGAAACCAATTTATCAAAAAGTGTATTTAAATATCTACAAATAAAAACTGAAATCATAATTTTTAGATTTTTCAAATATTTTACATAATTTTTATGGTGTTTTAAGGGTTTTGCAAATTTTTAGAGTTTTAGAAAAATGAACAAGATGAAAATTGGATAGAAAATCAAACAAATCAAAATAAAGCTAATCTATTTTTTTTAGAATTTTTGAAGACTTTTTCGAATGTTTATGATTTTTATGGCAAACATGAACTTTTTATGTTATTTTTGAATTTTTAATGATAACAAATAAAAGAAAAAAATCAACAAACAAAAATTACACTCAAAGAAAATGTTAATATGAACTAAAACCTAATTTTTGTAAAAATTTTAGAGTTATTTTGCTATTTATTATAATTAAAGAGAGATAAAATAACATGTTGGAATTTGAGGACCTAATGCAATTATTTCAAGTTATAGAGCCAAATAATAACATGTAATAAAATCTCATGGGCCTAAATGCAAAAAGTCCATAAAAATGTGCGGCACACGTGACACACGCTCACAGGGGTATAACTACAAATACTGAAAACATCTTCTATTTCATTAACCAACTAAAAGCATAGGGAAGAGTTTGCAAATAACCACAACAACACGTGAAGACTCACGTGAGTTCAACTTGGTTAAACTAAAATGCAATTAAAGGAAACACGAGGTCCTAACTGTAAATGTTCTTAACTAATTATTACATTTATTATATTAAAATGAAATAAAGAAAATAATAGGGTAAAAAGTACAATATACCCTTGCAGACATGTGTGGGGGGTGGTGATTTTGATGTACGATCCTGATGGACCACTATTTGGATCTGACGGCTCCGAAAAGGGGCGGGACGTGCGTGTCAGATGCGCCTAAGAAAAGATCTGACGTCTCTGAAAAAAGGGCATGAGCGTGCGACCATGATCAAATCTGGAAGCTAGGCTCCTTCATCCGACTATTAGGATACATGCTAGAAGAACACAAAGAAGATCTCGTTGGGTTTTGTTCGATCGTAAATGTCTCGAGCTGGAGTGCCTCGATTAGCCGACCAAAGGGTCCAACACGTTGCTGGAGAGGAACCGCATCAGGTGGAGGTCACAGATGGGTGATCGGAGTGCTTGATAGAGATCTGGGAGATGGGTCAGCTGGAGATGCTTCACCAATGGATTTGGGGGTCGATTTGACCCTATCGCACGCACTTGTACCTGCAAGGGCATTCGTAGCTCGAAGACATAGTTCCAGCTCAGGTTATTGATCAAAGAAATGAAAGAAGCTGTGGGGATGGGTGGTCGTCCTCTGGCGGAGATGAAGGATAGAGGAATGATCCTAATCTAGCTCCGATGAACGGCATTCAGGTTGATCAGGGTATTTAGGGTGGATGATGAGATGACAAGTAGATCTGAACGGCTGGATAGTCGAGATGGACGTCCGACCCGATGGTCGGAGCAACTAAAGTAGATGGCAGGGATGATGAATAAATCGAAAAGGACTGTGAAATGAAGATGATAGAGGGTATCAGAGTGTGATGAAATGGAATGAGAAGTGAATCAGAGGGGATGGCGGGGACGTTGCCTCAATTCCTCTACAGAAGGTGGAAGACGTTGCTCACGACGGAGAGCTCCAGTCACGATCGAGCTATGCGTCTACTGGTCACCAAATCGACCACCGGAATCCTGTCACTATCCCAGAGGTATTTGATGGATCAAAAAGTGGCGAGGAGTGAGCTAGGGCATGGTGGAGGTGAAAGAAGAGTATTTATAGGCGTCTGGAAAGATTAGGAGAGTTCGCACAATCTAAGGAGAATTCAGATACTTATAGGTATCTACGAGGGTAGAGGATCTTCAAGGGTGGCACGGGTTTGCAATAAAAGATGAACGGTGGTCAGAGTCGGGTGAGAGAATGCGGGGAAAACGGGTCCAACAAACGAGTGTCCGGGTCAAACCTGGAAGAGGGGAGGTTGACCCGTGTCAACATACCTGCGTTGACCAATCAGAAAAAAAGAGTATACAAAATAAAAGGAAAATCAATTAAAAATAATAAATGAATTTAAAATAAAAATTATAAAAAATGAAATATATTAGCTATTTTCCGTGATTTTTCATAATTTTAATAATTTATATACAGTGTATGTTAGTATGTATAGGTACAATATACCTATATATTATATACATGTATTTTTATTTAATTAATTTTATAAAAAATACATTATATTATATTTTATTTATGTACAAAATAATTTCAAGTGTATACAAACATTTTTATTGGATTTTTACAAATTAATTACAGGTGTTAATAAAAAATGCTATATACAACATATACACTTGATGCTATTGTACAATGAAGCATTGATTTTATTTTATTTTATTTTGTAATTTATGAAATTTATTTTAATTTCTTTAATTATTATGAATGTTTGAAAATATAGTATATACAATTTATTCACAAAATAAAGACATAAACAAATAAATACATATATATACAAGTATTGGTATTATATAATTGTACATAATTGGATTTTACAAATATTTATTTTAAAACTCAATTTTATTTTTCAAGTTTTATTAGGGAAATAAATTATTTAGGAGATCTTTTTATTGAGAAATAAAAGAAGTGAATGATATATACAGGAAGAATAGTGATGAATATACAGAATAAATAAGGACTCTATCTCTCCCTACTTTATTCCTTGTCGGTCAGCTCAATATTTGTCCTTCTCTCGGGGTTCGGATCAGTCTGCATTTATTGCATAAATACGTCCTTATTTTATTTTTCTTTTATTCTTTATTATTTTATTTTGGATTAAAAGAATATTAAATATACAATATTAACAAAAGCATGCACAATGCTAATTTATTGAATTAAATTTGCATGGGGATTTTTGCTAGAATAAAAGAATAAAGGATGTGATTCATCATTCCCTATACTTTACCTTTTCTAGTCCCTTAGCAAACATTTATTTGAAAAGAAGTGAAAAAGAAATAAAGAAAAGAAAAAGGAAGAAAGGATAATTGGTGTTGATTATTAAACCTATCTTCATAAAATTATAGTATGGAGGTCGATCAGAACCTCGGATTATTAGTTTGGTGGAACCTTATTGGGAAATAGATTTAAGACGTAATAGCCCTTAAGTTCCTCAATTATATGGTCAGGTCGCCTCAACAGTCAGGTCAAAACAAGTCTACATACGCAAACTCTTATGACCATGAATCTCTACTTGTACTATTTTAGTGATATATAGCTTCCCCTCTCAGAAATGGCAAAGAAACACCCCCCCCCCCAACAAGGTAACTCTAGTCCCCCGATCTAGCAACTCTTTCCTCGAGGAGAAGGGAATTCCCTTCTAAGTTCAAGTGCATCCAGTTCAAGAAGAAGGGGAAAGAAGAGAATAGATCGTGGTCAGTGTAGCCATGTATCCCTTGGACCTTGACCACTGTAGCCGAATCTCCAGTTGCAAGCTTCCATGAGACGAGACAATGTATCATATAAGCTTTGCTTATTCCACTATATATACTCCAGTCGGTATTTTATTTTCAATAGGACATGTCGCTTTTTTGGAGTTTTTATATTTTTTCAAATATATACAACATATCTACAAGGTGCAAAACATGTACAGAAGGAGTTTTTCTTCTTGAGCTAGTAGACTATCCCTCTTTTGAAGTATTATCGCAACCCATGGCATCCTGTCGTTAGACCTCAATGCTACTAGACCAGGTTGAGACTAATACCGTTCCTTAGATGAGGATGAGTGGTTCCACTAGTTGTAACACACCCGTGTACTACCCCAAGCCAAAGGATTCCGCCCCTCACCACCTCATCCATGAAGAGCAACGTGTACAATGCGTGTCCAAGTCAAGACACTGTCTATAAGGGTCATGCGTGCCTTAAAATATTCTACTTAGACCAATCAAGATGACATGTGAACATAGCCTTGTGGACTCAAAGAATTAAGTCACTAGGAAGTAAAAAATCTTAACTCCACATATTATAAGGTTCCTCCGAAGTTAAGTGGATTAAGGTCTTAACCAAGATCCATTATTCAATTTTATTCCAGACCGATTTAAATATTGAACAATGATTCTAAAAAATGTATATGCACATGCAACTGAAGGTATTTACAAAAACTTTTGAAAAGAAAATAAAATAAGACACAAATTTTTTTTAAAAGTTTTTCTAAAGTTTTGCATTTTTTTATGGAATTTCTAGTTTTTTATGTATTTTCAATAAGAAAAGAAAGAAAGTTTTTAAACACATTTGCAAAACTTTGACATATTTACAAGGGTTTTATTTGCAAGTTTTATATACATTTTTTACAAGTGGATTTTATATACAAAAATTTTATATACAAAAATTTTTGTGTACAATGTTTACAAATAAGTATAGGTTTTTTTAAAAAAAATTTTCAAAAGATATATACAGATAATTTACATACCCATAATTTATAACTCATGTGATAAAATATTTTATAAAATATTTTTCAAACAATTTTACAAAAATTTTCAAAACATTTTAAAGCTAGTTTTACAAATAATTTTTGTAAATCATTTTATAACAGGTTTTCAAAAAGATTTTTGCAAATATTTTATTTTCACACATTTTACAAACATCTGTACACTATACATAATTTTGATACAAAAATAATTTACAAATATTTTAGAAACAAACTATTTTTACAAATATTTTACAGAATTTTGTACAAAAAAATTTTGCAAATATTTTTACAAATATTTTTACAAAAAATACACATATTTTTGCAAACATTTTTCAAAATATTACTATTCCACTTTTATAAATAATAACCATATTATTAACCCCAAAATACGAGTTATGGCTAAAGTGTATATACAATATATACGACACCCCCGCTCGAACTATGTCCTCATAGTGATCAAAGAACGGCAAAGGAAGACATAACTCGTGCTAATTATAAAAAAGTGAAAAGAATCATATGCTACGTCTCAAAGAATAAAAGAATGAATTGAATAGAAGTCGCTGACCCCCCATACTTAAGATCAAGTAATCTTAAGTTTAGAAGATTGTACAAAAGGGGAAATCCAAGAGTATGTACGTGAAATCAACGACTTGACTTATCCCCTCTATGCTTAGGGTAAAAGATCCCTAAGTATAGAAAAGAATATCAACAGTTGAGGGACAAGTGAGGGAACAATCAAAGAAATGAAAACTAGATATTACCTCCCCTATACTTAGGGTCGGATGTACATGAGTATAGGTAACAAAATAGAGGTAATAGAACAGGAAAAGATATGAACAACACAAGTTCAACACCGCCTATACTTAAGATAAAGCATATCCTCAGGTATAACAAGAATCCTAAGCAAGACATGGGGTGTTAAACAGAACGGAAGAATGAAGGAATAAAATAGAAAACATGGATATACAAAGAGGCGGATGGAAGTGTAAATAAGGTATAAGGTGCAAAAGATGAGAATCAAAGAACACATCTCATACAAAATGAATCGGGACAACATCAACAGTCAACGGGTCATGATTAATTAAGGTCTTCAAGTCTTGACTATTGACTCAAAAGGTGGACTCAGAAGACAACTCATATGCGCCAATATTGTCGTTGTCATGCACCTTTCTGACCAAATATGGTCCCTTCCACTTGCTCTGTAATTTTCCTGGAAATAATCTCAGTCGTGCATCAAATAGGCATACTCTATGATCAGTCTCAAACTACTTATGGATGATGTCCGAATCATGCCATATCTTTAATCGGCTTATAATGTAGGCTACTCGAAAAGGATGTATCTCTAAGCTCCTCTAGGGATGCCAATTCTGCTCTTTTTTGATCTCCTACACTCTCTGGATCCAATAATATCTCTGTGATTGCCATAGTGACTTATGCTTTATCTCCACAGGTAAGTGGCATGGCTTGCCATAAATGAGTCGAAATGGAGATGTACCCAAAGGAGTCTTGAAGGATGTCCTACAGGCCCACAAGACCAAGTCCAAAAACTATGGCCAATCCTTTCGGTCTTGGTGGACAACCTTCTGCAATATTGTCTTGATCTCCCGGTTCAAAACCTCAACAAGACCATTCGTCTGAGGATGGTATGGAGTGGCAACTCTATGATCTATGATGAACTCGTTAGCAAGGGTCCTTACCTTGTCGTTGATAAAATGACTACCCCTGTCAGAAATTAAAACTCTAAGAATCCCGAACCGTGATATGATATTCTTCCTCAAAAATTTGTAAATAGTCCTCACATCAGTGGCTTGGGCAGGGATGGCCTCAACCCAACGACACACGTAATCTACAACCAACAAAAGGTACTCAAATCCCTGACTCTTAGGTTATGGGACCATAAAATCGATGCCTCATGCATCAAAAACCTCACAGAAGTGAATAGGATGCATCAACATTGTGTATCTATGACCATAACTACCCATCCTCTAACATTCAGTACACCTCCTAATGAATTCATCTGAATCCTTGACGAGTGTTGGCCATCAAAGGCCGGATTGGAGATCCTTTTGTGTTGTTCGTCTCCCAGAGTGATGTCCTCCTACCTCAATCTTGTAGCAATAGGGTGAGGATGTTATGGTGCTCCTCTTGAGGAATACACTGATGCCAGACACTATTCCCTCCTTCGTGGTAAAGGGTAGGATCCTTCTCATGGTACGACTTGGCTTTCGCTAGGAAAGTCTCAAGTTGCTGCATGGTCAAACCTTGTGGAACTTTCTTGGGGATAAGATAGTTCACAATGTCAACATACCAAGGGAGGGAGGTGATAGCAAGAATCGCCTCATCTGGGAAAGTCTCAGTAATAGGGGTGGTTTTTTCAGAATCCTCAAAATGCTCTAATCGAGAGAGGTGATCTGCCACCACATTCTTGACTCCATGTTTATCCTTAATCTCAATATCAAATTCATGGAGTACAATGATCCATCTAGTCAAGCGTGCCTTGGCATCCTTATTAGCCATTAAGTACTGGATGGTGGTGTGATCAATGTATATAATCACTCTAGATCTGAGAATGTACGATCGAAACTTATCCAAAGCAAAGACTACGGCTAGCATATCCTTCTCGGTAATAGTATAATCCTATTGGGAGGTATCCAAAGTACGACTAGTGTAGTGAATGGAAAAAGGCAATCCATCCATCCTCTGTCCTAGCACAACCCCTATGGAAAATCAGAAGCGTCCGTCATGATCTCGAATGGGAGAGACCAATCGGGTGGCTGAAGGACAGAAGCATGCACAACCAGGTTCTTGAGAGTCTCAAATGACGAGAGACACTTATCATAGAATTTGGTATATTTCGTGAGAAGATCAGTAAGTGATCGGGAAATACGACTGATGTCATGAATGAATCATCGCTAGAAACCGACATGCCCTAGAAAGGACCACAACTGCCTCAGATTGGACGTTGGAGTGAGCTTCGTGATGATATCCACCTTGGCCGGATTGACCTCCATGCCCCTGTTGGAGATGATGTGACCAAGGACCGTCCCTTGAGTCATCATAAAATGACTCTTCTCCCAAGATATAACAAGGTTGACCTCAATGTACCGCTGAAGCACACGGTCTAGGCAAGCAAGACAAGCATCAAACCCATTGTCGTAGACCAAAAAATCATCCATGAAACCTCTAAACATTCACCCATCATATCCGAAAAGATGGAAAGCATGTACCTTTGGAATGAGCAGGGGCATTACATAATCCAAAGGACATTTGTCTAAAATCATATGTCCCAAACGGACACGTGAATGCCATCTTATCCTCATCTTCAAGCGCAATGGCCACCTGATTATACCCCGAATACCTGTCAAGAAAGCAGTAATGACTCTTACCAGCTAATATCTCAATAATATAATCAATGAATGGTAGCGGGAAGTGATCCTTCTTGGTGTCTTGATTCAATCGTATGTAGTCCACACATACCCTCCAAGAAGTGGGTACATGGGTAGCAATCTCCTCTCCGACATCATTCACAACTATAGTGATACCTATCTAGTTGGGTACCATATGTGATGGACTAACCCACTTAGAGTCGGAGATGGGGTAGATAAAATCGATGCTCTACCACTTAGATATTTCCTTCATGACCACTTCTCGAAGATTCAGGTTCAGCCTATGTTGGAACTCATGTGAAGGCTTAGCGTCATCCTCGAGATAGATGTGGTGGGGCACATGGCTAGACTTATTACCTGGAGATCTGCTACTGACCAACTGATTGCCTTGAGCTTCCTCTCAAGAACCTACATCAAACGAGATTCTTGATCATCAGTCAAATCCGTTGAGATAATGTCTGGAAACATGTCTGGCTCACCCGTAAGGAATCTATACTTCATTCTCTAAGGTAAGGTATTTAATTATGGGCACGTGGTAGTGGGAAAATCTGGCCTCTGAAAAGTCTGAGTGAAGGCTACGAGATCTGAATGTGAGAACTCCTGCTGCTTATCTGAACTCGACGAAGATGGCCCTACTGTGTCTCTATCAACTGCACTAGCTCTATCTCCTCCCTGGTTGTAGGCTATGTAGACATCAAACATGGCAAATACTCATCATAATCCTGTCAATCAATATCTGTGTCTGAGTCTGAGGGATCTAAATCTGAGTGACACAAAAAGAAATCAACCTCTCTACTAAAATCTGCATTGTCAGCCTCTAAAGTATCTTGCGCCACAAGTGTGCTATCCAAGCTCTCATCAGCTAGCACATATGAATCTGCGGAGTTTGAAGGTGTGACAAGAGCTCGTGAAATTGGGTCTACCCAAACTACCTCATCATCTGTAATCACAAAATCACACTCGTGGTGGATGTCTGGCTCTAAATCTGTCGTCTACTCTGATCCCTGCTCTAAGCTAGCTGAATCTTTGGCTCTTAACTCCTCAATCGTATCTATTTTTATACTCTCGCACTCAATGCAAAAGTATACTGATGAATCTGTGATTCATAACTTCAAAAGTCAAAAATAGAGCCTTGTTCCCGAGTAAATAGAGGCATATTTCCCTTTATAATGCATAAATAGCATTCATGCATACATACATAATGCATACATTTTAGCAGTGCATTTGCATTTAAATAAGAAGCCAAAAATCCCTTGTAAAATATCCACTTACTAAAATAAACTCTTCTCTATAATATGTACTCCTTAGTTAATAATATAGGGAAGAGGGCCTAAAATCCCCCTCGCAAATTAACCAATAAAGCCTTAGAACCCCTGTACACTAAAATGCACATAAATCCCTCATACAAACTCCGAAATAGGTCTACTTACTCTTAGAATACTACACATTAAAAGACCTTTAAAATGAGACTAATTTCATCCAATTTAGAGCTCGTATGAGAAAGTTGGGATTTTGGGCCACTTTGTACTACATATATGTATAAATTGTATCTTTGTATTTTTGTATCATACTTGACCTCATCTCCGTCTTTGGTCAACATGAAACTTGTAAATCTCATCGAGATCTACAACTCTCATGTTTTGAGTTTTTCCGAATTCGGCCCCCTCTTCTATCTACACATATATTTTCTTCTAGTCATTCACAGCAGGCCACGTGGCACCCTCTGGTTGCACCACGTGGCCCGCTGCCCTTGCCTCATCCGCCCGCAGCCACAGCCGTTGGATTACCCTCTAGATCCAACGGCTTAGCTGCTTCCACGTGCACCTCAATTCCCTACCGTCCGATCATCTCTCGCCCTTAATCTACGCCGCATGTTAGCGCCCTCACCAGAGCTCGCCACGTGGCGGCGTGTACACCGCTTGATCACGCCCGCGATCTTCTCATCCAAGCCGCTCAATCCGCTCTCGGATCCTAACCGCTCGATTAGCCTCAACTCCTCATCCCAACCGTTCGTTCACGCCACTGCCCCTCCACGACACGTGGCAGCTTCATTACCCTCAGATCACCTCGCCTTGATCTAATCCTAGACGTTCCTTCGCACTTTGATCTAGGCCGTTGGATCACAAGATCCAACGGCCAGGGCCTCGTCTCCTACCTCTAGCACCCCTCTCTCCCACGATCTCCGCCTTGCGGGAGGGGCACCACCTTTCTATTTTCGGCTGCACGTCAGCCACCTTCACCGTCCACCAACTCTCCCACGACCTTCCCCACTCGCAACTCATCCTCGCCAGCTACCCCACTTGCCACCACCTCCACCATAGACGCTCCACTACCTTCGTCAACCTCGCTCCATCGACAGCAGGGCCGAAACCTTCAACCTATAAATCTCCCCTATCCGGCCATCGTCGCACCTATCCGCCATTACAGGAGAAACCCCCGAGCTCAGAGCTCTCGATTGGTGACAGCAATTGGCCGTCTCTTCGAGCGAAGACAGGCGTCTTCTCCGGCGAGATCCACGGCATCTCCGCCGTGTCGCAGCTGCCCTCCTCGACGCTGCACGAGCTCAGGGAACCACCGGCCCTTCGAGCGAAGACCTGGAACCCAAGAAGGAGTTCCAATCCCCAGGTGAACCCTCCATCCTTCTGATAGGGCCCCAGAACCGACCGGTCTTGTGTTCCACACAAGGCGGGAGCACAGTCGTAGTGTCGACCAACCAAATCCTGGAGTCAATCAACAATTAACCCACAAAGCAAGAATGTATCAATTAAGTCCAAAAAAAAAAAATAAATAAATGTGAATTAATTTTTATTACTCTACAACAAAATGTATAGTGACAAGCATGTAGAGGTCGAACCACAGAGAGCAATACAAAATGCGTAGCCTAGATGTATCACCAAGTCATCCATGTGTGAAGCTTGTTTTTATGTGGGTTTTTAATTTTATATTTTTTTTATTTATTTTTTTTATATTTTTGTTTTTATAATTTTTATTTTGATTTTATATTTTATACTCTTTTTTTTTATTAATTATATAAATATATAGATACTATATATATATAAAGAGACATATATATATATAGGAAGAGAGAGAGAGAAGTAATATAGAATAGGTATATATATATAACATATAAACTTAATATATAAAAAAAAAATTTTTATTATTTATTTTTTTTATATTTCTATTTTTTATGTATTTTTCAATTCAAAAAATGTCCACAATATAGGACTAAATAAATAGCCGCATATAATTTGGGTTTTATAAATATCAAGTAATACCCAAAATTGCCCAAATTAATTTTCACATATTAATAATAATATATAGATAATTATAAAAGAGAGAAATGTATTTTTAGGGTTTTTAAAGAATTTTTCTAATTTTTATGTTGATTTTGGGGTTGTATGATTTTTATCTTTTTCTTTTTCACTTTTTTAGGGTTTTTCATTTTCTGGACTCAATATATATATAATTAGATCATATATAGTTTTTTTTTGAATTTTTCAAAAACATTTTCCAATTTTTTTGTATTTTCTAAATTAAACAGTACAAAAATGGCTTCTTTTTCATTTTTAATAATTAGGAAAAATGCAAAAAATGCAAACTAAAATATGGGCATGAACAAGCATGGCATGGAGCATCTATCCTAATTTTTGTGGATTTTTAGAAGCCTAATAGGTATTTTTAATAAATAGATAAAGACACAAAGAGTAATTAAGCCTGGCAGGGGCATTTTTGCAAATAAAATAACATCCAGGGGCACAGGTGCAAAAAATACCAGAACATTATAACGTGTTTTTGAATTTTAAGGACTAAAACCAATTAAGCAAACCCGCCAGGGTCCCCTTGCAATTTAACCACCACGTGGGACTGCACGTGATCCGCACTCACAGGGACCAAAATGCAATTTCAGAAAGTATAGGGTCCTGGTTGCAATTTTTTCAAAAATAATACACTGAATATTTTATTTAATGGACTAAACATAAACATGCGACTCTACAGGGGGACTTGTGCAATTTTACCACCTCACGTGGGACAACACGTGAGGTGACGTGGACTGGACCCAAGTGTAATATGCAAAAACTACAGGGGGTCATAAGCAAAATATCCACATTATTTACAACGTTATATGTTATTTACAATATTAAATATGAAATATACAAAAATGCAGGGGCTAGATATGCAAATTACCCCTAAAATGCGCGCTGGCGAACGGTTGGGATTTCTTCACTTGCCACGTGTCGCTCATCCAACGGCTGGTACCGCTTCGCCGATGAACGCTTGAGATTAGATCACTTGAGGTGATCTGACGGTTGCTACGGAGCTCCATCCAATGGCTCTGGTTCAATCTGGGACCTTCGTCTTCATCCAACGGCGGAGAGGGCATCTGGAAGAACAGGGAAGAACCCTCGCCTGAGCGAGCTTCTCCCGGCTGGATCTCGCACCTCCGCCGTTCATCGCTGCTCCAAGGTGTCCCAAAAGCTTCCTGGAAGGTTCCTCTGTCGTCCGGAGGTGTTGGATCGACCAGAGGTACACTGGAGCACCCTCGCGAGGTAGGAGAAGAAGTGGGGCTCCAGGTACCTCCGGCGTGACTTGATTTCGCCTCAGGGTGCTTATTTGCGCACCAGACCTGCACAGGAAGATAGCATGGCTCGAGGGGATGCTCCTCGACCAAAAAGGTTGAAGCTGTGCAGCAAAATGAGGTGGAACGGAGGAGCTCCGACGAAGGGCGGAGGAGGAGCTCCGATTCGCCAAGACCTGGGGTCCTGGGTTGAACAAGTGTGTGCATTTGATGGAGAACTCGAAGGGGATGGAGATGAGGCGATTTAGGCGGTCGGAGACAGATGGGATCACAGTGGGGAAGTCGCCGGAGCTCAGCTCCGGCGAACTTTGAATTTCAGATTTTGGCCTAAGCCAATCATCTAAATGCTAACCTAAGGACTGGAATTAAAAGCTAATACTAAAACCTAGCTACTAAGTAAGAAAGAACAGCTCTTATACCTGGGGGCCTCCAGGGAGCAGGGTGGTCGCCGGAGCACCACCGCGTCAAAATTTCTCCGACCTCCGGCCAAGTCGAGGTGCTGGGCGACTCCTCCTGTCACGAGGAACACACCAGGAGCAAGAACAAGGCGTTTTGGTGGAGTGAAAATGGCCAAATTCGAGGAAGGAAGCGGAGCTCTTTATTTATACACATTGGCGAGTAGCCTTATTGACCGGCGATTATTTCATGATCCAACAAGTATCTAGTTGATCTATGATCTTGGCGGGCATCATGGATGATCAGAGGACAAATCTTGTGAAGGAAGCGAGTGCGATGGTTCACTGAGCCAGGCGGGAAAAATGGCGGAAATCGGGGAAAAGACAGGTTGCGTGAAGTCAGACGCCTGGAGGTCCAGTTGACCGGGGTCAACTCTCGGAGGAACTGGGTTGGTCCACCTCAGCCCGCTACAAGACAGAATAGGGAATATTTCGCGAAATTGAATTATTTGGCATAGTAAATGATTTTATTATTTTTTTCCTATAAAATAAAAAATGTGTATTATTTCATGTAGTATTTATTAATGATTTTTATTTATTTTTTTTTGGATTATTTATTATGGTTTTATTAAAATAATGTGTATATGTATGTATTTACATGTGTTTTTGTGTATTTTATTTTTAATTTGTTTATTTTATTTTATTATTTTATTTTCTTATTTTATGAATTTATAACTTATTTTTATGAGTATAAAGGTATTTTTGTTTGATTTTTATGTATTCATTTACATTTTCAAATAAATATGTATATGTATAAGTAAGTATACTTATAGGTATTTTATCTATAGATTATATACATCTTATTTATTTAGTGAATTTTCTTTATTTTTCTTTTAGATTTGTATTTTTAATATGTTTTATGTAATATTTACAATATTATAAAAAATGTGGATGAATAAATAATAAAGGAATAAAATCCCCCTTTTACATATAAGAGGTATAGGTATTTTGTCTATGTGGTACATAGACTTATTTTATTTTACAAATTATCTTTGGTTTTCTTTTAATATCAATATGTATAAGTATTATATACATTATTTACAAGATTCTAAAAAATATGAATTTGTAAGAATAATAACTATTGAATAAAATGAATATTTTAATCGGGTACTATATACAATGAGGGTCAAAAACCTAACTTCCACAGATGGACTCTAGAAATTATGAAACTATTTTTATAAAATAGTTCATGAAATGCTATGTACAATTAAAGGTGAGTTTGGGTGATTTGGAGTTTTTATTTGCAAGATATGGGTCTGTGAAGTTGAGATTTTTGCTTTTTATTCTGGGTATAAAATGTACACTGAGTATTATTTTTACACAAACTCAATTTTGTATTTTTATTTACATTATTATCTACAACTTTCATGAACAAAGTTTCTTGATTTGATGAATAGATAATTATGTACAAAATAGGTGTCAAAAATGCATAAATAAATGAATAAATAAATGAGGTATTTATTGTATAGTTGGCCCTTATCTCCCCCTACTTTATTCCTTGTCGACCAATTCCATTCTGGCCTTGGTCTCGGGGTTAGGGTCATAAAATATTTGCAATATTTTATTCCTTTTTCTTTTCTTCTCTTTATTCTATAATTTTGGCATTAAAAACCTTATTTTATGTATAATTAATACAATAAATAATAGATGCTAATATGAACAAATTAGTGCTATTTACATGCATTTGCTGGGGTTTTTAAGGCCAAAATGATAGAATAAAGGTGATGAAATGGAGATTCATCACCCCCCTATACTTGCCGTTGCTAGTCCCTAGCAAATAATTATGCAATAAGTACAAAAAGAATAAAGGAAAGAAAAAGGAAAATGAAAGGAAGATAGAGTGAATAGGGGTGCTTTCAGTGCAATGCATGTCTTTACAAAATCTGAGATTGGAGCTCCTGTCAGACCTTAGGTGTGAAGGTGTGTGGAACCTAGTCGGGAACCAGCTCTAAAGTACAACAACCTTCGGTAATCACAGAACTCGGTTCAACCCATCTCAATAGCCGGGTCAGAACTAGTCTACATCATACGCAAACTCTTATAACTATGAAGCTGACTTGCACAGTGTAAGTGATATGTAGCTCCCCACCTCAGAAGTGACAAAGAAACAACCTCCCCCAACTTGGTAACTCTAAGGCCTCGGTCTAGCAACTCTTTCCTCGAGAAGCGGGGTATTCCCTTCTAAGTTCAAGTGCAACCGGCTCAAGAAGAGAGGGAAGAAGTATAGACTTTTGGAAGCTCAGCCAGTGTAGCTAAGTCTCCCGCTGCAAGCTTCATGAGATGTAACATGGATACCATAAGCTTTTGCTTTATTGAACTATACATACTCCGGTGGGGTTATTAAATTTTCAATCCGACCCACCACTTTTTTGGAGTTCTCTTTTTTTTTTTTCAATTGCATCTGTACAACATATCTACATGGTGCAGCATATATACAAGAAATTTCTCCTTGAGCCAGTAGACTATCCCTCTTTTGAAGCTTTATTGCAACCCACAGCTTCAGTCCTTAGACTTCATCACCACTAGACCAAGTTGAGGTGCACTTCCTTCACTATAAGAAGAAGAGAGGTTCCGCCTAGAAGTACTACCCTCATATGCTACCCCAAGCCAAAGGAAACTGCCTCCTCACCACCTCATCCATGGAGAGCTATGTGAAAGGTGCAGGTGTCCAAGTTAGGTCACGGCCGACAAGAGTCATGCGTGTGTTTCGAAAAGTTCTAGTTAGTCCACTGAGGTGCCTTGAACCCAGCCCTGCTTTCTCAAAGAATTAAGTCTGACTGGACCTGAAGTACCTTAAACCTAGTTCCCATAAGGTTCCAGTGCAGTTAAGTGCAGTAAGGTCCAACCGAGCTCCACTCTGAGACTTTATTAGACTGATTCAATCATCAAGCTCACTCAAAAAGAGTATGCATGGTATGCTTATGCTATGCACAATGAATGATGCAATTTTTCACAAAGAAGCAAAGAATGTTTTTACACAAAGAAATTTTGCAAACAAAATAAGAGCTTGACACATACAAAGAGTATCTACCATTATTTACACGGGCGTACTGCTTTATTTACAAAATATATGAATTTATACAGACTTTACATGGAATAGTTTATTTAGGTTGTTGAGAAAGAATTTTATGTACTTTATTTCTTATTTACAGGTATTTGTAATAGTGATCTTATCCTTCAGTTCTTAGTTTTGAAAAATAGTTTTGCAAACTATAGTACACGATAATTTTTGCAATCATTTACACGCATTTGAAGAATATTTTTGCAAAGAATTTTCACACTATATGTACATTTTTCACAATAATTTTGTCAAACATTTTTCAAAACATTTGCACATAGGTTTTTGAAATCCTTTCTTTCACACAAAGAAAAAATTTTGCAATCAACACAGTTTCACGCATTTGAAATCATTTCACATCAAATTTTCCAAAACTGGTCACACTATTTTTCAAATCATACTGTATAGGTATCTGATTTATTAATCAGTAGGTACAAGAGAAGAAAAATTGTCTTTGATGTATAGTATGGTTCTGTTCTTATAAACTTTATTTGGCTTAGTCCTTATTTACAAATGAAAGATTTTTGTGCAAATTCCTCAGACTTACTCGAGAAACATTTTCACCAGGGTTTTCGAAAACTCTAGTCCAAAATAATTTTTGTAACATGTACACGCATTTGAAAACCCTTTTACAAATGTTTTACACAACACAGATAGATTTTTCAAAACAATTTTTGACAATCAACTTTTCACAATCATTTGCACACTAATTTCCACATATTTTGCTTTCACTCAAAGAAAATAGGTTTTACACACAAACTAATCTTTTCAATCGTTGAATACTTGTTCACGCTATTTTCAAACAACTTTCACAAGATTTTTCAAAAAACGTTTCGTGAAACACTTTTCTGACTTACTAGTCAGTATAATTACAATGAGTCTGAGGAACTCACAATCATCTTTTATTATTATAAAGCTACTTTTTACATTTTATTTTGTGTTGTAGTGATATTTTATTTTTCGGTATGAGTTATGGCTTTTAGTATATACACAGTATATACGACCCCCCTATACTTAGCTTGAGCTATGTCCTCATAGATCGAAAGGAAAAAGCAAAGACATAACTCGTACTGCGTATAGACAGATCTAAAGAATAAATACGAACGAAATGAATGAATGAGAAGTTGACCGTCCCCCCTATACTTAGGATCAAAGAATCCTTTGTATAGCAGACTGTTTACAAAGCGGGGAGGGTCAAGGGTGAGAATACACTGATCGTACTCAGATTGTCTCCCCCTATACTTAGGGTAAGATACTCCTAAGTATAGACAAGAAGAGGAGACAATGGAGAGGATCGAACAGAAATCAAGAACCCTAGGTGCTCACCCCCCTATACTTAGGACCAAATACGTCCTAAGTATAGAAAACTGTCTACAAAGGCGGCACGTTTTAGATAGAAAAAGAAAATAGATAAGGAAAAGAAGAAAAGAAGAAAAGACGAAAATCAGAGCAATAATGGTTGGAGTACATCGTCTGAATCTTTTGGTGCTGCAGGAGGTGTAGAGATATCCTCGGGGTGCACTAACTGAATAGAGTCAACGACGGCCAAGAATGAATCTGGTTCCAAGTAAGGCTTCAGTAGTTGGCCGTTGACGACGAAGGGCTGTGCGTCAGGGGACAATTCTGATATAGCAATGCTTCCATTGTCACGCACTTCCCATACTCGAAATGGCCCTGTCCACTTACTTTTTAATTTACCTGGGAATATCCGCAACTTTGCATCAAACAACCACACTTTCTGCCCAACATCGAAGGTCTTTCGTCTGATGTGCCGGTCATGCCAGCGTTTCACCTTCACTTTGTACATCAAGGTGTTATCGTATGCGCAGTCTCGGAATTCCAAGAGCCTGTTCAGATCATCCTTTCGCTTCTGACCACCTTTTCGTGAGTCCAAGTTACAATTACTAATTGCCCAAAGGGATTTGTGAATTAATTCCACGGGCAGATGGCATGGTTTTCCATATACAAGACGGTAGGGCGACATGCCCAAGGGAGACTTGTAGGCCGTACGGTAAGCCCAAAGAGCTGAGTCCAAGAGTTGAGACCAGTCTTTTCTGTTTGGCCTAACAAGTTTCTGTAATATGGTCTTGATTTCTCTATTGGATAACTCCGCCATGCCGTTGGTCTGCGGATGATAAGGAGATGCGACGCGGTGATCGATGCCGTACTCCTTCGTTAACTTCTTGACCTCTTTGTTGATGAAATGACTACCCCCGTCGGATATGAGAATCTTCGGTATCCCAAACCGCGAAATGATGTTCTTCTTCAGAAACTGGCAAACTGTTTTGCTGTCGGCGGCTCGAGCAGGGATAGCTTCAACCCAACGACTCACATAATCAACGGCGAGAAGGATGTGCTCAAATCCTTGACTGTTAGGGAAAGGTCCCATGAAATCAATGCCCCATGCGTCAAAGACATCTGCTATCTGAATGATATTTAGGGGCATTGAATCTTTGGCAGTGAGTGTACCTTTCATTCTCTGACAGTCAGTGCATCGTTTAACAAATTCAGTTGCATCCTTGAATAAAGTAGGCCACCAGAGGCCACACTGAAGTACTTTGGCTGCCGTCCGATCTCCAGAGTGGTGTCCGCCAGATTCGAGCGAGTGACAATGCTCGAGGACACTTGATTGTTCCGTCTGAGGGATGCACCTGCGCCAAATACAATCTGCTCCTTCTCTGAATAAAAGAGGATCTTCCCAATGGTAGAAACGGATTGTCGACATGAATTTGTTCTTTTGGTTCTTCGTCCATTCCGAAGGTCTTACCCCAGAGACGAGGTAATTGACTATCTCAGCATACCAAGGAAGAGAATCCACAGCTAAAATGGCTTCGTCAGGGAAGGTTTCTGCGATAGGTGCATTGCTCAGGGGAGGTTCATGCTGCTCTATTCTGGAGAGATGATCCGCTACCACATTCTGGGTTCCAGGCTTGTCCTTGATTTCCAAATCGAATTCCTGGAGGAGAAGGATCCAACGAATCAGTCTTGGCTTGGCATCCTTCTTCTGTTGTAAGTAGCGGATAGCAGAGTGGTCTGTAAAGATGGTGACTTTTGATCCCAACAAATAGGATCTGAACTTCTCTAAGGCGAAAACCACAGCCAACAGTTCCTTCTCTGTCACAGTGTAATTTCTCTGTGCTTCATCTAATGTTCTGCTGGCATAGTGAATGGCATAGGGCGCCTTATCTTTTCTCTGCCCTAGAACAGCTCCGACAGCAAAATCTGACGCATCGGTCATTATTTCAAAGGGAAGAGTCCAGTCTGGAGGCTGCAAGATTGGAGCTCGAGTGATAAGCTCCTTCAATTGATTGAAGGCAAGGAGAACTGGCTGATCAACAATAAACTCTGTCTCCTTGCACAAAAGTTCTGTCAGAGGTCGGGCAATGCGGCTGAAGTCCTTGATAAATCGTCTGTAGAATCCCACATGCCCCAAGAATGACCTCACATTTTTTACTGACTGAGGTGGCTGAAGGTTTGAAATGACATCCACCTTGGCTGGGTCGACTTCCATGCCACGTTTGGAAACGACATGGCCCAACACAATACCCTCTGTGACCATAAAGTGGCTCTTTTCCCATGAGAGCACTAAATTGACTTCCCGGCATCTCTGAAGCACTCTGTCTAGGTGCTCGAGGCAAGAATCGAAACTGTCACCATAGACGGAGAAATCATCCATGAACACCTCGAGAAAACTGCCTACCATTTCGGCGAAGACTGCTAGCATGCATCTTTGGAAGGTTGCGGGTGCATTGCATAATCCAAAGGGCATCCTCTTGAAGGCGTAGGTGCCGAACGGGCAAGTGAAGGTAGTCTTCTCTTGATCCTCAGGGGCGATCGCCACTTGGTTGTACCCGGAGTACCCGTCCAGGAAGCAGAAGAACTCCTTGCCTGCTAATCTCTCCAAGACTTGATCAATAAATGGCAAGGGAAAGTGGTCCTTCTTGGTTGCTGCATTTAGGCGGCGGTAGTCAACACACACCCACCAGGATGTCGGTACCCGAGTTGAAATCTCCTCTCCTTTTTCATTTGTGACCACAGTAAGCCCGGATTTCTTGGGAACTACATGCAGGGGGCTTACCCACTTTGAATCGGAGATGGGATAAATGAAGCCTGCATCACACCACTTTGTGATTTCCTTCATGACCACGTCCCGAAGGTTAGGGTTTAGCCTTCTCTGGAATTCGCGGGACGGCTTGGCATCGTCTTCTAAATAGATATGGTGTGAGCACAGAGCCGGATTTATCCCTCGGAGGTCTGATACGCTCCAACCAAGTGCCTTGCGGTTCTTTTCTAAAATCTCGAGAAGTCGAGATTCTTGATCCAGATTCAGCCTGCTGCTGATGATGACTGGATGCATGTGTTCTTCACCCGTAAGGAAAGCATACTTCAGGCCTGCAGGAAGTGGCTTGAGTTCTGGTTTCAGTCTGTCCCCTTTACCGGTCACTTCTGATACCATGCTGGTGGTGGGATGTACTTTGAGACTAGTACCCTCCTCAACATTCTGTTGAGATCCAAGTGATGTACCGAACGGTTCTGCGGTGAGCTGATTATGTTCGGTCTGGAGTGAATGCTCAAGAAGATGCGCTTGTATCTGAGAATCTGTCTCCCGTGGATCATCGGAGCTTATGATGACTGTGCCTTCCAAGTCCTCCTCAAGAGTGAGGATTTCCTGGGTCCATGGATCGTCCAGTGACAACTCCGAGTCTCTGATCTCCGCAATAAAATCACAGTCAGCCTCTGATGCTGCTTGACTTTCATCAGTTGTGGCGTTCTGTTCCTTGTTCATGGTGAGCGTGATTTGTTGGGTGTTCGAGCTGAAGGTGATCTTGCCAGACCCGTAATCAACCACGGCACCGGAAGTACGGAGAAATGGTCTGCCGAGGATGATAGGAGTCTGGAGCAGTGGTGCAGGAGAGTCCATGTCAAGGACTACAAAATCAGCTGGGAATCTCATCTCCTGCACGGTAACTATCACGTCTTCCAACAAACCGCGGGGCCGCTTAACGGATCGGTCAGCGAACTGAAGGATCATTCGTGTCTGCTTGAGCGGTCCCAGCCCGAATTCTTGCATTATGGACGAGGGCAGAAGGTTGATGGAAGAACCACTGTCAAGAAGAGTACGCTCGAAGACCTGATCAAAAATCACACAACTGATCAGAGGTGCTCCTGAGTCTTGCTTTTTCTGGGGGAGGTTGGTGATAGCTGCAACTGTGGCCATGGACAGAACGTGTTTTTCTACCTCTCGGCGTCTGTTGTCTTGCGCTGGGCGACGTCTGTTAGTACATGCCTCTTTCAATCCTTTCTTCACAGCTGGCATGTATTCCACGGCTTTTAACAAGGGAATCTCAACAGTCAATTTATCCAAAATATCTACAACACCAGGATCAGACAATGCAGTTTTTCTTTTTGCCATTTTTTTGGATTTTTGTATTGCATGAGGAAAAGGAATATTCACATTACTGGCAGGAAAATTAGAGTTCTTATTTACATCAAGATTATCGCCCACAGAATGTTGTACATCCGGACTACAAAAAGGTGTACAAGCTGGATCTAACTCTGCTGGTGCTGCTGGGCGATCAAAAAGGGTAGCATTGGCTCCATCGGCTGGCACAGGATCAGCTGCTGCTGGCGGCTCCTCCAAGGCTGGCGCGGCTTTACTTCTGCTACAGGCTTCTTTTTGGTGTTTTTGTTTTTGCGGATTTTTTTGTATTTTTGGCTGGAATTGCTTCTGGCAATGCACGACGGCTGGACTGGCTTCTCCTTCCTTTTCCTCCTCACCCGCCCCTGGAGCTGTCACGGCTGATGCGGAAGATGACGATCCACCTGTTTCTTTATTCACCCCATATCTGGTAGCAGGCGGAGGCAAGGCCCTACCGCTCCTGAGAGTAACAGCATTAGAAAAAGCAGTAATATCATTATCACACGCAGACTGGACATCACATTCTACCTGCTCCTTCTTCTTGAAATTGTTGGGGTTGGCTTCGACCTGCGCCGGGATGGTAGTGCGAGTGGCGGTCAGGTCATCAAGCCGCTTGGTCATCTCTGCTAGCCCTTGGACAAGCTGGGCTAGACACTCCATGGTGGGATTAGCTGGGGGCACATCAGAAGATGCAGCGTGCATACCACGCTGCTGTTGGTTAGATGGGTGGGGAGGTTGCTGATGGTGTTGCTGTGGTGGAGCAGGAAGTTGAAGTTGTTGGTAGGACGGGGAGGGATACTGCTGGTATGATTGAGGCTGAGCAGCCGTGTATTGGTGATACGGCTGCGGATGGCGATACTGCTGCTGCTGCTGATACGGAAAATTCTGCCTCCATTGATGTGCGAATTGAGGAGGCTGCTGGTGTTGCTGAGAGGGGTGCCCAAAACGACCACCCTGAGGTTGGTGGTACTGCCGGTTGGCAAATGGCTGACCCTGGAGTTGTCCCTGAGGACGGGTCGGCTGTGCATCATTAGTCCAAACCCCATTAACTTCCTGGACCAGGGGTGGTGGCGGGAACACTGAATCGGTGTCTGAGATAAACTCTGGTTGGTACACCACCATCTGCTGTTGCGGCTGGCTCTGATCAGGTGCCTGCACGTAGTACACGTGCTGCACTGTCGGTGGTTGCTGGCTTGGCTGAGGCTGGTGTAGCGGTGGTTGCTCGTCTTTTCTCTCAGCTGGGGCTTCGAGCGGTGCTGCCGACTGAACAGAATTGATGGTACCTACCAGCAGTTCAAGCTGCTTGGTGATGTGATCCAGCTTGTCCAAACTCTGGGTCCTCTTCTCGATTAAGGCGAGTTTTTCGAGATCTTTTGATCGCTTCTCGATAATGTCAACTTTAGAGAGATGTCCCCCGATGATGCTGAGGTTGGAGCTTTCATCTCTCTCTGATTCTTTTGATGCAGCCATGTGAACTTGTTTCTGGAGGATCTGGGGCTGCTTCTGGTATGCCTTGGATGAAGAGAGGGCGGCCTCTCCTTCGGCCATTTCTTCAAAGATCTGCCAGACGACATCTTCATCCTTATTGAAGTGTGAGCCCCCACATGCTGCATCTACGAGCCTTTGACTTTCAATGTTCAGTCCCCCAAAGAAATGCTGAACCAAGCTGGTCTTCGGAATATCATGATGGGGACACTTCTCCTGCAGATCAGTGAATCTCTCCCATGCTTCATGTATCGACTCATGGGGTCCTTGGGAGAAATTACTGATACGGGCCCGCATCTGGTTGAGTCGACCCAGAGGGTAATACTTGTGCAAGAAGGCGGACTTTAGCTCCTCCCAGGTCGTCACAACCTTCCCCATATGATTGACCCAATAAAGGGCCTTATCCTGTAGGCTGAAGGGGAAAGCCGTCATCTTTACAATGTCCAGGGGGACATTCGGATAGTGGGTGGTGCGGCAAATGCGGGAGAATTGCTGCAGGTGAATGTATGGCTCTTCATTGGTGTTGCCATGGAATGCAGGGAGAAGGGCTATGAATTGTGGTTTCAGCTCAAAGTGAGCGTGTACCGGTGGGATGAGAATCCACTCGGTCATCTGGTTGTCTCCTGGATTGTATGTTTCTTTGAGTGTTGGCTTCGGCTGTGGTTGGAATTCAGGATCATCATTGGGGTCGTCACCACCTCCTCCACCTTCTCCTCCCCTGCCTCCTCTGCCTCGGCCTCTGCCTCCATCATCATGGTTCATCATATCATTCAACATATCCTGAAAAGCCGTCTGCGTAAGGGCTTGCTCAGTCAGCTGCTGTTGGATGGCCTGGATAGATGCCAGTAATTGTGCATTGACCTGATTCTGATCTGGCGCCTGTCCCTCTGGTGTGGGTGGCTGCTGACCCTTGCCCTTTCCTCCGGGAGCCATGTCAGGGTCTGAGTCGGAAGAGATGAACTCCGGAGTAGTCTCCAGGGCTCGCACTGGCTTCTATCTGCATAATGAGACGGTCCGAATCATATCACTTGCCATAAATACTCAGCTGTCGTGATGAGGCTGGAGCTTAAGTCAACCCCAGCGTGTTGTGAATGGAAAAATGATGTAGACTGTAATCGACTCCCATTCACAACGGCGGTAGTGGGACAAAAGTGATCCCAGTTTATTGGGTGGCCAAGAGAAAGGTAGAAAACGAGGAGTCTGGAGTCCGATCCGCAAAGTCCGGATCAGTTCTCGGGAATCGCCTCGAAATTATTGGCGAAGGTGAGTCCATGGAATCGATGTAGGTGTCGGCATGGTCCCGACGAAACCATCCATGGATCAACTTCACGGAGCACAAGAGAATATCGGATTTTGGAAGAACGATACGATGGTCAACGAGGAACAAAAAGGAGTGTAAAACAGTAGAAAGGCTCGGTTGAGCGGGGTGGTCAAAGGAAGACATAACAGAATTGGCGCAAAGGCGCGGGACTTTGATCTTTGAACCTTAATCTAGATCCATACAAACACAAGACAAAATCGGTTCACCAACTCACGCCATGTGAAGCCGTGAAAGCTCGGCTATTTATTATCTTTTCATTTTTAGAGTTGTGATTTTTCAGGCATTTCTTATAACAAGTCCTTAGTACGCTACCCTATAGGAGAGAGAGTACTGCCGGAAGAGTATCCCGTACTTGTCCTCCTCCTGTGTAACCTGTAGTCTGTACTTTTTGGAGTCCTTGTAACCCTTCCTGGATCCCTACTCAGCCAAAGAAAAGAGAGAGGAAGCCGATAGGCGAAACCAATACTTCGGTTCTCGCTCGCAACGGAATCACCCGTGAGCGTGCAAGAACCTACTCGGACGCAGGACGATGAGACAGACACCCCCGTGAAGGCGTGGCCTATGCTCAATACTTCGGACAGGGTCGATGCTCTCTCAACAGAGAGTCACCATTGGTGACCAAGTCCTACTCGCCTACGTACGATAGAAGCGCCATTACTTCGGAAATCCAGGCGATACACAAGGCAGTTGCAGACTGGGCTTTTGGCTCTAATCCTTAGGGGGTCGCACTCGCTCAAGGGAGTAGGGTTTTGGTCCCCCTCCAAAGTACCTGAAAACAATGAGGGCTTTATGAACCCGGTACAAGGATAGTCCATTACAGATTTTAATTAAGGTCAAAGTTTATTTAGCAGTCCCCTTGTTTTAATTTTTTGGGTTTTCACTTTTTTTGGATCTGTTTTCATACCAGCGCCTAACGTTTTTGTAGGTTTTCATTTAAGTCCTAGGTGCTCAAAATCAGAGGGAGATAGCGGAAAAAAGCCGTGCAAGTGGTTCCATGATGGAAATCTCACCATAGAACCGAATGATGCATGCTGAGTTAGAAGACTTACAGTGCATCCCAGCTCTCTCCATGTGGTATGCAAAACAGAATTTTTTAAACCTAACTACATGGCGGTGTGCATTCGTCAAAATCGCCCTAGACATTAGCTGCTATTAACGTGAAGAACCATAAGCTGGTCATTTATCTTTAACCCTAGGGTCCGGTCTTGGCTCACCCCTCCTCTTCTCGACACGCTCGAGTTTAGGAGTAGCGCTTGATGGGGCTCGCTCACGGCACGTGGGTTAAGAGATAAATGACTTAGCTGTTTAAGTTTGACTAGATCCATACGAAGTGGACTTATAGGAACATGCATTCTTATTAATGTTTGGACCTAGCTACCGAGTCAAGCAACCTATATCTAGGGGCTCCAAGCACACAAAACAAAGTAAAATAAAGGCGAAAAGCACAAAACAGCGGAAAACAAAGGAAAGAAGGCGGTAGAAATCGCGGAAAACAGCGATGAGGCCCCCAGGTGAACAGACACCCGGGCACTGGACCTCATTGTGAAGAGTAGAGTCCTGTTAATTATTACATGCCAAAATTGTCTCTCTCTCACCAAAAATTACAAAGATAATCCTAAGTGTTCTAAGCCTATCTAATCCACATCTCCTTGCTTCCTTGATACTCTCTCCTGATGGTCATGCGAAGGGAAGACCATCCTCCTCCAAGCTTGGCTGCATTGGCCTCCTAAGAAGCCATCCTTGCGTGGC